>CM060702.1:157780337-158442837 GCA_030686995.1 Artemisia argyi
GCCCTACTTCGTGACGCCGTCAAATCTGTACTGGGTCGTCATGGAAAATTGCTCTTTACGCCGTCAGGGAATTACTCTTGACGCCGTCACCTACTGTTCCCAGCATGGAAAATTAAGACTTTGGCGTTTTCTTCACTTTTATGCTCCAAAAACGTCCGAATTGCTTCCTTTTCCAGATTTCACTCCCAAAGTACCTAAAATCACAAAAGGAACGATTTAGGGCAATATTTGATCAAATAAATTCGAATTCGGGCTTAAATGACCCCCTAAAAACGGATCATTTTTCGCCTCATCATATACCCTTACACTTGAGATTTGCTTGTCCTCAAGCAAATGCGCTTTTATTCTAGTCAAAATACAAGTTAGGGGTCATTTAACACTAATATAAAAGTAATCACAACAAATAATCGTTCCACTAAAGACCAATAGACAAGCACGGAGGTCATACACTAGCACCTCACAAATAGTGTTTAGATACTCACATCTCTCGGGTGTAATAAAGTGTAAATTACAATATGGAAACGGAAGATATCTCTCACTACCTGTCATAGCAAAATAGATTACCATAGGCTTGGGAAAGGATCAAACCTCCACCACATGGCGTAAGCACATAGGATAAACTATCAAAGAGGTCTTTTAAAAGGGTTGTAACGTTAGGTGTAGGGATATGAAATACACGGTTTTGTTGGATAAAGGAAGTTTTATTGGTAGCGAGTTAACAATCTTGGTCAATTACATGTACAATATGGTGTTGCTAAGCCAAGACTAGACTCGACTTAAGCTAATAAATGAAAAATAACAAAAATATAAAATGAACATAGAATAAAAAGGGATGGTAGTCCGTATGTTTTTTTTTTTCTTTTGCTCTTTTCTCTTTTTCTATTTTTTTTTTCTTTTTTGTTTTTTGATTTCTCCGATTTTTTTTTTTTTTTTTTTTTTTTTTTTTTTTTTTTTTTTTTTTTTGCATACACTCTTACCCTAGCATCCAAAATAATACATCATAGGGAATGAACATTTCCCTTACACTTGAATCTTTACATACTTTACAATAAACTAATCTAGTGACTCGAATTAAGAAAATCAAAACACTTTGAGCACTTTTAAGATTAACGCACATATGGGGGTAATATATGATGTTCTTCCCCATTACTCCATAAAACAAGTACTTTACCCATGAGTCCCAATCGTCCCAAAACAATATGTACAAGGATATGACTCGACTTAGCAACCATGTAATCAATTAGATAGTTAACTTAGGGTTTAACAAGTAACAATAATGCACTAAAAATGAGCGCATACACGGAAGGCTAAGGCGATTTGGTTGTACATTTAAGTGGGGTGTAACAAACTCTTCCTTTAAGTAAGATGCTTAAAGTTAGAAACGAAAAGCTAGGCTCGGAGGGGTGTACTAGGGGTATCGTGTACTAAAAATGAGTACAACGCTAAGGGTGTGGGAAAAATTAGTTGACTTAACTAGCCAAGTAATATGACTTAAATGGTCAAGTAATTATGATACGGGTTTAACACAAGGGTGATCCTAATGCCTCTTATCATGTAGTAAATCCTACTACACGAATGTAGTCTCACTAGCGGTCTCGGGATGCATCACTAACGCAAGTTCTAGAATCTAAATGCTACCGGTACACTCATAAGCACTAATAGTAAATGCTTTTCCTATCAAATCTAAAGGCGAACCTCACATATTTGGGTGGAAAATTTTTCTGAATATACGGTTATGTGCTAGTCATACAATCTCCTATCCATGAGACGCTTGCTATGGCTAAAGTTTCACTCCTAAATGTTGTAAAAAATTTTAAATTTGGCGCTAAAATTGCACTAACAAGTATTTCTCATAGTTTTATTACACATCTACCATTAAACAAAACAAACTCAAGCGAAAGTGCATATGTAAGGTATCATCTTTTTACCCTCCCCTTACACTTAAGATGAACATTGTCCCCAATGTTCAAGTAAAGAATGTAAAAGTGAAAAAGTAAAGAGAATGAAATCAAATACTCCCCTGATTCGCTCGGTATGGATAATGAGGTGGCCAGGTTAAATCTTCCTCCAAGAAAATGAACCATCAAAGCTTCCCTTACAGAATATAAATCATCTTCTTGTCATACATAACCTGTAAAACCTGATAAAATAGACAAGACAACCTCGCGTAAAATCGGCGGCATCCTATATAAGTTACTAAATCCTAGAAAACAATATAAGATATAATGCTTGTGGAATGAAGTTTGCAGATCTCCTGGAGATTATAAAACTTAATAATTCACAAAAAACCATAAGACTCCGTTAGAAAAACAAAACTGGTAAAATTTCCAGATTTTTACACTTGACGCCGTCAAGAGTAAACTCTTGACGCCGTCAGAAGTGACCTGTAGAAATTCTTATGTTAAGTTTCCAGTAAATTTCTGGAAAAACTTGGTCCTACTTCCTGGAAAATCCTGCAAAAACTTCATTATGACTCAATACAAGCATTTGACTCTAACAAATACGAATATACATGTTCATTTAATATTATGGAGAATCATGATCGGTTTGTTTCTTAAAAACATATTTGGGGTTTCCCCTTACACTTATCTTTTGCAAAAATACTTTTAGGTAGAGTTAAGACTAGGCCAAAACAACAAAGTAAAGTATTTCCACTATTTAGTTTAGAAACATGATCTACCAACAATAAAAAAAAAGAATGCATACGGAATCAAATAACAAACAAACAAATAAAATCACACAAAACATGGGTTGCCTCCCAAGAAGCGCTTGTTTTTGTTCGAGTCACGAGCCTGACTCTACCCTTATTTAACGAAAATAGGGGAGGTTTTCCCTAAACTTAGGATTAAGTGCGGGTAGAAGTAGCGATACACACCCTTAGGGTGGAAATATGCCTCGTGAGGAAAGAGTGGTGGATGAATTATATGCTCAAAGGGGTGTGCTCCTATCATCATAACCATACCTAATTCAATCGGGTTAATGGGTGGATTAAGATTTTCTCCTAGAAAGGGATCATTTTCAATCAACTTCAAGAGATTCCTAGTTGGGAATCCATTTTGACCTAATAAAACCGGTTTAAACCCATAATGTTTCTTGTGATCAATCATAAATGGGTGATGTAAGCATGTAAGGTCATTTTCCACTCCTATATTGGCTTCCTCTCTACAAGGCTTAGAGTCCACTTCCTTTGTCCTAAGACTACCCGGACTATATGGTTTGATGGGTGGATCAGAACCTATTTCCATTCCTAAATTTTCATCCAAAGATGGAAGATTAGGTAACGGTTTTGGTTGAGGCTCCGGTTCATCAAAATTAGGAACTTCCCTAGAACTAAGAGTAAGGTTATCATTATAAGTATTCAAACCTATATCCTCTAGTCTTGTTTGGTCCAAGGGCTCTACCTCTATCGGGGCTCCTATAGTCTCTTCTACTTCTTCCGGGTAAGTCACGGGCGCTGTGTGTCACTCAAGTGATGATGGGAGTTGTGGGGTACTTTGTAGGTTTGTGTTATTTACCTCATCCTTCCTTGTGTCAAGATCACCTATATCCTCAACATGTGTTTCATTATAATCTAACCCTAACATTTTCCCAAGTATCTCACGTACTTCTCTAGGCATCTCAACTTCTATGTCCGAATCATACGGATCATCCTCAATATTCTGACTGCTATATACAAATTGCCCAAAAGATTCATCATGTGTTTCTTGAGATTGATCATCATTGATCATAAAATCTAGGTCTTTTTGATCAATGTGATCATGTTCGGCCACATCCTCCATGACATCAAGGTCACCTATGTGTTCATCCTGTATTATGGTAGGGCCTAACCAGGACATGCAGCTTGGTGGCTCATACGAAACTATCCTAGGTGAAGGCTTATATGGTGCATAGGTTTCACTAAGTGAGGCATTTTGAGGGGTTGATGGAGCTCCTAAGGTGAATTCTTTAAAAGTCTTATGCCCCTGGCCTCTTTTCTCAATGTACTCAATAAAATCAATATAAGATCCTGTCCTCCTCATTTCATTCGTCCATCTTGGTATATCCAAACTGGTGTAATTATATTTTTTCTGGTAAAATTCTAGTGTCGGACTTGGTGGATTCGCGTTCTCCATAATGGCAAACGGAATAGTCAAAGAAAATTACGAACAAACACACAAAGAAAAAGATAGACTAAAGAAAACCTAAAAATAAAAATAAAATCTTACTAGAAAGGAATCTAGCAAGTAGACCTAACAAAAAGAGATTCTAACCTAGACAATAACTATTCCCCGGGCTGCGGCGCCAAAAACTTGATACGTGGGAATCGCACCAGGATTTACCTCTCAAGGGATCTTAAGAAGCTTACAACCCCCACCAGGCAGTGTACCTGATCGTTGTAGTATAGTATAGTGACAAGTACCGGGGGATTGATCGTTCAGCTTAGGAATAGTGTCGCTAGGATTAGAAAACCTAAATACTAGTTCTAAAGGTGAGGGATGATTATTTTTGTATTTTATATTTTTTAGAAAGCAATTAAAAATCTCGGGTTTGAAGGATTTGGGCGGAATTAGTTGCTAGTCAACTAACCCAATACTAAAGATGCAATCAAAATAAAATACTAGAAATGAAAATAAACTAAATTATACTAAAGTTGTGAGCAATAAGTGGAGAAAATGTGTTTACTTAGATTTCACTACTCCCTAGACATCTTTTACACGTTAATTACTTGTTATAATTGCATGGATGACGGATCGTATTCCTTAATACCATTCATGGGGTGGCACACTTAACTCCCCAATTCTATGAGCTCTTATCTCCTCCTATACCATGCCCAGCACAACTATAGGGATTGTAAACAATGGCTCATGCATTAAATACAACCAATAAAGACCTAGTGCGCGTCGGTTCATGTTTCTTAAGACGTTCAAGCATGTTACCAATTGGAGATCTGCCAGTTTTCTTAAGCCTAACATATAAATCATTCATCCAATACAAGTATAAACAAGTAATCAACACATAATTAATATCTAGGTTTCATTAGATCCAAGCAAACACAAGATAGATCTAGCCTAGCATGATGGAATTAAGACAAGAACAAGATATAGACAACCAACACATAGACATATTGATTGAATTAAAAGAACACTTATCTCAATTACACATGAAAGGTATCAAGGGCTTGGAACCCTTGAAAAACCTGTAAAATTCGCACCAAGTTCGTACTTAGGGTTTCTCCAAAACTTCTCTCCTTTTAATGTGAAAATTAGAAAACTATATATAGGAAAAGGGGTCTGACGGCGTCAAGACTAAACTTGTGACGCCGTCACCTCGCCGCCAAAACTCTTCTCGGACTGCCTTGATCTACATTTGACGCCGTCATGTGATAATCATTTCCAGGCCGTCATGACTTTAACTCTTGACGCCCTACTTCGTGACGCCGTCAAATCTATACTGGGTCGTCATGGAAAATTGCTCTTGACGCCGTCAGGGAATTACTCTTGACGCCGTCACCTACTGTTCCCAGCATGGAAAATTAAGACTTTGGCGTTTTCTTCACTTTTATGCTCCAAAAACGTCAAAATTGCTTCCTTTTCCAGATTTCACTCCCAAAGTACCTAAAATCACAAAAGGAACGATTTAGGGCAATATTTGATCAAATAAATTCAAATTCGGGCTTAAATGACCCCCTAAAAACGGATCATTTTTCGCCTCATCACTCGGTATGGATAATAAGGTAATAAGGTTAGATCTTCCTCCAATAAAATGAATAATCAAAGCTTCCCTTCCAGAATATAAATCATCTTCTTGTCATACATAACCTTTTAAACCTGAGAAAACAAACAAGGCAACCTCGCGTAAAATCGGCGGCAATCTATATATGCTATTGTAGGACCTTAGGTATATCAACTTTAACACAAATATAAGCACTAGATGAAGGAAATATGGTGACTTGATGTAAGATATGTGGCGTTAAGATGTATAAAATAGAGATAAGAGATGAAGAGAACTTTTATTAAAAAACACACACAATACACACACAAGCACACACCTCAAATGAGCCTTTGAGGAGTTTAAATAGTAAGATACATGAGATGCCCTATGGGCTTTCTATGGGCTTGGGCTTGGACTTGGTTACATGATAAGATAACAAGGCTTATGAAACATAGCACATAACATATTAGCTTGCCAAGTCAAAGGCCCAATGGCAAAACTATTACTAATCTTAATAAACGACACAAAGTTACAATATGAGAATGACCATCACTTCATAATACATATTTTTAATGCTAACAATCTCCCCCTAAGGGGTGGTCATTCGAATGATGCTCCACGTGAGTGGGTCTTCCGTGTTCTTTGTCTTTAACTTTGTGTGTCATTGTAAAATAGTCTTTAGTCTTTGTTCCTTCATGCTTTGTGATCTTTGATGACTGATTTTTCATCGTTCTTTGTTCCTTAGTGATGTGGAGTTATCTGCCTTTCGTCACTTCTGCGTCTGTGGTGGTTGTTTGCCATTCCAACATGCTCATACATCTTCAGTCTTTGTGATACATGCATTTGTAGTTCCCGTTCTTTCACATAGATCTTTGTCACTTTACTTCTGTAGATTCTTTCACATTGCGTAGAATCTTTCTTTGAACCTTTCTTTGCTTTGATCTTTGTGAGAACTTTCCTTTGACTACGAGATGCATGTATGAGCATGTGGAATCTGTCGCCATGGAGATGAAGTGTCCCTGCATATAAACAGTTAGCAATAAAACATCTGGTACTTACAGATAAGAATTAGAGATCGTCAACAGCATAGTGTGAAGACTCCTTCTAACCCTTACCAAGGCCGTTCCCATGTCAGATACTCTCGAGAGAGCTTACAAGACCTACTTAGTAGCTCAATGACTGGGTGAGTCGCTGGGGATCACTCCACGACTGTAGACCGTTTGAAACCACCGCGAACACTAAGCGTAACTCATAAAGAATTACCGAAGTGACCTGCTGTCAGGGCTGTTTGATGTTGACCCTGGCAGGAATTTCTATTCAATCATTGAGAATCACAAAAGTGAATCCTCTCATAAATGTTCTGGCAGATTGCTAAGATCTGCGTAGGACTCTTAAGTTTACATCTGGCGTCCTTAATGTTGAACAACCAGTGTAGAAATATCATGTGTTCCTACGAGATTTTTGATGAATCTCGGGGCTCTAGACTCTATAAGTGCACATTTGGTTTCCTATGCGGAGATTAGGGAGAGGTCTCCTGCTTCAATATCAACCATCTCTAAGAGACAGGTCGATAGATTACACCGGTTCCCCGTGAGAATGAAACAAGTACCTTTTAAGAGATACCCGAGTGGCTAGAAGGTTTAGTGCAGTGCGTCACTGGGTCCATGACGTCTTGTCTTCAATACCGGTGTCACCTTAGTAACAACCAGTAGCATATGAATTGTACCCGGTGTCTGCCCTAAGGTTGAACATATGGAGGGCTATTTCTTTTCACCCTTTTTCATAACTTTTCTTTTTAATTCTTCAACCCCTTCTTTCTCCTTTCTCATTTTCTCCTTTTTTTTCAATCATACCTAAGGACTTCTAATTCTAATCTATTGGAATTGTCCTTGGGTAGATCCCTCCGGCTCTGGCGGATCATAGGACGGTTTTACCTAACCTTAGTCACCTTATAACTCCATGACTATCCTATAATTGTTGCCATGAAACCATTTATTCGAAAATCTCTCAAAGTGTTTATGATAATAAAACACACTGTTGTTACCACTTTGAGAGTTTTGCAACTTTTGAAGGACTCCCCCTTCACATGTGCTCATGAATTTTTAAGAAATTTGCACATGCGTGAGGAGTTTGCACTTTTTGAATTGATCCACTTTCATTGAACATGACCGATTCGAGACACGCTTACATCACTAGTTAGACTAGCTTGAAATTATTACCCGTCCTTGTCAAGTCCAGAGAAAGTCTCTCGATATGGTACATTCTACTCAGACAAGTCCTATTCGAGACACGCTTACATCACTAGTTAGATTAGCTTGAAATTATTACCCGTCCAGGACAAGTCTTTTCGATTACTGACATTATAAGCTTTGTCAATTCATTGTTACTTACTGAGTCGAGCTCTTTTGAGATTCAGCCACAATCTTTAAACATCTTTGATCACATTTTAATCATGTCTTCTCCCCCTCAAAAATAGCATATCGTGATATTTTTTATATCAACTGATTAAGAAAAAGCTTTTGGAGAGAAAGACAGATTTCACATGAATTTGGAACATTTTTGTGTTTATACTCCCCCTTAATGATAGCATATTTAAAATTTCTTAAGGGTTTAGAGGGAGTTTTCTTGAGCACAAATTTTGAGAGATTTTGAGAAATCTTTTTGAACAATCTTGAAAAAGTGCTCAAGAATTTTGATTGAAAACGAGTTTATGCTTGAAATCTTTTTCGTTTGTTTAGACTCGAACTTTTTGAAAAAGATTTCGTCATTGAACGTACGAGTCCTTGATTTGAAAATAATCAGAAGTCATTGTTGAAGTCCGGGTTTCGTACTGAAGTATACGAAAGCCATAGTGAAGAAACTTTTGAGAAACGACATGTTTTAGAAAAACATTAAAAAAGAACTCCCGCTCAAGCATCTGTACATGTCCGTATCATTGTTGAATGACATTTCTAGAAACGTACAGAATATTGATTTATACGAGAGACATGTCGTGAGAAGAATATTTTTGTATTTTTTGATTTTATATTGTTTTTGTATTTTTTGAAAATTTTATATTTTTGTATTTTGTTTTTGTTGGTTTTTCAAATTTTGTATTTTGTTTTTTCAAAAATATTTACAGCGAAGCGATTTTGAAAACATTTTTCAAGAAGATTCGAGAAGACGTTCTAGCTCCTCAGGAATTAGGCTTCGCATGCCAATTCGTCGAACTAAATAGTCAAACCGTTCTTTTGGAAGGGCTTTAGTAAATAGATCGGCGAGTTGATAATCAGTCTTAACGAAAAATAGTTCAACAGTACCCTCTTCCACGTGTTCTTTGATGAAATGGTAGCGGACTTTGATATGCTTCGTCTTAGAGTGATGTACGGGATTGCACGAGATGGCTATGGCACTTTTTGAGTCACAATACATAGGTATTCTGTCAAAAGTAAAGCCATAATCTGTGAGCTGTGTCCGCATCTAAAGAACTTGGGCACAACACGCAGATAGAGACAGATACTCGGCTTCGGCGGTTGATAGCGCAGTACAATCATGTTTCTTTGACGACCAGCTTACAAGCTTTTCACCCAAAAATTGTGCTCCACCTGATGTACTCTTTGCTGTAACTTGATCTCCTGCATGGTCGGCATCTGAAAAGGTTGTTAGATTAAACCCCGAATCCTTCGGATACCAAAGTCCCATGTTAATGGTTCTTCGTAGGTACCGAAAGATCCTTTTAACCTCTTTGAGGTGAAGTTCGGTAGGCTTTGCCTGAAACCGTGCTAACAAACAAACAGCAAATTGAATATCAGGTCGACTAGCAGTTAAGTACATGAGAGAACCGATCATACTCCGATATTTATTCGGATCGATGGGTTTCCCAAACAAATCAGCACCTATTTTTGGTGAAGTGACCATTGGTGTACCAACAGAATCACAATTTTCCATTCCATGTTTTTTCAAAATCTCTATCGTATATTTAGCTTGATTGATAAAAATACCATGTGGGGATTGATGTATTTGTAAACCAAGATAGAATTTTAGTTCCCCCATCATGGACATTTCAAATTTACTTTTCATGAGATTTTCAAAATGTTTTGAATGGTTAGGATTGGTTGATCCAAAAATAATGTCGTCCACGTAAATTTGAACGATCAAAATGTCATCTTTGAATTTTTTAATAAACAAGGTGTCATCAACCGTTCCTTTTGTGAAATTGTTTTTAAGCAAGAAAGATGATAGTTCGTCATACCACGCTCTTGGAGCTTGTTTTAAACCATAAATTGCTTTCTTAAGCTTGTAGACGTAGTCTGGATGATCTTTGTCGATGAATCCCTCTGGCTGACTCACATACACTTCTTCTTTCAGAGTTCCATTTAAGAATGCAGTCTTAATGTCCATCTGATAGACTATGATGTTTTTGTGAGCTGCATAGGCTAAGAAAATCCGGACTGCTTCAAGTCTAGCTACAGGCGCGAATGATTCTTCGAAATCTATCCCTTCTTCTTGTGGATAACCTTTAGCCACGAGACGAGCTTTGTTGCGAATAACAGTCATTTCCTCATCCAGTTTGTTCTTCCACAACCACTTGAGATCAAGAACACGTTTATCAAGTGGTCGTTCAACAAGTTCCCAACTATCATGTAACAGGTATTGAAGAAATTCCTCCTGCATCGCTTCAATCCAAGGGTTTTCTGCCATTGCTTCCCGAATTTTCTTAGATACTTTGGTGCTTATTGAGCAAATGTAAATGCACAATTCAAGATCGGTGGCAAGTTGTCTCCTCGTCTGAACTGGCATTGAAGGTTCACCAATAATATGTTCTATTGGATGGTCTTTTGTCCATTGAAACGTAGAAGGGTACCTTGGGTGTAACGAATGTGTGTTAGATGGTTCTTGTAACCTTGAAGAAGGTTCAGCAGAGTCTGTTGCAAACGGGTTTTCAAATATTTCTTCTTCTTCTAACGCATCATTGTTTGAATTATTTGTTGGTTCTTCTTGAAAATTTGTGTTTTGATTTTGCTCATCAACTCTTGGTAGATCAGTTTCAAGTACTGGAGTTGCTTGAGTAGATGTAGATGATGTTGATGTAGTTGGTGCTTCAGCTTCGATTGTTGTGGATGCATCTTGTGGTGGTGGTGGTGGTTGATGGTTTTGAGCGGGTGCAGCGGAATGTTGTGGAGATGCATTTGTCGAAGTTCCACCATAGTATTCATCAAACATTAACTCGAAGAAATTTTCCAGTTCTTGTTCTTAAGGTTTATCCGTGTTTGTTGACTGAGCTCCTTGAGGCACGAGTCCTGAACTGATGTGTCCAGAAGTCTGCTGGTTTGGTGCGGGTCCTAATCCGTTTTGATTAGAAGCCATCGGATTAAGCGCTGGTTCTAGAGCGTATCTCTCAGAAGCCATCGGATTAAGCGCGGGTTCTAGAGCGTATCTCTCAGAAGCCATTTGTGAAATCTCGTCAAACTTCACATTCATCGTCTCCATTATCTTTTTCGTTCTTCTATTATACACCCTGAATGCCCTCAAGTTTTCTGAATATCCAATGAAGATTCCAATATCACCCTTAGCTTTTAACTTCCCTAGATCTTCTCTGTCATTCGTCGGATAGCACAAAGCGCCAAATACGTGAAGATAAGAGATGTCAGGTTTACGGTTGTTCACTAGCTCATATGGGGTTTTATTGAATCTCGGATGGACTAAGGATCGGTTTTGAGTAAAACAAGCAGTGGCTACAGCATCAGCCCATAATAATAGTGGTGCACTAGAAAAAATTAGCATTGTGCGAGCAGCTTCCACAAGAGTTCTATTTCTTCTTTCAACTACCCCATTCTGCTGTGGAGTTCTAACAACTGATGTTTGGTATGTGATTCCAACATCTTCAAGGTAAGTTCTTAACTCCTGGTTTGTAAATTCTGTGCCATTGTCTGTTCTTATAATCCTTACTGGAGCTTGAAGTAGAACTTGAATACGCTTCAGAAAGGTGATGATGATGCCTGGTGCTTCGTCTTTTGATCTCAAAAACTTTACCCAAGTATATCTTGAATAATCATCAACAGTAACGAGAATATACTTCTTCCCATTAATGCTTTCAACTCTCATTGGGCCACATAAGTCCATGCATATGTAACCTTGCTTCCGAACTAGGTACGGTTTTGGGTTTATATGATGCTCTTTTACTTTTTCCTTGTTCGCATGATGGACATAGGTGTTCCTTGGTGTATTTGAACTTAGGAAGTCCGGTGACGATGTTGTCTTTGGCTAACTTGTTGATCGTGTCGAAATTGAGATGGGATAATCTTCTATGCCACAGCCAAGACTTAGTTTTGGTTGCCCTTGTCATAAGACAAATTGGTGATGTAGAAGCCATTTGGTTGATGTCGATATCATACAAGTTTGTACCACGATTACCAGTTAAGAGATCATCACCAACCAAATTTCTTATAAAAATTGTGTTTCTTCTAAATGCAACTTCTAAATCTGCATCACAAAACTGCCCGACTGAAAACAAGTTGTGTCCCAACCCTTCGACGTAGTAAACTCGAGTGATTAAAAAATTCCCAAACTGAAGATCTCCATAACCGTGAATAGCTGCTATATGATCATTTCCAAAGCGTACAGTTCCCATGAATTTCCAGATGAAATTGATCAGCAGCTTTAAATTCCCGGTCATGTGCTTGGAGCAACCCGAGTCGACAATCCAAAGACATATTTCGATAACCTGCCAAGAACAGAAGAGTTTGTATTTGGAAACCGTTTTGAATTAGGTTCCATGGGGTTAGGAGTAAAATCTAAATCACACTCATAGGCAGTTACTACTTGTTTAGCTTGAGCTATTTCTAATTTTCCATCCTTAAGAGTGAACTCTCTACCCGTCGGAATCCACATACAAAACTTAAGGTAGTTCCTAGGCATTCGACTACTAGTTGTAGACCTAAAGCGCGCAACTAATCTTTCTATAGATCTAGATCTAGCACTAGGTATTTTTGGAACATTCTTCTGTTCAGGCGTAACATTCACATTCTTAGAAACACATGCATCATGAACATCATTAATTAAACATTTCTTGCATATTAAACAAACAGAGTCATTACATGCATTAGAAACAGTACTTTCGACATTACATTCAGATGAAACGTGTCTCTTATTACAAAGCGATAAATTCCTAGGGTGTTCTTCTACATCTTCAACTTTATTCTTGCTACTACTCTTAGAGACAGGCGAGACTCTATTGTTCCTTGTATTACTCCTAGGCTTTAGTCTGCTGCTCCTAGAGGTGCTTTCTAGTCCTGTAGAAGGTAAGGCACACACATTAGGATTTATATTGTTGTCCTTTTTAGCATCCCTAGATTTTTTAGAATTATCCTTAATGCACTTGTCATTTGTCTTAGATGTTGAGGCAGACGCACTAGTGGGACTAATCCTAAAAAGGCCAGGTGCTATCACTTTTGGTGTTTCGACAACCGCTTTTCCTTTATCAACAATCTTTTCATTTTCACTTTTCTTGGGCAAGGGTGTTGGAGTGACTGGTTTTGTCAAATCCTTTTTCTCATCGACTTTTGGAGCAAACCGTGAAATTGACATTTTTGGTTTGTGAACCGTGTTTGAAACATTTGGTTTCTCCGAAGTCAATTGTTTTGCAAACTTAGTTTCCTCACCCTTTCCTTTTTGACTTTCAAGCTGAGCCCTCAAAAGATCATTTTGCTCTTTCATGTTCTTTAAGGCACGCTCATACGACAATTTGTCATACTTGCATTCTTCCTTTTTCTGATCAAGTTGTTTAAAATATGACACATTTTCTTTTTCAAGCTTTATAAGAGCATTTTCATATTTGGAAACAATTTCGGAGGTCTTAGCTCTCAGTCTTTCATCGTCTTGAACAGAGTATGTTTGTAAAATGATGGACATAATGTCAGTGGTCATAACAGCTTCGAAGAGAGAATCATTTAGGTTTTCCAAAACATTTATGTTTTCACGAGAATCATTAGCATCATTTACCAGGGATTTGTGGTCCTTGACAAAGTCGGCCGTTTCTTTTAAGAAAGCTTGTTCAAAATGGATTACCCTCGCACTGATGTTATTCAGTGGGATAGTAATTTCGTTTTCAAAAACTTTTTTCTGCTCAATATGAAAACTGGAATGCCAGTTGTTAATATTGATTGTAGTTTTAGAAGCAACGATGTTTTGAAGTTCTTGAATTCTCTTTTTAACATCATCCAAAATTTCTCTACCCTCACTTGTATTAAAAGTGTTGTTAGAAGACATTTGTTCCATTTTCGAAAGAGATTTGGAAACAATTACTTTCTTAGAAAACATTTTTGAAAATGGTCGTTTTATGGAAAACACAGATGGTTCTTTTTGTGGAACAAAAGTAATTCCCGAAAGTTTGTTCAATTTGTTGTAATCAATGGGTTTCAAATCCTTTTGTTTCATTTTATTTATGCTCTCTTCGACATGTTCTATCGTTTGCATAGAATCCCGAACGACGGGTGGATCATGTTTGGTGTAAATCACATTACCATTGTACAAAACATTCTGTTCTTGCTGAGCTTTCTTGAGATTACTGGGGGTGTTGTTACCAAGAGCCACTTTATGTTTCGTATGGTAAACCGGATTAGTTTGATTTGAAATCATTTTCATTGTTTGACTTGACTGACCCGATTTAACCACCAATTCTTCTAAATGAGCAATCATGTGTTCTGACTCTACGATTTCGGCCAAAAGTTTGTCTTCTTTCTTTGCAAAGTCCTTTTTCAACTCATCCCTTTCTTTTTCAAGATTGGTATAAGCTGTTTTTTGTTTAGAAAGTTGGTTTTGTAAATCAGAAATTTCCGCGTTTAAAGATTTTATCTTTTTGAAAGAATTAACATCAAGTGTATCAAACTTGAGTTGCAATTGTTTTTCCCTTGAAACGGAATTTTGATAACCAGTTTCTAATTCAGACAATCTTTTGTTATGAAATTCAAAAGCTTTAACGTTTTCTTTGTAACTCTCAAGCTCAGCCGTCAATTTAACATTCGCAGCCTTAACATCGCGATTGACCTTTTTCACATTCTCAATTTCAATACGACAATTATTCAATAATGATTCAAACAAAGCACGTGTTTCCTCATCATTCTCAGCATGCTGTGAAACGAAGCCTCCATTATGATTCACATCTGGAGTTGCTGAAGGAGTATTGCTACTACTTGGCGTGTCCAGGTATGTATCATAAGTGGGTGCTAGCTTCTCAGAATGCTGTTCCTCATGAGGAGACATATCAAATATATCATTATTGTGACATGTGTTGAAGTTGGATACCTCAGATGGTGCATTGGTGTCATAAACAGGAAGTGTATTAGAATCCATGTCATACTTAGCTTCCTGGAGATTTGCCATGAATATGCAGTTCGCATCGATATCCTCTCTATCTTCCATGTCATCCATAAGAGCCATAAAATCATTCTCCTCGGCATTCAACTGAAATCCTGCCTCTGCCTTTTGTGCCAACATCACTGCCTTCTGCAAGTACGCTAGATCTTTCTTGTTCGGCTTAGTAGGACAGTTCCTTGCCATATGACCTACACCCTGACAGTTGAAGCACTTTACCGGGTTACCCTGATTCACATTTCCCAAATTCCCAACTACTGGAGCTGCAACTTTTCTATTCTGATTACCCATTGCCTGATTACCAACATACTGACCCCTCTGATTTCCAACAAACTGACCCAACTGATTCCCTGCATACTGACCATATTGATTTGCTGCATTCTGATTCCCTGTGATGAGTGTGTAAATACTCATCATTTCTGTTACATTTAAACTGCAAAAACATATGAAAACACACAGGAATGCCTTGAAATACATAAAATTATCCCTGGATTGTGTTTTTATGCATAAGGATTGAAAACTAATGAAAAACAAAACATTTTACATAATTTACAGTTTCAGTCCCTGAACTTTGAAAAATTGGCAAAATTAGTCCCTGGTAAATCAAAACTTGTAAAAATGTCATAAAAGGTCCTTGGGATTTATAAGTTGAAAGAAATAGTCCTTTAAAGTTGAAAATCACATATTTACAACTTTGGTCCCTCAACTTTGGAAAGTGTCAAAAATAGTCCCTGAGGTTTTGAAAAATGGAAAATGTGAAAAATAAACCTTGTACTATTCTAAATTGACAAAATTGGTCCTTATGATAACTTTTGAGAAGTTACAAAATAAACCCTTAAACTTTCAGAAAATTATAGAATAGGTCCCTGGAGTTTGAGGAATTGGCAGATTTGGTCCCTGAGGTTTAAAATAATGAAATTTATACTTGTGGTCCTTGTACTAATGGTTAATTGCAGGTTCAGTCCTTATTTGAAATTTGGAAAAATCACAAACAGCCCCTCAACTTTACCTATATTACACATTTGGTCCTTGTGATTTATTAACTAAAAAACCAAACCGGATCATATTAAATAACTAAACACAAAACTATTACAACCCACCCACTATCCTAATCTTTTCTACCCAGTCCACCAGGCCCAAACATAAGCCCACCCAACACCCCTTAGTTATTAAAACCGGGTCAAACGGTCAAAATACCACCACCCCGCCTTCCACTGTTCATCTCCCTCACAAACGCCCCCAAACCTGAAACCAGGGTGGTTTCAGCCACCTTGCACCTCCACCTCACCAATACAACTCACCACCAACTCCCTTCCACCACCCTACACCTATCCCATCTCCAATAAATGCACTTCTCACCAAAAATTCCCTCCAAACCAGTTCCAATCCTCTGTTTTCCATCCTAAGCCCCAACTTGCCAAAAAAATATCTCAATTGTCTCCCTACACCTCATACATCATTCCAAATTTCTTTAATTACAAAATCTCTGCCTCAAGCAACCTTTGTGGAATTTGGCGCCAAAACAGTTTAAACGGCCAAGATGTGTTTGACTGATCCAATGGCTAAATTGAGAAGTGGGAAAGTGTGAGAAGTATGCAAGGAACACAGATGGTCATCTATATAGAGAAGAAAAGCAGAGTGGAACATATATCTAGTTTTAATTTTAATAATGTATGTGGATTAATCAAGTTTTCAATTTCCAGTGTTTGTTCAAGCTTTCTAGTTAACTTTTCAATCAATTCAGTGTAACCTTTACTCTTTTTAATAATAAACTTCAAGTTTCATGTATAATTCTCAAGTATGCAAATTTTCTTTTTGCTCAAAGATATTACATAGCTTAAATGTTGTTTACAGTGGAATACAAGGATCAAATAAGTTCACATAAGCTCCCAGGAAGCTGATAAAAGCTTCTAGTAACTCAAAACTTAATCTAGCTAAAAAATTTCACAAATACAAAGTTTGGTCAATAAAAGTCAAACTGTGGAGATTTGGTTTTCAATTCTGATTCAGAAGAAATTTGGGAAGGGAAGCAGCTTTGGAAAGTGGGTTAGTGGCTTATGGAAGCCTTAGGAATGATCTTGGTACTTGTATCTATGGTTTGAGCAGGATTGCATAAAGTGAGTTCAATTCCAATTTTTCTATTTTCTAAGTAGTTCATAATTTCTAAGTTGTTTGTTGTTGTTATTTTGTTTATTTTCAATTTAGAAGTGATAATTTAGACTAAATGTTAGTAGTGACAGTTTAGTTTTGCTTGTGCTTAAAAAAATTGTATATGACTGCCTAGTCATATTACTCAGTAGCCTTTGATACTTATGTGCTAATGATGAGTTTGTGATTGATTAGTGATAAGTTGAGCATAATAAGCCTGTGGAACTCAGTTCCTTAGGATTTAAAAAGTTTATCATCAAAATCTTTCATAACAGTTCACCTAAAGGTGTGTTTGGCACAGAATAGTTTGTAGCTCTCTAGTGAGTTTTAGTGATTAATTGTTGTTTAAACAAGTTACTATAGATAGTAGTTGGTTATGTAAGTCATAAAAACCATTCCTTGTTTTACAAAAAGTCAAAACAACCATTGATTCACCTTGACAGTTAACTGTCAAGGTTTGTGGGTTCTAAATCTTACCCATTTTGACTATATAATGTAATTTTAGCTTAATTCACCCTTATTATAACTTATTTCACCAATCTAAGTTAGTTAGACCTGATTAAAACTCAAATTTGTCAAAGTTCATAGTTTCCTTAAAAAGTCAAAAGATGCTTCAGTTATTTTGCTCAAAGTTTGGGAGTCTTTAAATTGCTTAATATAAGGATTTAGGATCTGAGATTTTACAAGATTACTCTCTACCAGCTAGTTGATTTTTAGGATTTTTCTTGGATTTTTTGGAATTTGTTTAGTGGGTCTCATCAAGCCTCAAAGTGAGTTGCAGGGCAAAGAATTGCCCTGTCTCAGCAGACCTTGGCTCACCCACCACCTTTGGTGGTCCATTGTGGTTGACCCAGCGGGTCCCACACCCCACAAATAGGCTCTTACAACCCCCCTCCTACCAGGCTTGAACCCTTGACCCTTTGGTTGACCTGTACACCACTGGGACCCACCTTAAATCATCTTGGATATCTGTCCCATTTCTGTCTCAGTCACCATATAAGAAATTGCTTATTTCAGCTTTTTAGCTTATCCATTGAGCTTATATCAGCAAATCTAGCTTATTTAGGTTAAAATATCTTAGGTGAGCCAGGTTTCACCCTTGTGGAACCCACACAAGCTCAGTTGAGCTTATTTCTTGTCCTAGTCAAACTTTGGTCAACTGTCTCAATAATAAGCTTACACACAGCTTATTAATAGTTTATAAAATTATTTCTTTTACAAAAGTTAGTTATTTTTAGGTATAAAATAGGTTGATAAAAGAAAATTCAAGAAAAACAAATATAAAATTAAGTGATAGTTTTTATTTAATTCAATTTAATTTTAATTTTCATTTTTAGATTTTTATTAAGTAATTTGTAATTTTATATTTTTATTAATTTCCTTTTAGGTTAAAGTATTTTTAATAATTTTCTCAGATTTTTATTTTCTAATTTAGTATTTATAATAATTAATAATAGTTTTATTAATAATTAATCAATAAATAGGTTTTAAATAGCATAATTAATTTTTACATAGTAACACCTATATTTTATATTTTTCCTAGCTTTTATAAGTCATAAAATAATTTTAGAAATTTTCTTGTGATTTATACTGTTCATTTACTAGTTTTCATAATTTAATTAGTTTAATTAGATATTAATCAATAAATAGAATAATAATTAGTAAATTAAATTAAAAATACATAATATAACCTTTTTATAATTTTTAATATTCCTATGATGGTTAATTAGATATATAAAATTTTTCATAATTATCTAAGTCTTTTTAGTAATTATAAATAAGTTAATCAATATAATTAGTTAAATAATAAATAAATAATAAATAATTAATAATAGTTATTAAATATAAATAATTAATTAAATAGTTTTTAATTAATAAATAAATATTTTAAATTTATTTAATTTGCATTTAAGCCCCTAAGGCTTATAAAATCCCACTATAAGTTAAATTTGTTTTTGTTTACGTTTAATTATTAAACGTTTACGTTTTCCAGTTCCTTTTTTACTTGTACTTATCTGATTTCACGTATTAGTTGATATAGCTTATTAAAGCTATTCACTCTTATATTTCAGTAGTACAAATCACTTAAACTCTTTTCCTGTTCAATTCACCTGATCTAGAAGTCGTTTTATTTCAGATTTCACATCTCGTTGGGATCTAACGATCCGGGGAAACACTAAACTCACCGGAGTATTGGTTTAGGCTGTTTGACTTGTTGACCATTACTTGGTTAATATTATCTGACTGTTTAGCACCAATCAAAATTTGGCGCCGCTGCCGGGGAGGTGTGCTGCGTATTACGACTTTTTGAAATATCTGTGAGTTTGAATTTTCACACTTTGTTATATATCATCTTTTTGTTCATATTTTATTTTCTATTTGTAATTTCCCGTCACTCTAAGTATTCTTAGAGTCGTCTCTAGTGCATGCGCACTCGTTCTTCTAGGTCAACAAGCCCTTTACGTGAGCTTGTCAGAATTGAACAGCCGTATCTGAGGAACGTGCTGTTTCACCTAAGAAAGTTATCATGGTGGAAGACCGTCCGATGAATGAGCTTCTCCAAGCACCCATTGAGGGTTACGGAGACGCTATTGTTGTCCCAGCCATCGTGGCTGAATACTTTGAGCTCAAAACCGGGTTACTAAATCTAGTAACTTCAAGCCAATTTTATGGTTTTGAGAGGGATGATCCCCATGCTCATATTCGATGGTTTAATAAAATTACTTCAACCATCAAATACAAGAACGTCCCTTCCGAAGCAGTCAAACTTCTTCTTTTTCCATTTTCTTTTGAGGGAGCAGCCCGGATTTGGCTGGAAAAACAACCTCCTCGTTCAATACACTCATGGGAAGATTTAGTTACCAAATTTGTAAACGAATTTTTCCCCCGTCCAGAACGACAAGTCTTAAAAATGAAATCATCAAATTTACTCAAAGGTTTGATGAATCGTTTGGTGATGCATGGGATCGTTTCAAAGAATTGCTTCGTCGATGTCCTCATCATGGTTTCACTGAATTAATGCAAATTGACACGTTTTATAATGGTGTGAGTCAATCTGACCAAGATTCTCTCAATGCCTCCGCGGGAGGTAATTTTTTGAGCAAAACCACAAAAGAAGCTTTAGAAATCATTGAAAATAAGTCCAAAGTCCGCACTACACGCACAAAGCCATATAACTCCCAAGTGAGTGCTGGTCCTTCTACTTCATCGCCCGTGAGTACTTCTAGCACCGATGCTAAGATAGACAAACTCACGGACGCCATTCAAGCTTTGGTTATCTCAAACCAGAAAAAAGTCACTTTCACACAAAACCCTTCACATGCTGAAGTTAAAAAAGTTGAAGTTTGTGTCACTTGTGGTGGCCCACATGCTTACTACAATTGTACTGCCACCGATGGTAGTCCTTTTGAAGCCAATGCCCTAGCCGGTACTACAAATCAGGGAGGTAATCAATACCGTCCTCAAATTGAACCAAGTTACCGTGCTAACACACATATGGGACCACCCGGGTTTAATCAAAACCAAAATTTGCAAAACCGAAACCAGAACCAACCACGAATGAACCAAGGTTATCAAAACCAAGGGAATTTCCATCCTGGACAGAATCAAGGTTTCTACAATCAAGGAAACTTTAACAGAAACAATTTCAACCCCGGAAATCATTTTCAGGGAAATGGTAATCCAAATCAAGGGAATTTTCAGCCACAACAAGGTTATAATCAAAATAACCGTGTCCAAAATTTCCCTAACCAAACACAAGCCATTCTCCCAGCTCCACAACCATCATCCGATGAGTTGTTAAAGCAGTTCATGAAAACTCAAGAAGAGACAAACAGGTTGTTGGTCAGCCAGATTTCTGAAATCAAGAAATCTTTAAATGAACAATCCTCAGGCTCTGGAAAACTTCCGAGCAACACGATCGCAAACCCGAGGGGCGATGCAAAGGCGATCACGACCAGGAGCGGAGTTTCATATGATGGACCTACTGTTCCCACTACCCCTTCTTCTTCTTCTCCCAAGGTAGTGGAAAATAACGTCGAGGTAAATAAGGAAGAAGTACTTCCTACTCATAAGGGAGGTACCCAAGACGTCCCACCTCATGTTGTCCCGAAACCCAAACCAAAACCTAGAGTTGTTTTTGAACCAAATGATATTCCAGTTGAAACACCTCAGTCCAGACCTTCTACCTCCTCTATTCCTTACCCCTCACGCTTGAGTGAACAAAAGCTCCGTGAAAAAGCTAGTCACCAGATGGATAAATTCTTTCAAATCTTCCAAGATTTGAATTTTGACATTAGCTTTGCGGATGCTATTATTCTGATGCCCAAATTTGCATCGACAATCAAACACTTGTTAAGTAACAAGGAGAAACTGTTTGAAATGGCAAAGACTCCCTTGAATGAGAACTGCTCAGCAGTTCTTTTAAAGAAGCTTCCCGAGAAGCTGGGAGATCCTGGAAAATTTCTAATACCATGTGTATTTTCAGGAATGGTTGATTGCTATGCCTTGACCGATCTTGGTGCAAGTATCAACCTAATGCCATACTCAGTTTGGAAGAAACTTTCTCTTCCTGATCTTACTCCTACCTGCATGACTTTAGAGCTTGCAGACCGATCGATATCTCGTCCTCTCGGCATTGCCGAGGACGTGTTTGTGAAGGTAGGAGAATTTCATCTCCCCGCTGACTTTGTAGTGGTTGATTTCGATGCCGATCAAAGGGTCCCTCTCATTGTTGGGAGGGGTTTCCTTAGAACGGGCCGTGCTCTTATCGATGTATTTGAGCAAGAAATCACTCTGCGTGTGGGTAATGAAGCCGTTACATTTAACCTCGATCAAACCTCGAGGTACTCTTCCAATTATGATTCTGAAGCAGTTAATCAAATAGATATCATAGACATTGCTTCGGAGGAGTACTCTCAAGATTTTCTTGGTTATTCTCATAATTCTGTGAGTGGGGATGCCACTCCATCATCTGAACCTATCATTTCCGACTCTTCCCCTTCTCTCACTCCGTTTGAGGGAAGTGATTTTCTTTTGGAAGAGGTCGAGGCTTTTCTCAAAAGTGATTCAGTTCCATCGGGAATTGATAACACTGAGATTGATCTGGAGGGATATATTCTTCTCCTTGAGAGATTGCTAAACCAAGACAATTCTCCTCCACTCCCTCCCGTACAACTTCATAATCAGGAAATCAAATATGTTGAGGAAACTGATGATTTTCCTGAGGTCGAACTCAAGGACTTACCTCCTCATCTTGAATACGCATTCTTGGAGGGTGATGATAAATTACCCGTCATTATTGCTAAAGGTTTAAGTGTTGAGGAGAAGATTGCTCTCATAAAGGTCTTGAAGTCAAACAAGCAAGCAATTGCTTGGAAACTCTCTGATATTAAGGGTATTAACCCAGATTTTTGTACACACAAAATCTTGATGGAGGATGACTTCAAGCCTGCAGTGCAACATCAAAGAAGGGTGAATCCAAAAATCCATGATGTGATTAAACAAGAGGTTCTTAAACTTCTTGATGCAGGATTGATTTACCCTATCTCTGACAGTCCATGGGTTAGTCCCATTCATTGTGTCCCAAAAAAGGGTGGCATTACTGTTGTCACTAATGAGGAAAATGAGTTGATTCCAACTCGGTTGGTTACCGGATGGCGTGTTTGCATTGACTATCGTAAGTTAAATGACGCCACCCGCAAAGACCACTTTCCGCTGCCCTTTATGGACCAGATGCTTGAGAGATTAGCAGGGAACGAGTACTATTGTTTCCTTGATGGTTTCTCAGGATACTTCCAAATCCCCATTGATCCATCAGATCAAGAAAAGACTACCTTTACATGCCCTTACGGAACCTTTGCTTATAAACGTATGCCTTTTGGCTTATGTAATGCTCCAGGTACGTTTCAGAGGTGCATGATGGCTATATTTACCGACATGATCGGTAAAACTATGGAGGTCTTTATGGATGACTTTTCGGTCATTGGGGATTCATTCCAAACATGTCTCACCAATTTAGAAACAATGTTGAAAAGGTGTAAAGACACCAATCTATGTCTAAATTGGGAAAAGAGTCACTTTATGGTCAAAGAGGGCATTGTCCTCGGCCATAAGATTTCCAAGAATGGGATTGAGGTTGACAGAGCTAAGGTTGATGTCATTGCAAAACTGCCTCACCCTACTACAGTCAAAGGTATTAGGAGTTTTTTGGGTCATTCCGGTTTCTATCGTCGATTTATACAAGATTTTTCTAAAATCTCACGGCCTATGACTCATCTCCTTGAAAAGGATACTCCTTTTATCTTCTCACCACAGTGCATCGAAGCTTTTGAAACATTAAAGAAAAAGCTTACTGAGGCACCCATTCTTATTGCCCCCGACTGGGATTTACCCTTCGAGCTTATGTGCGATGCAAGTGATTTTGCTATCGGTGCAGTCTTGGGGCAACGCAAAACGAAACACTTTCAGCCTATCCACTACGCAAGCAAAACCATGAACGAAGCTCAAACACATTACACCACTACAGAAAAAGAATTATTAGCTGTGGTGTATGCTTTTGAGAAATTTCGGACATACTTAATCTTGACTAAAAGCGTTGTGTATACGGATCATTCGGCTCTTAAATATCTATTTGCAAAACAAGATGCAAAGCCGAGATTGCTCCGTTGAGTTCTCCTCCTCCAGGAATTTGATATCATTATTCGTGATAAAAAAGGAGCTGAGAACCTAGCTGCTGATCATTTGTCCCGATTAGAGAACCCTCATCAAAATGTGTATGAGAAAAAGGAAATAAATGAAACATTTCCTCTCGAAACACTTAATGCGGTTACTTTTCGTGGAGATTCTACTACCCCATGGTTTGCCGACTTCGCAAACTATCATGCGGGTAACTTTGTTGTGAAAGGGATGTCAACCCAACAGAAGAATGAATTCTTTAAAGATGTTAAACATTACTTCTGGGATGACCCCTACTTATTCAAAATCTGTGCGGATCAAGTCATCCGACGGTGTGTATATGGATAGGAAGCCACTGAAATTCTCAAGGCTTGCCAAGCTGGACCCACTGGGGGACATCATAGTCCTAATTACACCGCCAAAAAGGTGTTTGATTCCGGATTCTTCTGGCCCACAATTTATAAAGATGCCCAGGATCTTATTAAAACCTGTGACGCTTGTCAGCGTCATGGAAACATTTCACAAAGAAATGAGATGCCACAAAATGCTATTCAAGTATGTGAAATATTTGATATCTGGGGCATTGACTTTATGGGGCCATTTCCATCATCCAGAGGAAACAAGTACATACTTGTGGCAGTTGATTATTTGTCAAAGTGGGTTGAAGCAAAAGCTTTACACACAAATGATGCCCGAGTTGTAGTAAAATTCCTGAAATCTCTTTTTGCCCGTTTTGGAACTCTACGTGCTATCATAAGTGATCGTGGTACGCATTTCTGCAATGACAAATTTGATAAAGTCATGCAAAAGTATGGTGTAACCCACCGTCTTTCTACCGCGTATCACCCACAAACAAGTGGGCAAGTGGAGGTTTCAAACCGTGGTATCAAAAGGATACTTGAGAGGACTGTTGGTGAAAACCGTGCTGCCTGGTCGGATAAATTAGATGACGCACTATGGGCATTTCGTACAGCTTATAAAACACCCATTGGGTGTACACCTTACAAGCTTGTGTACGGAAAGACATGTCATCTACCGATGGAACTTGAGCACAAAGCCTACTGGGCTTTGAAACATGCCAACTTTGACCTCAAAACTGCGGGTGATCACAGAAAAGTTCAAATGAATGAATTAAATGAACTACGTGATCAGGCTTACGAGAACTCTTTAATCTATAAAGAAAAAACAAAGAGAATACATGACCCAAAAATAAAGAACCGCGTTTTTAACGTTGGTGATCGAGTACTTCTCTTTAACTCTAGATTAAAGATCTTCTCGGGTAAATTAAAAACCCGTTGGACTGGTCCATTTACTATCACTAAGGTTTATCCATATGGTACCGTTGAGTTATCTCAAAATGACGGTCCATGTTTTAAAGTAAATGGCCATCGTGTGAAACACTACTTTGGAGAGGACATCCCAAACATGGTTGTCCCGGATCTCCAAACTTTCCCCAAGGACAATTAAATTCGGGGTCGAGTCAAGCTAGTGACTCGGGAATCAAAAACAAGCTACCTCATGGACAAATCAATTCGAGGTCGAGTCAAGCTAGTGACTCGGTAATCAAAAGCATAGCAATATGGGTTTTCACTCATATTTCTGATTTCTTTCTCTTTTCTACCACCCTAGTGTGGGGGAGATGCCCCACATGTTGTATATATGTATATATCGTGAAAAAAAAAAAAAAAAAAAAAAAAAAAAGGTTCAAAACAAAAGAAAAAAGTGAGTTTGTATGTAAATAGCGTAAAATAAAGGTTATTAATATTTCCTTCTTACGTTCTAAATATCGGTTTAACACCCGGTGTTTTGAATATTGAGGGCAATATTCATTTCTAAGTGTGGGGGGGGATTCTCACGAATTCAAACACATGTTCCATCAAGCACCCTCATTTGATCAAAATTTAAAGTTTTTTCACACTTAGAAATGCAATAAATGGTATCAATCCTCCATGTCTAACCCACAACAGGATTGGCTAGTCCAGGAGCAAACGGCTCTTGGTAAAGACATCTCAAAACCGTTGATGGCTTGCAATTTGCCAAAAATTGTATGGTTCCTCAACTCCCCATTATCCTAAAAAGCTAATGAGTTGGCTAGCCCGCAAGATTATGGCTTGTGGTAAAGGCCGTAGAAAATCCATAATTGGTAATCAGCTCACCAAGATGTTGACTATTCCATCAAGAGTTGGCTAGTCCAGAAGCAAACGGCTTCTGGTAAAGACAAATCAAATCCGTTGACAGCTGGTGGTTTGCTAAAAATCACACGGTTTTCAAGTGTGCCACAGTTCATACACCTGGCTACTCCAGAAGTGATGGCTTTTGGTAAAGAGTAAAAATCCATTAATTTTTTCTCAAATAGATTGCTAGGGACTAGCAATAGTTTAGTGTGGGGGATTGATGAGTGTGTAAATACGCATCATTTCTGTTACATTTAAACTACAAAAACATATGAAAACACACAGGAATGCCTTGAAATACATAAAATTATCCCTGGATTGTGTTTTTATGCATAAGGATTGAAAACTGATGAAAAACAAAACATTTTACATAATTTACAGTTTCAGTCCCTGAACTTTGAAAAATTGGCAAAACTAGTCCCTGGTAAATCAAAACTTGTAAAAATGTCATAAAAGGTCCTTGGGATTTATAAGTTGTAAGAAATAGTCCTTTAAAGTTGAAAATCACATATTTACAACTTTGGTCCCTCAACTTTGGAAAGTGTCAAAAATAGTCCCTAAGGTTTTGAAAAATGGAAAATGTGAAAAATAAACCTTGTACTATTCTAAATTGACAAAATTGGTCCTTATGATAACTTTTGAGAAGTTACAAAATAAACCCTTCAACTTTCAGAAAATTACAGAATAGGTCCCTAGAGTTTGAGGAATTGGCAGATTTGGTCCCTGAGGTTTAAAATAATGAAATTTATACTTGTGGTCCTTGTACTAATGGTTAATTGCAGGTTCAGTCCTTATTTGAAATTTGGAAAAATCACAAACAGCCCCTCAACTTTACCTATATTACACATTTTGTCCTTGTGATTTATTAACTAAAAAACCAAACCGGATCATATTAAATAACTAAACCCAAAACTATTACAACCCACCCACTATCCTAATATTTTCTACCCAGTCCACCAGGCCCAAACATAAGCCCACCCAACACCCCTTAGTTATTAAAACCGGGTCAAACGGTCAAAATATCACCACCCCGCCTTCCACTGTTCATCTCCCTTACAAACGCCCCCAAACCTGAAACTAGGGTGGTTTCAACCACCTTGCACCTCCACCTCACCAATACAACTCACCACCAACTCCCTTCCACCACCCTACACCTATCCCATCTCCAATAAATGCACTTCTCACCCAAAATTCCCTCCAAACCAGTTCCAATCCTCTGTTTTCCATCCTAAGCCCCAACTTGCCAAAAAAATATCTCAATTGTCTCCCTACACCTCATACATCATTCCAAAGTTCTTTAATTACAAAATCTCTGCCTCAAGCAACCTTTGTGGAATTTGGCGCCAAAACAGTTTAAACGGCCAAGATGTGTTTGACTGATCCAATGGCTAAATTGAGAAGTGGGAAAGTGTGAGAAGTATGCAAGGAACACAGATGGTCATCTATATAGAGAAGAAAAGCAGAGTGGAACATATATCTAGTTTTAATTTTAATAATATATGTCGATTAATCAAGTTTTCAATTTCCAGTGTTTGTTCAAGCTTTCTAGTTAACTTTTCAATCAATTCAGTGTAACCTTTACTCTTTTTAATAATAAACTTCAAGTTTCATGTATAATTCTCAAGTATGCAAATTTTCTTTTTGCTCAAAAATATTACATAGCTTAAATGTTGTTTACAGTGGAATACAAGGATCAAATAAGTTCACATAAGCTCCCAGGAAGCTGATAAAAGCTTCTAGTAACTCAAAACTTAATCTAGCTAAAAAATTTCACAAATACAAAGTTTGGTCAATAAAAGTCAAACTGTGGAGATTTGGTTTTCAATTCTGATTCAGAAGAAATTTGGGAAGGGAAGCAGCTTTGGAAAGTGGGTTAGTGGCTTATGGAAGCCTTAGGAATGATCTTGGTACTTGTATCTATGGTTTGAGCAGGATTGCATAAAGTGAGTTCAATTCCAATTTTTCTATTTTCTAAGTAGTTCATAATTTCTAAGTTGTTTGTTGTTGTTATTTTGTTTATTTTCAATTTAGAAGTGATAATTTAGACTAAATGTTAGTAGTGACAGTTTAGTTTTGCTTGTGCTTAAAAAAATTGTATATGACTGCCTAGTCATATTACTCAGTAGCCTTTGATACTTATGTGCTAATGATGAGTTTGTGATTGATTAGTGATAAGTTGAGCATAATAAGCCTGTGGAACTCAGTTCCTTAGGATTTAAAAAGTTTATCATCAAAATCTTTCATAACAGTTCACCTAAAGGTGTGTTTGGCACAGAATAGTTTGTAGCTCTCTAGTGAGTTTTAGTGATTAATTGTTGTTTAAACAAGTTACTATAGATAGTAGTTGGTTATGTAAGTCATAAAAACCATTCCTTGTTTTACAAAAAGTCAAAAAAACCATTGATTCACCTTGACAGTTAACTGTCAAGGTTTGTGGGTTCTAAATCTTACCCATTTTGACTATATAATGTAATTTTAGCTTAATTCACCCTTATTATAACTTATTTCACCAATCTAAGTTAGTTAGACCTGATTAAAACTCAAATTTGTCAAAGTTCATAGTTTCCTTAAAAAGTCAAAAGATGCTTTAGTTATTTTGCTCAAAGTTTGGGAGTCTTTAAATTGCTTAATATAAGGATTTAGGATCTGAGATTTTACAAGATTACTCTCTACCAGCTAGTTGATTTTTAGGATTTTTCTTGGATTTTTTGGAATTTGTTTAGTGGGTCTCATCAAGCCTCAAAGTGAGTTGCAGGGCAAAGAATTGCCCTGTCTTAGCAGACCTTGGCTCACCCACCACCTTTGGTGGTCCATTGTGGTTGACCCAGTGGGTCCCACACCTCATAAATAGGCTCTTACAACCCCCCTCCTACCAGGCTTGAACCCTTGACCCTTTGGTTGACCTGTACACCACTGGGACCCACCTTAAATCATCTTGGATATCTGTCCCATTTTTGTCTCAGTCACCATATAAGAAATTGCTTATTTCAGCTTTTTAGCTTATCCATTGAGCTTATATCAGCAAATCTAGCTTATTTAAGTTAAAATATCTTAGGTGAGCCAGGTTTCACCCTTGTGGACCCCACACAAGCTCAGTTGAGCTTATTTCTTGTCCTAGTCAAACTTTGGTCAACTGTCTCAATAATAAGCTTACACACAGCTTATTAATAGTTTATAAAATTATTGCTTTTACAAAAGTTAGTTATTTTTAGGTATAAAATAGGTTGGTAAAAGAAAATTCAAGAAAAACAAATATAAAATTAAGTGATAGTTTCTATTTAATTCAATTTAATTTTAATTTTCATTTTTAGATTTTTATTAAGTAATTTGTAATTTTATATTTTTAATAATTTCCTTTTAGGTTAAAGTATTTTTAATAATTTTCTCAGATTTTTATTTTGTAATTTAGTATTTATAATAATTAATAATAGTTTTATTAATAATTAATCAATAAATAGGTTTTAAATAGCATAATTAATTTTTACATAGTAACACCTATATTTTATATTTTTCCTAGCTTTTATAAGTCATAAAATAATTTTAGAAATTTTCTTGTGATTTATACTGTTCATTTAATAGTTTTCATAATTTAATTAGTTTAATTAGATATTAATCAATAAATAGAATAATAATTAGTAAATTAAATTAAAAATACATAATATAAACTTTTTATAATTTTTTAGGATTCCTATGATGGTTAATTAGATATATAAAATTTTTCGTAATTATCTAAGTCTTTTTAGTAATTATAAATAAGTTAATCAATATAATTAGTTAAATAATAAATAAATAATAAATAATTAATAATAGTTATTAAATATAAATAATTAATTAAATAGTTTTTAATTAATAAATAAGTATTTTAAATTTATTTAATTTGCATTTAAGCCCCTAAGGCTTATAAAATCCCACTATAAGTTAAATTTGTTTTTGTTTACGTTTAATTATTAAACGTTTACGTTTTCCAGTTCCTTTTTTACTTGTACTTATCTGATTTCACGTATTAGTTGATATAGCTTATTAAAGCTATTCACTCTTATATTTCAGTAGTACAAATCACTTAAACCCTTTTCTTGTTCAATTCACCTGATCTAGAAGTCGTTTTATTTCAGATTTCACATCTCGTTGGGATTTAACGATCCGGGGAAACACTAAACTCACCGGAGTATTGGTTTAGGCTGTTTGACTTATTGACCATTACTTGGTTAATATTATCTGACTGTTTAGCACCAATCACCCTGCATTCAGCATATTCTGATTCCCCATGTTAATTCCAGTAGCATATCCTTGCGGATTCCCATAAACTCCAACCATTTGGCCTCCGTTGCACATATTGAAACTCGGCTGAGCAATCTGCTTATTGCGAGTGTTCGATGAAATCCTTTGGTTGTTGTTAGTTGGTGTAGAATAGCGTCCTTGGAATGCCTTTGACAGAAAAGCAAACGCTTAGGTTAATGCAGCAGTAGCTTCATCATTTTCAGTGAATTCTGGTTCTTGGAATTGTTGGTATTGCTGTTGTGGAATAACATGTTGTTGTTGATGTGGGTAGAACTGTTGCTGGTAGACCGGTGTTGGTTGTTGAATGTATGATGGTTGCATGTAGTTGTGAGTGGAAGATGATGATTCTTGTTGTGTGTTCACTGGTAGCGGTGTTGGTGTAGTAGCAATTAATGCGAGAGGATCATGATTCTTTGCCAATCTTTCTTTCCTTACTTCATTAGCCTCAGCTTGGTTTTGCTTCAAAAAGTCATAGAGTTGATCATAGTTCACCTTATGTAAATCCTTTGTTTGATTGATAATTGTAACATAACGACCCCATTCTTCTGGAAGGTTATTGAAGAATTTGATGTTTGTTGCAATTGTTCGAGGTGTCAACTTGTTTCTGATTAACTCATTCATCAAAGTGCAAAACCTTGTGTAGTAGGATTCAATCTGTTCACCTTTAGTGGATGTGAAATTCTCCCATTCAGTAAGAAGTTTGTTCGCAACGTCTTGTTTTCCAATCTCTATTCCATGACATATCCTTCTAACACGTTCCCACATAGCATAAGCAGTTTCACAGCTGTCGACCGCAGCAAAGATCTCCCGTGGTAATCCAAGTTGGATTAAATGCATTGCCATATCATCTGCGGCGATCTGCTTCTTGTCTTCCTCTGTGTAATCTGCTTCTGTTTGTTCACGCACGAATGGTTGAGTAGGAGGTGTTGTATTTGGATTGCCTTCAATTTGAACTTGTCTTGGCTGGAATGGTCCTTTTTCAATGGATTGAATCATTAATTTACCATCAGGCTTTGTTTTGATGTAACGAAGCATGCGGCTTGTCCATGGGAGATACCCACCTTTTTCAAGCATTGGAGGTCGGTTTTCCGCACCGGCTGCATGAATATCTTGCTGAGTAGCCATTGATGAAGTGTAGATTGATAAAGTTGATTCTTGGATCTTTCCAACGAAGTAGGAGTTGTGTTTAGTATAAGTTGATGCAAGTTTTTATGGTGAAAAATTTGATCTGAAACCTTAAAACCTCAATAACTTCTTCTCGGAGCGTTTTTAGGCCTCGAAAGTTCGCCTAAATCGATAAATCATTTAGCGTGTCGTTCTCCTCTGTCTCACGGTCGTTTTGATAGCTGATTCGTCGAAAACGGAGTTACGGTTCAAAAGTTATGGCCGTTTGAAGTTTTGTAGTCAAAAGTCAAAAAACTTACGCGTAAACCCTGAATCTTACGCGTAAACTTTGAATAATCTTACGCATAAGATGTTATGCGTAACCTTTAAGTTATGCGTAAGATCTAAGTTATGCGTAAACAATATTGTTTATGCGTAGACTTTGATGTTACGCGTAAACTTAGAGTTTATGCGTAAGAATGTTACGCGTAAGGTTTTTTCAACCAAATTGATCTCTCAAACTTATCCAAGCTTGAAAGATATCCCGTGTCGAAGTATTCCACAAACTTATCCAAGTCAGGGAAGTACTGAGTCACTGTAGCACGAAGAGAAGACCTTTGATGAAGTTATGCGTAGAATTCTGAAACTTACGCGTAAACAATATTAGGCGTAAGATCTTATGCGTATAATCTCAACTTGTGCGTAGAAAACCAATGTTAAGCGTAGGATCTCAATCTAACGCGTAGAAAACCAAAGTTATGTGTAAGAAGAGGGTTTTGACCAGAGTTACGCGTAGGAAAAGGGTTTTGACCACAAGTTATGCGTAGGAAGTACTGTAGACAGCTGTTTCTTGTACTATTCACCCAAGTTACGCGTAAGGTGACCAGAAAACTTCAAAAATTCGATTTTTTCAACCAAAAACTCTTTTTCCACTTGTTTCTAATGATCAAATCTTTCCCAAAACACTTAGAATCACTAAAGCTTCAATAAAAACAACAACTTTAACACCAAAACTTGTAAAAATCAAAACTTTTTGAAGAAAAAGTACAAAAAATAGATGAAAAGTGTAACTTTTTAACAAAAAACTTGATAAAAACACTCCTAAATCATTGTTAGGCGATTGATACCACTTGTAGGACCTTAGGTATATCAACTTTAACACAAATATAAGCACTAGATGAAGGAAAGATGGTGACTTGATGTAAGATATGTGGCGTTAAGATGTATAAAATAGAGATAAGAGATGAAGAGAACTTTTATTAAAAAACACACACAATACACACACAAGCACACACCTCAAATGAGCCTTTGAGGAGTTTAAATAATAAGATACATGAGATGCCCTATGGGCTTTCTATGGGCTTGGGCTTGGACTTGGTTACATGATAAGATAACAAGGCTTATGAAACATAGCACATAACATATTAGCTTGCCAAGTCCAAGGCCCAATGACTAAACTATTACTAATCTTAACAAACGACACAAAGTTACAATATGAGAATGACCATCACTTCATAATACATATTTTTAATGCTAACAGCTACAAATCCTAGAAAGCAAAGTAAGATATAATGCTTGTGGAATGATGTTTGCAGATTTTCTGGAGATTATAAAACTAAAGAATTAGCAAAAACTTTAAGACTCCATTAGAAAAACAAAACTGGTAAAATTTCCAGAATTTTACACGTGACGCCGTTAGGAATTTCTTCCTGACGCCGTCAGAAGTGACCTGCAAAAATTCTTATGTTGAGTTTCCGGAAAATTTCTGGAAAAACTTTGTCCCACTTCCTGGAAAATCCTGCAAAACATCATTATGACTCGATACAAGCATTTGACTCTAACAAATACGAATATACATGTTCATTTAATATTGTGGAGAATCATGATCGGTTTTGTTTCTTTAAAAACATATTTGGGGTTTCCCCTTACACTTATCTTTTGCGAAATACCTTTGGATGAAGTTAAGACTATGCCAAACAACAAAATAAAGTATTTTCACCATTTAGTTTGAAACATGATCTACCAACAATAAAAATAAAGTATGCATACGGAAACAAATATCAATAAAACAAAATAAAATCACACACAAAACATGGGTTGCCTCCCAAGAAGCGCTTTTCTTTATTTACGAGTCTTGTAGCTAGACTCAAGGTCATGGGTTACCGTGTGTCACTTATGCTCACATAACCGAGGGTGAGCCATCTAATAGTCGCCTCATCTTTCTTATAATCATCACTTAACTCTAAACATCTACGATAATACCTTTTATTTTTCTCATGAGTATATTTAAGCCCTTTTCTTTTATCATTCTCACTTAGCATTTCCAGGGGCGGATACCTACTACACTTCTCCATGGAGAAATCCTTGAACCTAGTGTGTGCACGGGGCATTTGGTAAACAAAATCTTCATCCCTATTCGAGAATGTAATTAACCCTTCCATAAGTTTTTCATCAAGGTTGGTCAATGTTAGGTCACCTTTTATGTAAACACAAGTATAAGAAAGATAGAAATAAGATGAGAAGGACAGATGGTTGATTAAGACAATATTAGAAATATAAAGGCAAGAGTTTCCTTAGAATAATGAAATAACCAACACTTTTTCTAGTTACATATAACTAGTATATATAGGGAAGGAGTAGGGCAACACTCCCTTCCTTCCTTTCTAGAAAATGAAATGGGCTTAAGGCCCATGGGCTTGCTACATAAGCCTTAAGTTAAAATAAACATACAAGCCTTAGCAACCTATTACAAGTAAATGAACGAGAATTGATAAATAGTAAAACTACGTTCCCAACAATCTCCCCCTAAGGGTCGGTCATCAAGGTTGCTTGACGTCTTCGTCTTAATCTTTGACTTTCAATGCTTTAGACGTCTTCTAAATCATTCATCGTTCTTTGTTCTTAGTTGATGTAGTTGTGATCATCTTATTACAAAATGTAATGACCGAGACTTGAATAAATACGAAAGTACGTTCCCAACAATCTCCCCCTAAGGTTCGGTCATCACGGTTGCTTGACGTCTTCATCTTTGTTGTTGACTTGTGACATGTAAATCTTTAGACGTCTTCAAAAATGTTGTGTAATGAATGTACTTTGCTCTATGTCTTTGTTCATTGGTGATGATGTAGTGATTGTGTTATGAAGTAGTCTGCCGTTCGTCACTCCTGCGTCTGTGGTGGTTGTCCGCCATTCCAACATACTCATATATCTTTGGACTTAGACTTTCACGTGCATGAAGTTCCTTTTCATACTCTAAGATCTTTAGTCTTTATACTATGTAGATTCTTCTTATTGGCGTAGAATCTTTCTTTGAACTTTGTGGTGCTAAGATCTTTGGGGGAGCTATCATATGCTTCAAGATGTATGTATGAGCATGTTGGAATCTACCATCATGGAGGTGATGTACCTGCAAGAAAACAGTTAGCAATAAACAACCGCTACTTACAGATAAGGAATTAGAGTTCGTCAACAGCATAGTGTGAAGACTCCTTCTAATCCTTATCAAGGCCGTTCCCATGTCAGATACTCCCGAAGGAGCTTACGAGACCTACTATGTAGCTCAATGACTGGGTGAGTCGCTGGGGATCACTCCACGACTGTAGATTGCTATGGAACCACCACGAACACTAAGCGTAACTCTTGTGGGGTTACCGAAGTGACCTGTTGTCAAGGCTATTTGATGTTGACCCTGGCAGGAATTTCCGTTCAATCATTGAGAAATACATATGTAATTCTCTCATAAACGTTCTCGGCAGATTGCTAAGATCTGCGAAGGACTCGATAATTTACAGCTGGTGTCCATTGATGTAGAACACCAGATGTTGAAATACTAAGTGTTCCTAAGAGATCTTTGATGTATCTCATGGCTCTAGACTTGATAAGTGCACACTTAGGTTTCCTATGCGGAGACTAGGGAGGGGTCTCCTGCTTCAATATCAACTATCTCTAAGAGATAAGTCGATAGATTACACCAGTTCCCCGTGAGAATGAAACAAGCTCTTTTAAGAGAACTTGAGTGGTTAAGAAGGTTTAGTGCATTGCGTCATTGGGTCCATGACGACTTTATCTTCAATACCGGTGTCGCCTTAGCAACAACCAATAGCATATGAATTGAACCCGGTGTCTGCCCTAAGGTTGAACATATGGAGGGCTATTTCTTTTCACCCTTTTCTTTAATTTTCTTTTTAATTCTTCAACCCCTTCTTTCTCCTTTCACTCTTTACTCCTTTTTTCATATCATACCTAAGGACTTCTAGTGCTAACTATTGGTGATGTCCTTGGGTAGATCCCTCCGGCTCTAGCGGATCATAGGACGGTTTTTCCTAATCTTAGTCACCTTATAACTCCCTGACTATCCTATAATTGCCATTGAAACCTTTGAAAAATCTCTCAAAGTGTTTGTGATTATCAAACATTTTGTTTAGCACTTTGAGAGTTTTTTGTTTACTTATGAAGGGCTCCCGCTTCACATGTGCTCATGTGTAATTAATAAATTTGCACATGCGGGAGGAGCAAGCACTTTTGAATTGATCCACTTTTAGTGAACAAGACCGATTCGAGACACGCTTACATCACTAGTTAGGCTAGCTTGAAGTTATTACCCGGCCTGGTCAAGTCCACAGAAAGTTTCTCAAAATGGTACATTTCTACTTCGACAAATCCTTTCCGAGACACTCTTACGTGGCTAGTTAAAGAGTTCCATTGTCAGCTTTTAGGTGACAACTAGCTCTAGTAACTAACTTGATGTCATAACCCGTCGAGGATAAGTCTTTTCGAATGATAACATTTTGTTTCGTCAATTCTGAGTCTAGCTTGCTTGAGATACAACTTTTAACGTTCATATTTTAATCACTTTTCTTTTCTCCCCCTCAAAAATTGCATATAAGATGTTGTTTTTGAGAAACGTTTGATTAAAATATGCTTTTTGAGTCTTATGGGGAGAAATCAACAAGAAGTTTTGAATTTCAGAACGATGAGTTTTCAAGTGCTCCCCCCCAACAAGTGAATACTCATTGAGGTGAAATACTTGTCTTTTGAGCAGAATTATGAAAATCAGAAAATGTTTGATTAATTCTACTCAAAAAGTAAGAAGCCTTCGCTCTTTTTGTTAGGATTGAGGCACTGAAGCGTACCTCAGGGTCCTTTCTTTACAAGAACGGGTTGTACACCGATATGTGTGCCCACGCCATTGTTTTAATACAAAATTAGTTTTCTTTTAACAAAATACTCCCCCTCAAATAATGAAGTTTATTCGAGAGATAGTCTTTTGAGCAGAATATTGAATTGTATTTATGAAATACTTTGTGAAAAATTCGTGAGATGATTCTGCTCAAGGTTTTAGAAAACACAATCAAGTATTATACAACAAAGAATGCTAGAATTTTAAAAAACTCGTTTACTGTTGAAAGTTGTTTGAGACGCGGAGTCTCTCTTTTGAGTTTTAAAATCTTGAAGAAGAAGATTTCCATTTAAAGTTGAACCTCATGGGTTCTTTTTGAAGATTTGTTTTTGTGATGAATGTAAAACTTCAGGTATTTGGGATGCCCAAATCAGAGTCATTCTTTAATCGTAGCCAAAGCATTCCAGATTATGAAAATTTGAAAAATGTAGGACAACTTTGCTTTGGTCTTCGCACTTGCTTTACCGGTGTAAAACAATAGTGTAGAGTTTGGAAAAATTTGTTTCTCACCATTTTGGATCCATTTACCAGTTTAGCCTTTAAACACATTTTGCCCTTTGACCTCAAAATATGTTCCATAAGAAACATTTTGTCGAATGTTGAAATTTTGACTTTCAATGTGATGACATGTACTTGCACACAGAGAAAATGCATCAGGCACAAACAAGTATACAGATGAATCAAGAAACTCATTCTAAATCTACCAAAATGCTCAGAATTCTCTAATTAACACACAAGATCACAGATTAACTCATCCTATCACTCGAGATTTTCCAATTATGATAATGGTTAGGGGTTATGATTAGAGACATTGCACGCATTTTAGCATCATAATGCATGAATATTGTACAAATTAAACATCCTAGTAGCAGCAAAGACATCGAAATCTTAAACCCTAAATCACTTGATTTCAAACCTATGTTGTTTCTAATCGTGCAAACACACTAATCGAGCATACTTTAGTGTTCTCTAAAGCTATATGAAATGATAAATTAGACTAAACACATAAAAAAGAAATGCCCCGATCGATAATTATATTAACCTTAGTTTCTGATTATGCCTTTTTGACCGTTGAAAACACTTGAAACATTTAGGGAACGATTAGACAACAACAATGAGGAAATTAGAAACTCACAATTATGGAGATAATTGAGGAAAAAATCGTTAGTCTGATTCGTTGAGGTTTTAATCATGTGTGCAACTTTTGAGAACATGTGTGAAAACATTGATTAGAGCCTGTTTTATTTTCCTTGCAAGGTCCTTTTACCTAAGTTTAAGACTTTTGTGAACTTTACTCATTAAAAGGTTAATTACTTTTCCATTTTAAGTCCAAACTAGATTAATTTGGGATCGTTGCAGAAAAAATTCCTTTTCTCCCCCTCGAATTAGCATATATTTTGTGAAACCTTTTTGCACTTTTAATTCGAGAGATCGTAGAACCTTTTTGAAAATGAGTTTAAATCCGAATGATGAAGAAACATTTTATCCTTGATGAATAAAAAATGAGGTGTCCAAACTTCATGATATTGTGAAAAGTTTTCTCCCCCTCAAAACATGTTCCATTTTGACAGAAAAAAGCAAAATTTGTTTAAATGGAGGAACATAGTTTTGAAGATTTGAAGTTTGTACACAAAGAAAGAAGATTCTTTTTGTAGAAAAAGTATTTACAGAAAGACTTTGATGTTTGACTCTTCTTAGGTTTTAAGAAAATTTTGCAAATCATCTGGAGTCAAACATCACATACCATTTTGGTGAATTAAATCAACAAACCTTGATGGAGGTAATGTCTTTGTAAAAAAGTCCGCCAATTGGTATTCAGTACCCACAAACTCTAATTCAATTGTACCCTTCTCAACATGCTCCTTTATGAAATGGTAGCGGAGAGCAATTTGTATGGCCTTGGAATGATGAATGGTGTTGCACGAGATAGCAATAGCACACTTTGAGTTGCAGTACATTGAGATCTAGTCAAATACATAGCCGTAGTCCGTGAGCTAAGTTCTCATCCAAATGACTTGAGCACAGAAAGCAGACATGGCTACATACTAAGCTTTTGTTGATGACAGTGATGTACAATCCTGCTTCATTGACTGTAACCCTTTGTAACTAAACAAGATTTGTTGCGAATCACTGTGCTTTATGCGTCCAGCTTGTTTTCCAAATCCATTTAAGTCCAATGATGTGTCGAAGGGTGATGTTGGTAGAACGTATGCATATTAGATGGATCCAAATTGCGAGAAGACGACTCTATTATATCAGGAATGGTTGGAGTCGGTGCAAATGGATTGAAGAAAGTATTTTCGTCATAATCTGCAGGTTGTGGTACTGATTGTAGTAATGGATTTTCAGCTGATTGTCTGAAGATGGAAGCGGTTTGTCCTACTGTTGTTGGAGATTCACTTGGAGGACCGTCTTTCTCAACAGTGGTTGTTGAATATTCTCAGGGTGTGCAGCGGAGATTGGTGAGACCTCTTGAGGACGGTTTTCAATTGAATCATCAAACAGTTGAGCAAACAGGGTTTCCAATTCCTTGCGAGAGAGTGAAATGTTTCAGCCGAAGAGTCCGGAAAGTTAAGACGGTTTGTTTCGGGTCCTAAGCTGTTTTGCTCAGAAGCCATTGTTGAAGTGCGGGTCCGAAACTGAATTATTCCGAAGCCATTCCTGTTGAATCTGCAAAGAAAGAAAGAAGAGACAAAACAGAGAACATGTAGCCCTAAGGGTAACTGGGTTCCAGGTGTTAGAAGCATCAAGATGTAGTGTCAACTATCTTCTTGACACTCGAACACACAATTCTGATGGTTTTCATATTTGTCTCAGCGGTTGATGCTGTGGAAATCACATTAGTTTTGGTGCAAATGTCTAAACTCTTTCCTGTAGGAATCCACCTAAGACCAATCGATTTGAGAATTCTACCCGTGGGTACCCACCTAATGTTAGATCTCGGAGATGTTTTCCTTTTAGATGCAGTGGGAGCATCACTTGGTTGAGAAAACCTACGTCCTATATTGATCCACTTCTTAGGTTTCTGACTTATGACTTTTGGTTCAACGGGTTTATCTGTCTTAGTCAATTGAGCCTTTTCTAGTGAATTTCCTTTTTGAAGATATTTTAAAGCACAGACAACATGATTATTTACACAACTACTCTTAAAAGCTAGCCAATTCCTATTAGTTTGTTGTTTACTCTTAGGTTTTGGTGTGCTACTACAGGCAGTGTTCTGTACTACAGTGGAAGGCATCACATGAGGTTTTGAACCTAGAATTCCATCCTTTTGAAGTAGCGCCTATTTCCTAGCCTTTTCTAGATCATAGTTCTTGTACATGTCATATCTTCCATAAGGATCTTTACTTTTAATGATCGTTTTAGACACTGTTTTTGAAATAATCCTAGATGAGCCAGGTATAATCACGTGTTGAGATTTAGCAGACACAGATGCATTTTCCTTAGGCCAAGAATGTGGAGTGACTGGTTTTGTCAAATTGTTTTTCTCAGCAACTTGGGAGGCAAACCGAGATTTTGAAGATTTAGGTTCTTCAGATTTAAATGCAGTTGGTTGTCTAACCACTGATTGTTTTCTGTTTGTATGAGAAGGCGGTTTCCCCAAGATTGATGGTTTTACAAACTTAGTATCCACACTCTGACCAGTCAGTCTTCTTAATTTGTTTTGCAATGCAGCATGTGCAAACACCTTTGCTTGAATTTGACCTTTTAAAAGCTCATTTTCTTTAACTAATGTATCCACACGTTTACTTTGTTCATTCAAAGATTGACCATTGTTGCCCGAATTTAGAGATTCGTTTTGCAATTTGAGTTCCAGTGAGATGCAATGTGCCTCCAGTTTTGAAAAATCTCTATGAAACTGGGCAATGGTCTTTTTGAGAAGAATGTTTTCAGACTCAAGAGTTTGGTATGATGTATCAGTTATAAGATTATCAGGTAAGGAAATAGACTCAGAACGATTGTCAGGACATTGAACAACATTTTGGTCAACCTCTCCTTCATTACTGAAGTTAGGTTGCTCAGATTGTTGTATCTCAGTTGCAAGCATAATATGATCAACAGTAGATTGTACCTCAACCGTTTGCTCTTTGTCAAAGTTAGGTTCTGTGTCATAGATGGGTATGACATCTTCCTCATCCATCTGTTCTTTGTCATAGTTGGGTTCTGAGTCATAGGAGGGTCTGATCTCTGCACAGTCTGCATTTGTATCATTCCCTAATCTACTGCTGTCATCCTGCTCTTTTAATTCTGTCCCATTGCTTTCCATGACGACCAAATTAGCATCCAATGCATCAACTTTATGAATTAACTCTTCTTGAATCTGCAACTTCCTCCTTTTTTCATACTCTAGTCTGTGAAGTACTCTTTCAACAATTGACTTTTCAATAGCATCCAGGTGTTGGAGCAATATATCTTTGAAGGTTTGAGCCTCAATTTTAGTGTATTCTAAAAAATACTCGCTTACCACTTCACAGTCATAATTGATGAAATGTTGAAACTGTTTCTTGAGCACTCTGAAGGCGGCATTGGATTCACTCTCGTGAAATTCTTCAGTTTCAAGTTGCTTTTCAAGTTGATTCACGTTGTCGAACATTGTAGTAGTGAAAATATCAACTATTTCTCCAAACAGGTCTGGAAATACCCATTTGAATCCATACTCGGAACGAGTTTCTGCTAAGTCTTTGTTTGAGAGAAGCTTAAGGTGTGAATAAAGTAATCTTAAAGATGTCAGGCGTTTCTCTTGGTTTAATTTCATAAAAGGATCTTCAGAATCATCAGAATCATACTCTGAGCCAGTATTTATCATGTGAAATTCCTGCATGTTTGCCATTAACATCACATCTGTTGTATCGGTTTCCAAATCTGCTGTATTGTATTCCAAATCTGCATATTCATCATCAGAAGGAATAACTCCCATGACACTTTGCAAAACTACATTGAGATTACCCCTTCAACTTCCATTTGACTAAGTGTGGCATTGTATTCAACATTATCATCAGAGAGTGAGGTTGAATCATAATCTTGAGCTTCCTCATCTGCAATATATTATGTATATGCCAAGAATGCCATGCTTGGTTCGATAAGATCTTCTTCATCATCAGTATCTTTCATTGTGTTTAAGCATTCAGAAGTTGAAGTCATAGCGCCATTGCCTTTCTTAGTAGATACTTGACTAAGCTTTACTAGATTTTGTAGAAGAGATTGCACATTATTATGTAGTGTATCAGGATGGTACTGAGGAATGAAGAAAGGCTCAGGTGCATTCGGAGGATTGAAGAAGAGACCATTTGGAATGTAGATTAATGATCCATGGTCAACATCTGGAGATGGTGGAGCAGGGAGAATGGTCTTTAGTGGATTCATGCTTAAACAAGATTCAAGAGTTTGCTTCATTCTGATGTGATGAAGTTCTTCTGTACGATGCATAGCTTCAAGATATTTCCACATTTCATAAGCACTGGCTTGAAAGCCCATATACATGTAAATTGAGTTGGGAAGTGCTAGTGTCATGAACCATGCAACTTGTTAGTCAGCATCGTACTGAGCAAGTTCAGTAGCATTCAAATCTTCATCTGTTTGTAGTCTGATAATCCCTGTTGAGTCAGCAAGAAATATCATTTTGTATGGACCATCTTGAATGGAATTAAGCATGAGATCTGCAGCAGGACGATATGTGAGCCATTGAAGAAATCTCCGTTTCCAAGCATTATATGTTCCTGGTAGTAACATTGGAGGCCTTGATTCATCGCCAAAGAGCAGAACATGACGAATGAGGGAGCTGTGACTTTGTTGTTGATGATACTGATGCTGATGAGAATATTGGTGAGGAAGGTAGTTGGAAGAAGGTACAGTTGCTGATGACTGTTGCTGATGAGAATATTGGTGAGGAAGGTAGTTGGAAGAAGGTGATTGAGACATTGTAGATGACATTTCTCTCCCCCTTGATTGTTGCGACTTAATCGAAATAATCAAACAAAATGTCACACTCAAGGACGAAATAGTGATTTCTGGTTTTCACTCCAAAATAATTTGAAAAATTTTCTCTTCCAAAATTTTGAAAATCACTTAAAAATGCAATTCTAAGGTTATAGAAAAAAAATGAGTTTTAAAAATTTTGCCGCCAAATTTTACCGAAAAAATTTGAAATTTGGCCTAAAAATTTGAATTTTGGGCCAAAACTTTCACTGTTATACCAAAATTTAAATTTCGCGTAAAAATTGAAAGTTTAGTCTCCTGTAAAAATTAAATTTTACTCAAATTTTCTCGCCAATTTTTTTTTTTTTTTTTTTTTTTTTTAGAAATATAGTAGAAAGAGACTTGTGTAAATGATGGATCTTGTAGAAGATTGAAATGCACATTCCTTTGGATAACTTGAAAACTTACGCGTAACAATAATCTTATGCGTAGACTCAAATGTTATGCGTAAAGGGTGATTTTATGCTTAAATAGTAAGTTTATGCGTAAGATTCTCCTTTACGCGTAAGATTTAAACTTATGCGTAAGAATCAAGTTTTGCGTAAGGTTAAAGAACCAAACAAATCTTTCAAACTTGTCCAAGCTTGAAAGATATCCTTTGTCGAAGTATTCCACTAACTTATCCAAGCTAGGGAAGTACTGAGTCACCGTTGCACGAAGAGAAGACCGTTGAAGAAACTTATGAGTAGAATTCTGAAACTTACGCGTAAGATTTAATCTTATGCGTAAGATCTAACTTCTGCGTAGAAACTTAGGCGTAGGAAATCAACTTCTGCGTAGGAATTAGACTTAGGCGTAGGATTCCCAACTTACGCGTAGGAAATGAAGTTAAGCGTAGAAAATGGGTTTTCTGCCAAAACTTATGCGTAGGATTCAAGGTTATGCGTAGAAAAGGGGTTTTTTGCTTAAAGTTATGCGTAGGATTCAAGGTTATGCGTAGGAAAGGGGGTTTTTGCTAAAACTTACGCATAAAAGTAACCAAAAATACAATTTTAAGCTCAAAACTTGGGCAGTACGTAAAAGTTACGCGTAAGATGACCAGAATCTTGAAAAATCTCAACTTTTTGAAGAAAAATGCATAGAAATAAGGTTCTTTTGATCAAGTAACTTCACCAACACTTAGAAAACACTAAATATGAAAGATTTTGCTACCAAAAACAAGTTTTCTAATATTAAAGAAGCTACAAAACTCAATAAACTAGAAGAATAAGTAATAAAACCTTAAAAGATCAATACCTTATGCAAAATCTAAGCTTCTAATCACTATATCAACCTTAAAACTTGTCCAAGCTTCAAGATTTGAGTGAAAGAAACAAAGAAAAAAGCAAAAAAGATGAGGAAATATGATGAGAACCCCACGTTAACACTAAGAACAATACTTCAATCTCTATTAGGCGAATGATACCACTTGTTAGGTCACCTTTTATGTAAACACAAGTATAAGAAAGATAGAAATAAGATGAGAAGGAGAGATGGTTGATTAAGACAATATTAGAAATATAAAGGCAAGAGTTTCCTTAGAATAATGAAATAACCAACACTTTTCTAGTTACATATAACTAGTATATATAGGGACGGAGTAGGGCAACACTCCCTTCCTTCCTTTCTAGAAAACGAAATGGGCTTAAGGCCCATGGGCTTGCTACATAAGCCTTAAGTTAAAATAAACATACAAGCCTTAGCAACCTATTACAAGTAAATGACCGAGACTTGATAAATAGTAAAACTACGTTCCCAACAGTCAACCTTTTGAAGGGTTTCCCAAACACAACTTGGGTTAACTTTCTATCAATAAATTCTCCTAGATTCTCCATAACCATGAACTCAACAAGATAAACAAAGCTCCTTACAAACACATGCAATGTCATCGCCCTAGCAATAATATTATCTCCTTTGTATTCTAACTCATCTACCATGATTTTATTATATTCACTACGCGAGATTATGTTCATTAGGAGAGATAAGTTAAGGTAGGCATCAAAGCTCCTAAATCCAACCTTACAAGGAAATTGCATATTGAATGAGCTATCACTCTCAATCCTTGTTCTAGGGTCGACATACCTAAGAGGGTTCACTTCCTCTTCCATCCTATCCTCATTAATCACATCACCATCATCTAGATCCTCATCGGAGTCTGAATAGTAAAAAGGACTAGCCCTATGGTCATCATCATGGTCAGACTCCTCCATTTCAGAATTATTTTCAAAGTGGTGGTTAGGCGAAAGGTTAGGTGGGTTCTAATTTTCCACTAAAGGGATTGGGGCGGGCATTTGGAAAATCCTACGACGAAAAACATGAATAACAGGAATCAAACGATCAATGTTATTGATATCCATCGAGATAGTTTACGAACAAAGGAAACAAAGAAATAAGATAGACTAAAGAAAACCTAAAAATAAAAATAAAATCTTACTAGAAAGGAATCTATCAAGTAGACCTAATAAAAAGAAATCCTAACCTAGACAATAACTATTCCCCGGGCTGCGGCGCCAAAAACTTGATGGCGCCGCACTCTTTTGCGAAAGTTGATGAATAAATGTAAAGATAGACAATCCCCGGCAACGGTGCCAAAAACTTGATGCGTGGATTTTGCACCAGGCTTTACCTCTTGAGGGATCTCGAGAAGCTTACAACCCCCACCAGGCAGTGTACCTGATCGTTGTAGTATAGTATAGTGACAAGTACCAGGGGATTGATCGTTCAACTCAGGAATAGTGTCGCTAGGATTAGAAAGCCTAAAAACTAGGTCTAGAGGTGAGGGATGATTCTTTTTGTATTTTTATATTTTTATAAAAGCAAGTAAAAATCTCGGGTTTTGGAAGAGTGGGCGGAATTAGTTGCTAGTCAACTAACCCAATAACTAAGATGCAATCAAAATAAAATAATAAAAATGAAAATAAACTAATTTAAACTAGTGGTGTGAGCAATATGTGGGAGAATTGCGTTTACTTAGATTTCACTACTCCCTAGATATCTTTTACAGGTTAATTACTTGTTATAGTTGCGTGGATGACGGGTTATATTCCTTAATACCATTCATGGGGTGGCGTACTTACTTCCCCAATTCTATAAGCTCCTACTTCACTCCTATGTCGAGCCGGCTAAGAAGCTCCTAACATGGGATCACTAGAATTCGCTCATGCATTAAATAAAACCATAAAAACCTAGTACACATCGGTTCATGTTTCTTAAGACGTTCAAGCAAGTTACACAATGGAGATCTGCCAGTTTTCTTAAGCCTAACCTTGAAATCATTCATCCAATACAACTATAAACAAGCAATCAACCTATAATCAACATCTAGGTTTCATTACATCTAAGCAAACACACAAAAGATCTAGCCTAGCATGTTAAAATCAAGACAAGCATAACATGTATTCAAACAACACATAGACATATTGAATGAATTGAAAGAAGACTTATCTTAATTGAACATGAAGGGTTTCAAGGGGTGAAAACCCTTGAAAATACTATACAAACGACCTAGGGTTTATTAGGTTCGGCCCTAGTATTCTCCACACAAGTTCCTCTCTTAATGAATGAAAAATAGAAAATTATATATAGATTTTGTGAGGTGACGGCGTCAAGAGGAAATTTCTGACGCCGTCATCTCGCCGCCAATAAAGTTCTCGGACTGCCTAGATCTGGGTCTGACGCCGTCATGTGTAATTCTGCTCGAGGCCGTCACCAAAATAACTCTTGACGCCCTACTTCTGATGTCGTCACGTTTTCTCTGGGTCGTCATGCATTTTGCTCCTGACGCCGTCATATTTTCCTTCTTGACGCCGTCAGGCACTGTTCCCAGCAAGGAAAATTAAGTCTTTGCCGTTTTCTTCACTTTTATGCTCCAAAAACGTCCAAAAAGCTTGCTTTTCCAGAATTCACTCCCAAAGTACCTAAAATCACAAAAGGAACGATTTAGGGCAATATTTGATCAAATAAATTAAAATTCCGGCTTAAATGACCCCCTAAAAACGGTTCATTTTTCGCCTCATCAAAAGCTAGGTTTAACCCTTAAGCCTTAAAACCCCTTTTTTACCGCTTTATACTTGTTACTCCTTGGCTTTAGTGGGGGAGATGCGTATGTCTGCCAAGCTTATGATAGAATATTCGTCACGACTAAGCAACTAAACGATTTAGAATTGTTTTGATATTGAAAAAATTATTTTGTTTCTACTTCGTTAAGTGTTTGGTTGTGTGATTATGATAAAACAAATACGTGCTTAATAATACAAATAAATCCTAACACCCTTTTGGACACATTTTAATAATTGCTAATCTAGAGTTTACTTGAGGACAAGTAAAGTTCAAGTGGGGGAATATTTGATGATATCAAATAAGTACATATTAATCATCATTTATCCTATTTATTTGACTTGTTTTATTATATAATTTATGTAAATTGATACTTAATTGTTTACTTTAGTAATTCTCAGGTAAAAACAAGCAATTGGTGAAACTTGGCGATTTTGGACGAATTATGGAGCAAAACTAGCAAGATGTCAAAAGTCTACTGAAATCCAGAAGATGCGCCATATCATTCTCAAAAGATATGCCGCAATATCATACTTAGATGAATTCGAAGTCCATTGCATGACTTTGAAGAATGCGCCGCATGTAATTATATCATGCGCCACATATGAAACTTTGGTCAACGAAGAAGATCAAGCTTGTTCTACTCTAGATACCATAGGCGGTTTTGGGCCGACGTACCATCAACAACCGAGCCGGGCCCAACCCACTAAGGGGCACTAAATTTTTTTATACCTATTATATGTACTAGGCCCAACCCACTAAAGGGAACTAAAATAAACCCTATTAATCATTTAACCCAAAAAGTCAAAAACAATTGTAAAGGGACAAAAGGGTGAAGGGCTGAAGGCGTGAAGAACTGAAGCTTTGCTTTCAATAATCCATCTCCATCTTCAAATCATAACTAAGGTTAACTTAGAATTCTCAACTAGTTATCAATTTTAATTTTATTTAGTTATCAATTTTGCCTAGTTATCAACTTTATTTTATTTTATTTTTGCATAATTGTATACATATACTGATATACAGTATATACTCAAATTGAGTAATTGATATTTGACAAATGACAAATTGTCAAACTCAAGTTGTTGAAGTCATACTTAAGATCTACAATGTCCCAAGATAGACTGAATGGATTAGCAATGATTTCTATAGAGAGCGATATGTTGGAGAACATGAATTATGAACCGTTGATCGAAGACTTTGCCTCAAAAAACGCGAGAAGAACTGCACGGTTTACTTAAATATATTTTATTTTGTAGAAGTAATACTTTTGTTGTAAGAATGATTTTTTTTCATATTTTTGGCTTTTCGTACTTGATTATGATCTATGGATATTATAATATAGGGGTACTTTTTTTTCCGTGCCGGGCCTAATTTTTTTTTGACGTTCTCAGCACCGCCCCTGCAAGATACGCCGCTTTATACTTATGACATACGGCGTATCACTATCCAGACCTCACCATATACAATCCAAGACAATGAATGACATGCGCCGCATACACAATTAAGATACTCCGCATCTGAAGACGGTAAACGAATATTCCAGAATATATTAATCTTGGACCCCACGCGAAGATAAGTCAATGCGCCGGATATACTTACTCGATGCGCCACATCGTGCCCTCAAACAGAAACTATAAATACCCCAGGACATATACGAATTTTGTGTGCAACAAAACCCTAAGGAGACAAATTCAGTCAAAGAAGCATCACAAGACACACCTCAAACGAAGATATTATAGCTGTAAGAAGGTCCTGCATGTATTTAATTCATTAAGAAGTTTTGTTTTATTGTCTTAGTACGCTTTAATTCATCAGGATTGATGGGCTTGTGGCTACCATACTCCTCCCCTTAAAATTGCTTTCCCATCAATTAAAGTTTATATGATGATGTTTTTGGTGACTTGTATATGTGCATTGATAACCTATGTGTCTAGCTGAGCTTGCAGGCTACCATACATGTTCCTCGCCTACTTATCTAGCGTCTAGAAGGTAGGATAGACATAAGTAATCATTAAAAGTTTACTCACCTATATTTAGGATCCAACGAGACAGATTAGATTACGATACTCATCATATAAAACTAGCAATAAAACAAGTGACAAGCTGCTTAACTATCAGGACAGGTCTTCTTCTGCTTCTATTATCTATCTGTGTACATGTTGCTATTCGCTTATTCGTGCTCATTAGTTTATTTACCGTTTAATAAAACCAAACTGTGACACTCTCAGGCTGAAACCCCCTTTCGTTAGATTAGATTGTAAAACTAACTTAGGATATTAAAATATTGATTAGGTTAACTAGATAATACCTTCCACTCTTAGTGATCGACACTTTACTTACCATTATATTCATACTGACCGGGTGCATTGCTCGTAGGTGTGTGTGTTATTGATAAGTCGACTAAATATAAATTTAAAACTTGAGCAGGCATTAATACTGCTAAACCGCAACGACACGCGACATAGCGCCATCAGTCATGTTACTGAGTTGATTAGTGTTAAGGTACTATATAAACCAAATAACTAAATATGGGGTACTATAAGATATCGTTAGAGCTGAAATCCAGTTGATCAAATTCAGAGTAGTAAAAAACATTTTTGACCTTTGAAAATAAACATTCTTATTAACCAATTGAAAGTCAATACTGAATTTGTTTTGATCAACATAGGTTAAAACTCGGTTTTGAGTAAAAAAAGGCTAAAAAGTAAATGTGTCGATTTTGTTAAGAAAAAACTAGGGGAAAATGGGGTAGTAAAAAAATTTCGTGGATAAATTTAAATTAAATTATATAATATTTTATATAATAAAACAAAACCCCTATTGGGAATTTTACATTTTCTAAAAATATCAATTCATTTCTTTTTAAGTAATAGTTTTTTTAATTTGATTTTTTAAAATGTATTTTAATTATAAAAATAACCTTAAATTTTTCTATATTTGTTAAAAAAATTATAAAAACGTTTTTATACTCAAATATTAAAATGGACAAAAATACACATGTGTTTCAGGGTTATTTTTTGATAAATTGAGATCAAAAGTGTAATATGATTTTAAAACCGGAGGTCAAGCACAATCTTTATTCAACACGATTACGGAAAACACACAGACAATTATCAGGAAAAACACACGCAAAAACCTTATTCAACCCTTTTCTTCAATTCAATCCTTGATTTATCACCATTTTCTTCAATCTTATTCAATCTAATAACACACATTAATCTTATTCAATCCTTTTATTCAATTCCAAATGTTACAACTGATCCATGTGATCAAACCAAAAGTGTGTACAGATGATTCATAAGTTATGACAACTAAACCACCATTGTACAACAACCCGTTGCTGCAGCTTCTGGTAGATGTAGCCAGGCGCCAGAACAAGAAGAGGAAGAGTTTAAGGTTAATTGTTATTATAAGTTTATGTTTTATTGGTTTGAACTTGAGTGAGATCTTGTGTTATTATAAGTTTAATTTAATTAAGGTTAATTGTTATGTTTTGTTTTCATAAATCTTTGATAGCTATAATATCATAAACTATTTGTTTATGAGTAGGTTGATCTGATAAACGAGCATATGTTGTTTTGTTTTGATTTGTTGGTGTTCAGAAAGTTTTTAATAAGTTACAGTTGTTTTAGAAAGTTTTTACATATTGTAGGAGTTAAGTGTTAATTAAAAAATAAATAAATAAAAAACCTCCAGACCAGTTTATATTATATTACAATTACAATTAGAATCATAATAGGACCTAAACTAGAACCGGCTTAAATCATTATATAAACTCAATTAATAGCCCAGTAACGAATTCATCATCAAAGATATCTGCATATCAAACATAATGCAAGTTGTATTGTTATTAATATTGTTTTCACATGAATTTTATTGATGATATATGGGGCTGAAAATCGAAGAGCACGATATGCAAGTAGGTAAGATTCACGATTTTTTTTTTTATGTTTTTAGTTTTTTACAATTTTGGGAGTAAGGCTAGGAATCTTGGATAGTAAACTTGCCTTCATAGTTATTATAGTTTGAAATGTATGTTCTTTGATCAATTAGAAGCTATACACTTAGGCTTCACACATAAAAAAAAATAAATTATCGTGTTTCTTAATTTCGCAGGACAATGTTTTTTTTTTCAAATAGTTTCTTCAATTGAGTATCGAGTGATAAAGCAAATTGTTAACAATGAGGCATACCACGAGTTGCAAAACCGTTGAGAATACATTCAGGGTTGACTTGCTTCTTTGACAGTACGTGTATATTTATTGGTGGCATCATGGGCATTATATGTTTGGTGTCTTAAAACACTTCACTTTCAAATTCTGATCTTTTAAATATAACTGGTATTATAAAATGATTAAAAGTTTTAAATTATAATCCATATTTGTAAATAGATGATTAGGAGGTTTTATGCATTAATGAGCTGTTTGGATAAGCTTATTTAGGTGCTATATCACAATAAGCCCTTCCAAACACTTTCCAAAAAGTGGTTAATGGATTTTTAAAGGCTTAAAAATGGATGTGTTTTGATAACACACCTTAGAAGGTGTGTTTCCAATCACAATAAGCTTCTTGCATACGCAAACACCCCTTAAAATTATCTTGTAACTCCTTGAATTGTATTTCCACACCAAGAACCTCTACTTATCTTTCAGTTGTACAATCCCAAGTTTCAAGAACGACTTTGGATTTGAACAGAAGAATGAAATTGCAAAAACAAACTGTATTGGAGGAACTTGAAAAGGTGAATTTTATTTGTATCAAAATTGTAAAAATAACTAATGTAATCATCATTCAAAAGTTACACTGTTTAAACTTTTTAACAGATTTGTATGCCTTATCAGGTGATGGGAGAATATGGGTACAACATAGAGCACATACAGATGGTGGACATTTGTGTGCAGAGCAATGATGGAGCTTAATGAAGGTAATTAGGTTTAAATGTTTCTTTCTTTACTATTTACTATCATTTTTATATCATGACTTGCTATATCACTAATAAATTGATAATACCACATGTTAGGATTAAAAATAGCGATTTTGACCCTTTTATATACAAATGGGTTTGTTTGGATTTTCTGTTATATAACCTATTAAACGGGTAGAATGGGTCAAATAGGTGAAGTTATTGAAACTTCAGCATAAAACCTATAAAATTGCATTATCAAAAGAATGTTTAGATTATTATTGTAATCATATAAGTTTTATAGTCAACACATGTATATAAAAAGATTACATGTTTGAACGGAACCGCTATGGGATGTACCAGAAATTAGTTTTTTTACTCTATATGTACTCATATTTAGCACATTAACTATACATAGAAAGTAATCAAGATTACATATTTTGACTGACATGTTTTGACATGTACGAGAAATTAGTTATAATTATCGGGCTGTAACTTGGATATATTTGCCACCCGTAACTAGGATACTAAATAGCTAATTCTTACAGCTGTCAATAGAAGCAAGCTCATTTTTAGCTACAGGGTTGTACTTTCTAGAACAACATTGTCCTTAAAAACATGATTTGACTATTGTACTGTTTTCTATGAGGAAATCATATTTAAGTTAAAGGTCATGGGCATGCTAACGTATCTTGGAGTAGTTACCTATCTAATATAAGAGATTGAACATGAAGATCGAAAGTGATTATATTGCATTTAATATCTTGAAAAGGCAAATCTCTCACGCAGACCTTTAGAGTTATGGTAAGTGTGACGTTTATTAGTGAAAAATACTAATGGCAAAGAAACGCTCACACACACACACATTAGATTAACTACAAGCCCGTTGCAAAACTTCTTAATAAATTAACTAGGAGATGAGAAGCTGCTTTAAATGGCGATCTTCTGATACTTTTTCTTATAATTAAATTATTTAAATCTCTAATGGTTTGCACCAACCGTGATATTGGTATTATATATGCCTCTTATGGGGGTGTTTGTGGAAGCTTATAAAAAAGCTTTGTTCGATTTTTCTGACCAAACAGGCTGATACTTATGGGGTGTTTGTTTAAGCTTATTTGGCCAGCTTATAAGTTTATCGAACTTATGAAAAGCTCATAAGCTCAAAATTTTGGGGCTAATGAGCTTTTCACCAAATAAGCTTGAACGAACACCCTGTTAGTTATCCTTTGTGCTTATTATGGCTTTCATTAACGAGATGGATATTTTAGCTAAAAAATCACTTATTTTAATCAATTGAATTTATTGCAAGTATCTTATGAAAGGGGTTGACATGCCATTTCAACAAGAACAGAAACTCTATGCAACTATAAAGAGTTAAGAAAGCAACATTATGTGAACTTTATCTGTAGTAATCGAATTTGAAAGAGAAGACATTTAGTTATTAGTAAGAAAATGAATCGGGTAGTTTATAGGTGTAGCAACTAAAGAATTGAAGGTAGCTATTGGAAATGAACTGAGAGTGGGTTGTGTGACTTACTAATTTTCCAGGTCTGCACAAAGTTGTAGTATGAGGACTTTGCCACAAGTTCTCTGTTCTTACGCATGGTTCCACATAGATAGTTAACTTCTTCTCCTTCAACCACTCGAAAACAAAATCATTGTTATAGTCTTATAGGTGGTAATTTTGACCTTTTTTTTTGGGTAACCATGGTTTCCGAACTTTTTAATCGACTAATCCACGGGGTTTGAACCTACCGCCATACAGACTCACACCGGGTTGACTGAAACTTAATTAACGATGATGAATGGTGGAGATCTTCAAAATGTGGAGGCAATTTTTGCAGCTCATGTTCATAATTGGGATTACCAATTTTATCTATTGATTGTAGTTTGATATTCTTTGGGATGCATTATCCGGTCAAGAACACATCTATCAATCTACCAGTATCAAGGGTGTGTCCCTGCTTTAGTTAAAATTGTGCGTCTTAAAATAGTCTTATTTGGGTTGTTTCCTGTTTCAACAAAATGTATTTTATTTTTATTAGAATAAATTAGGAGGATGTCTACACAAAAAATATGCATTGTGGCGATTTTTCACCCGTTAAGCATATTGTTTTAATGTTACCATTTGGCAACTCCTTAGACACAATAATTTAGCTCAAATCGACCCATTCATAAGTAACTGCAGCACTTTTGTCAACTGGTTTCCATGGCATCATTTATGTCAAACCAGTTATAGTATATTATCTTAGTGCTTATTTGTTTTCACACGTCCTTTTTTAGATAAGGCATCGATATCTTATGTTCTTACATGTCTTTGTTCGAATGTTATATAGGTTGTGCAAAAATCATTGGAAGAGGTAAGACTCAATGAGGCAAGCAGAGTGAGAGCTCAAAGCTATAGCGGAGGAACGAAACACCGCCTCAGTGTTGCAATATCTCTAATTGACGCCCAAAGTTGGTCATCTTAGATGAACTGGTAAAGAGAATTAGAATTTGTAATTTCTAAAGCTTGAATAATATTCAGGTTGGGTCAGGTTATGAGTCAAAATGGTTAATGTATCAGTCAGGTGGGTCCGAAACACTTCTCTTTTTTCTACCAAACTCGAGTTTTTATAAATATTTAATGTGTCAAATATGATTGTAGACTTTGTATTTTTTTCAATAATAATCCTAACTTTTGACTACAATGTTTCCATGCACACTTAGAATTAACAAGGTTGATTAAAAATGTAATCTATATCGGCCACCATTCAACGATTTTTATTTTATTGATATAACAGTACATGGTACATTAGAACACCGTATCCAGGGCCGAATAAATTCCGTAAGTGTATGTCTATTGCAATTATAAAAGGGTGTTTATGCATGTCTACTGCTGTTCTTAGGTGTATTCAAGTGTGCTGCAAAACATCACTTTTGAAGGGTGTTTGGGCTGCTGCAAGCTGCAATTTTTAAGAGGTGTCTGTGTATGTATAATGCTATTTTTAGGGGTGTTTGGTGCTGAAAAAACTGCACTTTTAAGGGATTTTTAAGGGGTGTTTGTGCATGTCTACTACTGTTTTAGGGGTGCTTAAAAACAGAACTTTAGAGGGTGTTTGGGCTGCTGTAAAATGCACTTTTAAAGGGGATTTTGGGTATAGATGTTGATGTATTTAGGGGTGTTTGGAATTGATGTGAAACCAAAAATTTCAAGGGGTGCTTGGGTATGGCTGCTATAGCTTTTACGGCCGATCTGTTATAAAACTACAATTTTAGAGGGTGTTTTGGGTTTGTAGTTTCTTTAAATGACTACATTAATTGCTAAATTTGAATTTTTTACCTGTTTTTCTTCCACTTAGTTATGTGGTTCTCATTGGGTTATGGGTGAATTGGAGCTTAGTACGACGAGGATAACCATCTATGATACAATGTGCGTGCCTCATCATGAAAATACGCTAGATTTTGTGGTCACTTTTTTATTTCCTCACTTATGTGTCTATCTTTGTTTGTACATGTTGCCCAATTTGATTGTTGACATGAAGAACAAAAAATTATTACGTCCTTTTCAGTTATTGAAATCATTGTTATTGATATATATTTGCATCCATTCACCATTTTTGTTAGATTTTGGTATAATGAAGAAATGGTATATACCATTAAAGTTAATTTTTTTAGCTCATTTGGTTCAAACAATTACACAAAATAAATAAATAAATATTATTATGCACAACATAATTATACGGAATGAGTAACATACTATATTACGTAATTAAAACCATTATATTAAAATCCCGTGTGTGCACGGGTATTATAACTAGTAAATAAATATAACAACACATGTGTTGATTTTGTAAAAAAAAATCTAAAAAGAAAGAGGGTAATAAATAATACTTTAGTTGTTGAATTCAAAATAAATTATATGAACTTAAATGTAAACTTATCAGTTTTTCAACTTTATTTAATAAACTTAATAAGTACCCTCTAAACTTTATAATTGTTGTTATTTATAAATATTATTATCATATTATATTTATTAAATAAATGTATATCATGGGATTATAAATATCATAATGAAAGAACGATTGCACGAATTACAGTAATATGTAAATAAATAAACATGATTGTACATATACGAACGACTCATGTTATTCCACTTTTTGAGATTAATTAAGGTTTTCCAAAAGTAATTTTTACTATATGCATTCAATAATGACTACTAATTACTAAAAACTCAGTAAGCGTACACATTAGAGATACGAAGTTGAAGCACGTGTTAGTAAGTGTATAGACAAATTATTTATAAAATATATAAACATGTATATTAAAATTTAACTAATCAAACAATAATATTAAAAACGAAATTTTCATCGTACTTTTAGACTCGAACAAATAAAGTTGTAATAATATTATTCGAACAAATAAAGTTGTAATAATATTATTATTAGTTGTAATTATTGTCAAAGCCCCGTGCATCAACAAGAATTAAAACTAGTATCCGTAATAGCAAAAATGGATTTTTCAAGAGATTTTGTGGCATAGTTTTTTTAGGGGAAAGTGTAATACCTCGTAAAATCCCATGTCATTTATTAATGCTAATCACCAAATTTATTTTAACAAAGCCTTTTTTTTGCGGGCTAATTTATTTTTATCACATGAATCACAGTTAGTCACCATTTGCATGTCACCCGTATCACCGTTAGTCACCCGTTTGCATGTCACCTGTATCACCGTTAGTCACCATTTGTGTAACCTCTCGTAAATTTCCCTTACGATTAGTAAATGCATACGAATAAATAAAACGATGTTACGATAAATTAACACCATTTTACGGGTAACAATTTTTTTTTTATGATATGGCTTGATATTGAACCACTGCGATAACTGTGATTGACCGTTTACCCAGGAACGATGCTTAGACACAACCTAGATTGCCTATAATTATTGCGAACGATAAATAATTATATAACACGTTTATATTTAAAAATACGTTTCGTCTAAATAACGTATACTATTTATATATTCCCCGAACCTACGAAACTTCCCGAGAACGCTCACTAATATTTTTTAACTTCGACACGATAATCGAGACACCCCAGGTGGGCCCCCAACACCCTTTGGGCCACGGATACACCACACAAACCAAACGGACTCCTTTTTATTCTTTCTTTTCTGCTGGGCCGAGACCAAACGGAAGCCCACCAGGCTTAAAGCCCAAACGCAACCTTAATTTTTTTTTGTTTTCTTTTCTTTGTTCCCTGTCGCGACCACACCCAAAACACCCCTAGTATTTTACGATTTTTACACATAACCAACATGTATTTTTGCTTGCCTCGTCTCCCCTAGTGCCTGAGAAACAGAATCGATACAAGTTACACTTGTTCTTGCTCGTTTACTACCCTAGAAAACGCCTAAGCAAACCACCAAACGCACCCTTGTTCTTGCTCGTTTACATTCCCTAGCACCACCCTTGCTCCCCAATGGCAACAAAGCAAACACTAAACACCTTGTGAGGAGTCAGGAATGTACATGGAACAATCATACAAGATCTAAGCTATGTAAGCATGCAATTGGACAAGAGGAGAGGCGTTACTATTCACCTAACATGCAGACACCAACACTTGTGATCTTAGCTTGTTTCTACCCTTTCAAAAACAGCCTATATAAGCCTCCCATGCAACCCTAATCGTTACATGCACTTAAACGAACCATACCACTAAAAATATTAACGAGGAGAAGCTATGGAGGGACGAAAGGATTGCTAGGAGAACCACGCCTTGAAGTGAACCTAGGGAGCCAAGCTTAGAACCTCTTGAACCTTTGGAAGGACGTGAAGTGAACCACGAAGCTAGTTTACCATTCCACGAACCATACACGACGTTTTACTCCACCTTTTCTAGGTGAGGTGAGACCTTTATTTCTTTCTTTCTATTAATATATATACGTACGTTTATGTTTTTGCACCAACACTTAATATAAATACCACGTAAATAATAAACACAACATATATATTTTATATATCGTATCATGTATTGGCAAGGCCATTAACGAGAACCTATACTAACCTTGAACTAATATTAACATATACACACTAAAAATCACACGTTTCTAAGTGATATTGAACCTATACGAAATATACTAAAAGACTTAGTTTATTTTTCAACCTATATAGTTTTTACGTATTGAGTTTTGGCCGTATACTTTGGCCTCGTCATTTTAAAAATCGGCACATAACCACCTATTATTTTTGTACGATCTAATTGCCTACTTGATATACTATCAGGAATGATAAATAATACGACTTAATAACTTCGTTTAATCACCTAACGAGACCCAAAGTAAGTCGCTATTAGAACTGTTTTCAGACTATTAAAAACCTTACGTGGGCCAAAAAGCCCAAAAAGCTCATTTCAGCTTATTACGATAAGCTGAGCATATAAGCTGTTTTGAAATGTTTTTACCTAACTTAAAATGATGGATTTCTGTAAACCTAGTGTTCCCCCAAACCCCTTGGATCATAAAACCTTAACGGGCCCTTAATTTGGATCGTTAAGCCCACTTAATGAAATAAGAAGAGATTAATCTAATAAGCTGTGAAAATAAGCTATTTGAAACTTTATGAGCTTATTGAAATAATAAAAATGTTAAGTTTTAAATTTGGAAATGTTTGGACCATTTTTGCAAATGTTCGAAGGTTAAGGACTAAAAGTGTAAAGTTTGTAAACTTTGGGTGAAAAGTATAAAACTATTTTTTTTAAGGGTATAAACTATAAATATTGAAACTTAGGGATAATGAATGTAAATATTTGATATTTGGACTAAAAACGTAAATATATATAATTTTTGGACTAACGGCGTAAATGTTTTCCGTTAAGGGTAAAAAGTGTAAAATTGAGAAACATGAAGGATTGAATGGTAATATTGATTTTAATAATAATTTTATAATTTATATATATTTATACTTATATATATATTTGAATTAAAACGATAAATAATAAAACGTAACTTATTATATATATATATATATATATATATATATATATATATATATATATATATATATATATATATATATATATAATACGAATAAAACTTATATAACAATAACTGAATTTAGACGAATAAAACAATACGTAACCATTATCTATTTTTATACGACGTAACACATCACGTATGCACTTTATCGATTTCTCATAATTAATAATAAACGTTCGCAATAAAACGAGACTTAAGAACTGAAACGTGCCATATCTTATAGATTGGGTGTGAAGCCGTTGTCTTGCATCGTTGAGATTACATTTGTTCTACTATCCTACTAAGGTGAGTTCATAGCCCACATTTAACTTATTTTTGTGGGGGGGATACATGCTCAAAAACCGAACACAAGTCTTTTCCTGATCTTATTATTGCTTAAGTAGCTATTGCCAAAAGTCCCTCGATCATGAACCTTAATCACTTGAAAGGTGAACGTAAATAATTGTGAATAGATCTATTAGGGATTGACAATCCCCATTTGGTTGCTAGAGGAAAGTTACCAAATGCACGTTATTTGAATATAATAGGTTACTGGCAAATACCTATCTTGGGGGCTATATATTTTACATCATTATTATGAAAATATTGATGTCTGTTGAATCGTTGAGTGTCATGAGCTTAATGCAATAATGAATGTGATTTCTAACTTGTTTATTTGTATCGATATTACAATAAACATTTATCTCTTGCGTTCAAACTCTTAATTATAAACCTATGAATTTCACTCAACTTTTTGATGACTTTTAGCATGTTTATCTCAGGTAATTAAATGGAATGGATGGCAACGGCACGAAGTGGGAAAATAAAGAAACGTTTATTTCTCTTTAAATAAAAATTGTTGTTGAATAACGAATTCTCTTGGAATTATGAATATTTGGTATTTTAAATAAAATTTAAAACGATCACTTGAATCGTTTTCTATAATTGTGACGAAAGATCCACAATATAATACCCCAAAAGTCTTCCGCTGACATTTTAAGTCTTCCGTTGTATTGATCGATTTTGAGGGTGTTATAGATTGGCATCAGAGCTACGGTTATAGTGAACCAAGTGTTTTTGGAACATTGGACTATAACTACACTTTAAACGGGACAAAATTTTCATAAAATACCATTCTACGCCCTTCGTGCTTACGCATCCCAGTAATTGGTAAAAAGTATTATTTACCTTATAGCATTTTTAAATTGGTTATAATTATGCTTACATTTACTAATCGGGAAATTTATTACAATGTCATGTCTTCGAACACCCACCCTATCAGCTTGTCCTCAAACTCAGGAACTGAAGATGTTACTTCAGCCTATGCTACCTCACCTATGCCTATGTCTCCTGCTACCGACAGATACATGCAAAGCCAGCAATTTCTGCCAGCATCTGATACAGAGGCTTCTCCTCTGGCAACATCTGGTCCGATTCACCAATCTAGGCAAATTAGACAACTTCAGCCGTATGAAGCAAGTACTGCTGTACCAGTACCAGCTCTTGTCATACCACCTGAATCAGTTGTGCCATCACCACCTGCACCACCACTACCAACTATCTTCTACAGCCAAACTACTACTGTGCCACTAATACCATCACCCATAGCATCACCTCCACTAGCATCACCACCTGCACCTTACCGAAGTGTCCCTCTATCACCTCACCGAAAGACTTACCCAATCCGCCCAACCACCTCAGAATCTAGTGTTCACCGTAGACGCCGAAGGATCCACAAGCGAGTAGATGCTCGTAAATGGTCTTTCTTATTGCCTATTATGCGATATTGGAGATCTCAAGAAGGAACACCAACAACAAGGGAACTTGGGGAAAGTTCTTACTCTACCTCCCGAATTCTGCCAGTCACTGGGGAACCCATACACCATACCATACAATTGTTAGCTGCAAGAATGGTTCGCCACGAAGACCGACTTGATTCCATCGCTAGTATACTCAACAAGATTCCACATGAACTTCTAGACACCTTTGAAGATGATATGAACAGTCTCATAATTGGTCATCTTGCAATAGAAGACAAGGTTGAAAAGTTGGATTCTCTATTTTGGGAATCAATGGAATTCATAGGAGCACTATGTGGGGCTAACACTTCGACCGAAATAGCATTGGGAACTTTAGACCGAGAAATTGAGAGGATCAACACTGAAAACCTACGCCTTAGGCAAGCCCTGCTAGAAGCTCGAGAAAGGGAAAGGACTCGAGATCAAACCATGGAAACCATGTCCACTACCATTCAAGAACTCCAAAACCGTTTAGACAAGGCCTTAGGAAAACCATGAGACCACCACCTTGTTAAGAAAAATCAATGTCCTACAAATAAGAATATCTTGTCGTGTTTTGTAAACATTTGCACAAGTACCAATAAGTGTTGTAACACCTTGACATTGATTTATGGAAGTTTATTTTATCTTTATTTACGTTGCATTATATCGTAATATATTAGTTCATACAGGTCAAACTTATTCGTAATGTGTGTCATCACAACATACAAAAATTTACGATTTAAACCTTTTCAATGATCGAATCATTGTAACTACGACCTATATTTAACTATTCATTACTCGATATGTATTTTCAACGTGATAAGATTATTATAAATGTTCTAATAATATACCTTCTTTTATAGCAACATGGCTAGAACTAGGAGAACAACCACGAACGCCGCACTAGCAAACCCCGAAGTTATGACCCCGGCTGCAATCCAGCAAGCAATCGCTGATGGCGTTAATGCTGTTTTAGCTGAACAAACCCATAATAGAGACGAAAATGCACCGGCACCCCGCTACTGCACGTACAAGGACTTCATAGCATGTCAACCAACGTATTTCAAAGGAACTGAAGGAGTGTCGGAATTAGCTCAATGGTTTGAAAGAAGTGAAACTGTTTTCCAAAGAAGTAGATGCTCGGAAAACAACAAGGTAAGCTTCGCAACGGGAACACTAATGCAAGACGCTCTATCCTGGTGGAACTCTACCGTTCAAACACTAGGAGCATAAACAGCACATCAGCTTACTTGGATTGAATTCAAGGCTAAAATACTAAAGAAGTATTGTCCCCGTTCCGAACTGCGAAAACTCGAGGATGAGTTCCATGCCTTAATAGTGAAAGGAGTTGATTTGAGAAGTTACAACCGGAGATTCCAAGAACTCAGGATACTATGCCCTACCATGGTACCCGATCATGAGAAGACATTAGAGAAATATGTCGAAGGACTCCCTAGGAGTATTGAAGGAAATGTCACCTCAGCAAACCCGCCAACCTTGGAAGCAGCAATGGAGCTTGCTCAGAAACTTCTAGATCGAGAAGTGAAATGCAATGAACTTAAAAGGAAATTGGACGATAAAAGAACCACCCACCATTACAACAACAACCAGCAAAACTACAACAGTCATCACCGCAACAACAACCAACGCAACAATAATCAGAACCACCAACCATATCACAACACTCGAAGCACTCAGCAGCAAAATCAAAGACAAGAAAAACCCCGAGTCTACACCGCTACGGAAAGTGTAGGGTACAACGGAAAGAAACCCCTGTGCCAGCGATGCAAACTTCATCACGAGGGTCGTTGTACCATTCGATGTGACAAATGTCATAAAATTGGTCATCAAACCCGAAACTATAGGATTCCTGCTACGGGAAGCAACACATTGGCTGTATCACCCACTTGTTTCGGATGCGGAGAAGTAGGACACATCCGGAGGAACTGCCCAAAAATGAACCAGCCAACGCCCAAGCTAGGGTATCCCTACTCGGAGATGGAAACGGACCCGATGTAGTCACCGGTACGTTTCTACTAAACCATCATAATGCTAGAGTATTGTTTGATTCGGGCGCCGATAAGAGTTTTATATCAGATACGTTTGCCCCTTTACTTAATGTTACCCCCTCTAAGCTAAACACCACCTACGAAGTCGAAATGGCTGACGGGAATTTAATAGATAACAATACCATCATGAAAGATTGCACCCTAACCTTATCCGAAAAACCTTTTGCCATTGATCTCATGCCAGTTCAACTTGGTAGTTTCGACGCTATCGTCGGCATGGATTGGCTATCCCACCATCGTGCTAGGATTCACTGTGACGAAAAGGCCGTCCATATACCACTCCAGGATGAAACACTCATTGTCCAGGGCGACATAAGCAAACCTCGATATGGAATTATCTCATGTATGCGAGTGTTAAAATACATGAAAGAAGGATGTCAAGTATTCATGGCTCAAGTTATGGAGACACTACTTATATGGCACCAAATGTATCGTGTACACCGACCACAAGAGTCTTCAACACATTTTGGATCAGAAGGATTTGAATATGAGGCAACGTCGCTGGCTAGAGTTGCTCAGCGATTATGATTGTGAGATCCGTTACCACCCAGGAAAGGCTAATGTAGTAGCAGATGCGTTAAGCCGAAATGAACGATTGAAACCCCTTCAAGTTAGATCACTAGGGATGACTATCCACTCACTCCTTCCCTCCCAAATCCTTACCGCGCAGAACGAAGCACTTAAAGAAGAAAACCGACCCAAGGAAAAGATTTACGGTATGCCCGAGAATAAGAATGGTTTCGTGAAGAAATCCGATGGAACACTAAGTTTCAAGGACAGAAGTTGGATCCCTATGATTGGAGGTATTCGTGAGCTCATCATGTACGAGTCCCACAAGTCAAAATACTCCATTCATCCAGGTTCCGACAAGATGTATCAGGATTTAAAGAGACTATATTGGTGGCCAAACATGAAGGCTGACATCGCAGAATATGTTGGTAAATGTTATCATGTTCAAGGGTAAAGGCAGAACATCAGAAACCTTCAGGCTTACTTGTACAACCAGAACTTCCTATGTGGAAATGGGAACGAATCACTATGGACTTCATCACCAAACTCCCAAGAACCTCATCCGGATACGACACAATATGGGTTATTGTGGATCGTCTAACAAAATCCGCTCATTTTATACCCATAAAAGAAACCAATGAGATGAATACACTAGCTCAGATATATGTGAAGGAAATTGTCACTCGACATGGAGTACCAATTTCGATTATCTCGGATCGAGATAGTCGTTTCACCTCTCACTTTTGGAGATCATTACAGAAAGCCTTAGGAACTAAACTAGATATGAGCACCGCATACCACCCTCAAACTGATGGTCAAAGTGAAAGAACTATCCAAACCTTGGAAGATATGCTCCGAGCATGCGTTATTGATTTTGGAAAAGGTTGGGATAAGCACTTACCATTAGCAGAGTTTTCATACAACAATAGTTACCACGCCAGTATAAGAGCAGCACCCTTCGAAGCACTGTATGGTAGAAAGTGCAGATCGCCCGTTTGTTGGGCAGAAGTCGGAGAAAGACAACTTATAGGACCAGACCTTGTTCGGGAAACAACCGATAAAATTGTTAAGATTAAGCAACGATTACAAGCAGCCCGAGACCGACAGAAAAGCTACGCAGACCTAAAAAGGAAACCCATGGAATTTCAAATCGGAGACAGAGTCTTATTGAAAGTATCTCCCTGGAAGGGAATGGTACGATTTGGAAAGCATGGAAAGTTGAACCCCAGATACATCGGTCCATTCAAAATCCTGGAAAGGATAGGACCCGTGGCTTATAAACTAGAACTACCCGAAGAACTTAGTCGGATTCACGACACCTTCCATGTGTCAAACCTTAAGAGGTGTTTATCCGATGAATCTCTCGTGATTCCACTAAAAGAGATTCGACTAGATGATAAACTTGTCTTTACCGAGGAACCCATTGAAATCATGGATAGAGAAGTCAAACAACTAAAACAAAACCGTATCCCTATCATCAAAGTTCGTTGGGACTCCAAGCGAGGACCGGAATATACCTGGGAGCGCGAGGATCAGATTCACTCCAAGTACCCACATCTCTTCACCTAAGACACCCTTGGAAACTATCTTAGACTATAATTCCGGGACGGAATTCCCTGTAAGAGGTAGGTAATGTAACCTCTCGTAAATTTTCCTTACGATTAGTAAATGCATACGAATAAATAAAACGATGTTATGATAAATTAACACCATTTTACAGGTAACAAAATTTTTTTTTTATGATATGGCTTGATATTGAACCACTGCGATAACTGTGATTGACCGTTTACCCAGTAACGATGCTTACACACAACCTAGATTGCCTATAATTATTGCGAACGATAAATAATTATATAACACGTTTATATTTAAAAATACGTTTCGTCTAAATAACGTATACTATTTATATATTCCCCGAACCTACGAAACTTCCCGAGAACGCTCACTAATATTTTTGAACTTCGACACGATAATCGAGACACCCCAGGTGGGCCCCCAACACCCTTTGGGCCACGGATACACCACACAAACCAAACGGACTCCTTTTTATTCTTTCTTTTATGCTGGGCCGAGACCAAACGCAAGCCCACCAGGCTTTAAGCCCAAACGCAACCTTAATTTTTTTTTGTTTTCTTTTCTTTGTTCCCTGTCGCGACCACACCCAAAACACCCCTAGTATTTTACGATTTTTACACATAACCAACATGTATTTTTGCTTGCCTCGTCTCCCCTAGTGCCTGAGAAACAGAATCGATACAAGTTACACTTGTTCTTGCTCGTTTACTACCCTAGAAAACGCCTAAGCAAACCACCAAACACACCCTTGATAGATAATACAAAAACGTGTCACAACATTCCCTAGCACCACCCTTGCTCCCCAATGGCAACAAAGCAAACACTAAACACCTTGTGAGGAGTCAGGAATGTACATGGAACAATCATACAAGATCTAAGCTATGTAAGCATGCGATTGGACAAGAGGAGAGGCGTTACTATTCGCCTAACATGCACACACCAACACTTGTGATCTTAGCTTGTTTCTACCCTTTCAAAAACAGCCTATATAAGCCTCCCATGCAACCCTAATCGTTACATGCACTTAAACGAACCATACCACTAAAAATATTAACGAGGAGAAGCTATGGAGGGACGAAAGGATTGCTAGGAGAACCACGCCTTGAAGTGAACCTAGGGAGCCAAGCTTAGAACCTCTTGAACCTTTGGAAGGACGTGAAGTGAACTACGAAGCTAGTTTACCATTCCACGAACCATACACGACGTTTTACTCCACCTTTTCTAGGTGAGGTGAGACCTTGATTTCTTTCTTTCTATTAATATATATACGTACGTTTATGTTTTTGCACCAACACATAATATAAATACCACGTAAATAATAAACACAACATATATATTTTATATATCGTATCATGTATTGGCAAGGCCATTAACGAGAACCTATACTAACCTTGAACTAATATTAACGTATACACACTAAAAATCACACGTTTCTAAGTGATATTGAACCTATACGAAATATACTAAAAGACTTAGTTTATTTTTCAACCTATATAGTTTTTACGTATTGAGTTTTGGCCGTATACTTTGGCTTCGTTATTTTAAAAATCGACACATAACCACCTATTATTTTTGTACGATCTAATTGCCTACTTGATATACTATCAGGAATGATAAATAATACGACTTAATAACTTCGTTTAATCACCTAACGAGACCCAAAGTAAGTCGCTATTAGAACTGTTTTCAGACTATTAAAAACCTTACGCGGGTCAAAAAGCCCAAAAAGCTCATTTCAGCTTATTACGATAAGCTGAGCATATAAGCTGTTTTGAAATGTTTTTGTAACTTAAAATGATGGATTTCTATAAACCTAGTGTTCCCCCAAACCCCTTGGATCATAAAACCTTAACGGGCCCTTAATTTGGATCGTTAAGCCCACTTAATGAAATAAGAAGAGATTAAGCTAGTAAGCTGTGAAAATAAGCTATTTGAAACTTTATGAGCTTATTGAAATAATAAAAATGTTAAGTTTTCAATTTGGAAATGTTTGGACCATTTTTGCAAATGTTAGAAGGTTAAGGACTAAAAGTGTAAAGTTTGTAAACTTTGGGTGAAAAGTATAAAACTACTTTTTTTAAGGGTATAAACTGTAAATATTGAAACTCCGGGATAATGAATGTAAATATTTGATATTTGGACTAAAAACGTATATATATATAAATTTTGGACTAACGGCGTAAATGTTTTCCGTTAAGGGTAAAAAGTGTAAAATTGAGAAACATGAAGGATTGAATGGTAATATTGATTTTAATAATAATTTTATAAATTATATATATTTATACTTATATATATATTTGAATTAAAACGATAAATAATAAAACATAACTTATTATATATATATATATATATATATATATATATATATATATATATATATATATATAATACGAATAAAACTTATATAACGATAACTGAATTTAGACGAATAAAACAATACGTAACCATTATCTATTTTTATACGACGTAACACATCACGTATGCACTTTATCGATTTCTCATAATTAATAATAAACGTTCGCAATAAAACGAGACTTAAGAACTGAAACGTGCCATATCTTATAGGTTGTGTGAGAAGCCGTTGTCTTGCATCGTTGAGATTACATTTGTTCTACTATCCTACTAAGGTGAGTTCATAGCCCACATTTAACTTATTTTTGTGGGGGGGATACATGCTCAAAAACCGAACACAAGTCTTTTCCTGATCTTATTATTGCTTAAGTAGCTATTGCCAAAAGTCCCTCGATCATGAACCTTAATCACTTGAAAGGTGAACGTAAATAATTGTGAATAGATCTATTAGGGATTGACAATCCCCATTTGGTTGCTAGAGGAAAGTTACCAAATGCACGTTATTTGAATATAATAGGTTACTGGCAAATACCTATCTTGGGGGCTATATATTTTACATCATTATTATGAAAATATTGATGTCTGTTGAATCGTTGAGTGTCATGAGCTTAATGCAATAATGAATGTGATTTCTAACTTGTTTATTTGTATCGATATTACAATAAACATTTATCTCTTGTGTTCAAACTCTTAATTATAAACCTATGAATTTCACTCAACTTTTTGTTGACTTTAGCTTGTTTATTTCAGGTAATTAAATGGAATGGATGGCAACGGCACGAAGTGGGCAAATAAAGAAACGTTTATTTCTCTTTAAATAAAACTTGTTGTTGAATAACGAATTCTCTTGGAATTATGAATATTTGGTATTTTAAATAAAATTTAAAACGATCAATTGAATCGTTTTCTATAATTGTGACGAAAGATCCACAATATAATACCCCAAAAGTCTTCCGCTGACATTTTAAGTCTTCCGTTGTATTGATCGATTTTGGGGGTGTTATAATTTGCATGTCACCCGGTATCACTCATAGTCACTCTTGGGTGTCACCCAACGAGGTTAATACAAATGACTCCCACTTGCGATGCGACACCTAAAAAAATGACACCGAGATATATATAATTACTATTATAGATTATAATTATACGATATATATATATAAGTGTATATATATGTATAAGTATCACCGTTATTATTTTCTAAAGTTATAAACGAACCGACACCAACACGAAATCATGGAATCACTAGTAAATGACACACAGTTTCTATCATTGGGTTTTCTATTTCTTTAGCCCACTTAGACATTTCATTCCTTTTTCCTTTGGCTTTGGGCCTCGACACCATCTCAAGCCCACCAAGTACCATTTGTTTCTTTCTTTGTTTTGGGCCACCGTTTGCGCAAGCTCACACCAAAAACCGAGACAACTCCAATCACTTGTCACTTCCAAGCTCACTCTTTGCTACCCAAAATCACAACTCAATGCAAACCCTCACCCTTTTTTTTATTCCTTTGCGTGCCAAACTCACCTAAAGTCACCCTACCCTTTAAACCTACAACATTAAACAAATCCAAGATTCCATACTTTACCTAAAAGCTTATTAACCAAAGGTCCATATGTCACATTTACACAAACATGGAATCTCTTTTTTCCTATATCTTATTACCCAAAGGTTTATGTGTCCCAATTACACCAACATGGAATCTCCTTTTTCCTACACCTTATTACCCAAACGTTTATGTGTCCCAATTACACCAACATGGAATCTCTTTTTTCCTACACCTTATTACCCAAAGGTTTATGTGTCCTAATTATACCAACATGGAATCTATTTCCTTTTCTTTCCTTAAACTATTTGTTTAGTACAAGACCTAGTATCACATGTGTTCCTCCCTAAACTTCCTAAGCTACACATAAACAAATCATAACCTTTTTCCTAAAGATTATTAACTAAAGGACTTTGTGTTCCCTTACACCCCACCAAAGTTCACATGTCTTACTTCTTCCAGATTGTTTATCGAATAGTAAACATACTCACTTAACCTATACTTAAACAAATCAAAAGCTTGTCCTAGCCCTCTTGACTCCTACCATACTTGACATGACTAAACCAAAGGACTTTAGACAACAATGTCTCCAATAGATTGACACAACAAGGTTATGCTCAACTGATGAGGCAAAAAATGAACCATTTTTAGGGGGTCATTTAATCCCGGAATTGAATTTATTTGATCAAATATTGCCCTAAATCGTTCCTTTTGTGATTTTAGGTACTTTTGGAGTGAATTCTGGAAAAGAAAGCATTTTGGACGTTTTTGGAGCATAAAAGTGAAGAAAACGGCAAAGTCTTAATTTTCCTTGCTGGGAACACCTGACGGTATCACCAAGTTCTTAATGACGGCGTCAAGAGGAAAACAAGAGGTGAAGATGGTGGAGTCCATGACGGTTCAGAAAGATTTTATACTAGGGCATGACGGCGTCACCATAGGCCGTCATGGTCCCTTTATACGTGACGGCCCAGAGGAAAACTACTCTTGAAGGCGTCAGATCTGGATCTAGGCAATCCGATTTTATTATGGGCGGCGGGTTGACGGCGTCAAAATTTTCTACTTGACGCCGTCACCTTGGAAAATCTATATATAGTTTTGTAATTTTCATTCATTAAAGAGAAGAAAAGTTTAGGGACGACTTGGAGAAACCCTAGCACGATTTTATCAGTATTTTCAAGGGTTTTCACCCCTTGAAACTTTTCATGTTCAATTAAGATAAGCATCCTTTCAATTCATTCAATATGTCTAAGTGTTGTTTGAATATATCTTATGCTTGTCTTGATTTTAACATGCTAGGCTAGTTCTCTTGTGTGTTTGCTTAGATGTAGTGAAACCTAGATGTTGATTATGGGTTGATTGCTTATTTATAGTTGTTACGGATGAATGATTTTGATGTTAGGCATAAGAAAACTGGCAGACTTCCATAGTGTAACTTGCTTGAATGTCTTAAGAAACATGAACCAATGCGTACTAGGTTTTTATGGTTGTGTTTAATGCATGAGTGAATTCTAATGACCCATGTTAGGAGCTTCTTGCAGGCTCGACATAGGAGTGAAGTAGGAGCTTATAGAGTTGGGGAAGTACGTATGCCATCCCACGATTGGTATTAAGGAATATAACCCGTCATCTACACAACTGTAACAAACTATCAACCTGTAAAAGATATCTAGGGAGTAATTAAATCTAAGTAAACACAATTTTCCCATTTATTGTTCACACCACATTAGTAATTAGTTTAATTTACATTTTTTGTTATTTTATTTTGATTGCATCTTTAGTTATTGGGTTAGTTGATTAGCAACTAATTCCGCCCACTCTTCCAAAACCCGAGATTTTACTTGCTTTTCATAAAATATAAAAATACAAAAAGAATCATCCCTCACCTCTACACCTAGTTTTTAGGCTTTCTAATCCTAGCGACACTATTCCTGAGTTGAACAATCAATCCCCCGGTACTTGTCACTATACTATACTACAATGATCAGGTACACTGCCTGGTGGGGGTAGTAAGCTTCTCGAGATCCCTCGAGAGGTAAAGCCTGGTGCAATTCCCACACATCAAGTTTTTGGCGCCGCAGCCCGGGGAATAGTTATTGTCTAGGTTAGAATTTCTTTTTATTAGGTCTACTTGCTAGATTCCTTTCTAGTAAGATTTTATTTTTTCATTTTTAGGTTTCTTTAGTCTATCTTTTTCTTCGTGCCTTTGTTAGTAAAATAAATTCATTGATTATTCCGTTGACCATTATGAAAAACGCAAATCCACCCCTTTCCTCTAGAGAAATGGCTTTGTTACGTGAACAAATTGAGAGTGAGATTAGGGAACTTAGGGAGCTTAATAGGTTGATTAATGTTGAGCTCGACCATGCATTTAGTGACCTAGCGACCGCCTTGTATTCAAATAAGGACCTAGGGACTAAAGATTTTGAGGATGTTGTTGAGGAACTTGAAGAAGGGGAGATTGATCCAAAGCTAGATGATTATTTTAATCTATACCCCACTAAGGAGGAGATTGCGTACTGTAATAATCTTATTGATAATCCTAGACCTCCTTTCACTAGAATCGAACCTAGGATAAAGAGAGGTGATCCTAAGAATGCTAAGATACCATGTATGATTGGGTATAAACACATTGACAATGCTTACATTGATTTTAAATCCCCAATCAACATTATGTCCTCAAGTTTCTATAATGATATTGTGAAAACAAGACTTGGACCTAGAAGAGATCCCAAATACCCCAGTGGAGTTTGTAACTTTGTCGGGAGAATTAAAGGTCTACATGTCTTTGTTGGGAATTTTACTTATACCACTGACTTTATGGTTGTCGAAGATCTAGCTAGTGTTATTGATTGTCGGTTATCCCAGGTCATGTTTGGTAAATCATTTGTTGAAGTGTCCAAGTTAGAATATGATGAGAAAGAAGGGACAATTCAATTTGCTAGTGACACCGATAGGATCACTTATAGGATGCCTAATAGAATAAAAGAATTTCGTTTTGTGCCTCGATTGACATGGATAACATTGGTGCTTTCGAGTACATCAATGAAGAGGATAAGAAAAAGGGCATGGACTATGTATCGGAGAAGAAGAGCCTTTTCTATAAGGATTGCTTGACTCTAAGACCAAAATATAGAGTTGATAAGGAATTTGCCAATAGAATCATACGAGCAATTAAGCAGAAGGTGTTTGGTCTCTATAAAGAACATTTACAATCGGTGGATGAGACCAACGATGAAGTCACGTAATAGCCCATGACCTTGAGTCTAGCTACAAGACTCGTAAATAAAGAAAAGCGCTTCTTGGGAGGCAACCCATGCTTTGTGTGATTTTTATTTGTTTGATTGTTATTTGTTTCCGTATGCATGCTTTATTTTTATTGTTGGAAGATCATGTTTCAAAAATAAAATGGTGAAAATACTTTATTTTGTCGTTTGAGTTAGTCTTAACTTCATCCAAAGGTATTTCGCAAAAGATAAGTGTAAGGGGAAACCCCAAATATGTTTTTAAGAAACAAAATCGATAATGATTTCCCACAATATTAAATGGACATGTATATTCGTATTTGTTATAGTCAAACGCTTGTATCGAGTCATAATGATGTTTTGCAGGATTTTCCAGGAAGTAGGACATAAGTTTTTCCAGAAATTTTCCGGAAACTTAACGTAAGGATTTCTGCAGATCACTTCTAACGGCGTCAGGAATTAATTCCTGACGGCGTCATGTGTAAAATTCTGGAAATTTTGCTAGTTTTGTTTTTCTAACGGAGTCTTAAAGTTTTTGTTGAATCTTTAGTTTTATAAACTCCAGGAAATCTGCAAGCATTCATTCCACAAGCATTATATCTTACATTGTTTTCTAGGATTTATTAGTATATATAGATTGCCGCCAATTTTACGCGAGGTTGCCTTGTTTGTTTTCTCAAGTTTAACAGGTTATGTATGACAAGAAGATGATTTATATTCTGGAAGGGAAGCTTTGATTGTTCATTTTCTTGGAGGAAGATCTAACCTTGTTACCACACTATCCACACCGAACGAATCAGGGGAGTATTTGATTTCATTCTTTTGCCTATTTCACTTTTACATTCTTTAATTAAACATTGGGGACAATGTTCATCCTAAGTGTAAGGGGAGGGTAAAATGATGATACCTTATAGGATACAATTGCACTTGAGTTTGTTTGTTTGATGGTAGGTGTGTAATAAAACTATGAGAAATACTTGTTAGTGTAATTTTAGCGCCAAATTTAAATTTTTTTACAACATTTAGGAGTGTAACTTTAGCCTTAGCAAGCGTCTCATGGATAGGAGCCGCATGACTAGCACAAAACCGTACTATTCAGAAAAATTTTCCACCCAAATATGTGAGGTTCGCCTTTAGATTTGATAGGAAAAGCATTTACTATTAGTGCTTATGAGTGTACCGGTAGCATTTAGATTCTAGATCTTGCATTAGTGATGCATCCCGAGGCCACTAGTGAGACTACATTCATGTAGTAGGATTTACTACATGATAAGAGGCATTAGGATCACCCTTGTGTTAAACCCGTATCATAATTACTTGACCATTTAAGTCATATTACTTGGCTAGTTAAGTCAACTAATTTTTCCCACACCTTAGCGTTGTACTCATTTTTAGTACACGAAACCCCTAGTACACCCCTCCGAGCCTATCTTTTCGTTTCTACCTTTAAGCATCTTACTTAAAGGAATAATTTGTTACAACCCACTTAAATGTACACCCAAATCGCCTTAGCCTTCCGTGTATGCACTCATCTTTAGTGCATTATTGTTATTTGTTTAAATCCTTAGTTAATTATCTAATTGATTACATGGTTGCTAAGTCGAGTCATATCCTTGTACATATTGTTTTGGGACGATTGGGACTCATGGGTAAAGTACTTATGTTATGGAGTAATGGGGAAGAACATCATTTATTACCCCAATATGTGCGTTAATCTTAAAAGTACTCAAAGTGTTTTGATTATCTTGATTCGAGTCATTAGATTAGTTTATTGTAAAGTATATAGAAATTCAAGAGTAAGGGGAATGTTCATTCCCTATGATGTATTATTTTGGATGGTAGGGTAAGAGTGTATGCAAAAAAAAAGAAAAAAAAAATAGGGACTACCATCCCGTTTCATTCTATGTTTATTTTATGTTTTTGTTATTTTTGATTTATTAGCTTAAGTCGAGTCTAGTCTTGGCTTAGCAACGCCATATTGTACATGTAATTAACCAAGATTATTAACTCGCCACCAGTAAAGATTGCCTATATCCAACAAAACCGTGTATTCCATATCCCTACACCTAACGTTATAACCCTTTAAAAGACCTCTTTGATAGTTTATCCTAGGTGCTTACGTCATGTGGTGGAGGTTTGATCCTTTCCCAAGCCTATGGTAATCTATTTTGTTATGACAGGTAGTGAGAGATGTTTTCCGTTTCCATATTGTGATAAATACTTTATTACACCCGAGAGATGTGAGTATCTAAACACTATTTGTGAGGTGCTAGTATATGACCTCCGTGCTTGTCTTTGGTCTTTAATGGAACGATTATTTGTTGTAATTACTTTTATATTAGTGTTAAATGAACCCTAACTTGTATTTTGACTAGAATAAAAGCGCATTTGCTTGAGGACAAGCAAATCTCAAGTGTAAGGGTATATGATGAGGCGAAAAATGAACCATTTTTAGGGGGTCATTTAAGCCTGGAATTGAATTTATTTGATTAAATATTTCCCTAAATCGTTCCTTTTGTGATTTTAGGTACTTTTGGAGTTTATTCTAGAAAAGGAAGCATTTTGGACGTTTTTGGAGCATAAAAGTGAAGAAAACGGCAAAGTCTTAATTTTCCTTGCTGGGAACGGTACCTGACGGCGTCACCAAGTTCTTAATGACGACGTCAAGAGGAAAACAAGAGGTGAAGAGGGTGGAGTCAATGACGGTCCAGAAAGATTTTACACTAGGGCATGACGGCGTCACCATAGGCCGTCATGGTCCCTTTATACGTGACGGCCCGGAGGAAAACTACTCTTGACGGCGTCAGATCTGGATCTAGGCAATCCGATTTTATTATGGGCAGCGGGTTGACGGCGTCGGAATTTTCTTCTTGACGCCATCACCTTGGAAAATCTATATATAGTTTTGTAATTTTCATTCATTAAAGAGAGGACAATTTTAGGGACGACTTGGAGAAACCCTAGCACGATTTTATAAGTATTTTCAAGGGTTTTCACCCCTTGAAACCTTTCATGTTCAATTAAGATAAGTATCCTTTCAATTCATTCAATATGTCTATGTGTTGTTTGAATATATCTTATGCTTGTCTTGATTTTAACATGTTAGGCTAGATCTCTTGTGTGTTTGCTTAGATGTAGTGAAACCTATATGTTGATTATGGGTTGATTGCTTGTTTATAGTTGTTACGGATGAATGATTTCGATGTTAGGCTTAAGAAAACTGGCAAACTTCCATAGTGTAACTTGCTTGAACGTCTTAAGAAACATGAACCAATGCGTACTGGGTTTTTATGGTTGTATTTAATGCATGAGCGAATTCTAATGATCCCATGTTAGGAGCTTCTTACAGGCTCGACATAGGAGTGAAGTAGGAGCTTATAGAGTTGGGAAGTACGTACGCCACCCCACAATTGGTATTAAGGAATATAACCCGTCATCCACGCAACTGTAACAAACTATCAACCTGTAAAAGATATCTAGGGAGTAATGAAATCTAAGTAAACACAATTTTCCCATTTATTGTTCACACCACATTAGTAATTAGTTTAATTTACATTTTTTGTTATTTTATTTTGATTGCATCTTTAGTTATTGGGTTAGTTGATTAGCAACTAATTCCGCCCACTTTTCCAAAACCCGAGATTTTACTTGCTTTTCATAAAATATAAAAATACAAAAAGAATCATCCCTCACCTCTAGACCTAGTTTTTGACTTTCTAATCCTAGCGACACTATTCCTGAGTTGAACGATCAATCCCCCGGTACTTGTCACTATACTATACTAAAACGATCAGGTACACTCCCTGGTGGGGGTTGTAAGCTTCTCGAGATCCCTCGAGAGGTAAAGCATGGTGCAATTCCCACGCATCATCAACATGTGCACATGTTAAACACCTGAACCCACTAGTCTCTTCTATAAATACCTCCCTATTCATTTCACACACACCACCTTCCTCAAAACTCACAAAAACTTCAAACAATACTCACTCTTGTCTCGCTACTGTCAAATACGAAGAGGATTGCACAAGGTTTTGGGTCGAGTAAACGTTATCTGGGTTATACTTTGTGATTGTGGGTTAATATTTCGAAAGGGTTTCCATGAATATTTGTTCGTTGCTCGTTTCTCATTTCTTTCTCGAAAGTACGATATCATCACCACCTTAGGGTGTTGTAAGTCGACATACCCTCTTTTCAATATTTTCTATTTACTCGTTTCAATTTTATGCACTACATACATGTCACGTTGCATCTAAACACTTAGAAACACAAATCTATACTTAAAATAAATATTTCAAAAACACCTCAACACCCTTAGAAAGGGGTCTCGTATTTTCTAAATCTTACGTACAACACATATATATTTTTCGATCACCTAATTCTTTGCACTAAACAAAGACGAGATAGCTAACGATGCAAGATTTATGATGTCAAACACTACACTAAATCGAGCCAGTCCTTAGCACCTTCGACAATTTTTTCTATAAACACTTAAATACCATTTAGACCCAAACTGGGCTAACGAGCCCATAAACATTTCATAAATATTTTCGAAAAGCTGAAATTAGATTTCGATATATTTGAAATCAAAACTGATTTTATAAATTCTAATAGCTTTATTATACCTAAAAATATTTAAAATAAATATTTTTATCTACGTTATAATAATAACGAATAATTCAACGTACATCGATCACATTTTCGTATCAACGTTATAAATAACTATATAAAGTTATTTTGGATAATTTAAGACACATGAAATCGATATCACCATACTTGAGGAACATCACACGTCATTCACGTATCGAATCTGAAACACCGATAGTAATGTATGACACATCAATATAGGTCGCAAGTTGGAGGATTTTCATTGCTAGTCGTAGCAATACACCGTCACCTTTGAGCACCGTTGTGGTTCACACACACCCGTCAGGTGAGTTCGTGGTCCCACATTTTTAATTATTTCTAAACCCCGTGGGGAGATACATGCTATAAACCGAACACAAGTATTTTTTTGTATGCTATTACTATCTGATATTGCCTAAGTTGACACCCGTACTACAGGTCCCTCATATCACGAACCTTAATCACTTGCGAGTGAGCGCGAATATAGCTAATAGATCTATTGGAACGGAAGCCCATCTCTGTCAAAGTGATTATTTGGCAGAAGGTGTGCTATATTCGAGGTAAACATGGGAACCAAGTACATTTCCATCACCGAGGGCCCCTTGTTGTCTACACCCCTGTGGTGTAGGTAATTTTTATCTTTATGATATTTCGATACGATGTTAAGGCTTGAGTTTCGTGAGGCTTAGGAGCAATATGACACCAGTTTAGTCAAGACCGATCTATCTTGGCTTGTTTATTTCAAATACTTGAATTGTGTTCACACTATTACTATTTAAACTACTATGGATTCATTCAACCGTTGTGTTGACTTTTTAAGCATGTTTATCTCAGGAAACTAGCAAGCATGGTGGCACGGAGCTGGCAAAAGGGCACACAGGACCTCCCTTTTTATTTCAATAATTATATCATTCTTTTCAAACTCATCACTTCTTTTGCGAAACAATTAACATTTGGAAAAATGTTTGTAACTCTGAATACTTTGAGTTTTCATGGAATGATATTGACTATCTTTTGACTTGTTTTCTATGAGTATGATTGTGTACTAAACTGTAATGACCCCAATTAGACTTCCGCTACTTATCAAATTTTTGGGGTGTTACAGAAAGTATGTGTTTTGTGTTGGAATGTGCACCAATAGATACTATGACAAAAGATCAATATAGAACTCATATTTGCCATAGAGCAAATGAATTAATTGTAGTCATTCATTTTTTTTAATTAAAATAAAAAAAATAAACTTTCACCATCTTTTAAAAATTAAATATCTCATAAACCATTAATCGTTACGAGAAAAAAATTCATACCATCGTGACGAGAATTAAATTATCATTCTATAGATATGCATTGCTATATAATTTCGACGAACTTTTTTTTTCAAAATTTCCGCCCAGAAAAATCACATGTGATTTATAAAAATCACATTTGATCCGTTAAAATCAAATCATATTTGATTGAGTTAACTACATAAATGGTCCCTGTGGTTTGTCGGGTATTACGGATTTGGTCCCTAAACTTTTTTTTTTGCGGATATCGTACCTGTGGTTTTGACCCATTACGGGTTTGGTCCCTTGACCAACTTTTCTGTTAGTCTGACCATAAAATGCTATCACCTGACTAACACGTGATGGGTAGTATAGTCCTTTTGGTTTTGGCGCTCTTTTATTCCTAAAAAGTCAATGAAAATGATTCATTTCACAATTAATCCCTAGGGTTACACACAACTAACCTCTGTAAACACAATCAAAGAACCACACCTAATTTTATGATCTTAATCAAAATCAAGATTGATAAAACAAGATTTCCCAAACAATAATGTTGTGTGACTGGAGGGTGCGTAAGAAGGGTGCAAAGTCAGACCCATACCATGATTATTGTAAGTGTTTATACAACCTTTTTAGGTTGTTGAGTTATGATAATCATTTTTTGTGTTATCTAACACTGATCCTTCTTTATTAATGAACAGGTAAGTTCCCCACCGTTTTTTGTTTGAAGATAAACCATGGAGGTGCATTCACAAGTCCTCCTAAGATTCGTTATAAGGGTGGAAAGGTAAACTGGATAGACACCATTGATTCTGATGAGTTTTCTGTTAATGAGGTGCATGAAATGATGAAAGAGTTAGGATATAAAAATGTTTGTATGGAGTATTACTATAAGGAACCTAACCATGAGTTAGATAATGGCCTTAGAAAATTAGCTGTTGATAAAGATGTGTTGGAAATGATAAAAACATGTTGCTAAGTACAAGGTTATAGACTTGTATATTGACCACTCTGTTCCACAAGTCCCTAAGGTTTTGGATAATGCTATGTTAGTTGGATTGAATGATAATCTTAAGAATGCTGATGATGTAGTGGACAATGATATTGATGATGTATTAGATGATGTAAGTGAGGATGAATGGTTGCAGAATTGCTTAAGTAAGGTGGGTAGAATGAGTAAGGATGTAGGGTAGTCAAGTAAGAATGTAGACAATGTAGGTGATTCTAGTGGGAAAGGTAAGGGTGTGAATGATAGGGTTCAATCCAGTAGGCATAAGAGAATGTATTTAGATGTTGAAGTTATTGAACATGATAGGGATAAGCATGTTGGTGAATCAGATAGTGAAGGTGGGTCAAATAGTGAAGAATCAGATAATGAAGGTGGGTCAGATAGTGATGACAGTGAGTTCATAGTTGATGAAGAGCATATGATACAGCATGTTGAGGTGGATATGCAAGACTATAGGGACAACATAGATGATAATGTAGAATGGATAGGTTATAAAGAGGATGATGCAACTGTTAATAAGGACAAAGATGGTGAGGGTGTGACAAGTGAGCAAGAAGATATTGTTGAACTGGATTTTGATAGTGGTACTGACTCAGAGGGTGAGGGTGTGAGAAATAAGGCATTGAGAACATTGGCCAAACTGAACAAAGCAAATGATGGTAACATTTGGAAAGAAAACTTTTTCATAAGACAAACATTTGCTAGTAGTCAACTAATAAAAGAGATGATAACTAGAGTGGCTGTTGAGCAAAGAAGAGAACTTCATTTGAAGAAGAATGATAAGGAAAGAGTTAGGGCAATATGCAGGGGACAATTACCCATTTTTACTAAAACAGTTGGGCTAAATGATGGGCCAAATGGTAGTCAAAATGATGGGCCAAGTATTGCTGTGCCCAGTGGATCTACAAAGTGTAAAGTGAATGTGTCAACTAGTAAGACAAAGAAGAAAGGGACAAAAGAAGGTGTGACTGTAAAGGGTCAAGATAGAAAAGAGTCAAAAGATTCTGCTAGTTGTCCTTGGTATTTACAATGCTCCAAATTACCAAGGCAATTAACATGGCAAGTAAAAGCATTCAATGACACACATAAATGTATACAGTCAAGAAATGATAAAAAATGCACAGCCACCTTTCTGTCAAAAGAAATAGAGGAAACAATTAAACCTAACCCTAAAGTTCCTCTCTCAGCTCTTAAAGATCAGTTGGAAAAAAAATATGAACTAGGAGTTTCCAAGATGAAGGTGTATAGAGCTAAGCAAAAAGCTACTGATAGAGTTGTTGGGGATTATACCAAACAATATGCACAGTTGATGGATTACTGTGTGGAATTAAAATCCAAAAATCCTAACACAGCTGTTAGGATTGATGTGGACAGAACAGGGGACACATCAAGTGTTGAAAGACAGTTCAAGAGGGTTTATGTGTATTTGGGTGCTTTAAAGGAGGGATTCAGAACAGGGCAAAGGGAGTTGTTGGGTCTTGATGGATGTTTCTTGTCTGGTCCATTCCCAGGACAGATTCTAACAGCAGTTGGTGTAGATCCAAATAATGGAATCTACCCACTTGCTTATGCAGTAGTTGAGGCTGAAACAAAAGATTCCTGGAAATGGTTTCTTTATTGTCTTGGTGATGATTTGGAATTATACAGGAATTCCAACTTTACCTTCATAACAGATAGGCAGAAGGTATGTACTTTACTTGTTATTACTTTCTCTGTTAATTGCTATTTACTAATTTGAGTTATTTCTTTTCTTATTTATCACTTGTATGGAGTCATACATGCCATTGCAGAGACCTTTCCCAATGTTGAACATAGATACTGCTTAAAGCACATCTATGACAACATGAAACTTTCATGGAGAGGGCAAATGTATAAAGAACTGTAATGGAAATATGCCACTGCTACCACTGTGAAAAGGTTTGACAGAAACATGGAAAAACTCAAAGAGTGATGCGTGGGAATGGCACCAGGCTTTACCTCTTGAGGGATCTCGAGAAGCTTACAACCCCCACCAGGCAGTGTACCTGATCAATGTAGTATAGTATAATGACAAGTACCGGGGGATTGATCGTTCAGCTAGGAATAGTGTCGCTAGGATTAGAAAACCTAAAGACTAGGTCTAGAGATGAGGGATGATTCTTTTTGTATTTTTTAGTTTTTTTGTAAAAGAAATTAAAAATCTCGGGTTTGAAGGAGTTGGGCGGAATTAGTTTCTAGTCAACTAACCCAATTACTAAGATGCAATCAAAATAAAATACTAGAAATGAAAATAAACTAAATTATACTAAAGGTGTGAGCAATATATACGAGAATTGTGTTTACTTAGATTTCACTACTCCCTAGATATCTTTTACATGTTAATTACTTGTTACAGTTGCGTGGATGACGGGTTGTATTCCTTAATACCATTCATGGGGTGGCGTACTTACTTCCCCAATCCTATAAGCGCCTACTTCACTCCTATGTTGAGCCGGCTAAGAAGCTCCTAACATGGGATCATTAGAATTTGCTCATGCATTAAATACAACCAATAAAACCTAGTACACATCGGTTCATGTTTCCTAAGACATTCAAGCATGTTACACAATGGAGATCTGCCTGTTTTCTTAAGCCTAACATTGAAATCATTCATCCAATACAACTATAAACAAGTAATCAACATATAATTAACATCTAGGTTTCATTACATCTAAGCAAACACATGAAAGATCTAGCCTAGCATGTTGAAATTAAGACAAGCATAAGATATATTCAAACAACACATAGACATATTGATTGAATTGAAAGAAGACTTATCTCAATTGAACATGAAAGGATTCAAGGGGTGAAACCCTTGAAAATACTGTAAAATATGACCTAGGGTTTACAAAGTTCGGCCCTAGTATTCTCCACACAAGTTCCTATTTTATGAATGAAAAATAGAAAAGTATATATAGTTTTTCTGAGGTGACGGCGTCAAGAACAAATTTCTGACGCCGTCATCTCGCCGCGAAATAGTTTCTCGGACTGCCTAGATCTGGGTTTGACGCCGTCATGTGTATCCCTTATGCAGGCCGTCACCATATTAACTCTTGACGCCCTTCTTGTGACGCCTTCAGGTTTTCACTGGGTCGTCACGGATTTTACTCTTGACGCCGTCAGGTTTTTCTTCTTGGCGCCGTCAGGTACTGTTCTCAGCATGGAAAATTAAGTCTTTGCCGTTTTCTTCACTTTTATGCTCCAAAAACGTCCAAAATGCTTCCTTTTCCAGAATTCACTCCCAAAGTACCTAAAATCACAAAAGGAACGATTTAGGGCAATATTTGATCAAATAAATTCAATTCCGGGCTTAAATGACCCCTTAAAAGTGGTTCATTTTTCGCCTCATCATATACCCTTACACTTGAGATTTGCTTGTCCTCAAGCAAATACGCTTTTATTCTAGTCAAAATACAAGTTAGGGGTCATTTAACACTAATATAAAAGTAATTACAACAAATAATCGTTCCACTAAAGACCAAAGACAAGCACGGAGGTCATATACTAGCACCTCACAAATAGTGTTTAGATACTCATATCTCTCGGGTGAAATAAAGTAATATCACAATATGGAAATGGAAAACATCTCTCACTACCTGTCATAGCAAAATAGATTACCATAGGCTTGGGAAAGGATCAAACCTCGTCCACATGGCGTAAGCACCTAGGATAAACTATCAAAGAGGTCTTTTTAAAGGGTTATAACGTTAGATGTAGTGATATGGAATATACGGTTTTGTTGGATATAGGCAGTCTTTACTGGTGGCGAGTTAACAATCTTGGTCAATTACATGTACAATATGGTGTTGCTAAGCCAAGACTAGACTCGTCTTAAGCTAATAAATGAAAAATAACAAAAACATAAAATAAACATAGAATGAAACGGGATGGTAGTCCGTATGTTTTTTTTTTTTTTTTTTTTTTTTTTTTTTTTTTTTTTTTTTTTTTTTGCGTACACTCTTACCCTACCATCCAAAATAATACATCATAGGAATGAAAATTCCCCTTACACTTGAATTTTTACATACTTTACAAATAACTATTCTAATGACTCGAATTAAGATAATCAAAACACTTGGAGTACTTTTAAGATTAACGTACATATATGGGTAATAAATGATGTTCTTCCCCATTACTCCATAAAATAAGTACTTTACCCATGAGTCCCAATCGTCCCAAAACAATATGTACAAGGATATGACTCGACTTAGCAACCATGTAATCAATTAGATAATTAACTTAAGGTTTAACAAATAACAATAATGCACTAAAAATGTGTGCATACACGGAAGGCTAAGGCAATTTGCGTGTACATTTAAGTGGGGTGTAACAAATTCTTCCTTTAAGTAAGATGCTTAAAGTTAGAAACGAAAAGATAGGCTCGGAGGGGTGTACTAGGGGTTTCGTGTACTAAAAATGAGTACAACGCTAAAGTGTGGGAAAAATTAATTGACTTAACTAGCCAAGTAATATGACATAAATGGTCAAGTAATTATGATACGGGTTTAACACAAGGGTGATCCTAATGCCTCTTATCATGTAGTAAATCCTACTACACGAATGTAGTCTCACTAGCGGTCTCTGGATGCATCACTAACGCAAGTTCTAGAATCTAAATGTTACCGGTACACTCATAAGCACCAATAGTAAATGCTTTTCCTATCAAATTTAAAGGCGAACCTCACATATTTGGGTGGAAATTTTTTTTGAATAGTACGGTTTTGTGCTAGTCATACAATCTCCTATCCATGAGACGCTTGCTATGGCTAAAGTTTCACTCCTAAATGTTGTAAAAAAATTTAAATTTGGCGCTAAAATTACACTAACAAGTATTTCTCATAGTTTTTTACACATCTACCATCAAACAAACAAACTCAAGCGAAAATGTATTTGTAAGGTATCATCATTTTACCCTCTCCTTACACTTAGGATGAACATTGTCCCAAATGTTCAAGTAAAGAATGTAAAAGTGACATAAGTAAAATGAATGAAATCAAATACTCCCCTTATTCGCTCGGTATGGATAATAGGGTGGCCAGGTTAGATCTTCCTCCAAGAAAATGAACAATCAAAGTTTCCCTTCCAGAATATAAATCATCTTCTTGTCATACATAACCTGTAAAAACCTGAGAAAACAGACAAGGCAACCTCGCATAAAATCGGCGGCAATCTACATATGCTAATAAAACCTAGAAAACAAAATAAGATATAATGCTTGTGGAATGATGTTTGCAGATTTCAAGGAGATTATAAAACTAATAATTCAACAAAAACTTTAAGACTCCGTTAGAAAAACAAAACTGGTAAAATTTCCAGAATTTTACACATGACGCCGTCAAGAGGAAACTCATGACGCCGTCAGAAGTGACCTACAGAAATTCTTATGTTAAGTTTCCGGAAAATTTCTAGAAAAATTTGGTCCTACTTCCTGGAAAATACTGCAAAACATCATTATGACTCGATACAAGCATTTGACTCTAACAAATACGAATATACATGTTCATTTAATATTGTTGTGGATCATGCTCAATTTCGTTCTTATAAACAAATTTGGGTCTCCCCTTACACTTAGCTTTTGCAAAATACCTTTATATGTAATTAAGACGAAGTTAAAAATAAAATAAAAAAAATTCACAATTTACTTTGAAACATGAGCCACAAACAACAAAAATAAAACATGCATACGGAAACAAATAAAATCAAACAAACAAACAAACAAACAAATAAATAAAGCTTGGGTTGCCTTCCAATAAGCGCTTGTTTTTGTTCGAGTCACAAGCCTGACTCTGCCCTTATTTAACAGAAATAGGGGAGGTTTTCCCTACACTTAGGATTAAGTGTGGGTGGAAGTAGCGATACACACCCTTAGGGTGGAAATATGCCACGTGAGGAAAGAGTGGTGGATGAATTATATGCTCAAAGAGGTGTGCTCCTATCATCATAACCTTACCTAGTTCACTTTGGTCAATGGGTGAGTTAAAGTTTTCTCCTAAAAAGGGATCATCTTCTATCAACTTTGAGAGACTTCTAGTTGGGAATCCATCTGGACCTAATAAACCTAGTTTAAACCCATAATGTTTCTTATGATCAATCATGAATGGGTGACGTAAGCATGTAAGGTTATGTTCCAATCCTATATTGGCTTCCTGTCTACATGGCTTAAAGTCTACCACCTTTATCCTAAGACTACCCGGACTACATGGGTTGATGGCTGGGTCGGCTCCTTTTTTGTCTCCTAGATGTATATCTAAGGATGGAAAGTTGTGTGAAGATTGAGGTTCCGGTTCATCAACACTAGGTAATTCCCAAGAACTAAGAATAAGGTTATCACTACAAGTATTCAAACCTATATCCTCTAGTGGTGTTTGGTACAAGGGTTCTACCTCATTGGAGCTCCTATAGTCTCTTCTACTTCTTCCGGGTAAGTCACGGGCGGTGTGTTTGCCTCAAATGATGCTAGGACTTGTGGGATACCTGGTGGGCTTATATTTTCTACTTCAACATTCGTTGTGTCAAGATCACCAATGTGCTCAGCTTGTATTGTGGTGAAATCAAACCACCCCGTGCACCCAGTTATCTCATCTATAGACTTATCCCCAAACAATCTTCTTGCTTGTTCCCTTAAACTTGCTATCAATTGATCCGTAACAACGTTTGTTGGGTTGTCCATTTTTTTGGCAAGTATGGCACAATTCTCTATGGTTTTCCATGCTTCATCAACACTTAATCCCCAAAGTTCCCCATCTGCGGCATGGTCAATGTCCATTTTGGTATAGTGGTCGACACGATGGTAAAATATTTCAATTTGGGACCTGATAACGCTCAAATTTAACATATTTTTAGTCGCGTTATTGTTTGATTTATGAGTGGAAATTGGTCATATTTGTATATATTTGTTACTTAATCGTGGAAAAGTGTTTATACATGCAAATATAGCCAAAAGCAGGTAAAAATGATTAAAAGATTAAGAAATGAAGTGGACATGCATTTTTGGAGAGTTTCAAGAGGATCAAGGAAGAAAGAAACGTTGCATGAATAAAAGGATTTGATAAAGACAAGTTTACTACACGAAATTATCAAGGAAATATCAAGTTCTAATGGACAAAGTCATGCCACGAAGAAAAATATTGCATGCAACGTAAAACGACGAAGAAAAGACATGAAAACATGTTCAGACGAAATCCAACCGATCGGTTGCAACCCGCAACCGGATCAGCTGGATATGTGCCAGAATTGACCATCCGATCGGATGGCTAGAAACCGATCGGTTGGTGGTAACTGAAGTTACAAGTTTCGCATTAATTGGCGAATTTACTCCCCATAATCATTTATGGCTGATCATTGTTGCTTATTTACTGAGGAGGGACGTTTTTACTTGAAGCACAAGTGTCATTAAGCTATATAATGAGCACTTAGGGCCTAGAGATACTTGTACCACCATTATCTAACTTAGTATTACACCAAATCTTGTTAGCTTATCTTATATTGCCTGAAAGTTTACTAAGTGTTGTAAAAAGGTCTGGAACGTGTTGAGTTAAATTCTCAAGCATTCGTTCGAGTGTGGAGTTGTTTACTTACATTGGTGAGCAATTAGAGGAGTGTGGTTGCTATAGTTCCACAAGTTTTCTCATTGTAATTTTCAAGACTAGGTACACCTTGATACTTATAATGAACAATTGTTACTTTAAGTTTTATGAAAGTTTTCTTATTTACTTGTGTTTTAATATGATTGCTATGGAGTAAATTGTGATATACTAGTGTATATGATGTGATTGGTTATTGGAGTATTATTTTATGAAAAAGGTGATGCATGAAAACATATCTATTTTTATGAGTTTGTTGATATAACATCTTTTCTTGCTTAATTTGTCGGTAAAAACAATTTCTTGAAAAATAGGTCCGAAAGGATTTTCAATTTGTTTTTATTCCAAAATACTAATGCACCAAATTAGTATGGAATAGGATGCTTGACAACTATCTTATTTACTTGTTAAAATAGATTTGAGATGATTTCATCACGAAAAAGGACCGAAAGGATTCGTAGGAATTCATAAGAAAAGAATTGATTTTCTAAACAACCATGTGTTTATAGGATTGTCATACTAATTTGATATGTCCGAAAGAAGTCATTTAGGTGATAGAATTCTTAGTAGTAGTGAAAACATGACATACATCATAGATTGTATAACTACTCATTTTTAGTTGCACATCATAACAAGTTTTACACCAAACTTCGTACTCAAATTGTTACGATACTCCTAATTACCAATCAAGGAATTATACACAAGTATATGTTTAGTTTTTATTGAGTTTCTTTTAAATTAAGATTTTACATAAATTTGGATTGACAACCCTTATTTAACAACCTTTTTCTGATTACTATAACCACCAAATCCCTTGGGACGATCTCGACTTACCCACCTTTATTACACCGGACGAGTATACTTGCTCGTATGTGCTAGATAATAATCGGATAATTCGTGTTTATAAATTTTAAAACTTGTACTAACAAAACACACATCAAATTTTTGGCGCCGTTGCCGGGGATTTGATTAATTTTCTTAGTTTTTAGTAATTAAATTGTTTGTAATTTGTGAAATTTTAAAGTTTTTAGAATAAAAAGTAAAAAAAAAAATGGTTTTTTGACAAACCGAATCGGATGGGTAACCAACCGATCGGTTGGTGGTCACAGTAAAAATTATTGGATTCTGTTTTTTAGTAATTAATTCTTATTTTTCTGTTTTTAGTTAATTAGTTTTAATAATTATATAGTTAATGTTAGTTTTTAATAAATTTAAGTTGCAATTATTAGTCATTTTAATGTTTTAGAAGTTTTAATTTCAATTAATGATTTAGTGATTCTTAAAGACATCTTAATTAATGCTTTTATTGTTTTTAATCTCATAATTAAAGTTTTATTAGTTTATAATAATAATTAAAAAAAATAGTGTAAAAACTCCAACCGATCCGGTTGCGGGTTCCAATCGATCGGTTGGAGGTGGTAATTTGTGCTAACCGATTCGGTTGGGTTACAAACCGATCGGTTGGGCATCTCGGTAAAATTTTAGACATTTTTAATTTTTAGTTTATTTTCTATTCTTAGTGTTTTAGTTAGTTAATTTACTTATTTTTATTTCATATTAAGAGTTTATTTGATTATAACTAACCCTCATGCTAATGATTTGGATTTTTTTTTATGGTTATGTTATAGTTAGTAAGTGCTTAAGTTGAAATGGAGAGTTTGAGCCAAATTTCTGCGTATTTGAAAGACTTGGAAGATATGTTCAAGGATTCCGGTGATTCCTTGGAAAAGTTGGAGAGTATGTTGGAAAAAGCAAAGTTGGATTTGGAAGGAGAAGAAGTTGTTTGTGACAATGTTGCTTATTTGCTACATAAAATGTGTTATCCAAAGAAGGAGAAGGAGAGAAAAGTTGTTGTTTTCACTAGAGCACCACCTAAGAAATATGATGCTCCACACATGAGGTATTCTACACCTTGTGCGGTGGAAGGAGTTAAAGCGTGGGATGCGGAATTGAATATGGAATATGGAGACAATTACATTTCGGAAGAAATGCTTGACAAACTTGGTTTTGTTAGGCTTGATTATGGAAGATATGGTAAGAAGGAAGTGAAAGGAGTTAGAGTGAATATTCATGGTCATATCTTTAAAGTTGATTTTGTTGTTTTGGAGTATACTAATGAAGATGAACCGGAAGTGATTTTTGGTAGAGATTTCTTAGTGAATACCAAATGTAGTTTGGATTTTGCACTTGGGGAGTTGAAAATTAACATAAGTGATTTGGAAGAAGGGAAGAGTGTGAATGATATGCTTGTTGATGTTTGTGAAGGAATGGAAATGATGAAGGAAGGAACGGATGAAATTTGTAAGATGGGTAAAACTAACCGAAACAAAACACCATTGAACAAATTAACCCAACCCTCCACCCAAAAAGAAAACAATTCATCATCATCATCATCCAAAACACCACCTAGTTCACCAAAAAGTACCAAACCTTTAACCAAAGAGCAAAAACAAGCTATTTTGGAAAATCTTGAAGCAAAAATTAGTGAATTGATGGAAAACAAACCTGTCATTGAAGTGTTGAGGAATTATATGGAGTATAGGAAGAAGTTAGATGGAGTTATGTTGGCAAAGTCTAAGTTAGAGGATAATAGTTTTGATGAAGTAGAGGAGAAAAGGATAATTGAGAATGGGCTCCCAAAGAAAATGAATGATCCCGGAAATTTTGTTTTACCGGTTAAAATTAATGGGACAACTCCTTTATATGCATTAGCCGATACGGGTTCTAGTGTGAGTATTATGCCTTATCCATTGTATCATAAGTTAGGATTAAGAGACCCTACACCTAACAATTCTAAACTCACTATGGCGGATAATTCTAAGGCAAAAGCAATGGGAGAAGTAAGAAATGTGAGAGTTCAAATTGGTTATCAAGCATTCTTGGCGGATTTTCTTGTGTTGGATGTTGCGGTTGATAAGGAACTACCTTTGTTGTTAGGTAGACCATTTTTAAGAACTTGTGGAGCTATAATAGATATGGGAAAAGGTACCATGACAATTGATGATGAAGTTCTTAAGAATACTTACTATCCAAAGCCTAGAGGGGGTAGTAATGGAGATGATAATGATGAGGACCAAGAGGAGGATTACCTTGTTTGCTTTGAAGTAGGAAAGGATGAAGATGGTAGACCAAAGTTTGGTCCATGCACACCTAGTTTCTTTGATATTGAAGATGAAATGGAAAGAGCTCTAGCAATGGAGGCTTTCTTTAATCCTTTTAAAAATATTTTTATGTTTAACAAGTTGACAGATTTTCTTGGATCTTTACCGGTCTAATTGAAGAATTTGGAATGGGGTTCCGAAGGACATAGCATTTACAAAGGAGAAGAAGGAGATGGTGATTGGCATTGCAAATTTGATATCACATGTCCTAGTGGAAGGAACTTTGCAAGAACTTTCAAAACTCAAAAGACTACTAGGAAGTTGGGAAACAAGTATCGTGGAGAAGACATTCTTAGGAATGAATATTTCTATGGATGAAGAAGAATGATCCCAAGAATAAAGCACATCTTGTGCTAGTTTGTTTGTTTCGTACTTTTATTTTTCATGCATTTTATTTTATGTTTTTAAGTTTTATGCATTTCATGTTTGAATGAGACTATCTATTTGTTTAGTTATCTATCTATTTGTTTATCTATTTATCTTTTTATCTAGTTTAAGTTTTTAGTTTTTAGAGTTTAAGTTATGTTTTAGTTTTAAGTTTAGAAGTAGATGTAGATGACCAAAATTTTTGGTAGACAAAGTGTGTTGGAATACAAGATAATAAGTTTGAGAAAAGAGAAAAAAGCTACTAGCACTTGTGTCAAGTTTAGTAGTGGAGAAAAAAAAGAAAAAAAACTTTGAAAAATCAATTTCATACCAAACCGATTCGGATGGATTCACAACTGATCGGATGGAGTTGAATATATAAACCAAAATTTTCAAAAACTTAAGAAAAACACATACACACAATCCACCAAAAATTGGGGTTAAAAATTCGACCATAAGAAGTTATTAGAAGGTTGCAAGAGTGATAATTAATCATCAATGGCATCAAGTCAAGTAAGTTATATCATTAATTTTGTTCAATTAAGTTTTAATTCGGATGATTGAAATTAGGTCACGAATTGGGTATTTTTGAATTAGTTCGAATTGATATGTAATATTTTGGGGATAAGTGATTAGATGATAGGAGAAGGTATTGCAAAAAGAATTAGATCAATTGGTTAAGTTTTGAGTAAGAATTCATTGATTGAATTTTCGGATTGAATTGGGTATAATCTTTGGAGCTAGTTTATTTGCAATTGATGAATCCCAGAAGTTATATGATTGATAATTAGTGATGTTAGGTTATTGCATTGTTGATTAGAGTACTAATTGGAAGATTTTAGTAGATGATGTTCTTGGTTTTTATAGAATCATTGGGTTGATGATTGGAAATGTTAGGAATGATTGTTAGGAGAGTTTGGATGTTAATAAGTACACAATAATGGGAGATTACAAGTTAGAAAGAAGTTCGGATTGATTGGGAAACGTTTAGGATGGATTGGAGAAGAATATAGTTGCAGAAAACTCCAACCGAATCGGTTGCGAGTTGCAGCCGATCGGTTGGAAGTGTGCCAAAGTGCAACAGATTCGGTTGGACCTCAAACCGATCGGTTGGACGCCTCGGAAAAATTTTTGACAATTTTTGAAAATGTGTTTTCAAGTTTCTAAATTGATTGATATTAGTTCTTATACTTATATACTAACATAATTTGAGATTTCTTTCAGGGAAATGTTGGAAGATTGGGACGAAATCCGATTGTTAATAAGTATTTGAAAAGGAACGAGAGGAAGAGGATTACTTTCAGTTTGAAACCGGAGTCTAATGAGAATATTAAGTTTTCTCATGTGCAAAACAAAGATGAGAAGAATGCGTATAGAGAACGTCTTTCAAAACTTCAAGAGAGGAAGATTGCTAAGCCTAGGTTGATTGATTGGGAATTGCTTGAGGAGTATGAATGTGAAGATCAATTAAGGAGCATGATGACTATGGTTTATGTGTATCCTGGAGATGGAGATAGGTTTGAAGATTATTCTTGGGAAAGAGCTTTTAGTATTTGTGAAGATGTTTACAAGGAATGGTGTTTGGAGTTCTTTTCTACGTTCTATTTTGATAGGAAGGTAAATGATGTTCTTGGAGATGTTTGTGTTTGGTTTAGATTGTGTGGTCGCGAACATGCTTTATCTTTGCCAAAATTTGCAGTTGCACTTGGTTTGTATGAGGAGAGTGAGATTCAACATAGGTTGTTTGGACCACATTTTGTGAGTTTAGCTAGAGGTAATGATCAATACACGGGTATTGATGAGTATTGGAATAGAATTGGTGATCCAACTTGTCTTAGGAGAAATGCTTCTAGGATTAGGAATCCATTGTTGAAGGTTTTACAAAAGTTGATTTCTTGGGGATTGATACATAGGAGTGGTGGACAAGACAAATGTAGTCAACCGGACCTATGGGTGATGAAGTTGTTGGAGGAAGACAAGAATGGGAATGTGGCATGGATTATTGCCGAGTATCTTTCGAAGAGAGCACCGGGGATTAAGAAACAAAGTGATGTTTGTGGAGGTCATTATGTGACCATGTTGGCTAAAAATCTTGGGTATTTTAATGATGAGGAGTTGACGAAGTGTAGAGTGAGATTGGAGAGTGAGTTTTGGGATGCTTTTAGTTTTGGGAAAGCATTGGATAGGATTAACAAGACTTTGGGACCTTGGATTGAACCAAGTGTGGGGGCACAATCCGGAGCTTATGCGGGAGCGCCTTCACAACCTCAAATGGGGAGTTTTCCGGGTAGTACCCAAAGTGGTTTTGATTCAGGATGGGGTGATTGGAACCGTGAATCAAATGCTATTGAGTGTAGGGATGTTTGGAGAGATTCAATGCAAATGAGGAATAATTACAACTATAATTATTCCATGCCTATGATCCAACATTTGGCACAAGATGCCAATTATGAGGTACCTCCCTACAACTCACCAAATGTTCCACCATACCCTTTATCGTATTCTCCATATCCTGGACCATACCCCTATCCTTATCCTAGTTATTCACCATTTCCCGAGCCATATCCTCTATACGGTAGACTTCCCGAGTATGGTAGTTCAAGTGTTAATGTGGGTGGACCAAGTTTTAACCCTGGAGGATCTAGTTATGATGTTGGTGGTTCGTCATCAAGAGCTGGAAAGAAGAAGAGACGAGTGGTAGACGAGGACGATGAAGAAGATGTTGATGATGATGAAAAGGAAAGTGAGGACGAGTTCATTCGTTCCGATGTGAGTTATTGATGGTGACGCTTGATCACATGATTATGGTTGGTTTTTAAAAACAATTATGTGTCGAACAATTTCTATTTCTATTATCTTTAACTATTTCTTGTAGGATTTATAACGTAACGTAATTTTCTATTTATTTGGTTTAGATATGTTTTTGTTTGTGTTTGTTTGGTTGTTTCGTATATTTTGCAGTTTTCTTGCAGGAGTTTTATTACGGAAGCATATAGTTGATCAACTTTTGGAGTCGGTAAACTCATTTACTTAATATGATTAAATATGCATGTTGCGTATTTAACTCCGGTATTTTCTAAATTTTTCATTTCCTTTACTTTGAAGTCATTTTTTATTACATTTAGGACAATGCAAAACTTAAGTGTGGGGGAAGGAAGAAAATAGAAAAATTGCATTATTTTTAAATTTTTAATTTTCAAATTTTTGTTTTAGAGTCGTGAACTTTAGTAACTAGTAGTAGTTCGCCCTTCATATTTTAGTTAAAATAAGGTTGATTTCATGGTATATAATAATGATATTTTTTGAGAATAAATTCAAGTTTTAAAGAGCAATTTGTCTCGGAATTGATAACATTTGCTAGCACAATTTTATACGCTTATTACTTTAAATTGTGAGGATTAGTTTTTTTTTTAGAATAGTATTTCTTATACTATTTACATATTTCATGATGAGTGTGCCGGTGGTGGTGTTAATTCTAGAACTTGCACTTGTTATGCATTACGGTTAAAATCATTTTCGAATGATAAGGATATATTCATATGATAAGAGGCAAACTTAGGAATAAAACCAAATGGCCATCCATTTACAAAATAATTTTTGCTAACCACATTGGTTAGTTATCCTCGTATTTGGAACCCATTTTGTTAGCGTTCATCTTTAGCGCTAGATATCCTTAGTTACACCCTTTGAGCCATTCTTTTCATTTTGTTTAATCCAGAAAAAATACAAAAAGATTTTACACTTTAAACCTTAGCCTAACCCTTGTCAAAGTCTAAATGGTGGATTGCTAGTTGCTTGGTTGTTGGTTAGTTTTTGATGATTATTAGTTAGCCACACTTCATAATTCATGTGTGTGCCATTCCAACAAAGATGAAGGTGCGTAACTTCGTGTTTGGTATTTTTGTGGTGTATGCTTATGCGAAGTGTGGGGGAAGTTAAAAAAAAAATCATCGCAACTATAAGGTGACAAATATAGCCAATGTGTCATATTATTATGAATAAAGAAAGTCATGAGATATGTTGTTAGCCGATGTGCTAAGTTTGAAGAATATTTTATGGTGAATCAATGTATCAACATGTGGAGTCGAGGAGGAGAAAGATTGTAACTATTATCATTTTTGGGTTTGTGGATTATTTGAGATTAGCAACTATGGGACTTAGACTTTGATTTTATTTTATTTTTCTTTTAAAACCAATTTCATAAATATTCCCATGCCTTATCCTTACCTTTTTGACTTAGTGTAATTATTTTGCCCGAAAGTTTATAAAACCCTTAGCCTAAACATTACAACCTGAATAAAAGACCTCTTTGATGAATTATTCTATTGTTTTGATACTTGTACAAGCCTATGGTAAGAAACATTAATCATGACTGTGCAATGAGTGATGTATTAATCGTTACACATATTGAGGATGAGTGAATTTCAAATTATTTTCGTGAGGTGCTTAGAATTGTTATCAATCTCTTTATTTACTTGATTGAGTTCAAATAAGATATTTGCACTATTGCCATTGAATTCAATTTTCTTTTGATTAAGACTTGCTCGAGGCCGAGCAAAGCTCAAGTGTGGGGGATTTGATAACGCGCAAATTTAACATATTTTTAGTCTCGTTATTGTTTGATTTATGAGTGGAAATTGGTCATATTTGTATATATTTGTTACTTAATCGTGGAAAAGTGTTTATACGTGCAAATATAGCCAAAAGCAGGTAAAAATGATTAAAAGATGAAGAAATGAAGTGGACATGCATTTTTTGGAGAGTTTCAAGAGGATCAAGGAAGAAAGAAACGTTGCATGAACAAAAGGATTTGATAAAGACAAGTTTACTACACGAAATTATCAAGGAAATATCAAGTTCTAATGCACAAAGTCATGCCACGAAGAAAAATATTGCATGCAACGTAAAACGACGAAGAAAAGACATGAAAACATGTTCAGACGAAATCCAACCGATCGGTTGCAACCCGCAACCGGATCGGCTAGATATGTGCCAGAATTGACCATCCGATCGGATGGCTAGAAACCGATCGGTTGGTGGTAACCGAAGTTACAAGTTTCGCATTAATTGGCGAATTTACTCCCCATAATCATTTGTGGCTGATCATTGTTACTTATTTACTGAGGAGGGACGTTTTTACTTGAAGCATAAGTGTCATTAAGCTATATAATGAGCACTTAGGGCCTAGAGATACTTGTACCACCATTATCTAACTTAGTATTACACCAAATCTTGTTAGCTTATCTTATATTGCCTGAAAGTTTACTAAGTGTTGTAAAAACGTCCGGAACATGTTGAGTTAAAGTCTCAAGCATTGGTTCGAGTGTGGAGTTGTTTACTTACATTAGTGAGCAATTGGAGGAGTGTGGTTGCTATAGTTCCACAAGTTTTCTCATTGTAATTTTCAAGACTAGGTACACCTTGATACTTATAATGAACAATTGTTACTTTAAGTTTTATGAAAATTTTCTTATTTACTTGTGTTTTAATATGATTGGTTATTGGAGTATTATTTTATGAAAAAGTTGATGCATGAAAACATATCTATTTTTATGAGTTTGTTGATATAACATCTTTTCTTGCTTAATTTGTCGGTAAAAACAATTTCTTGAAAAATAGGTCCGAAAGGATTTTCAACTTGTTTTTATTCCAAAATATTAATGCACCAAATTAGTATAGAATAGGATGCTTGACAACAATCTTATTTACTTGTTAAAATAGATTTGAGACGATTTCATCACGAAAAAGGACCGAAAGGATTCGTAGGAATTCATAAGAAAAGAATTGATTTTCTAAACAACCATGTGTTTATAGGATTGTCATACTAATTTGATATGTCCGAAAGGAGTCATTTAGGTGATAGAATTCTTAGTAGTGGTGAAAACATGACATACATCATAGATTGTATAACTACTCATTTTTAGTTGCGCATCATAACAAGTTTTACACCAAACTTCGTACTCAAATTGTTACGATACTCCTAATTACCAATCAAGGAATTATACACAAGTATATGTTTAGTTTTTATTGAGTTTATTTTAAATTAAGATTTTACATAAATTTGGATTGACAACCCTTATTTAACAAACGTTTTTCTGATTACTATAACCACCAAATCCCTTGGGACGATCTCGACTTACCCACCTTTATTACACCAGACGAGTATACTTGCTCGTATGTGCTAGATAATAATTGGATAATTCGTGTTTATAAATTTTAAAACTTGTACTAACAAAACGCACATCAGGACCACAGATCGAAATTATGATGAGGGACTTTTCTGTAACACCCCCAATTCATGAATGCAGCGGAATTCAAACTGGGTGTTACTCGACGGCACAATAGTCACAATGATAGAAAACGAACTCTAATTGAGTCGTTTTAAAAGATATATCATTCAAATTGTATAAATATCAGAGATTACAAAATGAGGTCCCAGATGGTTCCATGTTTACAATTTATATTAAATGAGTTTTTGAATGATAATAAAATTTATAGCCCTCTTGAATATCCGTGCCCTTCCGTGCCATCCTTGATCATCATGGACCTGAAATACATGCTTAAGAGGTCAACACGAAGGTTGAGTGATATTCATTGAGTTTGTTTAATGTTTGAACACAATATGTTGGTAGTGTGAGTTATAGGCTCACACCAATGGTTGGAAAACAAAACAGGTAGGCTACGTTGTTATACACCCGGAACGGTTATTAATTCACTAAGCTTATGACACCAAAACGTTAACGGGTACCAATATCAATCGGCGGAGTTATCCCGGTAGGTACTTTGCCGTCATACCTATGTCTCAAATATTAGTGCATTTGTTTGAACTCGTAGTTGTTCAACACAAATGGGATTCATCAATCCCAATAGGCCTATTCACAATATTCGCGCTCACTATTACTAGTGATTAAATGGTTCATAATAAGGGATCTTGGTTTGGCAAGGATGTTACTTAGTGATAATAAAACATAGTCGGATAGCATACAGTAGAAAGCATTGTGTTCGAGTAGAAAAATAATAGCATGTATCCCCCCCATGGGTTTGTAAAATAGTTAAACAATAGAAAGTGGGGCTATGAACTCACCGTGAGTTGGATGATGTTTAATGAGAATGATGGATATACCGTGAGAACTTCTACGAGCAACCTAGAATAATTGTTGCAACTTAGGTTTGGAATAATGTCTAAGAATACGAAGAATTGCCTATATATGTCTTGCATTTAGTCCATGATGTAGTACTTAGTATAGTGTAAGTCTTTGAAAAGAAATGGTTCATGAAACATGTATAGTTTATATATATCGTTTACTACCGTTCGGGCCGACATAATTCAGAAGTCATGTAGTAAACGTTCGAGGAGCCAGGACACTTTAATTCGTAAATCCACAACTCATCTCGACGGCTTACTCAATGAACCCCTTACATGAGGCTCCCTACTATTGTAGTATTTGATAAAATATATATATATATAAGTTTTGATCCGAAAAGTTACATGTCCAATATTTGAATAAACTTAGGAAAGTTTACTTTTGGATGAAGATTGTTATTACAATGAGTCTCATGATTATTTTGATGGAGTAGATACAAATTGGATGTTTATATTGCCATTAACTCTTTAGTTCATGTTTTCGCCTAGGTAAGTTTATATAGTCTTTAGTCATGGCGTTGCCATGACCTTGGTCATTGTTCCATGGTCTTGAGACTCAACCTTGGCCTTAGCCATGGTTGTGGTCTTAGCTTTAGGTCATTAGACCTTTTGGTTTCAATTAACCATAACTATTACATGATCATTTGGTCTTAAAATGGGCTGTTAAGAATTTGAAGAAAAATCTCACTCGTAAAGCATTTTCAGGGCTCGAGCTTTGTTATTCATGAACGAAAACATCGTTCCGGACAACTTTCGTGTTTTAACTTTTTGATGAATCGGACCAGAAGGGCCTCGAAAAAATACTAATTTTGATCAGAATGCTATTTTGGCAGATTCGGCGTTTTGGTTTCGCTAACTTCTTTTGGCCATAACTTTTGACTCGTATACTCATTTTAGGTGGTTCAAATTGCTATGTTTTCCTTGTTAAGTCCTATTTAACAGTAGTTAGGTGTCCAATAACATAGTTATACTATTTTGGTCGTGGTTCTCCATAAAAGTCACTAGTTTACTTGTTTAATTAACATAAGTTAACATTTATTTACAATAACTTGTTTTACCAATTTTTATACATCATGAACATAATCACAAGACAAAATATAGTATGAATTACATATAAATAGCATGAAAATGATATTTAGTAAGAAAGTATGTTAGGGTTTGCTTACAACTTTGGGCTTTCTAAAGGAAAGGAAGTTAAGAACAAGGATTAGGACTTTGATTGAACAAGCTTCTCTTCACTTTAGCAATCCTTCTACCCTTGTATTCATGAAGGAATTGTGATGAGTGTTTAGGTGACTTGAGTGGATCTAAACTCAAGAGAATCACCTAAAGTTTCTAAGGATTTGAAGTTGTTACTTTGTAGCTTGAAACTAGTATTTGGATCAATCAAAACTTAACAAAAGCTTTGGAATTGATATGGAACTTGTGTTTCTTGAATAATACTTGAAGTAAACTAGAAAAAGGAAGTTTATATGTGTTCTTGGACATTGGAAATGAAGAGGGGAGGGTGGGGTATTTATATGGTCTTGAGGAGGTTAGTTTGGATGACTTTTCAAAGCTTATCAAAGAAGCTTGAACACATGGACTCATCCTAGATGATCAAGGCCTCATCACAAGCCACCAAGGCTTGTGAATCATCCCTATAGTCGTCCATATGAAGATATGGTGTGACTATATGATTAACTTGGTATTATCTAGCTTACGGAGTGAGTTTTGGCTCCGTTAATCGCTAACTGTAAGCCATTAAGCCACGAAACGTAAAACTGTGTATCGTAAAAATACGAAACTTGAAAGAATGATTAAACTTATCAATATACTCCATAATAAAATATAAAATGAGTGGTAAGTTCCATCGGGTTGCTCAAACCCTGTCAAAACTGGAAACGCGGGTCTAAAACGCGTAATTCGCGTAAAACGCTGAACTGGAAAACGTAAAATTCCAAAACTTTTGGAATTGTCGTAAAATGAGATAAATTCATATTTCTATTGTTTATAGTGTTTTATGGACATATCGGGATGCTGGAATGACGTTTAAACCTAAAAGTAAATCTCGGACACGGTTTCGTGATTTTTGCAGAAATGATCCGACGAGTGTCAAACTCTCGGATTATCATTAAAATAGTTTAATTTACAAGAATATGAAATAAAAAATTTGGGAGTGAATAGTGAAAGTGAATAGTAAAAATGAATAGTAAAAATTCGGGATTGGATAGTAACCTGAAAATGCGCATTGTTACATTTTCGGAGTAAATATTTAAAACGAGCCCATGCATCATAGATATGTTCATCTTCATGTTGTTTAACATCAAGATGTCATTAGGAGTGGGTGAATTTTGTGGTCGGGAGTATGGTGGATTCGCGTTCTCCATAATGGTGAATGGAGTAGTTAATGAAAATTATGAACAAACACACAAAGAAAAAGATAGACTAAAGAAAAGCAAGAAATAAAACTAAAATCTTACTAGAAAGGAATCTAGCAAGTAGACCGAATAAAAAGAAATTCTAACCTAGACAATAACTATTCCCCGGGCCGCGGCGCCAAAAACTTTATGCGTGGGAATTGCACCAGGCTTTACCTCTCGAGGGATCTCGAGAAGCTTACAACCCCCACCAGGCAGTGTACCTGATCGATGTAGTATAGTATAATGACAAGTACCGGGGGATTGATCGTTCAGCTAGGAATAGTGTCGCTAAGATTAGAAAACCTAAAGACTAGGTCTAGAGATGAGGGATGATTCTTTTTGTATTTTTTAGTTTTTTTGTAAAAGCAATTAAAAATCTCAGGTTTGAAGGAGTTGGGCGGAATTAGTTGCTAGTCAACTAACCCAATTACTAAGATGCAATCAAAATAAAATACTAGAAATGAAAATAAACTAAATTATACTAAAGGTGTGAGCAATATATGGGAGAATTGTGTTTACTTAGATTTCACTACTCCCTAGATATCTTTTACATGTTAATTACTTGTTACAGTTGCATGGATGACGGGTTGTATTCCTTAATACCATTCATGGGGTGGCGTACTTACTTCCCCAATCCTATAAGCGCCTACTTCACTCCTATGTCGAGCCGGCTAAGAAGCTCCTAACATGGGATCATTAGAATTTGCTCATGCATTAAATACAACCAATAAAACCTAGTACACATCGGTTCATGTTTCCTAAGACGTTCAAGCATGTTACACAATGGAGATCTGCCAGTTTTCTTAACCCTAACATTGAAATCATTCATCCAATACAACTATAAACAAGTAATCAACATATAATTAACATCTAGGTTTCATTACATCTAAGCAAACACATGAAAGATCTAGCCTAGCATGTTTAAATTAAGACAAGCATAAGATATATTCAAACAACACATAGACATATTGATTGAATTGAAAGAAGACTTATCTCAATTGAACATGAAAGGATTCAAGGGGTGAAAACCCTTGAAAATATTGTAAAATACGACCTAAGGTTTACAAATTTCGGCCCTAGTATTCTCCACACAAGTTCCTCTTTTATGAATGAAAAATAGAAAAGTATATATAGTTTTTCTGAGGTGACGACGTCAAGAACAAATTTCTGACGCCGTCATCTCGCCGCCAAATAGTTTCTCGGACTGCCTAGATCTGGGTTTGACGCCGTCATCTGTATCCCTTATGCAGGCCGTCACCATATTAACTCTTGACGCCCTTCTTGTGACGCCTTCAGGTTTTCACTTGGTCGTCACGGATTTTACTCTTGACGCCGTCAGGTTTTTCTTTTTGACGCCGTCAGATACTGTTCTTAGCATGGAAAATTAAGTCTTTGCCGTTTTCTTCACTTTTATGCTCCAAAAACGTCCAAAATGCTTCCTTTTTCCAGAATTCACTCCCAAAGTACCTAAAATCACAAAAGGAACGATTTAGGGCAATATTTGATCAAATAAATTCAATTCCGGGCTTAAATGACCCCTTAAAAGTTGTTCATTTTTCGCCTCATCAAAGAGCATAGCAAACAAGCTTATGATTGGCTTAAGCTAATTCCACCACAACACTGGGCTAGGTCCCATTTTTCTGGTAATTTCATATACTATATTCTACACTTATCATTATATTTCAGAACTATTCTAAAAATATGTAAATACAAATGCAGGAAGGGCTCACTGTGATGTTTTATTCAACAATATGTGTGAGGTGTTAAATAGGCAGCTTGTGGATGGAAGAGACAAGCCAATCATAACTTACTTGGAGTTCATAAGAGCATATCTTATGAGAAGAATTGTAAATGTTCAAAAGGTTATAAGCAAGTGTGATGGCCCACTAACACCCAATGCTGAAAGGTTGTTTAAGGTGATTGTTAAGGATGCTGCACAAGTCAAGGTATTCACTCTAATCTAATATCTTATAACAGTTTGTTAAACATTGCTTTGAGTTGACTTTTAAAATAATGTATATACTTGTAGGTTGAATGGAATGGGGATGACATGTATCAGGCTAATGGCCCTTGGGAGACCAATATGTTGTTAATATGAGGGCTAGAGTCTGCTCATGTAGGAAGTGGAAGTTGTCAGGAATACCCTGCAAACATGCAGTTGCGGCCATATGGAACATGGCAAGCAATGGTTTAGAAACTGGCATACCAGAATCACATGTTCATCAATGCTATTGGCTTACTACTTGGCAAGATATGTATAGGTTTAAAATCAATCCTTGTGATGGACCAGATGAATGGGCTAAGGCAAATGTCCCATTGATACTTACCCCACCTGATTATACCCCACAACCTGGTAGGCCAAGGAAAAAAAGAAGGAAGAGTGCATCTGAGTTGGCTGATGGTATGACAAAAGGAGTTCATTTGAGCAGGGAAGGTAAAAGTGTAACTTGCAGGAAGTGTGGCCAAGTTGGTCACAACCAAAGAAGTTGTAAAGGTCAAAGGGCTCCAAGTGTTGGTGGTGGTTCTAAGTCTGCAAAAAGTAATCCTACAAAAAAGAAGAATGGTGGTGCAAGTGTTGGTGGTGGTTCTAAGCCTGCAAAAAAGAAGAATGTTGGTGCAAGTGTTGGTGGTGTTTCTAAGTCTGCAAGTGTTGGTGGTGGTTCTAAGCCTGCAAAAAAGAAGAATGCTGGTAAGAAGAATTGTGGTGCAAGTACAATTATTGAATATCAACTTGTTGGTGCAAGTGTTGGTATGCCTGCAAATCTTGGTTCTCAGCCTGCAAGTCAAACAAGTGCAATAATTGTAGGTTCTCAAGGGGCTGGTTCTAAGTGCAGCAAGATTTGATTCACCAAACAAGTTTACCAAGACAAGTGCAAATAGGTTTTCACCATTAAAGCAAATCTAATTTGCAGTATTTTATTTCTGTATGTTAAGAACCAAGAATCAGTATGTATGGTCAGTAGACTCTTGTTTTATTTTGTGGTTTGGTTGCACCAGTAAACTATGGTCAAGTAGACATTTTGTTTAGGCTAAACTTACATTGTCTTGTGAACCTATTAATGGCAGTCTACTTAAAACATTTGCATCTTGTTGAATGCATCTTCCTTTTAGCTATTGAATATTTTGATGTTAGTTGACACTTTATAACACCATTGTACTTGAAAATTGCAAACTATTATTAGTTTGCTAACTTCATTCATTGCCAAATCTTCATACATTACATGGTCATACTAGACTACCCAAAATACAACCTACATTCTGGAACCACCAAAATACTAACAACATTCATTTAAAAACATACAATACAAGAAAGATCAACCAACTAATAACCAACACCTTCTTAACCCTTTTAGCTTCAACTCTGTTTTGATTCACTTGTGCTTGTAGCCGATTCATCGAATTTAAGAGACCAGGAATGATTTGCTTTGATCTTGGACACATTTTTGGATCATACCAATCAATCAACCCACACTAATTCAAAGCAAATAAGTTAGGTCAAATTAGGGGTTTTCAAAATAAGATATCTTACCGTCTTAGAACAACAATAAAAGCGTCTCCCTGGGTTGGTTGGAGTCCATGATGTGCAAATGATTGATGGGGCGCCACATCTCAAGCATCTGACCGTTTTTATGTTTGTGTTTGTGTTCTTGTGTTTGACTATGCGTTTGTGTTTGTGGGTTTATTAATAAAGGACTAGCCATAATGTAAATGACATTAATGCCCATTTATTAACACATTGCGTTAGCTAATTAATGGTCAAACTAATAGAAAAGTTGGTCAAGGGACCAAACCCGTAATGGGTCAAAACCACAGGGACGATATCCGCAAAAAAAAAGTTTAGGGACCAAATCCGTAATACCCGACAAACCACAGGGACCATTTATGTAGTTAACTCTATTTGATTTTTAGGAATCAAATATGATTTGTAAAAATCATATGTGATTCATAAGAATCATATGTGATTTGTAAAAATCAAATCATATGTGATTTTTACGAATCACATGTGATTTTTCTGGGCAGAAATTAAAAAAAAATAAAAAAAAAAAAAAAAAAAAAAAAAAAAAATTCGTCAAAAGTATATAGAATTGCATATCTATAGAAAGATAATTTAATTCTCGTCGCGGTGGTTTATTTTTGTAGCTTAAAGATTTATCGTTTGCAAAATATATTGTTTAAAAAAATGTGTAAAATGATTTTTTATTAATTTAGATAAAAAAAAAATTGGATGAATATAATTGATTAATTGGTTTTATGGTAAATATAAGTTTTATATTAATCACACCTTTACGTACTATTTAACTTAAAACATTTATGCTTAAAACCTTTGTCGCAAAGTGCGAATATCTCGGCTCTTTTTAATAACTTTTCACAAAAATATATTAAAATACTCAATGTTTAAACTAAAAACTTGTCAAATCAGTATAACCTTTTTTTTTCCTCCATAGCTACATGATAATAAGATGGGTTAATAAAAAAAAATAGAAAAAAAGAAGGAGGGTGTGGCTAATATTTTTGGGGAGGGGGGATAACGGCCGCTAATAAGATTTGATTAAAAAGAATTCTTCTTGTTTACAAAGTTTTCTTATAGGTTTTGCACCAACAATTAGTACCACCGTATCAAAAGAGATTTTTTTTTTTTTTTTTTTTTTTTTTTAATCCAACCCTCGACGCGGATTCAAACACAATTATTTGTCAATGCATTGTCTCATTCCACTTCCCAACTGTCATGTTTACCTTTTATTTAATTTTTTTTTTCTCAACCAACATATATTCCAAACTCTTTATATAACTCCACACTCCGTATTGGCATCCTTCACATTCGACTCAACCAAAAAAAGTATCAACTTATCTTATTTAGGTGATACAATCAAATGGGTAACTACGTTTCGTGTACCTTAGCACAACGAAACGGAAGTTATTCAAAAGCTACAAAGATTATTTTCCCAAACGGGGAAATCCATAAATTCCAAGACCCAATCAAAGCGGCGGAACTCATGCTGGAATCACCAAACTCGTTCGTTGTCAACTCCAAGTCTTTACGCATTGGAGCAAGGTTTTCCCCCCTTAATGCAGACGAAGATCTTGAATTTGCTTCTGTTTATGTCATGTTTCCTATGAGTCGTGTTAATGCGGTTGTAACTACTAAGGATATGGGTTCTCTTTTTATAACGGCGAAAAAGAATGGAAGGATTGCTCCCGAGACCGCGCCTACACCATCAAGGTTGAATATGGAGGATATTGAGGAATTGTCGTCACCTGAGTTTAAACGTCGGATTGCAATGTCTAGATCGAAGAAGCCTATGTTAGATACTATTGCTGAAGAAAATGTTTGCTTCAGATGACCATTTTAAGATTTCATACACAAAAGATATTCTTTTTTCGAGTTTGCCATACAATATTGATTTTAGTTTGGCAAACTTGTTATATATTACTAGTATTATTTTCATTTCCTCTTTTTTGCAGTTTAAAGTTCTAAAAAAGATGCTTTTAAAGTTGCTAAGTTGTAATTTTGTTGCATTAAGAGTATGAAGTTACTACATGTATAATATTTTTTAAATATATGGTTGTTAGATACAAAAATTAGAATAATATTCTGTTTTTAATGATGAATCATTGAATCTTAACTTGTAACCAATTTCAAGAGTTGCAACACCCTTTAGTCCTTAAATAAATGTTCAGTTTAACTTTTCAGAATCAAATTGTTTCAACTTTGACCTTAATTATTTTTGTGAGTGTTATATAATATTTGATGAAAAATATATGAATAGATTTGGTTTTAAGTGTATTTTTCAATGGTATAACTTTTTTTATCATGTATTATATAACAAAAAAAAATTAAGATCAAAGTTTAACCAGTTTGACTCTAAAAAGTCAAACTGGACATTTATTTAGGGACGGAGAAATTATTAATAAAAGAATCAAGAAACGTACTTAAAACACTTTTTTTTAACAACAAATTACGTCCATCGACATGTAAACTAACGAACTAAGAAACAGTACCGGCAAAACATGAGATGAAATTATATTTCAAGATTCTTGTTACCTTATCTTTAAAAAGATAATATACATGCAAGTCATTTGCTTTGTTGCGCATCAAACAAGTAGTAACCAGTGTAGAAACTAAATAAATAACAAAGTTCTGTATTACTATTATTATTGTTATTATTTTATTTTATTTTATTTTGAACGTCGGCTTTATATAAAACTAGCAAAAACTAAAAAGAAAAACAACTAAGAGACATTATCTATGGGATTACCTAACCAACCTATCTAACTAAGGCGCAACTTAGGATTTCTAGATGAAATCCACAAGAACGATTGAGAAACAATATAATCCCAAAAAGTCGCCTTTTAAGGCTTACAATCAGAAAAAATTAAAGCATTACGAAAATTCCATATAGACCACATCAGAGTAGCTGCTACACCTTAAAGAATATATCTAGCCGTCTTTGTCACCTTACAAGCATCAACCTACGAAAACCACTCCGCATTGCTAGCCACACACACCCGGGATATCCATATTGGCACCATCTAGCTAGTAACCTCCAAAGCTCTCGAGCCATCCCACAATAAAAAAAAGAGATGATCGACATTCTCTACGTGATCACTGCACACAGGACATAATAAAGATTCAATATCAATACCTTTGCGTTCCAAGTTCACCATAGACGGAAGTTTATCCATATTCAATCTCCACAGAAATACATTAGCTTTGATAGGAACATCTCTATTCCATCTAGTGTACGACAACTGTTGGGAATTACACTAACAGTTACCACGACTAAGTATGAAGATAACCACTGCTGAAGAATGCACTAGCAGTGGAAACACATTACCACTGCTAGTACATAATTACCACTGCTTATATGATAATTGTTATGTATTCGTGTATAGATAAGTATAGAATAGATCTTGTGTATATTCTATTTAGATAGCTTTATACTTGTAAAAGAGAACTCCTTGTACTATAAAAGGAGGTCCTAGGTTAAAGTTTAGGCACGTATCAATTAGAGAGCTTCAAGGTGTAACCCTAATGATAAGCAAGATCACTCGTATTATTATCATTAATAATATTGGAGCTTAAAGTTTGGTTTATACTTTGTGTTCATCATATACAACTGTTCTCACTCACAAATAAATTCATAACCAATCTTCTAAGTACTACTAAGTATATTCTGCGTACTTGTTAGTATTACTCAAAGTACCACTCTAACACAAGGCGTGTGTTATAGATCCATCAAGTGGTATCAGAGCCAGGCTTTGATACTTTGATTTAGAAGATCCGAAGTTTACTCACTCTTACAAGATCCAATGGAGATGGAGAACAATCAGTCGCTGCTAAGCTACCTAAGCTTAAACTGAATGACTATGAGATGTTGAGAATAATGATTGAACAGTTATTTTTGGTGCAAGACTATGCACTTTGGGAAATCATTATGTATGGTGATTTCTTTAAACTAGGCACTTCCTCAGAGACTATTGATGGCAAGGTTGTGCAGAAGTTAAATACATGACCAGTTACAAGTGAAGAACGACTCCAGAAGAAGAATGATCTGAAGGCAAGAAGTTTATTGCTAATGACCCTTCCTAGGGATCAAATCTTAGCCTTCAGCAAGTACACGACTGCTAAGACCTTGTTTGAAGAGATTTGCAATGTTTTTGGTGGCAATGATGCTACCAAGAAAACTCAGAAGACCTTGTTCAAACAAACCTATGAAAATTTTTCTTCAACAAGTAATGAATCAATTGATAACATCTTTACTAGACTTCAGAAGATTGTAACACAACTCACTGTGTTTGGAATTGAGGTAGAAAGGGAAGACCTCAACTTCAAATTCTTAAGAAGTTTATCTTCTGAGTTCCATACTAATGTTGCTGTTTGGGAAGACAAGCCTGAACTAGAAACCATGAAGCTCAATGATCTTTAAAATAACTTTAAAGTTATTGAATAAAGACTGAAGAAGGCTGGGAAGCTATGTACAAGCTCAGGGAACTTAGCTCTTATCTCATCATCTGTGAATGATAGTTCTGATGATGAAAGTGATGATGATGAGGATGCTGCTCACATTGTTGTTTCCACTGGTAGTGCAAGTGTTTCCACTTCTAGTTTTAAAAAGCAGATTGCTGGTCTTGGAGATTCTACTTTTTATGTGTATCTCTCAAGTAAAGTCAATGGTTCAATTCTAACACATGAAGATTTGGATCAAGTTGATGAAGATGACATGGAAGAGATGGATATAAAGTGGCAAGTTGCATTGTTGAGTTTGAAGTCAAAGAAATTCTGGAAAAGGACAGGGAGGAAGATCATTATTAATGGTAATGAGACTGCATGCTTTGACAAGAAAAAGGTGGAGTGTTACAACTGTCACAAGATGAGACACTTTGCCAGGGAATGCAGGAAACCAAAGAAGCCAGATAATAGATCCACTTGGTACAAGCAGGATAAGAAGAAGGAGCCTACAATTGAAGAACCAAAGGCGCTATTGGCCATTGATGGTGTGAGCTATGACTGGAGCTACATGGCTGATGAAGAAGAAGCATCTCAAGAATCTGCAATGATAGCAACTGAACTTGCTATTATGGCTTTCTCTGATTTTGAGGTACACTCTAATAATGGTCATTCTAAATCATGTAAAGCTTTAAAAGAATATGAAAAACTTAAAGAGCAATATGATGAATAGAGGTTAAAGCTAAATCAAACTAGTTATAGTCTTGCTAACCATAAAAGATGTCTTGCTGTTTTAGAAGCACAGATAGAACACTATAGAACAAATGAGTCTAAGTTTAATGATGATATTGATGTATTAAGAAGAGACTTAGATTATAAATTGTTGTGAATGAGGCACTTAGAGAAGAATTAGAGAAGGTTAAAAAGGCCAATAAAAATATTCAGATAACCTGTAATACACTAGATCATCAGTCTAAGTGCATTGACAAAATTTGGGAGGCACAAGTAGTCAATAAAGTCAAATCAGGTGTAGGATACAAGTCTGTTCCACCACCTCTAAGAGGTGTTACATCACCTCCTAGTATAGACTTAGCACATACAGGATTAGAAGAGTTTCAAGAACCAATTAGGACTTATGGCCCTCAATTTGCGAAAGAAGCTATTGATGAAAAGGTTAAGGTTGAGACTGATACATTTAAAAGTGCTAGTGATTCACCTCTTATAGATGAATGTGTGAAAGTTGAAGCTAAAACAAGTGTTCCTGAAATTGTTAAAATGGAAGTTAAAACAAGTGTTCCTGAAGTTATTAAAATTGCAAAAGAAGAGCCTAGGAAACAAGCTAATCATACTAGGTCCACAATTAAATATGCTGAGATGTATAGAAATAGGTCACCAGCTCCTAGGGGAAACAAGAGGAACTGGAATAATCTTAAATCTCAACAGTTTGGTAGTGATTTTGAGTTTAACAACAAATCATGTCACATCTGTGGTAGTTTTTATCATCTTCATGCTTACTGTAACAATCACAAGGGAAGAAGGGAAGCTTTTGGGAACACAAGGTTGAATGAAAATAAGTTTCAAAAATATACTCACCCAAATCCACTAAGTAATATGATTCCCAGGGCTGTTCAACTAAAATCTGGCATCAAACCTCTTACATTTGCTAGAAAAGTGAACAATGCTTACTCTAAGTCACCTGTTAAAAGTACAAGACCCAGTACAGCTTTTGTTAAATCTGCACGAATAGGTAACAAGACCTTTTATGACAAGAAGGTTTTCTATGATCACAAGTCGACACCAAAAACAAGAATTTCAAAACCAGCAGTTGCTACTGCTAGACCAAAATTTTCCACTGGTGGTTTAGTAAACAATAAAAGGGAGAGTGTGGGAAATGCTGTGAAGGCCTCAGCACGTTGGGAATGGAAACGTAAATGAATTAACACCTTAATCAATCTCAATGGTGTATCAATGACCTTTGAAAGATATAACTATATTGATACATGAGGCAGATCCAAGTCATTTGTGGCTTGGGTCCCCAAAAGGAACTAATTCCTTTATTTTATGTGCAGGGACATTCAAAGATTAAAGAAGATCAATGATATTCAGATAGTGGATGTTCTAGGCACATGACTGGCAACAAGTCCTATCTTTCCGATTTCAAACCTTATGATGGACAATTTGTCAGCTTTGGAGGAGGAATTGGTGGCAAAGTTTTTGGCAAAGGCACAATCAAGGTTGGAACTTGGATTTTGAGAATGTGTACTATGTGAAAGAACTCAAATATAACCTTTTCAGTGTGTCACAGATGTGTGACATGAAACACAGAGTTCTTTTCTCAGAAGATGAATGCTATGTCCTATCTAAGGATTATAAGTTACCTGATGAAAGTGAGGGTCTACTTAAAATCCCTAGGAAAGGAAATCTATACAGCATTGACATGAAGAAAATTGTGGCTAAAGAAAATGATACTTGCTTGTTTGCAAAAGCCACTTTGGATGAATCCATGTTATGGCACAGAAGACTTGGTCATGTTAACTTTAAAACCATCAACAAATTGTGAAAGATGGCTTAGTCAGAGGGTTACCAGAGAAGAGATTTGAGAATACCAAACCTGTGTTGCCTGTCTCAAAGGCAAGCAACATAGAGCATCTTGAAAGACCAATGCCTATAACTCTATAGCTCACCCTCTCTATATGTTGCATACGGACTTATTTGGTCCTACATCTGTGAGCAGCATAAATTTGAAGAAGTATTGTCTTGTTGTAACTGATGACTTTAGCAGGTTTACATGTATTTTCTTTCTAAGAACCAAGGATAAAACAACTGGCATCCTTAAAACTTTTATTACTGAAGTTGAAAACCAAGTTGATAAGAAGATTAAGATTATCAAGTGTGACAATGGGACAGAGTTCAAGAACAGAGTTATGGATGATTTTTGCAAAGAGAAGGGTATTAAGAGAGAATTCAGTGTTGCAAGAAAACCCCTCAGCAAAATGGTGTAGCTGAAAGAAGAAACAGAACACTGATTGAAGCTGCTAGAACCATGTTAGCTGATTCCAAGTTACCAGTGACATTTTAGGCTGAAGCAGTGAACACTGCTTGTTATATTCAGAACAGGGTTTTGGTGGTGAAGACAAAGAACAAGACACCTTATGAGTTATTCAGAGGTAGACCCCCTATCTTGGATTTCATGAGACCATTTGGATGTCATGTTACAATTCTCAATACCATTGATCATCTAGGGAAATTTGAAGAAAAGTCTGATAAAGGCTTCTTTGTTGGATACTCTATGGTTAGTAAAGCATTCAGAGTATACAATCTGAGAACAAAGAATATTGAAGAGAATCTGCATGTAGAGTTTCTTGAAAATAAACCTAACACTGCAGGTGCAGGTACAGAATGGCTATTTGATCTTGAAACATTATCAAATACTATGAACTATGTACCTGTTGCTCCAGGTACTGGGGATAATGACTTTAAAGGTTCAGAAGAATTTATTGATGAAGATGAACCTAGCAAAGATTCTGAGGATGATAAGGATCAAATTGTTATGCCACTTTGGGACTTTGTAGATAATGATCATGCTTCAAAGAAGGAAGATCCACAACCTTCAAAAGATATTGGAAAAGAAGGTGATGCAGATGTTGTGAATTTGGATGCTTAGAATAAAGATATTCCTGAAAGCAGTGGTCATACAATTTCCACTGCTATACCAGAAGTTTCCACTGTTGAACCAAATGTGGAAAACTCTACTTCTGCTGCTCAGGAAACTTTCATTAATGATGTAGAAATCACAAATATGCCTTCTGCATATGATGTTTCACATACTCCTCAAGCTTCTATTCATAAGGTGCATCCACTTGATAATGCTCATGGATATATTAGTGAAGTTTATGAGGCCAAGAAGCATACAGACAAGAATGAGTGCTTGTTTTTATGTTTTCTATCACAGGTGGAACCTAAAAATGTGTATAAGGCATTAGAAGAGTCAAGCTAGATAGAAGCAATGCAAGAGGAATTGTTACAATTCAAGCTTCAAAAGGTTTGGGTTCTTTGTGATCTGCCTGATGGGATGAAGGTTATTGGTACAAAGTGGGTATTTAGAAACAAGAAAGACAAAAGAGGCATAGTTATCAGGAAGAAAGCTAGGCTAGTTGCTCAAGGATACACTCAGGAAGAGGGTATTGACTATGAAGAAGTTTTTGCTCCTGTTGCAAGGATTGAGGCTATTAGATTGTTTCTGGCCTATGTGGAAAACTAGAAGGGGGGGTTGAATAGTTTTCCCCTCTTTTTCGTTTATAAAAAGTTTATCTCAAAATGTTGATTCGAATTTATTCAATTGTTTGTTTGAAAAACCTTCAATTAGAGTTTAGTATGAAAACAACATATAATCAATATGATCAATTATATATATGAGCTTTTGGATTAGTTTTCCAAACTTAGTTTTATGAATGGAGCATTGGTTGATCTTTATGTGAATACGTTTTCCTTTTAAAATCTTAAAACGTTTTGTATCAAATTATCTATCAAGTTAAACTCAATATAAGAATGTGAATACTAATATATTAGACCATATCATATAATTATACACACAATCACAATATTAACTTGTAACTATAACACAATTAATCATCATGACAATATAAGCAACTATCAACACATATTTGCAAGCATAGATATAAAGCGATAAGTGTAAGAATAAATGTAAAAATATACGAGAAAGAAAATGCAAACCAGACACGATGATTTATAGTGGTTCGGCTACAAGGACACCTTCCTTGCCCTACTCCACTCCCCGAGTCACCTACTCGAGAGTTTTATTCACCACTAAACAAGCTCCCTTTTGGCGGAGAAAACCTTACACAACTTTTGCTTACACCAATTAACGAAACTAAGCTAAATGTCGAGTTCTAATAGTAGCTAGAACCAATCTCACAACTTCAATCACTACACAACTTCTACACGACTTCACGACTTCTTCATGGCTTCACGACTTCTTCACTACTTCATAACTTCTTCTATACTCCACTACATATTCACACATCTACTTCTTCACAGCTACATGACTTCTCCGCAATACTACTTCTTCCACTACTTCTTACTCACTCACAAACTCACTACTAAGTAAGATCATCTTGATCTACTTATTACATATTCATAACTCACAACTTCACATAAACACTATCTAGATCCTAATACATCTTTGGCTTTATGATAGGGAGAATTCTTCTCTTGCACTTTGAGTGGTGAAGGATTGGATCACTTGAAACAAAGACTTATAATCTTATGATCAAAGGATTTAGAAGGATGTTTTGAAGGGATTGGGACTGAAAATTTTCGTGCAAAAGGTGAGGAAAAATTGCAGAAATGAACCAGTATTTATAGGCAAAAATTTCTGATAACTGGAGCGTGCCGGTTCCCTTAATTGTATGGTCGGTCCCCTTAATTATTAAGGGTGCCGCCCATAATTAAGGGGACCGCCCTACTGAAACGGTCAGAAATCTTTGTCTTTTCTGGTGAAAGTTTATTTGGTGAAAAACTAACTGATTTTGGTTAAAAATTTGAATTCATATATTTGTTATGAATTAAACATTTTCCTTTAATTACCAAAATTGTTTTTCAAAAATATATAACATGTTTATATCATTTTATAAACTTTGTAATGTTTAAATAAAATCCCTTTGATCATAAAATGTATTAGACATTTGTTTGTACATACCTTAAGTGATTGTTGAAGCATATTCGAGACGTTGAGATGTCGAGGCTTGTTGACGTATGAATGCAAAGATGAATTGTGATCACAAGTAACTTAAGCACTTTACGTTATATGTTGTAACTTACATCTTTGTCATCATCAAAACATGAAGAGAATGTTTAGATTAAATATCGTAATATTCATGCCAACAATCTCCCCCTTTTTGATGATGACAAACTATGTAAACTATAACTCATAGTAAAATGTATAAGTACTTGTTTACACTTCTTCTCCCCCTTTTGTCGAAGAAAAAAGGTGGACTCTTAGACGAGACTTCTACTATGCTTGAACCCTTGAGAAAGAATGTAAAAGGCGAGCTTGCATCATCGTAAGTGAAGCCTTGATCCTATCAACTTTAATGCTTCCCCTTGATGTATGCTCCCCCTTGGTGTATACTCCCCCTTAGTGTATGCTCAAAACTTGTTTTGGCTACCAAAGAATCGAGCGATGAAGTAATCCTTCAAAACAAAGTTAGTAGACAAGTGCAACTATATATAATGATGATGATAGATATATGCATGATACTAATAGGGGAACAATATATGGACGTAATAGGTATATGCACTAAAAATATGACACATGCAATTATTGTTTTAAAAACAACAACCTAACTCCCAAAAAAAATTACCATGACCAAAGCTTAAGACATGATAATGATTAGAACCTAATTCAAAGATTCTACCGACATATTTTGGCGAAAGATGCCAAAATATATATTCTAAAAGGGTTAAAGAAAAAAAATAAAAATGAGAATGATACGTTCTTTTAAAGACGTAGAAAAATGAAGAAGGATGAGCGTGAATGAAAAGGGAAGGTAATGACAATAGGTTGAAAAATATGGTTTAGATTAATATATCGTTTGACAAGGGGGATGATTGGGAATCATGGGATTTTTAGGTGTTTTGTTGGTTGACGACCGAAGATGGATATGTGAATGAGGTGGTGATGGCTCAACAACACTTGAAGCTTGGATATCTTCTTTGTGTTCTTCACTTGCTAGAAAGTGGAAAAGATGCATTTCATAAAGAAATTCGCTTGACTTTTAGGGATTTAAGTTTTGGTGGTGATGACGCACTTAGTAGAATGTAGGGAGTTTAGAGGTGTAGATTTAGGAGTGGAAGAGGTTGATTGAGAGTTTGGATGTTGTTCAAGCGAGGATTTTGGATGAGAACTAGCGAGAAGATACTCAATCCAAGTGAAGTGTTCCTTCAATGAAATGGTTTGTTTTTGGGGAAAGATGCAACAAGGAAAATTGTTAACATGTTTTGCAACTTGTTTCAAGTTGTGGGGTGATGAAGGAGAGCTAGAGGGAAGTTATTCCAAGTTGCATTGAGCAAGGTGTAAGGCAAGAAGAGCACTAAGCTCATAGGCTTCCTTGAGTTCTTCAATGAACTTCAAGTGTTTGGAGAAAGGTGATGATGGTGGATTGTGGTTTTAATTAGGGATGGATGATTGGACATGCAACATAGAAATAGCATGTGAATTATAGGGTGTGGTGGTGACACTCTTGGTAGTGGAGACATGTTAGAGCTTGGGTAATCATGAAAGCATGATATGGATGGAAGATAGGCTTCATGAGTGGATGGAGTTTTTGTTGAATGAGCATCAAGTGAAGCATTGGTGATGAGGTTTGGATTGTTGTTTTAGGATTGTGCATGCTCATCATGAGAAGAAGCATTGGTGGAACCAAGCATGGGTGTTTGGCTTTGTTTGTGAGATGGGTTATTTGTATAAGCATAAGATTTGGGTATTGGTTGATTTGGAACAACATCACTTGAGCTTTGACAAGAGTCAATTTTTCTCCTCCAAATGGGTTTTACGGAGATCTTAGCAACTCTTGAGAGTTTAGATCTTGGGTTGTTGGGGGATGATATGTTTGGTTGGATGATCATTAAGGATGAAGGAGATGTATTTATAGTGTAGAAAGATGTGGTTTAGGAAGGTAAATTTTGAGGGCATGGAAATGGTGAATGACTCGAGATTGGTAGTATAAAGGATGATTTGGTTTTTCATTTCACATGGGTGGTTTGAGGATGTACTGAAGAAGGGTTATGAGGTTTGAGTGTAAGGTAGAAGAATATATGTGAGTGAGTGTGTTTTCCCTTCCCATTAAATTCGTGCTCATCCGGACATAGAGTTAAGCATGTAAAGGCATACAATCAAATCACATAGGAGCAAATAATCATCTAGAAACAACATATATGCGATATGCCATAAATCTACGAATGAAAGAATCTAATGAGAAGCAAAGTTCATAAAAGTAAACTGGCGTTAGGTATATATAGGAAGAGCAATTTAATCAAGTTGGAGAGTGAGTATGAGACTATTACTAGTGGTGCTCAATTCAGGCTAAACACGACCATTTTTATGGGTTACACACACCCAACTTCTCACATAGAAGCAATTCAACCGTTAGGTTAAATTGAATTTCTAGTCAATAGATTCTCCAGTAGTCATTCTCTTTTTAGAAGAAATTGAGTTCCTAAATTTACCTATCGAAGAGTACCAAATATGAAGTTTGCTTAATTCACTAATACTTGGCTTAATGTGACTCAAACATCATATTTTTATGAAGGTAAATCTACATGATATATTTTACCCGCTATCCCAATAGAGATGTGTTGAAAGTTTAGATAAGAGTAAACGCAAAGTTTTAATCTTTTGTTCATGATTTACCGATTATTTGGTTTTGATGGCATATTACTTGATTTAAAAAATGTGCTAGACTTTTAAGAGTGCTCTTTAGCATATCTTGTGAGATGAATCTCATTAAGATTATTTATCTTAAATGAGTTTGTGATTTTCAAATGATATCAAAACAAGACGTTAATATATTCTTAGACAAATATTGTTTTCTATGATTTTTGCCATTGTTATATATCATAATTTAACTAGTATTTGAAAAATAAATTTTACTTGTTTATGGATTGTCACAAGTTATTTTTCAATTCTAATAACTTATATTATTTCAAAAAGAAAAGTGTAGTGCATTATCTTGTAACACAACCATTCATGCTACAAAAAAAATGAAATACATAGAATATATAGTGTGTATTATTCTTAAATATGTATTTTATCTTGAAGTGATGATTTTAAGTTGTGTGAGCAAAGTTTACGTATGTTGTTAGTTTGCTCATGTTTGGTTTTTCGGATATGACACATTTATCCATTGCATTGCAATGTAAATTGCTTGAATATTTCGGACGAAACATCCAAGTCGTCAATCTTACTTCATTGTATATTTTATGAATGTGTTTAAAATGTTATTCTAATATTTGGAACACAATTATTGGACAAGTAGATTCAATATGACATTATCGACACAAGTGTGAGTTATGATCCAATGCATACTCTTTTCATCTACAAAGGATGTAACTATTTTCATATCAATCTAGTGTGATTGAGTATGTAGATTCAAGACTATATCTTTTGTTGTAATTTGATATAATCTTGAAGCTAAACAAATAGCAATCCAATTTCTTGTCCACACTCAAAAATGTGTCAATTAGATTTGATAAATATATCAACCATAATTTGGATAACGAATTGGTATAATATCAAGATCTTTCTTGACCCTCACGGACACTCATTTGAAATAAATAAACATTTTGGTAGTGTGTTTCATTAATCCTAAGATTATTTATTAGTGAATGATTGAAAGTTGACTTATTATTTCATGATTGTTATATGTTTTGTTTTTGTGAAAGACTCTTCATTTTTACTTATTATGAACACACTTAGATTTTGAAAATACTTTTTCTTTTATATAACTATTAATGTTCTACAATGATTCAATTTCTCTTATTAAACAACTTAAGGTAAAACAAGGTAATTTGTTGAAAATATTTAAGCGTTTGTTGAAAATATATTAGATTGTTTGAAATATTTAGGTAACTAGATTTAACTTCATTTACAAGATGTTTAAGTAACATTAAGCCATCTATACCTATATGCAATGCAAGACTAATTATGCAAACTTAACGCAAGAAATTTAGCATAAGATCTAGTTAAGCAAAAACGGACAACTAGCTACGAACTAATAGAGTACATGACACATATGCTAAGATATTCAAATAGCTAAATTACAAATAGCAACGATTATCTAGTATACTTTATTAACAAAATAAAATCACAAATGAGTTCACATAGCACATAAAACACTTGTCGTCGTTTTGTGTATTATATATACCAATGTTTACTTAGCTCAATTTTATTTGAAAATAAAATAGTTTCTTAACCATTTTAAAATTTAATTAAGATCAATATTTTGAAAGCATAAATACTTAATTTTTCAAAGATATACCGACTAGGAATGCCCGAATCGAAGGAAAAGGTAAAATACAAGTTTTACGTTAAAACAAGACTCAAATTTTTGACCTCCGTGTAGTATTTTAACTTTCTGACATATTTAAGTTTGTAATGATTACTTGTAAGTATTTTTAAATGAAAGTAGACTCAATTACCTTTAAAATTCCGGGTGGCAGGACTTCTACGGAGTTACGGTTATTTTTATATGATTTTTCAAAGTTTCTGAAAAAACTGCGAACAGACAGGCGGACCTCTTAAATATTTAAGTGGCCCGCCCAATATTTAAGGGGGCCACCCAGACAATTAAGGGGGCCGCTCATCTGGTACTCAAAATTACATTTTTTGCAAAAAATTATTTTTTGACTTTGTGGAAAGGTGTGTAACTTTCTGATTTTAATAACGAACATATAACACTTGTTTTAATCATAATCTTATCTCGAGCTAGTATAATTTGTGTATATAATATCAAAACTAATACAAGTTAATCAACAAAACACTTTTCATATTTAATCCTCCTTAATGAGTAATTTGATACATGGATCGTACTCAATTTTTAAAACCATTTGTTTTGAAAATTAGAGCGACGTGGCTCTGGTACCAATTGTGGAAAACTAGAAGGGGGGGGGGGTTGAATAGTTTTCCCCTCTTTTTCGTTTATAAAAAGTTTATCTCAAAATGTTGATTCGAATTTATTCAATTGTTTGTTTGAAAAACCTTCAATTAGAGTTTAGTATGAAAACAACATATAATCAATATGATCAATTAAATATATGAGCTTTTGGATTAGTTTTCCAAACTTAGTTTTATGAATGGAGCTTTGGTTGATCTTTATGTCAATACGTTTTCCTTTTAAAATCTTAAAACGTTTTGAATCAAATTATCTATTAAGTTAAACTCAATATAAGAAGTGTGAATAATAATCTATTTGACCATATCATATAATTATACACACAATCACAATATTAACTTGTAACTGTAACACAATTAATCATCATGACAATATAAGCAACTATCAACACATATTTGGAAGCATAGATATAAAGAGATAAGTGTAAGAATAAATGTAAAGAGATACGAGAAAGAAAATGCAAACCGGACACGATGATTTATTGTGGTTCGGCTACAAGGACACCTTCCTTGCCCTACTCCACTCCCCGAGTCACCTACTCGAGAGTTTTCTTCACTACTCAACAAGCTCCTTTTTGGAGGAGAAAACCTTACACAACTTTTGCTTACAACAATTAACGACACTAAGCTAAATTTCGAGTTCTAATAGTAGCTAGAACCAATCTCACAACTTCAATCACTATACAACTTCTACACGACTTCACGACTTCTTCATGGCTTCACGACTTCACGACTTCTTCACTACTTCACAACTTCTTTTATACTCCACTACATATTCACACATCTACTTCTTCACAGCTACATGACTTCTCCGCACTACTACTTCTTCCACTACTTCTTACTCACTCATAAACTCACTACTAAGTAAGATCATCTTGATCTACTTATTACATATTCATAACTCACAACTTCACATAAACACTAACTAGATCCTAATACATCTTTGGCTTTATGATAGGGAGAATTCTTCTCTTGCACTTTGAGCGGTGAAGGATTGGATCACTTGAAACAAAGACTTATAATCTTATGATCAAAGGATTTAGAAGGATGTTTTGAAGGGATTGGGACTGAAAATTTTCGTGCAAAAGGTGAGGAAAAATTGCAGAAATGAACCAGTATTTATAGGCAAAAATTTCTGACAACTGGAGCATGCCGGTCCCCTTAATTGTATGGCCGGTCCCCTTAATTATTAAGGGGGCCGCCCCTAATTAAGGGGGCCGCCCTACTCAAACGGTCAGAAATCTTTGTCTTTTCTGGTGAAAGTTTATTTGGTGAAAAACTAACTGATTTTGGTTAAAAATTTGAATTCACATATTTGTTATGAGTTAAACATTTTCCTTTAATTACCAAAATTGTTTTTCAAAAATATATAACATGTTTATATCATTTTATAAACTTTGTAATGTTTAAATAAAATCCCTTTGATCATAAAATGTATTAGACATTTGTTTGTACATACCTTAAGTGATTGTTGAAGCATACTCGAGACGTTGAGATGTCGAGGCTTGTTGACGTATGAATGCAAAGATGAATTGTGATCACAAGTAACTTAAGCACTTTACGTTATATGTTGTAACTTACATCTTTGTCATCATCAAAACATGAAGAGAATGTTTAGATTAAATATCGTAATATTAATGCCAACAGCCTATGCATCTTTTATGGGTTTTACTATCTATCAAATGGATGTCAAGAGTGCTTTTCTCTATGGGAAGATTGATGAGAAGGTCTATGTTTCACAACCTCCAGGATTTGAAGATCCTGAACATCCTAATAAAGTTTATAAAGTGGTCAAGGCTCTTTATGGCTTACATCAAGCTCCAAGGAAGTGGTATGAAACCCTTGCTGCCTATCTACTAAATAATGGGTTTCATAGAGGGAAAATTGATCAAACTTTGTTCATCAAGAAGGACAAAGATGATATCTTGTTGGTTCAAGTTTATGTTGATGATATCATTTTTGGATCCACAAAGCCAGAGATGTGCAAAGAGTTTGAGAAGCTGATGAAGGATAAGTTTCAAATGAGTTCTATGGAGGAACTTACTTTCTTTTTGGGACTTCAAGTACATCAAAGAAAAGATGGCATTTTTATCAGTCAAGACAAATATGTGACTAAGATACTAAGAAAGTTCCATTTTTCTGATGCAAAGCCTTCAAGCACTCCTGCTGATAAGACTACACACTTACTCTTGAAGGATGATAATGGAGAAGCAGTGGATGTTCACACTTATAGATCAATTATTGGCTCTTTGATGTATCTTACATCATCCAGACCAGACATTATGTTTGCTGTGTGTGCTTGTGCAAGGTTTCAAGTCACTCCTGAGACATCACACTTTACTGCAGTGGAGAAGATTTTCAGATATTTGAATACATATCCTAATCTAGGATTGTGGTATCCAAGAGAATCTCCTATGGAATTGGTTACCTAGTCAGATAGTGACTATGCTGGTGAAAGTTTGGATAGAAGGTCAACCACAGGAGGATGTTAATTTCTTGGATTTAGATTGGTGTCATGGCAACGCAAGAAACAGACAATGGTGGCTACTTCAACAACTGAAGCAGAGTATGTAGCTGCTGCAAGCTATTGTGCTCAGGTCTTATGGCTTCAAAACCAATTATTGGACTATGGGTACAATTTCATGAACACCATTATCTTTATTGACAATAGCAGTACCATTTGCATAATTAAAAATCATGTGCAACACACTAAAACTAAACATATTGAAATTAGACATCATTTTATAAGAGATTGTTATGAGAAAAAGTTAATTCAAGTTGTCAAAATTCACACTGAAGACAACTATGCTGATTTATTAACAAAAGGACTTGATGTGGGAAGGTTTCAGTACTTGGTAACAGGTATTGGATTGCTTAATCCATAAAATTTTGATGTCTAATGGTTTTTAGTGTTGAGGGGAGGTTTTTGGTACTAAAATTGTTATATATGTTTGTATATGTTTGTCCACGAACTTTTATGCAGCGGATAAAGACAACAGTGGAAACTATATTGCAAATAGTGGTAAAATTTTGCTCTCACAGTGGAAAAGGAAAAATAATGTAACGTTATTAATTCAACCATAAAAGAGTTACATTGCACAGATAGAGAGTAAAAACATCAAAACACCAAAACACAAAATCCTAACAACCTACACTCTACACCAGCTACTCCATTGTCTTCTTGCCCTTTCCCTTGTAGTTGTGCTTGGCCTTTTGAGCACTTTTCCCCTGGTTCTCAAAGGTTGAACACATCTTTGGGCTAGCAAGACCAAGAACTTGTTTGGGAGGCTTTGGGAGTCTTGCAGGCTTCTCTGGAACTGGTATCTTCTTCATGTTTGATAGTGTAGATCCTAGAGCTTGTGTCAGACCCTTTAGCAACTCCTTTGAGAGGGTGTATGTCTCATCATCATTAGAAGAGCTGGAATAAAATTCAAGTGATGGTGCAGGTGTTGCAATATTCTTCTTTGGCTTCATAGTTGAAGAGCTTGAAGCACAAGGTGAAAAGTAACAAGCCCACCCTGATTCCTCTAAAGATGAATCAGAAGAAAAGTAAACTCCTTCCTCTGAAGATGAATTAGAGGAGATGTAAACAATATTTGGGAGTCTGCTCATGGTGATTTAAGGATTTGGTGATGTTATAGAAAGTGTTTAGTGATGATAATTGGTGATTCGAGCCCCTTTTATAGGCAAAGTCAATCCTAAGGGATAATTAAGAGGAATAATAACTCTTACCTATTTTGGTAGGTTTGGGAAGTAAATATGGATATTATTTACTCAATCGAGTTGACTAAAAGGAGATATTTATGTGAATAGTGGCTTGGTCAAAATGTAACTTTGGTTGAAACACATTGGTTATGCATATTATTTGCTTTATACTAACATGTGCAGGTTCATAACCAATTTTTGCTGGGAGTTGATCATAAAAGGTGTGTAACTAAGACGCACAACAAATGGTCATTGATTCACCATGTCTAACACACATAAGAATCAACTAGTCCAGAGCAAACAGCTTCTGGTAAGGCTTGATTCCATCAGGTTCTATCAAGTATCAGAGAAACTTGCCTTCAGTTGCGCCAAAGGTGCACTTCTTGGGATTTAACTTCATGTTTATTTGTCCCAATGTTTTGAACGTTTCCTCGATGTCGCGCACCAATTCATCCTCCGTGTGGCTTTTGATGACAAGGTCGTCAATGTAGACCTCCAAGTTTCGACCTACTTGTTTCTCAAAAGCTGTGTCCACCAATCGTTGGTATGTTGCGCCTGCGTTTTTCAAGCCAAAAGGCATTTTCGTGCAGCAGTAAACTCCTTGACTAGTGTGGAAAGCTGTTTTTTCTTCATCCTCGACTGCCATCTGTATTTGATGGTACCCTTTGTATGCGTCTAGAAAGCATTTAAAAGGATATCCGCACAGGGATTCTACCTTCCAGTCTATCTCTAGCAGTGGGTAGCAGTCCTGTGGACCTGCTTTGTTAAGGTCGGTGAAGTCCACGCACATTCTCCAACTGCCATCGCTCTTCTTTACCATTACTGGGTTAGAGAGCCAATCGTGATAATACACTTCGCGCATGATGCCTGCGTCTACGAGTTTATGTACTTCTTCCAGAATAGCTTTTGCACGATCTGGGGCCTGGCCGCGCTTCTTCTGTCGTATTGGGGGATATCCTTGTCGGATTTGTAGCTTATGCTCTATGATAGAGCGTGGCACTCCTGTCATGTGTTTTGGTTCCCATGCAAAGATATCTAGATTCTTTTGCAAGAGTGCGCACACGGCTGCTTTACCTTTGTCAGATAAAGATCCACCAATCGAAACTTGTTGGTCCGGGTAATCGGGGTGAATAGCAACCTTTAGGTTTAGTGTTTTTTCTGTGCGTTGTTCTGGAATATTCTATATCTCAGTGGTTACTGCGTTGCATTCCTTTGGTGGTACTGTTGTGTTATAGAGGGTGACAACTCCTCCTTCTACTGGAAATTTGAGCATCCCATGCGCTGTGGATGGCACAGCGCGCATGGATGATATTCCAGGTCTCCCAATGATGCCGTTGTATGGTGAGGGAGACTTTATTACCATGAAATTTATCCATGTCGCTGTTGAGTGTTGTTCATCTCCTACGACCACCAGCAAGCGTAATTGCCCCATAGGCCAAATCTTTTCTCCTGTGAATCCAGTCAGCGACGTTATTGCTGGTATCAATTGACTTTGGATTTCAGGTCGCTGTCTTTTGAAACAATGATCGTATAGGATATCAGCGGATGCTCCTCCATCAATGTACATGCAGTGGATATCATGTCCCCCTGTATGTATTTCAATAGTTAGAGGTTCATGACTGTATCATGTATATGGTGTCCGCAGCTAGAGTAGGGAAGGATATCTCTTTTTCTGGAGAGAATTTTTGTCTAACTTTTTGTTTTATCTTACGTTGCCATGACTGTATCATGTATATGGTGTCAGCTTTTTCTTTGGGAGGTTCTTTCTTACCCCCGTTCCTTTGTTTGTCCTTTCCCTCTTTGATGTTCTTTACAAGGTGGTCCATTCTGCCTTCCCTTACTAATTTTTCAATTAGTTGTCGTAGCTGAACGCACTCGTTAGTTGTATGGCCTTTTTGACCATGGTATTCGCAGTATCCATTCCCCACGTGCTTTTCCTCTGCGGTACGCATTGGTGGAGGTTATGGGAAATTTTCGCCTTCTGTTACAAATATTTCCCTCGGAGTTTTTGTGAGAGGGGTATATTTGTCATTGTCTCTTCCACTGCGGTAATTCCTGCTGCGGTTGTTATTCTGATCATTGGATTGTCTCCTAGGCTGTTCTTGTTGCCTATAATTCGAGTAACCCTTTTTGCTGTCCTCAGCGGCTGCTTCTCCTTGTATGAAGGATCTTGTACGCTTTGTTAGCTCATCGAAAGTTTGGGGAACTTTGTCATTTAGCTTCCGGATAAGTTCTGGGTTGTTAATCCCATTCATGAACCCTGAAATTTTTAGAATTTCGGGACACGCTTTGACCTGTATGCACTCATCCTTGAAGCGTTCCATAAAAGCACTGGTTGATTCCCCTTGGCGATGTTTTACTCTGGCTAGTTCAACAGGGGTTTTAGCGCACTTCTTTCTCTGGGTAAAGTTGAGACGGAATGCTTTCCGTAATTCTTCAAACCCACCGATGCTTCGTCGTGGGAGTTTGCTAAACCATGTGCGCACATTCCCCACCAATGTAGAATTAAACATATGGCACCACACAGGCTGCGGCCAGTTTTCGATAGTGGCAGCTGATTCGAAAACTTTTAGATGATCATCCGGATCACCTGTTCCATCATATGTTTTTACGTTAGTGGGCATGCGCCTCCTTTTGTGGTCGGAGTAGTCGCTGATGCGTCGTGTAAATGCATCAATTTTCTGACGTCGCCATGGAAGAGATATGTCTTCATTCTCTTCTTTGCGGCGTCTTCCTCTTGATTTCCAGTGTCCTGTTTCCCTATCCTCGTTGTCTGAGGAGTCACTGGAGGAAGAGTAGCTTCTTTTTCGGCGCTTGCGCCGGCTTCCTTCAGAAGAAGAGCTTGAGGGGCTTTCACTTGGGAACATTCTTTTACCCAATCTGTCGTGAATTCTCTTGCTCCCAGATTTGGAGGACCCTTGGCTTGGTGAATACTGAGGTCCTAATCGGTCTTGTATCCCTCGACTGCCAAGTCTGGAGTGAATATTAGTGCGCCTCTTGCTGCCTTCGTATTCCTCTGAGTATTGTGAATCAGATGTCGTACCCAGCCTATCGTGGATAGTAGTACGTTTTTCGTTGTCTGCGCGTCTTCCTCGTGGGTGGCGCGGTGGTGATGGTTCGCGTTCAGAACCAAAATTAAGCCGAGCTTGTAGGCTCGTACTTGACCTTCTCCTTGCTTCTTCTTGCATGAGGGCAGTTAGGATGTCATAATTTTGGGATACAAAATTTCCCAACGTTAGGTTGGGTGTGTCCTCAGTTGCTGCAAGAATGTCTGCCTCAGTATTGGGTACCCTATCTCGGTTAGGCGCGCCCGGTGGTACAGTTTTGTCCACTGTAGGTACAGTTTGGTGAGGAGTAGTGAAGAGGGTGCGCTGGATGTAACAATTCATATTTTCAGGTTAACTTTTATTCCCGAAAATTTCACTATTCACTTTTTACAATTCACTTTTTACTATTCACTTTTAATATTCATATCCAAAATTTTTATTTCATATTCTCGTAAGTTAAACTATTTCAATGATAATCCGAGAATTTGACACTCGTCGGATCATTTCTGCAAAAATCACGAAGCCGTGTCCGAGATTTACTTTTAGGTTTAAACGTCATTCTAGCGTCCCGATATGTCCATAAAACATTATAAACAATAGAAATATGATTTTCTCTCATTTTAGGACAATTCCAAAAGTTTTGGAATTTTACGTTTTTCAGTTCAGCGTTTTACGCGAATTACGCGTTTTAGACCCGCGTTTCCAGTTTTTAGCAGGGTTTTAGCACCCGATAGAACCTATCACTCATTTTATATTTTATTATGGAGTATATTGATAAGTTCTAGCATATTTATAAGTTTCATATTTTTAGGATACCCGGTTTTACGTTTCGTGACTTAAAAACTTACGGTTAGCATTTTACGGAGTCAAAACTAGCTATATACTTAGGATATTATCATCCAAAGACCATGACTACTCATCTAGTCATGCTTATCCTCCTTGAACCGCCATATGGAGGGGGGAGTGACCATGTGTGGTTAAATCTTAACCATTGATCTCTAGGATGGTTACAAGTGTCTAAAACTAACCATGGTTAAATTCTAACCCAATATATGGTTAACTATTTTTCCTACCCTATAAATACCAAGCTAAAACACATAGAAAACTTGCACCACACCTTCTTATAACCTTCAAGTCCTAAAACCTAAGGCACTTTTCTTATATTTTGTAAGAAAGTTAACTAGTTTTTGAAAGAAAACTAGTGTTTGATCTTCAATCTTGGAAATTTTCTAAGAAAAGTTGTTATAACTTTAAAGTCTCCAAAAAGACGTAGTTATAATCTTCAAATAGCTTTGTACTTTCAAGAAGGCGTCGTTATAATCTTCAAATAACCTCGGTTTATCATAGATTGCAAGGGTGAAGCTTAAGTCTATCAAAGTCCGTGCCTTACTAGTTACTTACCTTTCTTTTAGAAAGCCTCAAGTTGTAAGCAAACCCTAACATACTTTCTTATCATATTCATGCTATTTATATTTCATTCTTACTATATATTGTCTTGTTATTATGTTCATGATATATAAAAATTGGTAAAACAAGTTATGATATATATATATATGTTTACTTATGATCTTTAAACAAGCAAACTAGTGATTTTTATGGAGAACCACGACCAAAATATTACAACTATGATATATGAAACCTACTTACTATTAAAGAGGACTTAACAAGGAAACCATAGCAATTTGAATCACCCAAAACGAGTACCCGAGTCAAAAGTTATGGCCATAAGAAGTTAGCGACACCAAAACGCCGAAACTGCCTATAACCTACTGTTTTGCATTCTGCCAATTTGAAAGTCACCCTTCTGGTCCGATTCATCAAAAAGTTAAAACACGAAAGTTGTCCAGAACGACGTTTTCGTTCAGGAACAAAGAAGCTCGAGCCCTGAAAACACTTTCCGAGTGATAATTTCTTCAAATTCTTAACAGCCCATTTTTAGACCAAAGTCACTATATAATAGTTATGTTTTACTAAGACCAAGAGGTCTAATGACCTAAATCCAAGACTACAACCATGGCTAAAGCCAAGGTTGAGTCTCTAGATCATGGTAACAATGACCAAGGTCACGGCAAAGCCACGGCTAAAGACCATGTAACTTTTAAAGATCAAAACTTATATATATGTTATCAAATACTACAATAGTAGGGAGCCTCATGTGAGGAGTTCATTAAGTAAGCCGTCAAGATGAGTTGTGGATTTACGAATTAAAGTGTCCTGGCTCCTCGAACATTTACTCCATGACTTCTGAATTATGTCGGCCCGAACGGTAGTAAGAGATATACAACTTATACATGTTTCATAAACCATTTATATTCAAAGACTTACACTATATACTAAGTACCACATCATGAACATTATGCAAGACATATATTGGCAATTCTTCGTATTCTTAGACGTTACTCCAAACCTAAGTCGCAACGTTCTATTATAGGCTGATCTAAGAGACTTTCGCGATTCGACTACCACTTTCATTTCTCATTACATAGACTTAAGGTGAGTCATAGCCCCTACTTTTTCATACTTGTTTTAACTCTTTGGGGGAGATACATGCTCAACTACTTGCTTACTTGTACAAATACTCAAAACATTTATACTTGATTGTTTTATACTTGATTGTCTTATACTTGATTGCATTATACTTGATTTCATACATACATGACTGTCTTTTATCTTTGGGAAGTGGCTCCCAGTTTTCTTTAGGAAGTGGCTCCCAGTTTTCTTTGGGAAGTGGCTCCCAGTTGTCTTTGGGAATTGGCTCCCAAGTGAGGTCTTCGGAGATGAAGTAGAGACTCACTACTAATTGCTTAATTGTTTTGAGGAACTTATACATGTCTTATTCATACTATATGTTAGCAGTGGGTTGTGAACACACAGGTTGCAAGTCTCTTATGGCGGGATTTGCAACTGAGTGGATTCACAATGCCTTTGCTATGTGAACATTCTTTATAGGCTTTTCAACTGTTTTAAGACAAACTCTATGAACTCACCAACCATTGTGTTGACACTTTAGCATGTTTATCTCAGGTTAGTAAGACGATAGCTAGTGCGTGGAACTTAGAGTCAAGCTGCATATTCTGAAGACTTACGCTTTTATCATTTACCATTCAACATTTTGTATACATTTATGTATCATACTTTGGAATCTCATGTTTGTAACTTTGAATTCTTTAATCGAATGGTAACTTTTCAAAACGTCTCATTTAGAGTTCGTTTTCTATAACTTGTACTTTGTATTATGAAGTAGCACCCCTATGACACAGTCTTCCGCTGCGGTATTTTGGGGGTGTTACAGATTGGTACCAGAGCCTTGGTTATAGAGAACTAGGTTGCATTTAGTGCCTAGACTATAACTACTATATACGCTGAGACCTTCCTCTTTAGTTGCCTTACACACATTACATACGCATACGCTTCTTGGTAGTTGTTGGTTTAGTTCCACGCTGTTAGATGATGTGACTTTAGTATTATAAGGAGCCCAGAGATTAGCCGAGTCATTAAAAACATGGAGCTCAGTAATAACTAATTATTTAACTTGATCTTGTGACAGTTCTTGTTTGATGAGACACAAGATTTGAGTTAAATAATATTATTGCTTAGCTTTAGGGATTTGATGACTTGATTATCTTACTATCGGCCTCAGAAGGCGGATTTTGTGTCGGAAATTCTTAAGTAGGATGTTTTAGAATCTCCTTATTTAAATGGATTGGGACGCCTCTTCAGTTAAATAAAGAAATTGTAAATCACCGAACCATAAGTTTATGATACCTTACTTACATAAATTTGGACACTTCTTTATGTAAGTAATGTGTTATAAATAAGTGAGCTTAATTGTAGCCGATACAACTCCTTAACCAGAACCTTAGACGAATCAGAGTGAACACCACTATTTTAGAGATCCTGAATTCTCATAGACACACTAAACTTCGGGACGAAGTTTCCTTAAGGGGTAAAGACTGTAACAATTCACATTTTCAGGTTAACTTTTATTCCCGAAAATTTCACTATTCACTTTTTACTATTTACTTTTTACTATTCACTTTTACTATTCATATCCAAAATTTTTATTTCATATTCTCGTAAGTTAAACTATTTCAATGATAATCCGAGAATTTGACACTCGTCGGATCATTTCTGCAAAAATCACGAAGCCGTGTCCGAGATTTACTTTTAGGTTTAAACGTCATTCTAGCGTCCCGATATGTCCATAAAACATTATAAACAATAGAAATATGATTTTCTCTCATTTTAGGACAATTCCAAAAGTTTTGGAATTTTACGTTTTTCAGTTCAGCGTTTTACGCGAATTGCGCGTTTTAGACCCGCGTTTCCAGTTTTTAGCAGGGTTTTAGCACCCGATAGAACCTATCACTCATTTTATATTTTATTATGGAGTATATTGATAAGTTCTAGCATATTTATAAGTTTCATATTTTTAGGATACCCGGTTTTACGTTTCGTGACTTAAAAACTTACGGTTAGCATTTTACGGAGTCAAAACTAGCTATATACTTAGGATATTATCATCCAAAGACCATGACTACTCATCTAGTCATCCTTATCCTCCTTGAACCACCATAGGGAGGGGGGAGTCACCATGTGTGGTTAAATCTTAACCATTGATCTCTAGGATGGTTACAAGTGTCTAAAACTAACCATGGTTAAATTCTAACCCAATATATGGTTAACTATTTTTCCTACCCTATAAATACCAAGCTAAAACACATAGAAAACTTGCACCACACCTTCTTATAACCTTCAAGTCCTAAAACCTAAGGCACTTTTCTTATATTTTGTAAGAAAGTTAACTAGTTTTTGAAAGAAAACTAGTGTTTGATCTTCAATCTTGGAAATTTTCTAAGAAAAGTTGTTATAACTTTAAAGTCTCCAAAAAGACGTAGTTATAATCTTCAAATAGCTTTGGACTTTCAAGAAGGCGTCGTTATAATCTTCAAATAACCTCGGTTTATCATAGATTGCAAGGGTGAAGCTTAAGTCTATCAAAGTCCGTACCTTACTAGTTACTTACCTTTCTTTTAGAAAGCCTCAAGTTGTAAGCAAACCCTAACATACTTTCTTATCATATTCATGCTATTTATATTTCATTCTTACTATATATTGTCTTGTTATTATGTTCATGATATATAAAAATTGGTAAAACAAGTTATGATATATATGTTTACTTATGATCTTTAAACAAGCAAACTAGTGATTTTTATGGAGAACCACGACCAAAATAGTACAACTATGATATATGAAACCTACTTAATGTTAAAGAGGACTTACCAAGGAAAACATAGCAATTTGAATCACCCAAAACGAGTACCCGAGTCAAAAGTTATGGCCATAAGAAGTTAGCGACACCAAAACGCCGAAACTGCCTATAACCTACTGTTTTGCATTCTGCCAATTTGAAAGTCACCCTTCTGGTCCGATTCATCAAAAAGTTAAAACACGAAAGTTGTCCGGAACGACGTTTTCGTTCAAGAACAAAGAAGCTCGAGCCCTGAAAACACTTTCCGAGTGATAATTTCTTCAAATTCTTAACAGCCCATTTTTAGACCAAAGTCACTATATAATAGTTATGTTTTACTAAGACCAAGAGGTCTAATGACCTAAAGCCAAGACTACAACCATGGCTAAAGCCAAGGTTGAGTCTCAAGATCATGGTAACAATGACCAAGGTCACGGCAAAGCCACGGCTAAAGACCATGTAACTTTTAAAGATCAAAACTTATATATATGTTATCAAATACTACAATAGTAGGGAGCCTCATGTGAGGAGTTCATTAAGTAAGCCGTCAAGATGAGTTGTGGATTTACGAATTAAAGTGTCCTGGCTCCTCGAACATTTACTCCATGACTTCTGAATTATGTCGGCCCGAACGGTAGTAAGAGATATACAACTTATACATGTTTCATAAACCATTTATATTCAAAGACTTACACTATATACTAAGTACCACATCATGAACATTATGCAAGACATATATTGGCAATTCTTCGTATTCTTAGACGTTACTCCAAACCTAAGTCGCAACGTTCTATTATAGGCTGATCTAAGAGACTTTCGCGATTCGACTACCACTTTCATTTCTCATTACATAGACTTAAGGTGAGTCATAGCCCCTACTTTTTCATACTTGTTTTAACTCTTTGGGGGAGATACATGCTCAACTACTTGCTTACTTGTACAAATACTCAAAACATTTATACTTGATTGTTTTATACTTGATTGTCTTATACTTGATTACATTATACTTGATTTCATACATACATGACTGTATTTTATCTTTGGGAAGTGGCTCCCAGTTTTCTTTGGGAAGTGGCTCCCAGTTGTCTTTGGGAATTGGCTCCCAAGTGACGTTTTCGGAGATGAAGTAGAGACTCACTACTAATTGCTTAATTGTTTTGAGGAACTTATACATGTCTTATTCATACTATATGTTAGCAGTGGGTTGTGAACACACAGGTTGCAAGTCTCTTATGGCGGGATTTGCAACTGAGTGGATTCACAATGCCTTTGCTATGTGAACATTCTTTATAGGCTTTTCAACTGTTTTAAGACAAACTCTATGAACTCACCAACCATTGTGTTGACACTTTAGCATGTTTATCTCAGGTTAGTAAGACGATAGCTAGTGCGTGGAACTTAGAGTCAAGCTGCATATTCTGAAGACTTACGCTTTTATCATTTACCATTCAACATTTTGTATACATTTATGTATCATACTTTGGAATCTCATGTTTGTAACTTTGAATTCTTTAATCGAATGGTAACTTTTCAAAACGTCTCATTTAGAGTTCATTTTCTATAACTTGTACTTTGTATTATGAAGTAGCACCCCTATGACACAGTCTTCCGTTGCGGTATTTTGGGGGTGTTACACTGGAGTTCCTCAGCGCTTGGGACCACTGTAGTGGTTTGGGTAGTTCTTACAGGCAGTTCTACCACTGGAAGAGGTTGGGAGGTTCCCGCCTCTTGGTGACCAGGTGCACTGGTTGTCCCAGCAGTCTTCCTAGGGGTCGAATCTTGTTGATTCTTCCTCTGAGGGTCACGTGGTTTTTCCAACTGCGGAGTCCGCTGGCTTGAGTTCTTATTTTTCGTCATTCTAGTTCTTTAGTTCTCAGCAAGGGTCCCACGGATGGCGCCACTTGTTGATACAAAAGTTGGGCGTTCCTGATTATGGGCTCTTGCTCTTGTACCAATTCGCTTCTTAATGCTTGAAACCTGCGCACTAAGAAAATAAACAACACCGTTAGGCTTATCGTGGGATTGTCTCCCACGATTTGACTCCGGCGTAAGAGTAAGTAATCGGTTTAGGGTTCTCGTAAAGAGTTTTAGGGTTTGTGAATCGTACCTTGAATGAGAATTATGTCATTCCTTATATAGGCACAGAATCCTTGTAGGGTTCGTGCTCCTTACGTTTCGCACACATGGTGCTTATCCGGGTTAAGGGTATCCATTCCATAGATAGAAGATCTCTATCTATTCCGTATATAGTTTGGTTGGGCTTGCGTTAGCCCATTCCTATTATTGATGTGGCCGAAGTTATAATAGCCCACGCATGGTGACTTTAGGCCTTAGTAATGTTTAATATTTGGGCTTGTGGCCCATATATAGACTATACGTCATCAGGTAAAGACTTATCAAATCCGTTTATGGTTGATAGTTTACGAAAAACTATATGGTCATCAACTTACCATATTCCATGTGATGAAGAGTTGGCTAGTCCATAGCAAACGGCTCATGGTAAAGACATATCAAATCCGTTGATAGCTGATAGTTTGCTAAAAACTATGAAAAGAGCAGTTCACTTTCTATATGTTTTACTTTTACCACTGCTCTTGGAAAATTTTGTGAAAAGTTCCCACTGCTAGTTCACAATTACCACTGCCAATGTAATTTTTACCACTGTTGAACTAGTTGTTACAACTGTTGTGTCAGTAACAAATTTTTTACTAGCTGTTGAGAGTAAACCGTTTTGTCCATATTATAGGGTGAATTTTTAGAGAATTATCTACTTACTTATTTTAATTTATTCTTCTCTTGAAGATAAATATTTTCTAAAGATAATCTCTCTTGTGTATAATTCTCAAACCCTAATATTATAAATCCTTTTCTCTCAATAGGCGTGTTCTACATACTCACACAATTCTACTTTTCTCAAAACAACTATGACACGATTAAACTTTGCAGATGAGCACAACCAAGTGGCCTACTTGCAGAAGTCAAATGAAAAGAGTGGCCCTGTTTTTCATCATATTGTGGATTTTCTCAATACCACTCACATAAGGTATGCTTTAACTCTAAACCCCACAATCTATGTCTCTCAAATCAAACGGTTTTGGACCTCTGTAGAGTCCATCACCATTGAACAAGGAGACACACATGAAACTGTGGATACTCTTAGAGCCACAATGGATGGGGTAACTATTGATGTTACTGAATCATCCTTGAAGAGAATTCTCCAATTTGATGATCTTAATGGTATCATCACATTGCCCAATCCAGATATTCATAAACATCTCTCAACCATGGGGTATGATATATCTGACAAAAAGGTTACTTTCAAAAAGGGATGTTTTTGCCCCCATTGGAGATTTTTCATTCATACTCTTTTGATTTCCTAAGTCCTAAGAAAACTTCTTATGAACAATTCAGTTCAACAATGGCTTATCCTTTGGTTTGTTTAGCCACAGATAGCACTTTCAATTTTTCAAAGTTAATCTTTAACAGTATGAAAGGCAATGTAAAGAGTCCTTATAAATTTTTGATGTATCCAAGGTTTGTGCAAGCAGTGCTAAATGAATTTCCACTGCAACCCCACAAAAGAGTTTATAAAACCCCCTGTCTTAAGCCAAAAGTTTTTCAAAATATGAACAAGGCTTCAGATGGATGGAATGGGGAATTTAAACCACTTTTTCCTGAGATGCTTGCAAAGATTGTACAGGTACAGGGTGACGGTGCAACAACCCCAATTGTACCCCAACACACACCCACTATTACAGTTCCACCTATCCATTACACCCCACAAGTTACTCACACATATGTGAGGAGGCAAAAACAGCCACCTCCTCCCATCACAACATTGCATGTTTCTGATCCTTTTGGTCTAGGAACAAGCAGTGGTGGTTCCAGGCTTCAATCTAGTCCAACTAGAGAAGAGACTGAACCAATGCCCTATGATTTACCTCTCCCAACAGGTAACACAGTTGGAAGTGTTGAGGGCAGTGAGCAACCTATTGAATTGATGGAACTTTGTACCAGGTTAGTAAAACAGGTTAAATCTTTGGAAAAGGATTTGGCATAGACAAAGCAGCAACATGCCAAAGATCTTAATAGTTTGAAAGCAGAAATTCAATCCTTGAAGGAAGAAGTGCAGGGGTTCAAGAAGCAAAGATCTGCAAAGATTGTGATCTCATCCCCATCCTCACCTCATGATGGTGACTCAGAGGCTTTCAGTGAAGATTTAGGTAATTCTCCCAAATAAGGGATGAAAACAGATGCTGAGACTAAGGGGAGGAGAATAGACTTTGAAGATGATGCTGATTTTGATTTTAGCATTTCAGATTTGAAGTTTGATGAACCAGTTGGAGCAAGCAATGAAACTGAAGCAGTTCCTACTCATGACCTTTCCACTGATGACTATATGGTTCCCACTGCTGGTCAAAATATTACCACTGCAGAGGAAGAAATTGAAAGAATTAGAAAGGAGAAAGGTAAAGCAGTTATGTCTAGTAAAGAAACTGAGCAACCAAGGAAGATTTCCAAAAGAGAATAAGCTCAGATAGTCTATGATGCTGATGTTGCAAGGAAATTGACAGAACATGAAACTGCAAACAACAAAAGACAAGATGAGTTAGAGATTGCAAGTTTCATGGAGGCTAAAAGGTTGAATAAATTGGAAACCACTGCACCAAATCCAGTTTCCACTGTTCCACCTACAGTCCTCGGAGAAAAAACTCCAGAGTTTACATATGTGCCAGCTGATGAAGAAATTGAATTCATGATTGCTAATGATCCAGTGGTCAAGAAGAAGGCCATTGAACTAGTTGCAAATAAGACTTTAACAGAAGAACAAAGATAAGCTCAATTAACTGATTTCATTCTAATGAAGAATCAAAAAGCACTTCAAGATGTAATTGGTAAAGTAAGAAAAGGTCAAAAAAAGTCATGACAACCAACCAAGGCACAGGTTATTGCAGAGATGAAAACTTATTGCTGTCATGTTAGAAATTGGAAAATGTCTCAGTTCAAAGGAATTTCACATGATCAGATTGAAGGGATCTACTAGAGAATTAAAAGACAAGATAGTGATTTTATCCCAATAAATCTTGAAGAAGAAGAAAGAAGATTTCCTAAGTCCAAAAGGAAAGCTACAGCTTTTGAACAAAAAATCACTAACAAGACAAGATTTGTTCAAGAACAAGAATTCCAATCTGAGAAGCTTACAGAAGATCAGTTGAATGCTATGATAGTGATAGAAGAAGAAGACTTTTATCCAGATCCACTACAAGTCAGACATCCTATTGTTGATTGGGAAATTTACACAGCCAAGAATTTTGCTCCAACATGGAAGATTACAAGATTAGGTGGTGAAACTTCATCTTTCATTCAGTTTGAAGATCTCATTAAAGCATGTGATAGAAGTGATCTTGATATGCTTTGGAAGTTGGTTCAATAAAGATTCAAGGCTGATAACTTTAAAGATGTGAAAGAGATGCAGCTATGGGTTGATTTAAGGAGACTTTATGAACCTGATCCTAGTGATAATTACTGGAAGTTTGAAGCTACAGATCTTGATACTACATGGTCATACTATGATTCATGTGAGGTTCATCATGTTTCTACAAAAGCTGGAGTGGATGCATTCATGTTTGCAGAAAAGGAATATCCACTTAAGGATGGAACTTTTACTGCAATGTTGACATCAAGAATAAGAGTTCATGAAGACACTGAGAAAGTTAGGGCTTTGATACAGAAGATACAAGATCAGTGTTCAAGAGCTATGCAAGCTTTAAGAAGAAAATGAAGTGTTTGGAAGAATTCCCCATATCCCCACAGATGCTGATTGTTTGAAGAAACTCATTGATTTGCAAAGAAATCATTAGTTTAGGGGAGGATTGTTGGGAATTACACTAACAGTTACCATGGCTAAGTATGAAGATAACCACTGCTGAAGAATGCACTAGCAGTGGAAACACATTACCACTGCTAGTACATAATTACCACTGCTTATATGATAACTGTTATGTATTGGTGTATAGATAAGTATAGAATAGATCTTGTGTATATTCTATTTAGTTAACTTTATACTTATCTTGTAAAGGAGGACTCCTTGTACTATAAAAGGAGGTCTTAGGTTAAAGTTTAGGCACATATCAATTAGAGAGCTTCAAGGTGTAACCCTAGTGATAAGGAAGATCACTCGTATTATTATCATTAATAATATTGGAGCTTAAAGTTTGGTTTATACTTTGTGTTCATCATATACAACTGTTCTCACTCACAAATAAATTCATAACCAATCTTCTAAGTACTACTAAGTATATTCCGCGTACTTGTTAGTATTACTCAAAGTATCACTCTAACACAAGGCGTGTGTTATAGATCCATCAACAACCCCCAAGGCAAAGTATGCTCATCAATAAACTTACGAGCAGACGTAACAGAGAAACGATTAGAATCTAGAGACCATTTCCATCCATCCTTATTATCTGAGATCGTGATGTCTTGAATCATAGTTTTAAATCTTCGAGTTGGCTAGACTCCACCCCACAGAGCCCTACTAAGAACCATGTTCCAATCAGAAATATTAATACAATGTGTCACCTTACTCTTCTTATTTCCTTCTAACTTATACACACGAGGGAATAACACTTTTAATAGACTATCCCCACACCACGTCTCATCCCAGAAAACATACTTGTATTTATATACAGAAAACATAGGTGAAATCCTAACTACTTAATTGCGCTAAATGGGTCTTGGGTCTTTATTAAGATAACATATCCCCTTAAACTCACAATGCTGCAACAATAAACATTAAGAGTTTGTCAGGCAAAAACGAAAATGCGACAATCTATAAAGTAGACGAAACAAAAGGCATAAAAATAATCCTAGCCAAAAGTTGGTGATGAGTGAAATGACAATCAATCTCAATATGTTTGGTCTTTTCATGAAATACTGTGTTGCACGCAATCTGAATAACACTATGATTATCACAATACAATGAAGTATGGCTACTAATATGAATATCCATATCTAAAAGCCACCAACGTAACCAAACAATCTCACAAGTAGTCACAGCCATTATACGATACTAAGCTTTAGTAGAAGATCTTGAAAGAACATCTTGTTTCTTATTCTTCCACAAAATAAGTGAATCACTAAGAAAAATGCGAAACCTGGTTGTAGACTTACGAGTAACAGAATCACCAGCCCAATCAGCAACACAATAAGCACACAAGTCTAAAGGAGACGTCGAAGGAAACAATAGTGTTTGAAACTATGTACCTCGAAGATACCTAAGAATTTATCGAACTATTGCCCAATAAAAAGTTGTGGGAATAGCAACAAATAGGCTAACAGTAAGATAAACACATAAACCAACATAAGATATATCTGGATGAGTCACTGTAAGATAAACCAAACTCCCGACAATAGTCTGATATAAACTAGGATCAGGCAAAGGATCACTAGCCGTAGGAGACTAGGAGTATATTTTGCTTTAGCATCAAGAGGAGTATCAACAATCTTATTATCTCTAGCACCATCAAACAAATCAGCTATTATGTAGTAAACCCAAATCTTCATTGCAAACCAATGCTAACTTCAATGATTCAGTTCAATCACAATCATCTCTAGTAATAATCATATCATCAACATATAATGATAAAAAATACGTCCAACACTTGCACGTTTGAAAAATAGTGTGAAATCATGATGGCTATATAAAAAACCAAATGAAGTAACTGTTGTGGAAAAATTCCCATACCAAGCATGTGGTGTTTGAGACCATAAAGAGCTTTTGGAGCTTACAAACATCCTTTAATTGATGAGGAACACATGAAGTATTGTTACATAAACTTCTTCATTTAGGTCACCATTCAAGAAGGCATTTTTTACATCCATTTGAGATATTTTCCTTTGACAACTAGAAGCTACTACAATCAAAGTTCGCACAGTTGTCATTTTTGCAACATGAGCACTTGTCTCTTCATAATCCATTCCAGACTCTTGAGAATAACCTTTAGCAACAAGACGATCCTTATATCTTTCTACAGACCCATCAGATTTGGTTTTAATCTTGTAGACACAACGCGAGCCAATAACACACTTTCCTGCTAGCAAAGGTACCAAGTCCCACATGTTAGTCTGATGAACTACACCAAGTTCCTCAACCATTGCACCCTGTCAAAGTGGATAACAAATAGCTTTTGTATATGACGTAGGCTCATAATACTGTGTATAGAAGTGACAAAAGTAGCAAACAAACTAGAATAACAAGAGTAAAAAAATCATTTCTTTTATTAGACTTACAATTACATGTGGGTCGAACATTTTCAAGAGGAACTGCTGCAACTTTAGAAGATGACTGGGTAGTCGTAGGATGAGGTTTAGTAACAATAGGTGTAGCTTTCGAAACTGTAATTGGTTGTGTTTCAGTGGTGGTGGTGGTTTCTGGAGATGTATATGATACTCATAGTGTTTTAGTAGTGATGGTTTTTGCGGTTGTTTCTGAGATCCGTTCCAGTATTTTGGGTGACACCACAAGTGTAGGTTCTTTAATAAAATAATCATAAGGGCCAATTTTTTCATGTTCAGCTTGTGTCAAATTATGTGAACTCGCATGAATAGAATAGTACGGAATGTGCTCTAAAAAATCAACATGGTGAGATATATACAACTCTTGACTAACTGGATCATAACAACGATATCCTTTTTGACTAATACCATAACAAGTACAATCGAAGATAATTTCGTACGCTCAACATGTGGTTTTAGGACAAAACAAGTACAAGCGAAGACGTGTAGTGAGGAATAATCAAGCAAAGTTCCAAAAAACTTTTCAAAAGGAGATAAAGCAAAATTATGTGCAGTTGGGATTCTAGTAATCACATATGTTGCTTTAAGAACTACTTCTCCCTAAAATACACTAGGAACATCGGCGGACAACAAAAAAGATCTACACATCTCAACAAGATGGCGATGCTTCCTTTCAGCAACACTATTTTGTTCAGGAGTGTTCGTACAAGAGATTTGATATATTCATATATGTAGTGCTATCTGATTTAAGTAAACCAACTAAATCATTAGGAGTGTATCACCCCTCAAATTCACAGCGAAAAAAATTTATAACGATCGAATGTTGAGTTTTCACAAGAACTCTAAATTCTTTAAAAATTATAAGGAAATCTGACCAATGCTTCATCAGATAAACCCAAGTATAGCGAGTAAAGTCATCGATAAATGAAACATGGTATTTGGAACATCCTTTTGTGGATGCGGGAGAAGAGCCCCACACATCATAGTGCACTATATCAAATGTAGCAGTAGAAGAGGAAATACTGTTACTGAATGGTAATGTTATGTACTTTGCAAATTTATAACCGCTACAATCAGAAATATCATGAGTGTCTAGTTTTCCCAACGCTCCTATAGATGCTAAAAACCGTGTACGAGACCTAAAGACGTAACCCAAATGAGAGTGCACTAAATAAAATGACGAGGAAGAATGATTCAATCAGAAAGAAGAAAACTCCACACTAGATGATATGATATCATGTATGTCTCTAAAATTATCCAAAACATAAAACCCCCTTGCCTATGACAAGTCCCAACCACATTATGTGTTTTACGGTCATATATAGAACAATCAGAAACATAAAATTTGACATCACATCCAGAATCACAAATTTTACTAACCTTGTCTTATTGATTGCTAATCCCAAAATTCTTTTTACGAGTTGCCAATACAAGAAAACTAACCCATGTAATATTTAGAAACATGAAAATCACAAATTAAACAAATGATCTAATTCCAGCGACTGCCACTAATAATTACCAATATAGTTTCTGATTTATTTTTCTCTTTCTCGATATGATATTACGGCTCTGATACTATGTAGAGACTAAATAAATAGTAAAGATATGTATTATTGAATTGATTAACCAAGGAACATACACGCGTTTATATACAGAAAACATAAGTGAAACCCTAACTAATTAATTGAGCTAAATGCGCCTAAACATTGGGCCTTTATTAAGCCAACACTAAGCACCTACTATAGTAAAGATTTTAAAATTGTCTTAAGCTCTTTAAGATGGTGTTTGAATTTGACTTAATTGTTTTAATATAAAAAACTAAATTTTAATAAATCATGTGAAAAATGTTTGTTTATAACTTGCTTGAAAAGGATTGCTGAAATTATAAAGTAAGAAGATGGAGGGTTTCCACATGAAGTCATCTTTTATTTTAACAAGACTTAATTGAAATGATAAACAAACAAGCCCTAAATGTTTTTTAAAAAGTAAAAATCTATTTACGCGGAGTATTAGTTTATCAATCATCATTCAGTTACATATTTACTTATTTTATTGAGTTAGTTTCAGGTTTTTTGGCTCCAATTTTGATTCTGTAGGAGTCTCTCGACTTTAATTTGTTTATTTCGGAGCCCTATCTAAAACCGTGTAAATATCTCTAAAGATGTGTTTGTCTTTTACAAAAAAAGTATTACCAAGCTCGTACGTCTTACCAGTAAGAGGCAGTCAGACATAAAGGATGTTTGGTTTTTTTATTTTTTACTTATTTATTTTTATTTCCATTCTGTAGCAGTAAGAAGTATCTCGCCTAACCCAGTAAGACTTGGTGAACAACCCTGGCCACCCTTTAACCCTATCTATCAAGAAAAGATCATTAAAGATGTTTATAGATCAATCATCGATCTTTAAATATTAACACCTACCTGGGTCCGAACATCAACCAACAAACAAAACTCATACCAAAATCTTTTTTCAAAAATTAAAACAAGATTTTAGAGATGTTCCTTTGGTAATTCAAAATTAAAAGGGACACACAACTGTTATATGATTGTGGTTCGGTTTTGGTCAGAAAGAAAAGAACCAATATTGTTCGTTGTTGTAACCTCTAGCAAAAAAAAAAAAAAAACAAAAAAACAAAAGAAAAACAAAAATGGTTTGATGTTGTGTGTGATAAAAGAAGAAGGTAAAATAGTTAAAGACCCATATTATGTGTTCATGATTTTTAGGTTCAAACCAAGTTTTTGTGTTATCATTAGTATTGGGCTGAATTTGTCGAGTTCATTGGATTAGAAACCAAGCTAATTTTTGTGAAACTGAAGAATCGAAGTGATAACCGTAACACGCTTGTTGACAAAGGTGAACCGAAACCGTGTGTTTGTAAATCTCAAAGATTGATTTGTTTTTTCAAATATTTATTTGAGCTATTTATTCATCGTATAGCTATGGTTTGATATATATACTTAAATAACGGACAATTAAACTACTCAAACAATTATAAAAAAACAAATCAGTCAAATTCAGATTTTATAACCATCTTTTAATTGTAAAATGCAATAGTCATATTAAGACAAAAAAGCATCTTAAATAAACAAACCCACCATAAATCTCTTAGCTCAAAATCTGTTGAGTACCATCCCGTTACCCAGAAAAATTATAAACATGTTTATTAAAATGGACTAAAAATGAATGTCAAAATAAAAGGCTCAATTTTGCATTATCAAATAGTCAACCGAAATTTCATTTGTGAGGTGTGAAATGAAATATCTGTTCAAAAAAAAAAAAAAAAAAAAAAAAAAAAAAAAAAAAAAATAGTCAACCGAAATAAAAAATTAAGTCAATCTCAGGGGTATTTGCGTTTGCTTGACTTCTATTTGAGTTGAATTTCTATTTTGTTACTATCATAATTTCGAGATGTATTTTTGTATTATTTGAATAAAGCAAACTGCAATTAAAAAAACAAAACAAAACATTATTTAGGTAATAGTGTGTTTTTTTTTGTTTACACTATTTAGATACGGGGTATTAGTTATGTTTAAAATTGGGTGATGATAAATGATGAAATATCAAAATAATGAAACGTGATATCCGATATTTTAAACCTTAGATATAAAGAAATGAGATACTCGTAAGTATAAAGGATTGAGTATGTCTTAACATCTAACCCTGTTGTACTCGCTCGCCTCCCGCAGAGACACTCAAAGCGAAGCAGGGATGTGAATGGAGGAATTATTTGCTAACACTACAATCTAAAAAACTTCAGAAATGATCAATTTTGGCAAAATCACGATATGCATACTCTAGAGTGGATTTTAGTTATGTTTCATTTTCCAAAGATGAGACAACAAAACTGATACATATTTTAGGGAAAGATAGTCGAATTTGTAACACTTGTCTAGCATGTATATGCAATTACTAGTGTTGGAATTATAATATCATGACAATCATATAAAATAAACTAAACACATCAAGAGAGCATATGCGGAAGCGTTATAACAATATCATATAACATGTAATTAATTAATCAATAATAAATAGTAAACATACCTTTGTGATTCTAGCCCGAACAAGAATCAATTGCAATCTTTAATTCAAGAACCCTAATTAGGGTTTATGTGGATTATAAGAATTACCCCTTACTTTTTTGTAATTCAATCCAAGAATCAAACAACATTATGTTTGAATCACGTTCTTGTACACACGTACTAAAACAAGTTAAAGTAATGCTAGTTTTTAGAACACAAAATTAAACCAAAACCTTTTGTTTAATGAAGAAAATCAATCAACCCTTTAAGGGTGTTTGTTTGATCGACTACAAAAAACAAAGAGAAGAAAAACAAGTTTAGGGTTTGTGTGTGTGCACAAGAGATACAAACCTTTAACCCTTAGCCTTGTATATATAGTGTATGAAACTTGGAGCTCAAGAAAACAAAGGAGGTGCCCTCTTTTTGGGTTGGCCGATCGGATCTAAGCCCAAGGGGGCTTCCGGATGCTTCTTGACTTACCAATTAATCATACACATTCTTTACTTATATTCGTCTAATGATCATTAGTCATTTATCTTAAATACTAAATAATCATTATATATATATATATATTTGTGTAATAAATAATTAAATATAAACTTTTACATTTAATTATTAAACTTTAACTCTCATACGTAAAGTGTGCAATCCCGTGATCTCGAGTTCGATCCTAACATACGACTACTAAAATAATGTCCATAATCTAACAGCTCCCACTTGGACATATTTTAATAGTGTAATCACATCGGTTAGCGTCTAGCAACACTTCGATGCCTCTAGTACGATCTCGAGTAAGGCTCCTGGAAAAACCCTTTAATGATTTCTCATTATCATTATCCTTTTGTTTCTAATACCATGTTAATAAGGATATGGATTAAAGTCATTCCTTAATTAACCATATTGTTTCTCGTTGTTTGTGATTGATCAAGATTACCAAATCTTCTGAACATATTCAGGGGAGATCTTCGGTGCGGCCGCACATGCATCTTAACAACCCTACGAGTGGCCCAGCAGTATTAAACTCCAAAAATAAATTTGAATGAACAAATTATATCTTGAATACAAGCAAAACCCACAAACTTTGTAACACTTTCGAAAACAACCCTTATGACTACCAGTTACGTATAGCGTTAAGTTGTTCCACAAAAATGTACTACATTCATGACACTTATCTTGCATCTCAAGTCTGAGGATAACTTCTCATGATTTACTTAATAACAAAATCCATAAAGTAACATCATGTTGTTGGGATAAGTCCTATATTCGGTATCATTGAATATCATCATAAATGGCATGACTATGCATCAATATACTTTAAGTATATTATACCAACCTTCAGATTTGTCTTTATTTAATAATATTCGCATATTATTAACAGACAACGGACAATTTAGAATAACATTTATTCATGGATTAAACATACAAATATAGGATACAATATATTATAAATTAAACATACCATGTATTTTAAATTTATAATAATTGTTTAACATCCCTTATCGAAATACTAAATAGATCAATGCATGATAACTCTTGGTGATGAATTATGTCTCTATGATGTGCTATTTGTTAGTGCAAGTTTTAAATTTATAAGGGTGAATTACCAAATCTAGAAACAACACATATGAGCAAGTGTACTCGTCCGTTATAGCAAGATGTGATAGTAAGTCGGGATCGTTCGCAGGGATTTGTGAGTGAATCAAAATATAAGTCTAAAAGTAAATCTCTAATGTACGCAAATAAGATAATAAGCAAATTCAATAATTTAAAAACTACACTTGTTTAGACTAGTTTTCTACTTAATGACACACATGATTGTGATAACTTTTGATAACATGTTGGTTGAAATAATTAGATGGTGATCTAATCTATTGTTTCTACAAGTTAAACCTTCGTCAAGATTTTAGTTCATAAAAACAAGCTTTAGGTGTAAACCAATCAATTAAAGATCTATCCAAGGTTCATAAGGTATGGTGAATATCATAAACACAAGAACAAACTCTTATTACAAATCAAATACTCTTAAGAAATGGTCAATACAAAAGGTAACCTATTCATAGACAAAAAGGTTACAATTGTTTATAAACATTTAAACTTTCGTCCAACTAAAGGTTTACAAACAATCCGATTTGATGTTATAAAAGCTTTCTCATTACAATCATACTTCTTGTTTCTTTGTTTAGTCAAGAATAATTATGGTGAAAAACAATCATTCATAGACAAATGATTATAACTAGTTGAGTAATAACAAATCTTTCGACCCTTGAAACTATTATCAATTAGTTAACCTTGGCTAAACAAATGTCACGATGAAACTTAAGGTACGATTGGTTCTTAGGATTGACTTGAAATTGAATTAAAACATGTTATCACAATCATAACTATCACCAAGTATAAAACATCATCAAAACAAGTGTAAAAAGATTACTAGCCACTCATAGCAAACATGCAAATAAACTCAGAATATTTAACATTAGAATCCATGGTTTTAAATCTTACAATGATTTGACATTGATAACAAATGACAAGGTATTGACAACCTAAGTTTTGGTGATGATTTCTTGAGATTTTCGGACTCCAAATGTTGCTTCCTTGGTCCTGCAAAGTTCCTGGTTCTTTCTGCACGAATTTTCCTCCTTTGAGAGCTAGCTGATGATAATAATTGAGAGTAGTAATGAGAGTAAATGGTATCTTGAATGGTGTCTTCAATTTTGCACTTTTGAGGTCCTTATATGCTTGTCCAATACTCCTAGTAATGAATAGGGACTAAAATGCTGGAACTTGGACAATAAGATACTAAGAAGGGCCTAGAACCATGGGACAAAAGACTAAGATTCGTGCACAAAAGTTGGTAAAAACATGCAGAAATGACCATCTGATCGGTTGCGGGTTGATACCGATCGGATGGAAATGGTCATTATGGCTATGCGATCGGTTAGGCTCCAACCGATCGGATGGTAGATCCTGGCTGCTTTGGACTTTTTTCTTTTCCTTGTGTAGTTCTTTATGCACTATCCAAACTTGATTAACTTCTGAACTTGGAACTTTGAAATGACAAAACTTAGGTTCTCATATGGAATGCTTCACAGATTGGACTTTTGAGCTTGAGAATCTTCATGTAATCGCGTATACTTCATTTTCTTCACTTTTTCTCCATTTTTCCTACATTTGGCTACATATGGTACAAAAACATACTTTGATACGATTTAGTGGCAAAAGCATATAAAAACAACTAAATAACAAACACAAAAACACTAATAACGCTTATAAAAACATGTTAACTTTGAGCGTTATCAAATCCCCCACACTTAAACTTTGCTTGTCCTCAAGCAAATCTAGAAGAAAACTAAATATCCACATGGTAACCAAGAATGATTAGAAAAATGTGATGCAAATCCACCAAGTACAAGTACAAGATAAGATTCATCCTTTTCAAGCTTAAGTGGTGAAAAACCGAGATGTTTGACAATACCCAATGATTTTCTCGCTTGATTAACATTTCTAAACACCTCACGAAAAAGAAACGAAATATAATTCACTCAATCACTCATTTATTTAGGTAGTGGAGTATATATAAGAGAAATCACACTCATTGCTCAGTCATGATCTAATTATTACCATAGGCTTGTACAAGAAACAAAACTACACCGCAATGGCGTAAGTACCAAGTCTACATATCAAAGAGGTCTTTTATTCGGGTTGTAATTTAAGGCTTCGGGTTGTACCAGGCTTATGTTCAAACATCTCATACAAAAACACAATAGATTACTGGCGCGAGTTTTTGATTACTCAAAAACCGGATGGTCACTACAATATTCTTGCACTTGATATTCTCACAAAGCCATTACTATATCCGGAAAGATAAAGTAATTTGGTAAGGGTAGGGATAAGGTATGGGAATATTTATGAAATTGGTTTTAAAATAAAAATAAAGTAAAGTCTAAGTCTCATTGTTGCTAATCACCGAACAAACCACGAACTCGTAAATGATTATAGTTACAATCTTCCTTTTCTTCAAATATTGATACATCGATTCGCCATAACAATATTCTTCATACTTAGCACATTGGCTAACAACATATCACAAAATTTCATCTTTACATATAGCACATTTGCTATAATTGTCACCTTATAGTTGCGATGACTTTTTTTTTTTTTTTTTTTTTTTTTTTTTTTTTTTTTTTTTTTTTTTTGCAAATAACTCCCCCACACTTCGCATAAGCATCACCACAACAATACAAATAAGAAGCTGCAGTCTCCGTTTTTGTCGGAATGGCACACACATGATTGGTGAAGATTGGTGAAGTGTGGCTAACTAATAATCATCAGAAACAATCCAACAACCAAGCAACTAGCAACCCACCATTTAGACTTTGACAAGGGTTAGGCTAAGGTTTAAATTGTAAAATCTTTTTGTATTTTTCTGGATTTAACAAAATGAAAAGGATGGCTCGGAGGGTGTAACTAGGGGTATCTAGCATTAAAGATGAACGCTAACAAAAGGGTTAAAAATTGGAAATTAACTAATCAATGTGACTAGCTAAAAATCAATAATGAAGGCTATTTGGTTAAAATCCTAAGGTTGCCTCTTATCACGTATGTATACTTATATTACAAAAATGTAATCTCACAACGGTCTCATAATGATTTACAAGTACAAGTTCTAGAATAAATAAAATCACCGGCACACTCATAACAAAAGATTCAAGCATAAAAGATGTATGCTAGATATGAAACAGGCTTAAATCCTCACAATTTAGTGGAAAGGGTTATAATATGTGCTAGAAAATGTTATCGATCCAAAAATGGATTGCAATATTAATCGGGACACATCTCAAATTTTTCAAAATTACCAATTTTTACCAGTGGATAGATCCAGTTATTCTAATAAATTATTCCTAAAAGCATGAAAACAACTAGATTATAAGGACAAACAAAATTTAAAAATTAAATCAATATTAGACTTAATTTCTTATTTTACCTACTCCCCCCCCCCCCCCCCTCACACTTAAGTTAAGCATTGTCCTCAATGTGATAAACGAACTTAAATATGAAAGTAGGGAAAATGAGAAAATAAACCATGATATCCAGTGTTATGTTTCTATCCAATCTTCTATCTCTTGCAATCAACACCTGCATTATTAGAAACAAAAACAAACAAACAAAAAGCATTGCATTTTTATTCAAATTAGTGGCACACCCCCACACTTAAGTTTGACCAAGTGGTAAAACTTTGGGGTATAGACACTGAAAAATAAAATAAAAATAAACACACGGGTTGCCTCCCGATAAGCGCTTGTTTTATTAACGAGTCCTCAGCCGGACTCAAACTTCGAATAGATTATGAAGTTTTAGTGTTATGTTTCCTTTTAGGGATATACAACACATTTCCTATCACAATTCCCTCTCCTGTTTCATCTATGTTTTCCAATATAACATTTTCCCATGCTCTAGGAAGAGCATCATAGATAAAACCATTACTGTGTGCCCAAGGTACCATTTCCTTGTGTGGAGCCATGAATGTGATAGCTTCACATTTAAATTCGGATGAAATTTCTTCATTAGAAATCACGTTTAATTGCTCTTTATCATAATAGAGTTTAATTCGGTGCCCATTTACAATGAAACTTCCACCATGTTTGTCATAAAGTTCAACATAACCTGATGGAAATCCATGTTTCACTACATATGGTCCAAACCATTTTGGCTTAAGTTTCAGAGCTTTAAACTTGTATTTCATATTGAAGAGCAGAACTTTATCTCCAGCTTTGAATTGTTTTCGAATTCTCAGCTTTCTATCGTGGTATGCTTTGGTTCTTGCTTTATATAGCTTGGAGTTCTCATAAGCTTGAAGTCTTAACTCATCAAGTTCATGCAATTGCAAAAATCTCTTTTCTCCAGCTATTTTTAGATTAGGATTACAGTTTCTTAACGCCTAGTAAGCACGGCGTTCAAGTTCGAACGGTAAATGACATGTTTTCCCATACAAGAGTCTGTATGGTGTTGTACCAATTGGTGTTTTATATGCCGTACGAAATGCCCATAGAGCGTCGTCTAATTTCCTTGACCAAACGGAAGGATTGTCCTTAACCGTTCTTTCAAGTATTCTTTTTATAGCTCCATTGGTATTTTCGACTTGACCACTAGTTTGTGGATGATAAGCTGTAGCAAAACGATGATGAACTCCATATCGTTTCATTACTTTCTCCATTTGTTTATTACAGAAATGGGATCCTCTGTCACTTATTAAAGCTTTAGGAATTAGCGAGCAAAAAGCTTTTTGAGAAAGTTGACAACAACTCGTGCATCGTTAGTAGGAAGAGCTTCAGCTTCTACCCATTTGGAAACATAATCGATTGCAACGAGGATATTGTAACACCCCCAAAATACCGCAGCGGAAGACTGTGTCACTGGGGTGCTACTTCATAATACAAAGTACAAGTTATAGAAAACGAACTCTAAATGAGACGTTTTGAAAAGTTACCATTCTATTAATGAATTCAAAGTTACAAACATGAGATTCCAAAGTATGATACATAAATGTATACAAAGTTTTGAATGGTAAATGATAAAAGCGTAAGTCTTCAGAATATGCAGCTTGACTCTAAGTTCCATGCACTAGCTATCGCCTTACTAACCTGAGATAAACATGCTAAAGTGTCAACACAATGGTTGGTGAGTTCATAGAGTTTGTCTTAAAATAGTTGAAAAGCCTTAAAAGAATGTTCACACAGCAAAGGCATCGTGAATCCACTCAGTTACAAGTCCCGCCATAAGAGACTTGTAACCTGTGTGTTCACAACCCACTGCTACAATATAGTATGATAAAGACATGTATAAGTTCATCAAGACAATTTAAGCAATTAGAAGTGAGTCTCTACTTCATCTCCGAAGACCTCACTTTTATGATGTATCCAACATTCGCAAATGTTAGGATGTATCAAAGACAACTGGGAGTCAATTCCCAAAGACAACTGGGAGCCACTTCCCAAAGACAACTGGGAGTCAATACCCAAAGACAACTACTAGTCAATAAATAGAATAACGCAATTAAGTATAACGCAGTCATGTATGTAAGCAATCAAGTATAATGCCATCAAGTATAAGACAATCAAGTATAACACAGTCACGTATAAACGTTTTGAGTATTTGTACAAGTAAGCAAGTAGTTGAGCATGTATCCCCCCCAAGAGTTTAAAACAAGTACGAAAAGAGTAGGGGCTATGACTCACCTTAAGCTTATGTAATGAGAAATGAAAGTGGTAGTCGAATCGCGAAAGTCTCTAAGAGCAGCCTATAATAGAACGTTGCGACTTAGGTTTGGAGTAACGTCTAAGAATACGAAGAATTGCCCATATATGTCTTGCATAATGTTCATGATGTAGTACTTAGTATATAGCGTAAGTCGTTGAATATTAATGGTCTATGAAACATGTATAGTTTGTATATCTCTTACTACCGTTCGGGCCGACATAATTCAGAAGTCATGAAGTAAACGTTCGAGGAGCCAGGACACTTTAACTCGTAAATCCACAACTCGTCTCGACGGCTTACTTAATGAACTCCTCACATGAGGCTCCCTACTATTGCAGTATTTGATAACATATATATATATATATATATATATATATATATATATATATATATATATATATATATATATATATATATATATATATATATATATATATATATATAAGCTTTTGATCTTTTAATAGTTATATGGTCTTTAGCCGTGGCTTTGCCGTGACTTTGGTCATGTTACCATGGTCTTGAGACTCAACCTTGGCTTTAGCCATGGTTGTGGTCTTGGCTTTAGGTCTTTAGACCTCTTGGTCTCATCTAATTATAACAATTATATAGTTACTTTGGTCTAAAAATGGGCTGTTAAGAATTTGAAGAACATTATCACTCAGAAAGCATTTTCAGGTCTCGAGCTTCTTTATTCCTGAACGAAAACGTCGTTCCGGACAACTTTCGTGTTTTAACTTTTTGATGAATCGGACCAGAAGTGGGACTTTCAAAATCATAATTTGATCAGAATGCTATTTAGGCAGATTTGCCGTTTTGGTTTCGCTAACTTCAAATGGTCATAACTTTTGACTCGTGTACTTGTTTTGGGTGATTCAAATTGCTATGTTTTCCTTTTTAAGTCCTCTTTAACAGTAAGTAAGTGTCAAATATCAAAGTTATACTATTTTGGTCGTGGTTCTCCATAAAAATCACTAGTTTGCTTGTTTACTTGTCATAAGTTAACATATGTATACCAATACTTGTTTTATCCATTTTTAAACATCATGAACACAATACAAAGACCATATATAGCATGAAAGAAACATAATAAGCATGAAATGATATTGAGCAAGAAAGTGTATAAGGGTTTCTTACAACTTTTGGCTTTCTCTTAAAAAAGGAAGTCAAGTATGAACTAGGACACTAAACCTATGCTTATAAACCCTTTACCACAACTCTTGTAACCCTTGCTAACCTTGATCTAACCCTTGTGAAAATCATTTAACTTCAGCCCTAGTAACCTTGTGTAGCTCCTAATTCAACCATGGAATCACCAAACAAACTTAAGAACTAGGTAGAGAATACTAAGACCTTGAACTTTGGTATGTAATTTGTAACTTGAAGATCAAAGATGATGAAGCTATGGAATTATGTTGGGAAGTTTTAAATGGTGATGAAAAGAATGAAGAGATGAGTTTCCTTTTATAGTGCAAGTGAGGAGGTTAGCTAGTACTTACTTGTGGTTAAAATTGGAACACATGAAGTATAATGAACTAATGGTTAAAAACTAAACACATCTATGCATACTTGGTTGTTCTTAGACCATATACTTTCCTAGGCTTATTATCAAGCCACCAAGGCCACCATATACACGTTCATGGACAAGGGGAAGGGACTAGGTGGATGAATCTTGGCCTTATATAAGTTACGTAGTGAGTTTTGGTCCCGTTAATCGCTAACCGTAAGTTGTTAAGTCACGAAACGTAAAACCGGGTATCCTAAAAATATGAAACTTATAAATATGGTTAAACATGTCAATATAGTCCATAATAAAATATAAAATGAGTGGTAGGTTCTATCGGGTGCGAAAACCCTGCTAAAAACTGGAAACACGGGTCTAAAACGCGCAATTCGCGTAAAACGCTGAACTGAAAAACGTAAAATTCCGAAACTTTTGGAATTGTCCTAAAATGAGAGAAAATCATATTTCTATTGTTTATAATGTTTTATGGATATATCGGGATGCTGGAAGGACGTTTAAACCTAAAAGTAAATCTCGGACACGGCTTCGTGATTTTTGAAGAAATGATCCGACGAGCGTGAAATTCTCGGATTATCATTAAAATAGTTTAACTTACGAGAATATGAAATAAAAATTTCTGAGATGAATAGTAAAAAGTGAATAGTAAAAAGTGAATAGTGAAATTTTCGGGAATAAAAGTTAACCTGAAATTGCGAATTGTTACAGTCTCTACCCCTTAAGGAGAACTTCGCCCCGAAGTTCTGTTGATGTTAACTACTTACGATGTGTCTAAAAGAATTCGGGATCTCTAATATAGTGGTGTTCACTCTGATTCGTCTAAGATTCTGGTTAAGGAGTTGTATCGGCTACAATTAAGCCCACTTATTTATAACTCATTACTTACATAAAGAAGCGTCCAAATTTATGTAAGTAAGGGATCATAAACTCATGGTTCGGTGATTTACAATTTCTTTATTTAACTGAAGAGGCGTCCCAATCCATTTAAATAAGGAGATTCTAAAACATCCTACTTAAGAATTTCTGACACAAAATCCGCCTTCTGAGGCAGATGGTAAGATAATCCAGTCATCAAATCCCTAAAGCTAAGCAATAATATTATTTAACTCAAATCTTGTGTCTCATCAAACACAAGATTAAGTTAACTAATTAGTTATTACTGAGCTCCATGTTTTTAATGACTCGACGAATCTCTGCGGCTCCTTATAATACTAAAGTCACATTATCTAACAGCGTGGAACAAACAAACCTCTAACCAAAAAGCACATGTGTATGTATTGTGTGTAAGGCAAATAAAGAGGAAGGTCCCAACGTATATAGCAGTTATAGTCTAGGCACTAAATGCAACCTAGTTCTCTATAACCAAGGCTCTGGTACCAATCTGTAACACCCCCAAAATACCGCAGCGGAAGACTGTGTCACTGGGGTGCTACTTCATAATACAAAGTACAAGTTATAGAAAACGAACTCTAAATGAGACGTTTTGAAAAGTTACCATTCGATTAATGAATTCAAAGTTACAAACATGAGATTCCAAAGTATGATACATAAATGTATACAAAGTTTTGAATGGTAAATGATAAAAGCGTAAGTCTTCAGAATATGCAGCTTGACTCTAAGTTCCATGCACTAGCTATCGCCTTACTAACCTGAGATAAACATGCTAAAGTGTCAACACAATGGTTGGTGAGTTCATAGAGTTTGTCTTAAAATAGTTGAAAAGCCTTAAAAGAATGTTCACACAGCAAAGGCATCGTGAATCCACTCAGTTACAAGTCCCGCCATAAGAGACTTGTAACCTGTGTGTTCACAACCCACTGCTACAATATAGTATGATAAAGACATGTATAAGTTCATCAAGACAATTTAAGCAATTAGAAGTGAGTCTCTACTTCATCTCCGAAGACCTCACTTTTATGATGTATCCAACATTCGCAAATGTTAGGATGTATCAAAGACAACTGGGAGTCAATTCCCAAAGACAACTGGGAGCCACTTCCCAAAGACAACTGGGAGTCAATACCCAAAGACAACTACTAGTCAATAAATAGAATAACGCAATTAAGTATAACGCAGTCATGTATGTAAGCAATCAAGTATAATGCCATCAAGTATAAGACAATCAAGTATAACACAGTCACGTATAAACGTTTTGAGTATTTGTACAAGTAAGCAAGTAGTTGAGCATGTATCCCCCCCAAGAGTTTAAAACAAGTACGAAAAGAGTAGGGGCTATGACTCACCTTAAGCTTATGTAATGAGAAATGAAAGTGGTATTCGAATCGCGAAAGTCTCTAAGAGCAGCCTATAATAGAACGTTGCGACTTAGGTTTGGAGTAACGTCTAAGAATACGAAGAATTGCCCATATATGTCTTGCATAATGTTCATGATGTAGTACTTAGTATATAGCGTAAGTCGTTGAATATTAATGGTCTATGAAACATGTATAGTTTGTATATCTCTTACTACCGTTCGGGCCGACATAATTCAGAAGTCATGAAGTAAACGTTCGAGGAGCCAGGACACTTTAACTCGTAAATCCACAACTCGTCTCGACGGCTTACTTAATGAACTCCTCACATGAGGCTCCCTACTATTGCAGTATTTGATAACATATATATATATATATATATATATATATATATATATATATATATATATATATATATATATATATATATATAAGCTTTTGATCTTTTAATAGTTATATGGTCTTTAGCCGTGGCTTTGCCGTGACTTTGGTCATGTTACCATGGTCTTGAGACTCAACCTTGGCTTTAGCCATGGTTGTGGTCTTGGCTTTAGGTCTTTAGACCTCTTGGTCTCATCTAATTATAACAATTATATAGTTACTTTGGTCTAAAAATGGGCTGTTAAGAATTTGAAGAACATTATCACTCAGAAAGCATTTTCAGGTCTCGAGCTTCTTTATTCCTGAACGAAAACGTCGTTCCGGACAACTTTCGTGTTTTAACTTTTTGATGAATCGGACCAGAAGTGGGACTTTCAAAATCATAATTTGATCAGAATGCTATTTAGGCAGATTTGCCGTTTTGGTTTCGCTAACTTCAAATGGTCATAACTTTTGACTCGTGTACTTGTTTTGGGTGATTCAAATTGCTATGTTTTCCTTTTTAAGTCCTCTTTAACAGTAAGTAAGTGTCAAATATCAAAGTTATACTATTTTGGTCGTGGTTCTCCATAAAAATCACTAGTTTGCTTGTTTACTTGTCATAAGTTAACATATGTATACCAATACTTGTTTTATCCATTTTTAAACATCATGAACACAATACAAAGACCATATATAGCATGAAAGAAACATAATAAGCATGAAATGATATTGAGCAAGAAAGTGTATAAGGGTTTCTTACAACTTTTGGCTTTCTCTTAAAAAAGGAAGTCAAGTATGAACTAGGACACTAAACCTATGCTTATAAACCCTTTACCACAACTCTTGTAACCCTTGCTAACCTTGATCTAACCCTTGTGAAAATCATTTAACTTCAGCCCTAGTAACCTTGTGTAGCTCCTAATTCAACCATGGAATCACCAAACAAACTTAAGAACTAGGTAGAGAATACTAAGACCTTGAACTTTGGTATGTAATTTGTAACTTGAAGATCAAAGATGATGAAGCTATGGAATTATGTTGGGAAGTTTTAAATGGTGATGAAAAGAATGAAGAGATGAGTTTCCTTTTATAGTGCAAGTGAGGAGGTTAGCTAGTACTTACTTGTGGTTAAAATTGGAACACATGAAGTATAATGAACTAATGGTTAAAAACTAAACACATCTATGCATACTTGGTTGTTCTTAGACCATATACTTTCCTAGGCTTATTATCAAGCCACCAAGGCCACCATATACACGTTCATGGACAAGGGGAAGGGACTAGGTGGATGAATCTTGGCCTTATATAAGTTACGTAGTGAGTTTTGGTCCCGTTAATCGCTAACCGTAAGTTGTTAAGTCACGAAACGTAAAACCGGGTATCCTAAAAATATGAAACTTATAAATATGGTTAAACATGTCAATATAGTCCATAATAAAATATAAAATGAGTGGTAGGTTCTATCGGGTGCGAAAACCCTGCTAAAAACTGGAAACACGGGTCTAAAACGCGCAATTCGCGTAAAACGCTGAACTGAAAAACGTAAAATTCCGAAACTTTTGGAATTGTCCTAAAATGAGAGAAAATCATATTTCTATTGTTTATAATGTTTTATGGATATATCGGGATGCTGGAAGGACGTTTAAACCTAAAAGTAAATCTCGGACACGGCTTCGTGATTTTTGAAGAAATGATCCGACGAGCGTGAAATTCTCGGATTATCATTAAAATAGTTTAACTTACGAGAATATGAAATAAAAATTTCTGAGATGAATAGTAAAAAGTGAATAGTAAAAAGTGAATAGTGAAATTTTCGGGAATAAAAGTTAACCTGAAATTGCGAATTGTTACAGATATATTCGTATTTGTGTGATTTAGGGAAGGGTCCCATAAAATCAATTCCCCAAATGTCGAATATTTCACAGACTTGAATGCTCTTTTGAGGCATTTCGTCTCTTCGAGAAAGGTTACCGGATATTTGGCACGCATCGCAGTTTTGAACGAGAGTATACGCTTCCTTAAAAATTGTAGGCCAATAGAATCCAGCATCAAAAACTTTTCTAGCTATAGTGGAAGGACCATAATGTCCCCCAGTTGAGCCATGATGACATTCATCAAGAATTTTTCTTGTTTCGGAACCCGAAACACATCTTCGTATCATTCCATCCTTGCACATTTTAAAAAGGTAAGGTTTCTCCCAATAATAGTGTTTTAGTTCTGAAAAGAACTTACTACGTTGGTAGTGACTCATCCCTTTTTTAAGAATATCTTCTACAAGATAATTTGCGTAATCTGCAAACCATGGTATTTCTTAATCATCATCTTTATCTATCGTCATGAGAGTTTCTTCTGGAAAATAATCATTAATTTCATTTTCTTTTAATTCTTCCAAATTCGGATTCTCGAAATGTGACAAAGGATCTGCTGCAAGATTTTCTGCTCCTTTCTTGTCTTTTATTTCGATATCGAATTCTTGCAGTAATAAAATCCATCTGATAAGACGCGGTTTTGCATCTTGTTTGGTAAACAGATATTTGAGTGTGGAATGATCTGTAAAAACTATCGTTTTTGAAAGCACGAGATAATATCTGAATTTGTCGAATGCAAAAACTACGGCTAATAATTCTTTCTCCCCATAACCGTATAGTTTTGTTGAGCATTGTTGAGTGTTTTACTAGCAAAGTATATAGGACGAAAATGTTTTCCTTCACGTTGTCCTAAAACAGCTCCAACAGCGAAATCGCTTGCATCACACATGATTTCAAATGGTAGTGACCAATTAGGTGCAACCATAATTGGGGTACTAGTCAATTGACTTTTCAATGTTTTGAAAGCTTTAATGCAGTCAGCATTGAAATCAAATACAGAATCTTTTTCTAAAAGTTTAGTCATAGGACGTGCTATTTTTGAAAAATCTTTGATAAATCGGCGGTAAAAACCAGCATGTCCTAGAAAACTTCTAACGGCTTTAACGTTAGTTGGTGGTGGTAATTTGGTGATAACATCTATTTTAGCTTTGTCTACTTCCATTCCTGAACTTGATATCTTGTGTCCTAACACAATTCCTTCAGTTACCATAAAATGACATTTTTCCCAATTAAGAACTAGATGTGCAGCTTCACATCTCTCAAGCATTTTATCAAGATTGGAAAGACAAGTTTCAAAAGAATCACCAAAAACTGAAAAGTCATCCATGAAAACTTCCATAGATGTCTCAAGCATGTCTTGAAATATTGCGATCATACACCTTTGAAAAGTTGCAGGTGCATTACATAGACCAAAAGGCATACGCCAGTAAGCGTAGGTTCCAAAAGGACACGTAAATGTGGTTTTCTCTTGATCGGCTGGATCGATAGGAATTTGGAAATATCCCGAAAAACCATCAAGGAAGCAAAAGTATTTGTTTCTTGCTAATCTTTCGAGCATCTGATCCATGAACGGTAGAGGAAAATGATCTTTCCTGGTGGCTTTGTTAAGTTTTCTGTAATCAATACATACTCGCCATCCAGTGACAGTTCTAGTAGGAACTAATTCATTCCTTTCGTTTGTCACTACAGTCATTCCTCCTTTCTTTGGAACACAATGAACTAGACTCACCCATGGGCTATCCTCGATAGGATAAATAATTCCTGTGTCAAGAAGTTTGATGATTTCCTTTTTAACAACTTCTTTCATATTTGGGTTGAGTCGACGTTGTCTTTCTACAACGGGTTTAGTACCTTCTTCACAATTGATTTTGTGTTTGCAAAAATCTGGACTTATTCCTGGAATATCAGAAGTTTTCCACGCAAAAGCGCGTTTATGCTTCTTAAGAACAGAAATGAGTCTTTCTTTTTGATTTGTTTCGAGCAACGACGATATGACTACTGGAAGAAGTGAATTTTCTTCTAAGTAGGCATATTTGAGATTATTGGGAAGGGTTTTGAGTTCCAAATCAGTGGTTGGTTCTTCGAGAGATGATTTGATTTTCATTTGATCTTTCTCAATGATATCTTCAAATTTCTCTTCTTCCTGTTCTTCTAAATTTATTTCCATGAATTCCTCAAATTCTTTATCAGAATCTGTTTCACTGATCTTTTCTGAAGTAGTCATGAATGGTTTTGAATCGTCAAGTAATGCATCCAATTCTTCTTCAGTGACTTCATCAATTACATCGATGTTATAACATGTGTCATCACTGGAATTTGGATATTTCATTGCTTTATCGATTAAGAATGTGATTCGATCTTCTCTTACTCCAAGATTGAGTTCTTTGCCTTTGACTTTAATCATGGCATCAGCAGTGTTCAAGAAAGGTCTTCCTAAGATTAAGGGTACTCGACTATCTTTCTCCATTTCTAAGATGACAAAATCCACAGGAAAAACAAATTTACCAACTTGAACAAGCATATTTTCAGCAACCCCAACAGTATATTGGTATGTATGGTTGGCTAATCTTATACTCATCTTAGTAGGTTTTAATGTATTGATGGAAAGTTTAGAATACAACGAATAGGGTATCAAATTAATGCTTGCACCTAGATCGGCCAAAGCATCACATGTGATGTTGTTTCCTAATGTACATGGTATAAGAAAACTTCCGGGATCTCCAAGTTTTGGTGGAATTTTGTTTTGAATGATAGCGGAGCATTCCTCATTGAGAACGGTAGCGGAAATTTGTTCCAACTTGTTTCGATTATTAAGAAGTTCTTTAAAAAATTTTCCATAATTGGGCATTCCAGCTAGAACATCAACGAGGGGTACGTTAATTCTAACTTCTTTGATCATCTCTAAAAACTTCTTATTTCGCTCCTCTCTTTTCTCTTTTCTTAGGGCTTGTGGATATGGTATTTTCGGTGTATAAGGTTTTATTGGCGGAACGATATTTTCTTTGGTTGATATTTTTGTTGGTTCTTCTTCAACTGCTTCTTCTTCAGCTTCTTCCTCCTCCTCATCTTGAATAATAGTGTTATCGGTAGGAATGGGTGGTGGATCATATGAGAGACAACTTCGAGTGAATACAGCATTGATATGCTCATTTCTGTTTTGTGGTGGACGATAATTCTTATCGTTTGATCCAGATGGTTTTGGATTGGATTGGGTGTTACTTGGTAATGTACCTGGAATTTGAGAAGAAAATTGATCAGAAAGTCTACCAAATTTTTGTTCAAGATCCTGGATAGAAGCTTGATGATTTTTCTGACCTTGCTCAACTTTGGTTTTGAGATTGAAAAATTGGGTTTTTACAAACTCATTTGTGGTTCTTTGAGCATTTACGAATTCTCGCATCATTTTTTTGAAATCAGATTCTTCCTTTTTATCTGAATTTGTTGGGTTTGGATTGTCTGTTCGGGGTTGAAAATCACGGTTGTTATCCCTTTGTTGGCGGTCTTGCCAATTTCCAGAACTTCTTCCATAATAATTACCACGAAAACCTCCTCCACGATATCCTCCTTGGACATAATTGGCTTCCCCTTCGTTGGGTCTATTCATAGGTTGGTCATCACACTCGGATGATGTGTGATTTCCTCCACAATTATTACAGCCATCTCGCATTTCTTTCATTTCTCCTTCTATATCTTTGTATTGCGAGTCGATTTTAGAAGACAAAGCTTCTATTTTGTCCATAAGTTTCGAATTATCTGAACTTTCGGCAAAAGCAACGGTTTTCCGTAAGGGTTTGGTTTTGGAATCTTTTGACCAATCGAGTTTAAGGAGTACTCGATCTTCAAGAAGTTGATATGCCTCGTTAGGTGTTTTGTAAAGGAAAATTCCTCCGGCATCAAGGATTGCTTGAGATGCTTCATCAAGACCATGATAAAAGATTTGGATTATTGTTCCTCGTCCTAAATTATGACCATGACAACTTCGAAGTAAATCTTTCATGCGAAGCCAAGCTTCAACAAGAGATTCATTAGGATTTTGTGAAAAAGCATGGATTTCTCCCATTAGTCTATCATACATGGCAGGTGGAAAGAATCGGTTTACAAAAGCTTGCCTCATCTCCTCCCAAGTATTGATAGTTCCTGGGGTTAACTCGTTATACCATACTTTGGCATCTCCGGCGAGTGATGATGGAAAAAGTTTGAGCTTGATAGCATCGACATCGGTATTTTCATAACGAAACATGCCACAAATTTCAGTGAATTCGGCAATATGTTTGTGCGGATCGGCCCGCGAACGGCCATCAAATTGATGGTCTTTGATCATAGAAAGATGGTGACCTTTAACGGTAAAGTTTTCACCAAGGTCGGCGACAACAATAGCAGCTCCAGGAGTAGGTGCTACGGTTCTATTAGCGGCCCACATGGGTTGATCGTCAGCCATGGGTATTGGTTCAAAAAGATTGGAAATCGGATGTTCTTTGGAAAGATTATCAAACCAATTAAGAATAGATGAAGATCTCTTCTTACGAAACAAACTTTCGGGATCGGATAAAGGTGTACTAAGCTTTTTTGTAGTAGAACGAGTGTTCATACAACTACCAAGAGAATCGAGTCAATTACCTAAACAAAAGAACTAGAAAAATAAAAAATCGAAAACAGAGAAGTCTATCCGAATCGGTTGGATACCAAACCGATCGGATGGATGCTACGGTAAAATAAAGAAAATAGGAAACCGATCGGCTGGAAGTTTATCCGATCGGATGGATGCTAAGGATTTTTTTTTTTTTTTTTTAAAAACGAAAACGAAAAGAAACGGACTTTTAAAACTTAAAGAAACACAATCAAAATCCTCGGCAGTGGCGCCAAAAACTTGATGTGCTATTTGTTAGTGCAAGTTTTAAATTTATAAGGGTGAATTACCAAATCTAGAAACAACACATACGAGCAAGTGTACTCGTCCGTTATAGCAAGATGTGATGGTAAATCGGGATCGTTCGCAGGGATTTGTGAGTGAATCAAAATATAAGTCTCAAAGTAAATCTCTAATGTACGCAAATAAGATAATAAGCAAATTCAATAATTTAAAAACTACACTTGTTTAGACTAGTTTTCTACTTAATGACACACATGATTGTGATAACTTTTGATAACATGTTGGTTGAAATAATTAGATGGTGATCTAATCTATTGTTTCTACAATTTAAACCTTCGTCAAGATTTTAGTTCATAAAAACAAGCTTTAGGTGTAAACCTATCAATTCAAGATCTATCCAAGGTTCATAAGGTATGGTGAATATCTTAAACACAAGAACAAACTCTTATTACAAATCAAATACTCTTAAGAAATGGTCAATACAAAAGGTAACCTATTCATAGACAAAAAGGTTACAATTGTTTATAAACATTTAAACTTTCGTCCAACTAAAGGTTTACAAACAATCCGATTTGATGTTATAAAAGCTTTCTCATTACAATCATACTTCTTGTTTCTTTGTTTAGTCAAGAATAATTATGGTGAAAAACAATCATTCATAGACAAATGATTATAACTAGTTGAGTAATAACAAATCTTTCGACCCTTGAAACTATTATCAATTAGTTAACCTTGGCTAAACAAATGTCACGATGAAACTTAAGGTACAATTGGTTCTTAGGATTGACTTGAAATTGAATTAAAACATGTTATCACAATCATAACTATCACCAAGTATAAAACATCATCAAAACAAGTGTAAAAAGATTACTAGCCACTCATAGCAAACATGCAAATAAAATTAGAATATTTAGCATTAGAAACCATGGTTTTAAGTCTTACAATGCTTTGAAATTGATGACAAATGACAAGGTATTGATAACCTAAGTGTTGGTGATGATTTCTTGAGATTTTCGGACTCCAAATGTTGCTTCCTTGGTCCTCCAAAGTTCCTGGTTCTTTCTGCACGAATTTTCCTCCTTTGAGAGCTAGATGATGATAATAATTGAGAGTAGTAATGAGAGTAAATGGTATCTTGAATGGTGTCTTCAATTGTGCACTTTTGAGGTCCTTATATGCTTGTCCAATACTCCTAGTAATGAATAAGGACTTAAATGCTGGAACTTGGACAATAAGATACTAAGAAAGGCCTAGAACCATGGGACAAAAGACTAAGATTCGTTCACAAAAGTTGGTAAAAACATGCAGAAATGACCATCCGATCGGTTGCGGGTTGATACCGATTGGATGGAAATGGTCATTATGGCTATCCGATCGGTTAGACTCCAACCGATAGGATGGTAGATCCTGGCTGCTTTGGACTTTTTTCTTTTCCTGGTGTAGTTCTTTATGCACTATCCAAACTTGATTAACTTCTGAACTTGGAACTTTGAAATGACAAAACTTAGGTTCTCATATGGAATGCTTCACAGATTGGACTTTTGAGCTTGGGAATCTTCGTGTAATCGCGTATACTTCATTTTCTTCACTTTTTCTCCATTTTTCCTACATTTGGCTACATATGCTACAAAAACATACTTTGATACGATTTAGTGGCAAAAGCATTTAAAAACAACCAAATAACATACACTAATAATGCTTATAAAAACATGTTAACTTTGAGCGTTATCACTCAAGTAATGGCATTCATACTTGTTGACAAAGCATAAATCATCCAACTTTGATCTATTCGAATTTTAAGAATACTTATTTTAAGAATTCAACTAGTGAAGTTCTTGTATGTGCATACTCAACTATTTTGATTATGCCATATTTTATTTAATAAAATGCGAGACATCCTTAACCACCAATTTATGATAATTAAACTTCCTAACATTTTAAAGTTTAAAGTATTCTTATTCTTTTAATGTATAATGCAACTATGCTCTTATTAAGCACATCTAGTACATATAGCCAAGGATGAAATCCTTACCATGACTAGTATTGAGTCTCATCTCAATTTTATTAGAATTATTGTATGCAACAACAATATGCTATTAAAACTTCCCGTAAACATTAATATCTATTGTAATGTTTGATGCCCTTCAAACTTTCAAGTTTGTTGGCTATGACAATTTTCACAACAATTGAAAAATTGTTCATCTACAGAATTTGGAAGCTGTTCCAGATTTAGGATGTAATTCTATAATCAAACATATTCTTTTTAGAATATTACACAAGTTATCTAATAACTTTTAATTAGATATTAATATTGCCAAATCATCTTGTACTCAAGCATGATACAACAAAACATGATGTACATGAAAAATCTTTAAGTCATACTTAGATTTTATTCATGTCATACATATCTATTTAGACTTTCTAAATAATATATCATGTTATCTATTAGATTTATTTACCGCACATGTTTCAACAATAAACATTGATTCCAAGGTTGTATGTCTTATTTTCTAAATCTTTCAAGTAAAGTTTCATTCCAAACTAAGACTTAACTTTTTAACTTATATGGAATGTTACCTTTTATATGCTCTACAACATATATGATTTAAGAAATTAAACATAATACTCCCACTAGCTTTTAGGAATACTTAGAAATTATCTTATTTCAATTATAAATCAAAACATGAATTTAATAATTAAACATAAGAGTAATCTTCTAGATGCATGCATTTATCCATCCATGGATTATTGCACTTTGTACACTTTCAAAGATTTATGTAAATTCGTAAACTCCTTTTAATTACTTATCATCCTCGCTTAAGTAATCACTCAAGAAAGAGTTTTGATATTCTATTGTCAATGACAATCATAATCTTTATATATATTTAATGTATTTAGAAAAGAATATTCAATCACAGTTAATTGATTAATTGTGATTAATAATATTGTCATAAAACATACATTAAATACGTGTAGAACATTGTCCATATGATTTCTACTCAAAGATTTAAACCACAATGGTTACCTTATCTTTGAAGAAACTCATCTTCATTTTCTAGTCTAACTATTAAGATAAACCAAGTTTCTAAAATTGATTATCTTTATGGACAGCATCTTGATCATTCATATCATGTATACTTTACCCAATTACATATTTGATAATATATCATAATGATTATCAGGTTTACAATAATCCTGTAAAGCATAGCCCTCAGCATATTAATCAAATATCTGAGATATATTACTATTTTATGAATGATAATTCCATCATCTTGAGATTTAACATTTAAATGTCAACCTTTATTATCATGTTGAGATTTAACATTCAAATGTCAAACTTAATCATGATATTTACTAGTTTATTTTAGAAGATTATGTATCTTATAATTTTATCTTTTAAAGATCAAAACTCCCACTTGCTTTTAGTAATTTAAAGACTATCTTTAAATACTTAGCAAATAAAGAAACAATACAATGTTCTCTTTTGGGATATTACAACTACTTATTGATAGTTCCTGACTAAACTTTGTTAATAACCTCTTCATAAGCAGTTAAACAAATTTAGAACTTCAATTTAAGACTTAATGTGATTCATCACATTCATCACATTCCATCATATGATAATGTCTTATTAATCTTCTATGTTGGAGTTTTATTAAATATGTCCAAGTCATACTCAACATTCTAACCTTGATAACTTTTGGAAGAAAAGAAGTCATAGTTATCTTTAATCAAACAATATAACAAGAGTTTGATTTTTCTAACTGAACATACCATAAACATTTGATATTTCATTAGTATTAATATTGTAAGACAATCTAACAATATTTAAGATAACCATATTCCTTTTGACTTGTCTATTTACCAACTAAGTCATTTTAATGGTATAATAATATTCAAGCCAATTACATGCTTTATAACACAATTACTTTTTACAAAGTCACTTCATGTCCATGTCTCTACAAGAAAACATAAACTGTTATAATCCCACTATACGTTATAAGTCATTTAACAATTTAATGACTACATGTATATGTCTTAATTAAAAAATATAACAAGATAACGTCTTACTTTATTATAAGTCTTGTAACAATTAAAAGACTTTATGTTTATATTTTTACAATGAAACATAAACATGTTTAACTAAAGTAATTATGAACACCATCTTTTGGTTTCAAAAGTAATTTCAAGTTAATTTATTACTTCACAATAATGTAAATAACATTATTTCTTCATTTATTTATGTCATTTCAATAACACATAAATATTCAGATTGAAGTTGCATTAGATTACTTAATTAATTTATGTCATTCCATGAATTCATAAATATATAAATTAAAGTAGTCTTGATATCATATTGACACATGTTCTAATAGGTATCTAATTTAGAAACTGCAAATTCTCATAGTTCAATTACATCAGTTGATCTGCTAGTAATGAAAATATGAAATTCACCTTGTTGTTGCAATCTAGCTAAGCTCTCACATAACGTAGATTGTAACACCAAGTGTTTCTTGAATTAGCTTAGTATAATTCATATTAGAACATTATTCTAATTTAGAAACTGCAAATTCTCATAGTTCAATTACATCAGTTGATCTGCTAGTAATGAAATATGAAATTCACCTTGTTGTTGCAATCTAGCTAAGCTCTCACATAACGTAAATTGTAACACCAAGTGTTTCTAGAATTATCTTAGTATAATTCATATTAGAACATTATTCTCTTACCTTGTAGTCAAGAGAATCAATTAAATCATATCTTTATGAGTTGTTTCTTACACACATTAAAAATAACATTTCTCCCACTTGTGCATGGAACAACCTCATATAGTTGATAAACAACATGCCATGCATTTGTTTATGTGATCAATATGATTGTGTCATAGATTTTAGCATAACAAGTAGATGTAGAACAACAATGTTTAGTAAGGAAACGTACAAGACTATCCTTAAAAGTATGAGTGTCTATACTTGGAAAGTAATTTTCTCTAGCTATCAAGATGTCAAAGCTTGTAACTCCTACTGAATTAAAGATCATTACAACAATTCCTTATTCAGTAATAAGCACACAATACTCCCACTGAATTTGACAACATTATAAATGTTTCATATCCAGTGAAAACAAATATTGTGCTTTTAACTTTCCTACACCTTTAAATGTCCATACGTAACAATTACTTATGCACTAAAGAGTGTATTCTACTACGTAAATTGTAGGACCCTTGGAAACAATATCTAACACAAGTTTATTAGAGATTAAAGAAGAGAAATGTAGAGAGAGAGAGAGAGATGGTAACTTCTAGAGAGAGAAAGAAAGATGTATTATATTAGAGAGAGAAGGAAGGAAATACACATAGAAGGAACCCTAGAAGCAACACCTCCAAATGAGAGCATTTGGAGGTATTTATAGGTGAGATAAGAAGATGGGCCGGGCTTGGGCTTTTGTAATAAACTAGACATAACCTTTTACAATATTAGATTAAACCAAGTCCGTTTGCCCTTAACTAAACTACAAGACTATTACAATATTATTACAAGACTAAATGACTTAATAAATGATCTTCACGTCTATTTCTAACAATCTCCCCCTAAAGGGCGATCATTGAGATCTCTCTTTGATTCCATTGATGATCAACACTTCTATTGCTAACAATCTCCCCTTAAGGGGTGATCATTGAGATCTCTCTTTGTGATCTTGATCTTTGAACTTTGAAGCTTGTTGTCTTGAACTTTGAGTCTTTGTAGAATAGTTTTTTGTCTTTGTTCCTTCATGCTTTATGATCTTTGATATTTGACTTTTCATCGTTCTTTGTTCTTTTGTAGTTGTGGTGAAGTCATCTGCCTTTCGTCACTTCTGTGTCTGTGGTGGTTGTCCGCCATTCCAACAAGCTCATACGTCTTTAGTCTTTGTGATACATATATTTGTTGTTTCCGTTCTTTCACTTTGATCTTTGTCACTTTACTTTGTAGATTCTTCTTAATGGCGTACAATCTTTCTTTGACTATTGCTATCCTTTGATCTTTGTGAGAACTTTCTTTTGACTTTGTGATGCATGTATGAGCATGTGGAATCTTTCGCCATGGTGATGATGTATAGCTGCAGGTAAACAGTTAGCAATAAATAACCGGTACTTACAGATAAGGAATTAGAGATCATCAACAGCATAGTGTGAAGACTCCTTCTAACCCTTACCAAGGCCGTTCCCATGTCAGATACTCCCGAAAGAGCTTACGAGACCTACTAAGTAGCTCAATGACTGGGTGAGTCGCTGGGGATCAATCCACGACTGTAGACCATTTGAAACCACCGCGAACACTAAGCGTAACCCATAATGAATTACCGAAGTGACCTGCTATCAGGGCTGCTTGATGTTGACCCTGGCAGGAATTTCCATTCAATCATTGAGAATATACATAAGTAATTCCTCTCATAAACGTTCTCGGCAGATTGCTAAGATTTGCGAAGGACTCTTAGGTTTACATATAACACCCCCATTTTAGGATCGCAGCGGAAAGGGACATGGGATGTTATATACTAGTCACATTGTACAAATATAGTAAACAACTTTAAAACAAAGTCGTTTTTAAAACTTCACATTCGATAATTTATCAGAGTTAACAAAGGTCCCAAAAGTTTTTAACATAATCTAAAGTTACATAAGTTTAAAAGTTTGAAACATTATCGAATGAGAAATTTTATTAAACATGAGCCATCAAGTAGATATCCATTTATTTGCGCCACCCATCCATGCTTAAGCCACTTACGGACCTGAGATAAAACATGCAAAATGTCAACACAAAGGTTGAGTGAATTCATAGAGTTTAATAAGTAATCAGTTGAATACAAGATAAATCAGTTTAAAATACGATGGGCTACGTTGTTATACGCCCATAATTTAGTTGACATGTAACAAATACAAGTCGGGAAATAAGATTATAGTATAGAGCTCATGAAACCGAACCTTGACCTAGTTTAATAGTGCCCCGAAAAGGTAAGATTTGCCATTTACCACGTAATCTCTCAATATTATGTGACCGTTGATGTTTGAGCGCTACTCACCCGGCCAGGCCCGCCAGGCCAAATATGCATATTCATAATCCTAGCGTTTCCTACGGAATTAACGGTTCATGATGGGGACTTAATTGGCAAGAATTACTCAAGTGACTATAATCATGTAATCAGGTCAAGCATACCAAAAACTACTTGTATTCAGTTTGTAAAAATAGCATGTATCCCCCTCGCGAGGTTTATAAAACATTAAATGAGTAAAGGTGAGGCTATGAACTCACCGTGAACAAAGAGGAATACTCACAATCAAGCAAGCGAAGAAAGATAGCCGCGAAGCTCTACGAAGAACCTAAACATATATACGCTTGTCTTAGGTTTTAGAAAATAAATATTGATGTACTTTTGGTAATATACAGATTACGATCTTACTTAAGCTTGGTACAATACTCTTAGATACATCACATGGTTTTAGTTAATTACTTACAATTTATCCAAAAATGTACCCTTGCATTTATATAAGTATGAAACTTACATTTCACCCCAAGTTCAATTATGATGTAAAAGTTCAAATTAATTCTAAGGTTCAAATTTAGTCCATGGGTCAAGTTCTTGGTCAAAAAGGTTCACTTTAGGCCTCAAGGTTAAAAATATATTAGAGGGTTCAAAATATTTTAAACGTCTAACATTATAAAGTGTAAAACACTTTATACTCATTTTATACATAGTGCTGTTAGAAATTTAAATAATTTGTCTATGTTTAAGAAATCACCATTTGCAAACCGTAAGTCCACAAGTCTCGTTCTTTACATCCCCGGAAAGGTCTACTTCTGTACTAACGAGATTTGTGGGTCCCACTTGTCCAAAAATTACATAACCTTAGTAAAACAGTTCATTTACCCAAACAATCAATCCATTCAGCTTTCAAATTTTCAATGGTCTCACAAAAATATGATATCTAGAGTTTTACTAACCCGATTTGTTCCCCGTTTTTTGCCACATTTAAGTTAAGATGTCCTCTAAAACTTTTATTCTTTGAGTAACAGAGGGTTATTCACAAAAAAAATGACTTTTGCCCGTTTCAAATATGTTACTCAGAACTGGACATGTTTTACGAAAATGTTTCTAGTTTATTCATCGTAATGAGTTATTTAATGAAATACCCGTCAAAGCGCCTACAACCCCATATTTTTAGTTTAGTCTCAATGTTTACTGATTAGTGAAGTTTATTCCATTTTTACCCCTGAATCAAATTCACAGTTTGCATGTCTAGTCCTTTAGGGTTTTCTAGTGATTAAACTTATGTACCAAGCCTAACCAAACATTATAATTTATATAAGGTTCAAATACATCAAAGATATATAAATTTACAGAAGTGAAAATAAAAATAAAATGAAAAGTTAGTGGAGAGTTTCCTTACAAAAGTGATGAACAAGAAAGATTACAACAACAAGAACACTAGACCTAGTTTAACCCCTTCAACACTTGCACCATTTCTTTACCCCATATCAACCCAAATTTTAACCATCAAAACCCTTTGTAAAACTTGAAAAATCTCAGCCCCTAAACACCTTGAAAATCTTCTAAATAACTCTTGAAATCTTCCAAATAGAACACCTTAGAAATGATGAGTTTTATGTGTTGTTTAAATGTGATAAATCAAGAACAAGACTAGGGCTTCAAGATCTTTAATCTATGATCAAGATATTAGTAAAATTTTTGAGGAAATATGTGTTTTTGGAGCTTTTATTTCGTTGCTATAGAGAGAGGGAGGAGGATTTTGGGTGGAGTTTACTATGTTACAAATGAGGTGATAAGAGATAATGGGTTCATGCAAGTATTAGTGGAAGACAAGAAGTACACATGTTGTGTTTATGTGAAATAAGAGCTATCACCAAGCCAAGTGGCTTTGGTGACTCAAAACAAAACAGCAAACTCATGGTGAGGTGATCTAGTAGGTTGTTTTTGTATAATTTTTGAGCTATGGGGTGTAGTTTGAACCCGGTAATTGCAAACGTAAAGTTTTTAAGACCCGAAACTTAAAAATGGGTAGTAATAAAATGTAAAACATATAAAAATGTTAATACTTGATATCATAATATATTTTAGTAATTTAGATGAGTGGTTTGTTCATCGGAGGATTTAAACATTGTTAAAACTGAAACCGTTAGTTAAAAACACGTTTGGTGACACTGGTTCTTGATAAAAGTGATGTAAACTATAAAAATGAAACGAAAAGTATAAAACTCACTTGTAATCATGAAAATAGGTTAAAATTCATAAAATATATAAAATCATCATAGTCTAGGGTTGGTCCATGTTGTTAAAACCATAAAACGTAAATTTAAATCGCGTAAAACTTAAAAGGTGCAAGGTTTACGTATAAATGGAAAAATTGAAAATTGACTTTTAAAATAGGATTGTAAGGAAACAATGGTGCATAGAAAGTGTAGAATGGACATAGTCTAGTTGTGGTTAAATTAATTGAACGTGTCATGACGTACGCGGATAGCTTCCGACGAAATTAATTATATAAAAAAAGAATTGTTAAATAATAAGAATATTAAAATTAGTGACATGAAATTTTTAGAAATGTCACAGTACGTACCCCTTAAGAGAGCGACGTCCCGGCGCTCAATTCGTCTTAATCACTGAATGGTTCACTTGCGAAAAGGTGAGGATACTTGTTAGGAATGAAGTCTAGAATAGCTAATGATGAGGTTCGATTCTCGTCGTCCAGAAATACGGTGCGGAGTAAGGTTGACTATACGTGATAAAGATAGAGTGAGGATTTGTTTAGTTGTTTTGCTCGATCGTATGAATACCGGTGAATTGTTATACTCACATAAAAATTTTGTGATTCTCGAAGATCAAGTAGAAGATCAATTAGACATAACCCATGTATAACTATTCCTAGTATTTGAAAAATCTAAGTCGAACATAGGTAGTCAGACTATGTTCCACTGTCCCAAGGTTAAATATAGGTGACTAGACTATATTTAACCGAGGTTCGATAAATTTTTCAAATACTTAACTTAGTTATACTCGTGATATGTCCATTGTTGGACAAGTATGGAGTTTGCATAAGTATCTTATATACAAAGAGTGATATAAGTTTGTACATACGTAAGAATCAATCATAAGTAAGTAGTATGAGTGTGTAACACAAGCGAATAAGGAAAGTGCGCGCACAAAAGGAAGTTTTAAGCAGTTCAAAGATAGTTCACACCATGACTGAATCATAGATCTTTCGATGAAGGTTTCGGAAGAGAACCTGATGAATGTAGAGAAAGTTGCTGAACTTCTGCTTTTGTAGATGATAAATAAGTTTATAAGATTTAGAAGAGAATGACGAACAATAAAATAATAGCAAAATAATTCATGAGGCAATAATAAATCAATGGTTTTAGTTAATAAGACAAGATCAAGTGATTCGTAAGATAATAACAAAATCGTTTATAAGGTGGTAAAATTTTTGGTATAAAATAAATGACAGAACGATTTATAAGATGATAACAAAATAATTTATTCAAAACTAGTCCAAACAGTTTATTTAATAGTAGTACATTAGTGGATAAGTTTATAAGATGGTGGTAAAGTAGTCTGTAAGAGAGTGGCAAGGAGTGTATTAATATTGTAGTGAAAATGGTTTAGAAGATAGTAGTAAAATAGTTTTACAAGGTAATTGACCAAATGATTTGTAAAGAGGTGACAAAAAGTTAATTTTGAACTAGTTAGAGCAGTTTATAAAATAGTAGTGAATAAGGTTATTAATTTATAAGGTAATAATGGGGTAATTCTTTGGGGAATAGTAAATCCATTTGTAATATAATAAAAGATAGTTTATATGACAATAAAGGAGTTGTTTATAACATAGTAGTGAAATTTCCAAGGTAAATAAATAGAATGTGATGGGTTTCAGATAAAATACCGTTGTGTAAGGTCATGAAAAGATTTTAAAGCTCATAGCATTACTCACGATTTTTGGGAAAATAAATGAGACCACTATGTCACCCACAACGTACGAGAAAGTTTTTAGAGGATCATCAAAATGAATAAACATGTATTTAATAGTTTAGCAATTTGGTGAAACATATATAATTAGGAGAGGTAGGGTTTGACATGATGCTTTGAAGGCTGAGTGTAAAGAGTTGGATAAAACGTTTATAATAAATACCTTTATACAAATAAGAATATACGCTCTGATAATTAGGTATAAATAGTCGAGAGAAAATCAAGTATATATTAATAGTTCTTAAATAGTATCAATAGTGGTGCTTAAGAAAATAAGCAAGAAATGCTCAGAAAAATATAAGTGCACGGGGAGTAAGAAAACCAATAGATATTGATAAATTGTAACATGTTTCAATGTCATATGAAATGATATAACATACGACGATGAAAGAGTTTAGAGACCATTGTAATCACATACAATGTTTAGAAGATTTTAGTATTCACTTGGAGAAACTTTATATAGAAATATATTAATGTTTTAGGAAAAGCAAGATGGTCGAGAAATATTACAAGTGCAAGTGATAATATTTATTATGTGCATACGTATAACGATGGTGCAATCAAAGAGATGTGTATAAATTTCCGGATGGAAGTTTAAAATGCTCATGAATAGCATAAAATACAACAAGGAATTTTGTGCATAAAGTGCATATATAAGGAGTTATATTTCGCGGATTATCGGACAAGATAGGAAATAATTATAGTGCTTATAATTATTTTTAATATAGCATGATTAAGATATATATATATACGAGGGAGAAATAGGAAGCTCGGGAGTAGGCGCGCATGGATATCGGACAAGATGATAGAAGCTCATGATAAAAAAAATGTTTACGATTATAGTCTAGGTTTTTAGAACAAAAAGACCTAGTTCACTATAATTTGTGCTCTGGTACCATTCTATAACACCCCCATTTTAGGATCGCAGCGGAAAGGGACATGGGATGTTATATACTAGTCACATTGTACAAATATAGTAAACAACTTTAAAACAAAGTCGTTTTTAAAACTTCACATTCGATAATTTATCAGAGTTAACAAAGGTCCCAAAAGTTTTTAACATAATCTAAAGTTACATAAGTTTAAAAGTTTGAAACATTATCGAATGAGAAATTTTATTAAATATGAGCCATCAAGTAGATATCCATTTTTTTGCGCCACCCATCCATGCTTAAGCCACTTATGGATCTGAGATAAAACATGCTAAAAGTCAACACAAAGGTTGAGTGAATTCATAGAATTTAATAAGTAATCAGTTGAATACAAGATAAATCAGTTTAAAATACGATGGGCTACGTTGTTATACGCCCATAATTTAGTTGACATGTAACAAATACAAGTCGGGAAATAAGATTATAGTATAGAGCTCATGAAACCGAACCTTGACCTAGTTTAATAGTGCCCCGAAAAGGTAAGATTTGCCATTTACCACGTAATCTCTCAATATTATGTGACCGTTGATGTATGAGTGCTACTCACCCGGCCAGGTCCGCCAGGCCAAATATGCATATTCATAATACTAGCGTTTCCTACGGAATTAACGGTTCATGATGGGGACTTAATTGGCAAGAATTACTCAAGTGACTATAATCATGTAATCAGGTCAAGCATACCAAAAACTACTTGTATTCAGTTTGTAAAAATAGCATGTATCCCCCTCGCGAGGTTTATAAAACATTAAATGAGTAAAGGCGAGGCTATGAACTCACCGTGAACAAAGAGGAATAATCACAATCAAGCAAGCGAAGAAAGATAGCCACGAAGCTCTACGAAGAACCTAAACATATATACGCTTGTCTTAGGTTTTAGAAAATAAATATTGATGTACTTTTGGTAATATACAGATTACGATCTTACTTAAGCTTGGTACAATACTCTTAGATACATCACAAGGTTTTAGTTAATTACTTACAATTTATCCAAAAATGTACCCTTGCATTTATATAAGTATGAAACTTACATTTAACCCCAAGTTCAATTATGATGTAAAAGTTCAAATTAATTCTAAGGTTCAAATATAGTCCATGGGTCAAGTTTTTGGTCAAAAAGGTTCACTTTAGGCCTCAAGGTTCAAAATATATTAGAGGGTTCAAAATATTTTAAAGGTCTAACATTATAAAGTGTAAAACACTTTATACTCATTTTATACATAGTGCTGTTAGAAATTTAAATAATTTGTCTATGTTTAAGAAATCACCATTTGCAAAACGTAAGTCCAAAATTCTCGTTCTTTACATCCCCGGAAAGGTCTACTTCTGTACTAACGAGATTTGTGGGTCCCACTTGTCCAAAAATTACATAACCTTAGTAAAACAGTCCATTTACCCAAACAATCAATCCATTCAGCTTTCAAATTTTCAATGGTCTCACAAAAAATGTGATATCCAGAGTTTTACTAACCCGATTTGTTCCCCGTTTTCGGCCAAATTTAAGTTAAGATGTCCTATAAAACTTTTATTCTTTGAGTAACAGAGGGTTATTCACAAAAAAAATGACTTTTGCCCGTTTCAAATCTGTTACTCAGAACTGGACATGTTTTACGAAAATGTTTCTAGTTTATTCATCGTAATGAGTTATTTAATGAAATACCCGTCAAAACGACCACAAGACCTAGACCTACAACCCCATATTTTTAGTTTAGTCTCAATGTTTACTGATTAGTGCAGTTTATTCCATTTTTACCCCTGAATCAGATTCACAGTGTGCATGTCTAGTCCTTTAGGGTTTTCTAGTGATTAAACTTATGTGCCAAGCCTAACCAAGCATTATAATTTATATAAGGTTCAAATACATCAAAGATATATAAATTTACAGAAGTGAAAATAAAAATAAAATGAAAAGTTAGTGGAGAGTTTCCTTACAAAAGTGATGAACAAGAAAGATTACAACAACAAGAACACTAGACCTAGTTTAACCCCTTCAACACTTGCACCATTTCTTTACCCCATATCAACCCAAATTTTAACCATCAAAACCCTTTGTAAAACTTGAAAAATCTCAGCCCCTAAACACCTTGAAAATCTTCTAAATAACTCTTGAAATCTTCCAAATAGAACACCTTAGAAATGATGAGTTTTATGTGTTGTTTAAATGTGATAAATCAAGAACAAGACTAGGGCTTCAAGATCTTTAATCTATGATCAAGATATTAGTAAAATTTTTGATGAAATATGTGTTTTTGGAGCTATTTATTTCGTTGCTATAGAGAGAGGGAGGAGGATTTTGGGTGGAGTTTACTATGTTACAAATGAGGTGATAAGAGATAATGGGTTCATGCAAGTATTAGTGGAAGACAAGAAGTACACATGTTATGTTTATGTGAAATAAGAGCTATCACCAAGCCAAGTGGCTTTGGTGACTCAAAACAAAACAGCAAACTCATGGTGAGGTGATCTAGTAGGTTGTTTTTGTATAATTTTTGAGCTATGGGGTGTAGTTTGAACCCGGTAATTGCAAACGTAAAGTTTTTAAGACCCGAAACTTAAAAATGGGTAGTAATAAAATGTAAAACATATAAAAATGTTAATACTTGATATCATAATATATTTTAGTAATTTAGATGAGTGGTGAGTTCATCGGAGGATTTAAACATTGTTAAAACTGAAACCGTTAGTTAAAAACGCGTTTGGTGACACTGGTTCTTGATAAAAGTGATGTAAACTATAAAAATGAAACGAAAAGTATAAAACTCACTTGTAATCATGAAAATAGGTTAAAATTCATAAAATATATAAAATCATCATAGTCTAGGGTTGGTCCATGTTGTTAAAACCATAAAACGTAAATTTAAATCGCGTAAAACTTAATAGGTGCAAGGTTTACGTATAAATGGAAAAATTGAAAATTGACTTTTAAAATAGGATTGTAAGGAAACAATGGTGCATAGAAAGTGTAGAATGGACATAGTCTAGTTGTGGTTAAATTAATTGAACGTGTCATGACGTACGCGGATAGCTTCCGACGAAATTAATTATATAAAAAAAAGAATTGTTAAATAATAAGAATATTAAAATTAGTGACATGAAATTTTTAGAAATGTCACATTACATCTGGCGGTCCTTAATGATAAACAACCAGTGTAGAAATATCATGTGTTCCTATGAGATCTTTTGATGAATCTCGTGGCTCTAGACTCGATAAGTGCACATTTGGTTTCCTATGCGGAGATTAGGGAGAGGTCTCCTGCTTCAATATCAACCATCTCTAAGAGACAGGTCAATAGATTACGCTGGTTCCCCGTGAGAATGAAACAAGCTCTTTTAAGAGAACTTGAGTGGCTAGAAGGTTTAGTGCAGTGCGTCACTGGGTCCATGACGTCTTTATCTTCAATACCGGTGTCACCTTAGTAACAACCAGTAGCATATGAATTGAACCCGGTGTCTGCCCTAAGGTTGAACATATGGAGGGCTATTTCTTTTCACCCCTTTTCATAACTTTTCTTTTTAATTCTTCAACCCCTTCTTTCTCCTTTCTCATTTTCTCCCTTTTTCAATCATACCTAAGGACTTCTAATTCTAATCTATTGGAATTGTCCTTGGGTAGATCCCTCCGGCTTTGGCGGATCATAGGACGGTTTTCCCTAACCTTAGTCACCTTATAACTCCATGACTATCCTATAATTGCCATGAAACCTTTGATTGAAAATCTCTCAAAGTGTTTATGAATATAAACACATTTTTGTTGACACTTTGAGAGTTTTTGTTTCTTTTGAAGGACTCCCCCTTCACATGTGCTCATGAATTTTTAAGAAATTTGCACATGCATGAGGAGTTTGCACTTTTGAATTGATCCACTTTCAGCGAACATGACCGATTCGAGACACGCTTACATCACTAGGTAGACTAGCTTGAAATTATTACCCGTCCTGGTCAAGTCCAAAGAAAGTCTCTCGATACGGTACATTCTACTCAGACAAGTCCTATTCGAGATACGCTTACATCACTAGTTAGACTAGCTTGAAATTATTACCCGTCCAGGACAAGTCTTTTCGATTACTAACATTTAAAGCTTCGTCAATTCATTGGTACTATCTGAGTCGAGCTCTTTTGAGATTCAGTCACATTCTTTAAACATCTTTGATCACATTTTAATCATGTCTTCTCCCCCTCAAAAATAGCATATCATGATATTTTTTATATCAACAGATTAAGAAAAAGCTTTTCGGAGAGAAAGACAGATTTCATTTTTCATGAATTTGGAACAAGTTTGTTTTTGAAATACTCCCACTCAAAACTCGCATATATTTTTGATAAATGTTAAACTTTTTAAAGTTTAGAGGGAAGGAGTCTTCTCGAAGCAAAATTCTGAAAGATAAAGAAGTTTCAGATTTGTTAAATTTTGCAACAAGGTTTTTTGAAAAACAAAGACTTCTCTTTGTTTGAATAGAAATGTCGCACTGAGGCGTACAACATTGTCCATTTGTAGGATAAGTGCACTTTGTTGATGAAAATCATGTTTGCGAAGCACTTTCCTTTCTTTGAAAACTTGAGTTGTGCACTGTAAAGTGTACACAAGTCATTTTTTATGATGAGCACCGATTTTGATAGATTATGAAAATCTTTTTGAGAAATCTGGAAAAGGTGGTGCTCAGAATGTAAGAGAATTTTGAAAATCTAATTTATCATTAGATCAACAATCATGATCTTGAGCTTAAAGATTTTGAAAGTTTTTCTAAAGAAAACTCAAGCCAGATAAGTGTTTGGTTCTCGTTTTAGGATAAGTGCTAAAAAAATATTTGAAATCTTTGTTTGATTAAGCATGTTCCTTTATTTGAAGCGCGGGTCCTGAACTGATGTGTCCAGAAGCCATTTGATTAAGTCCTTATTTGAAATCTTTTCGAGTTGTTATACCCGGACTTAAGTTTTGAAAAGATTTCACTTTGAAGCACGGGTTATAAGCTGAAGTACTTACAAGCCATTTGTAAAGAAACTTTTGAGAAACGACATGTTTTAGAAAACATTTTCGAAAACTCTCGCTCAAGCATCTGTACATGTTCGTATCATTGTTGAATGACATTTCTAGATACGTACAGAATATCGATTATACAAGAGACATGTCGTGAGAAGAATATTTTTGGATTTTGTGATTTTATAATGTTTTTGGATTTTTGAAAAATTTTATATTTTTGTATTTTGTTTTTGATGGTTTTTCAAATTTTGTATTTTATTTTTCAAAAAATATATACAAAGAAGAATTAAAGAAAGAAAAAATTAAGCTTGAACAAGTAAAAGTGGAGTTAGAAAAGGATGTCCACATGCGATGTTGGCGTAAAGTTCTTCTTTACCACATTGGGTGTATGAACTCTCATCACTTTCACAAGTACCTGCATCCACAGAGGAAGAGTTTGCACAAATAACAGTGTTAGAAGTAGATGTTTCCTCACATTGAGGGTGTTCACTTTCAATGATTGTAGTGGTTGCTACTTCCTTATCATGATGATGTACACTATCATTAGTCTTTGTGCAACTATCAAAAAAATTTCCTGTGGGAATCCATCTAAGACCAACTGTATTAAAAACTTTTCCCGTAGGAATCCACCTAAGGTAAGATCTAGATGTAGTTTTCGTATCAGATGCAGCGGAAGTCTCAGTTTTTGACAAACTACATCTTTTAGATATCCACCTATTAGGTTTCTTATCCATTTTCTTGTTATCAACGGGTGTGTTTCTATTTGGTGTCTTAGTGGATTGTGCCTTGACACTTGACTTTCTTTTCTTGATAAATTGTGCAATACATGCATCATGATTAGCTGAAAAAACACATTCTTGACATGTATGACAGACGAATTCAACATTCTTGTTCAACACAGCAACTTTAACTTTGTCACTACAGTCTTTTGGAATTTGTTTTTTGTTTGATGAGACCTTGGAATTATTTGTGTTGCATTCTACGTTCCTAGCATTCTCTTTTGTGCCACTTCTCTTAGAGGCAAGCCAATCCCTAGTATATTGTTAAGTGTTCCTAGGTAACGGTTTACTACTACTAGCAGTGCTTTGGAATCTTGTAGAATTCATCACATTAGGTTTTGAGCCTAAAATTCCGTCTTTTCGACATTGTGCCTTTTCTCTAGCTTCTTCTAGATGGTGATTTTGGACCATGTCATTAGAACCAACAGATTCCTTTACAGATTTTGTGGTCACATTTGGTGTACTATTCTTAGAAGAGCCAGGTGAAATCACATTTTTGTTTCTGTCAACAAACAATTTTTGTTTTCCCACAATCTTTTCCATTACCTTTTCCTTGGGCAAGGGTTGTTGAGTGACTGGTTTTGACAAATCCTTTTTCTCATCGACTTTTGGAGCAAACCGTGAAATTGATATTTTTGGTTTTTGAACCGTGTTTGAAACGTTTGGTTTCTCCGAAGTCGATGGTTTTGCAAACATAGTTTCCATACCCTTCCCTTTAATCCTTACAAGCTGAGCTCTCAAAATATCATTTTGCTCTTTCATGTCCTTGTAGGCATGCTCATACGACAATTTGTCATACTTACATTCCTCTGATTTTCGATCAAGTTGTTTGAAAAATGACATGTTTTCTTTTTCAAGTTTTACAAGAGCATTTTCATATTTGGAAACAATTTCAGAGGTCTCAGCTCACAGTCTGTCATCGTCTTGAATAGAATATGTTTGTAAAATGATGGACATGATATCAGTAGTCATAACAGCTTCAAAGAGAGAATCATTTAACCTTTCCAAAACATTCATGTTTTCACGAGTATCATTAGCTTCGTTTACCAGGGATTTGTGGTCCTTGACAAAGTCGGCCGTTTCTTTTAAGAAAGCTTTTTCAAAATGGATTACCCTCGCACTGAAGTTATTCAGTGGGATAGTAATTTCATTTTCAAAAACTTTTTTCTGCTCAATATGAAAACTGGAATGCCAGTTGTTAATATCGATTGTAGTTTTAGAAGCAACAATATTTTGAAGTTCTTGAATTCTCTTTTTAACGTCATCCAGAATGTTTCTAGCCTCACTTGTATTAAAAGTGTTATTAGAAGACATTTGTTCCATTTTTGAAAGAGATTTGGAAACAATTACTTTCTTAGAAAACATTTTTGAGAATGGTCGTTTTATGGAAAACACAGATGGTTCTTTTTGTGGAACAAAAGTAATTCCCGAAAGTTTGTTCAATTTGTTGTAATCAATGGGTTTCAAATCCTTTTGTTTCATTTTATTTATGCTCTCTTCGACATGTTCTATCGTTTGCACAGAATCCCGAATGACGGGAGGATCATGTTTGGTGTAAATCACATTACCATTATACAAAACATTCTGTTCTTGCTGAGTTTTCTTGAGATTACTGAGGGTGTTATTACCAAGAGCCACTTTATGTTTTGTATGGTAAATCGGATTAGTTTGATTTGAAATCATTTTCATTGTTTGACTTGACTGACCCGACTTAACCACTAATTCTTCTAAATGTGCAATCATGTGTTCTGACTCTACGATTTCGGCCAAAAGTTTGTCTTCTTTCTTTGCAAAGTCCTTTTTCAACTCATCCCTTTCTTTTTCAAGATTGGTATAAGCTGTTTTTTGTTTAGAAAGTTGGTTTTGTAGATCAGAAATTTCCGCGTTTAAAGATTTTATCTTTTTGAAAGAATTAACATCAAGTGTATCAAACTTGAGATGCAACTGTTGTTCCCTTGAAACGGAATTTTGATAACCAGTTTCTAATTCAGACAATCTTTTGTTATGAAACTCAAAAGCTTTAAAGTTTTCCTTGTAACTCTCAAGCTCAGCGGTCAATTTAACATTCGCGGCCTTAACATCGCGATTGACCTTTTGCACATTCTCAATTTCAATACGACAATTATTCAATAATGATTCAAACAAAGCACGTGTTTCCTCATCATTTTCAGCATGCTGTGAAACGAAGCCTCCATTATGATTCATATCTGGAGTTGCTGAAGGAGTATTGCTACTACTTGACGTGTCCAGGAATGTATCATAAGTGGGTGCTTGCTTCTCAAAATGTTGTTCCTCATTAGGAGACATATCAAATATATCATTATTGTGACATGTGTTGAAGTTAGATACCTCAGATGGTGCATTGGTGTCATAAACAGGAAGTGTGTCAGAATCCGTGTCATACTTAGTTTCCTGAAGATTCGCCATGAATATGCAGTTCGCATCGATATCCTCTCTGTCTTCCATGTCATCCATAAGAGCCATAAAGTCATTCTCCTTTGCGTTCAACTGAAATCCTGCCTTTGCCTTTTGTGCCAACATCACTGCTTTCTGCAAGTATGCTAGATCTTTCTTGTTTGGCTTAGTAGGACAGTTCCTTGCCATATGACCTACACCCTGGCAGTTGAAACACTTTACCGGATTACCCTGATTCATATTTCCCAAATTCCCAACTACTGGAGCTGCAACATTTCTATTCTGATTACCCATTGCCTGATTACCAACATTCTGACCCCTCTGATTTCCAACAAACTGACCCAACTGATTCCCTGCATTCTGACCATACTGATTCCCCGCATACTGACCTGCATTCTGCATATGCTGATTGCCCATATTAAATCCCGTAGCATATCCTTGCTGATTCCCATAAACTCCAACCATTTGGCCTCCGTTGCCCATATTGAAACTCGGCTGAGCGATCTGCCTGTTGCGAGTATTCGATGAAATCCTTTGGTTGTTGTTTGTTGGTGTAGAATAGCGTCCTTGGAATGCCTTTGACAGAAAAGCAAATGCTTGAGTCAATGCTGCAGCAGCTTCATCATTGTCAGTGAATTCTGGTTCTTGGAAGTGTGGGTATTGCTGTTGTGGAATAACTTCTTGGTGTTGTGGGTAGAACTGTTGTTGGTAGACCGGTGTTGGTTGTTGAATGCATGATGGTTTCATGTAGTTGTGAATGGATGATGATGGTTGTTGAGTGTTCACTTGTAATGGTGTTGGTGTATTAGCAATTAGTGCGAGAGGATCATGATACTTTGCCAATCTTTCTTTCCTAACTTCATTAGCCTCAGCTTGGTTTTGCTTCAGAAAGTCATAGAGTTGATCATAATTCACCTGATGTAAGTCCTTTGTCTGATTAACAATTGTAACATAACGACCCCATTCTTCTGGAAGGTTATTGAGGAATTTGATGTTTGTTGCAATTGTTCGTGGTGTCAACTTGTTTCTGATTAACTCATTCATCAAAGTGCAAAACCTTGTGTAGTAAGATTCAATCTATTCACCTTTAGTGGATGTAAAGTTCTCCCATTCAGTAAGAAGTTTGTTCTCAACATCTTGTTGTCCAATTTCTGTTTCATGACATATTCTTCTAACACGTTCCCACATAGCATAAGCACTTTCACAGCTGTCGACCGCAGCAAAGATCTCCCGAGGTAATCCAAGTTGGATTAAATGCATTGCCATATCATCGGCTTTGATCTGCGCCTTGTCTTCATCAGTGTAATCTGCTTCTGTTTGTATACGCACTACTGGTTCAGTAGGAGGTGTAGTATTTGGATTACCTTGAATTTGAACTTGTCTTGGCTGAAATGGACCGTTTTCTATGGATTTGATCATTAGGTGCCCGGTATCCTTTGTTTTGATGTAACGAAGCATACGGCTTGTCCATGGGAGATATCCACCTTTTTCAAGCATTGGAGGTCGGTTTTCCGCACCGGCTGCATGAATGTCTTGTTGAGTTGCCATTGATGAAGTGTAGATGGATAAAGTTGATTCTTGGATCGTTCCAACGAAATAGGAGTAGAGTTTAGAGTGAGTTGATGCAAGTTTTTATGGTGAAAATTTTGACTGAAAACCTTAAAACCTCAATAACTTCTTCTCGGAGCGTTTTTAGGCCTCGAAACTTCGCCTAAATCGATAAATCATTTAGCGTGTCGTTCTCCTCTGTCTCACGGTCGTTTTGACAGCTGATTCGTCGAAAACGGAGTTACGGTTCAAAAGTTATGGCCGTTTGAAGTTTGGTCGTCAAAAACCTCACTTTTGTCAAAATTCTCGAAACTTTGTTGTGTTCTCGAAACTTTGGATTTGCGAAACTTCTGTGATCTCGAAACTTGTATGATTGCGAAAATCTGGTGATTGCGAAAAACTGAGGTGTTCTCGAAAGTTTTGATTTTTCGAAAATTGCCACAATGTTCTCGAAAAACTTGATTTTTTCGAAAAACTAGCAATGTTCTCGAAAATTTTGAAATTTTCGAAAATTTTGCAAAGTTCTCGAAAATAGTGAATTTTTTCGAAAACACAATTTCACAATGAAATTTCGAAATTATACAATTTCGAAATTTAGCCCGAAAGTCGAAGTAATTTCTTTCTTATACACGAGAGAAAATACCGAGTATCCAATTTTGAGCACGAATGAAACCGTTTCTGTGTTCTCGAAAACTTGTCAAAATGAGATTTCGAAAAAACACCAATATTTTCGAAATGTTGACAGTTTTGAGAATAAGCTTAAAGCACACCCAAATGACTTTTGCAATCCAAGATTCTTGTATTTCTAGGCTAAAAAACACTAAAACTTGAAGAAAGTTCAAAACTTGATGATTTTTATGAAACTTTTTCGAGATCTAGAAAACAAGTACAAAAACCAAATCGAATTTTTAAGCTTGAAATTTTCAAAAAGGTTGAAACTTTCTTGTTAGAAAAGGTTTATAACACTAGTTTGTAATCAAAAAAGTGTTAAAAACCAAGAAAAACAAGAAAAGTGAGAAACTTTTATAAAAATAATGTGATAAATAGCTTAAAAACACGAAACAAACAACTTCTAAACCCTCCTAAATCATTGTTAGGCGATTGATACCACTTGTAGGACCTTAGATATCACAACTTTATCACACACAATATAAGCACAATAAGAAGGAAAGATGGAAAGATGGTGACTTGTATGATATATATGTGATTCGTATGTATTGAGAGAGAGAGATGGAAATGAGAACTTTTATTCAAGAGAAAACACACACAAATACACACATAAGCACACACCTCAAATGAGCCTTTGAGGTGTTTAAATAGTTCTTAACATGAGATGCCCTACGGGCTTTCTATGGGCTTGGGCTTGGACTTGGTGACATGGTTGGATAACTAGGCTTATGAAACATAGCACATAACATATTAGCTTGCCAAGTCCAAGGCCCAATGACTAAACTATTATTAATCTTAACAAACGACACAAAGTTACAATATGAGAATGACCATCACTTCATAATACATATTTTTAATGCTAACAAAACATTTGTTTGAAAACAGAAGTAGATCAATTTACCAAAGCCCAAAGTGCGTTTACGGTTTGAACGTTGCATTAATACATTAAAACGAATTACAAAATTCAATTTCAGTATTTTCGATAATTAAATCTTTAAGAAAATAAAATACCCATTGGTAAATATATTCATATAAACCATAGTATTTTCTTAAAGCTAGGATCCTAATTGACATAGTACCATTACATCAGTTGATCTGCTAGTAATGATAGTATTTAATAAGGTAATTGTCGTACAATAATTGGCATAACATTTGTCCAATTCCTAGATTTATGGGATTTACATTCACAAAACCTTTGTCATGTAAGCATGTTTCATCCCCATCTTAATGCATTGAGTCCAAGCTCTCACTTCCTACTCAATTTAAGTCGTCTAACTTAAAAACTGCCAACTCATAAATCCATTACATCAGTTGATCTGCTAGCAATGAAATTACGAAATTTACCTCTCCATTGCAATCTCGCCAAGTTCTCACATGACGTAAATTACAACTTCAAGTGTTCTTAATTAGATGGCATTCGACTTAATTTTATAAGGGTATTAATTTTGACGTGTAATCAAAATAATGTATGAAGAAGCATGCATACAACTTCATAACATTGGTTTTACAAAACATTTTTATTACCAATTTGCTAAGAGTAAAATAACAAAGTTTTGATTGAGGTATCGGGTTCACCAATTAAAGAATTACCAACAATTATCGTCCACTATATCGTACTTTTGCATAAGCCCTAAGGCTTAGTCTTTCGGATAATCATTGTGGAATTGTGGTGAATTCACCCTTAAGATGACAATGTACGTAATATAGTGATATAGGTAAGTCTAGAGTCGGCAACCAAGCAGTTGTAGAGAACCGGTAGGTGCATGAGCTTTAAAAACCCCTCTCTACAAGTACGTTGGATGGCAACCTTCGGTCCGCCTTTCGCACACTATGTACAAAAACATCAATCAACCAATCCTTTGAAATTTACTCTTAAAACCAAAACAATTTCGCCATTTATTTAGTCCATATTATTTTTCTATTCAAAAATTACCCTTTTTCGTTTATAAACATGTCTAACATAATAATAAACAAAAAACAAGTAATACATAATAATAAAAAATAAAATAACCAAATAAATATATACATAATCATAACAATTAAATATGTATAAAACATGTAGCCACATGCAAATCTTATTCAATAGTCCTATTAATAATCAAATTTAGGTGTATAACGTATTTATTCAATTAAGGTTTTCTTCTTCTAGGAAAAAGAGCCACATACATCGATAAATCGATTGCGTAAGCCAAAACTAAACAAATACCACATAGCACATAATTGATTACATAATATTGGAGTCTTTCCCAATTCGACATCTATTAATAAATTTACATGTTTCGATATAACTTAACAATTAATATATATATATATATATATATATATATATATATATATATATATATATATATATATATATCCAATTTAAACCATTTAAATTTTTACACAATATAAAATCCATGCAAATATGCACTTTTTTATGGATTAAGCTTAACAATTAACATATTGCACCAAGATCGTTTACTAAAACGCATAACAAATTACATGACATCCTAGGGTTTCTAATCATATTAAAAAATCAAAACCAAAACCCTAATAGGTCTAAATCGACCCAAAAAAATTAGGGTTAGGAATAAAAAAAAACCCTAAAAACATGTAACTAAACGAATCAAGATTCAATTTTTACGCGTTTTGATAATTAATTACATATTATAACGGCTCTAGATGCCACTGTTGGAATTATAATATCATGACAATCATATAAAATAAACCAAACACATCAAGAGAGCATATGCGGAAGCGTTATAACAAAATCATATAACATGTAATTAATTAATCAATAATAAATAGTAAACATACCTTTGTGATTCTAGCCCGAACAAGAATCAATTGCAATCTTCAATTCAAGAACCCTAATTAGGGTTTATGTGGATTATAAGAATTACCCCTTACCTTTTTGTAATTCAATCCAAGAATCAAACAATAGTATGTTTGAATCACGTTCTTGTACACACGTACTAAAACAAGTTAAAGTAATGCTAGTTTTTAGAACACAAAATTAAACCAAAACCTTTTGTTTAATGAAAAAAATCAATCAACCCTTTAAGGATGTTTGTTTGATCGACTACAAGAAAACAAGGAGAAGAAAAACAAGTTTAGGGTTTGTGTGTGTGCACAAGAGATACAAACCTTTAACCCTTAGCCTTGTATATATAGTGTATGAAACTTGGAGCTCAAGAAAACAAAGGAGGTGCCCTCCTTTTGGGTTGGCCGATCGGATCTAAGCCCAAGGGGGCTTCCGGATGCTTCTTGACTTACCAATTAATCATACACATTATTTCCTTATATTCGTCTAATGATCATTAGTCATTTATCTTAAATACTAAATAATCATTATATATATTTGTGTAATAAATAATTAAATATAAACTTTTACATTTAATTATTAAACTTTAACTCTCATACGTAAAGTGTGCAATCCCGTGATCTCGAGTTCGATCCTAACATACGACTACTAAAATAATGTCCATAATCTAACAACTAGATCAAAGAAAACTAGAACATTCTACGAATAACTTGTTTGTATTATCACCGTTAATATGCAAATCACTCTAATGTTCAGAAGAAACAGATAAAAAAGTTGATAAAATGCAGTAACAAGATTACTCATACAGTCAGTGACGGAACTTGAACCAAATATTTGGGGGGGGGGGGGGGGGGGGGCGTCTTCATTGTGACATAGATGTAGTTTTCGTAAGCATCGATGATACAAGTCAAAACAAGAATAAAAGAGGAGTAAGTGAGTGATATCTTTGCTGTGAAATATGTTTTCAAGTATTTAGGAGGGGCCATAATACAAATTGTTAAATTTTAGAGGGCCTATAACACAAAACTTATACTAATAACACCTTTTTTATTTATTTATTTTTTTTTGGGGGGGGGGGGGGGGGATGACCCCACCCTGCCCTTATAATCCTCTGTCTATGCATACAGTCATACTAACTCGTTTGCAACATTTTAAATTAGTTTTGAAAAAAGAGAAAAGAAGTAGGAAGAAAACAAAATAAATTAGTGTTCATGAGTTTTCTTAGAAGAGAAAAGAATAAAAGAGGATAGTAATTCTAAAACTTTCTTCCAAAAAGTTTGATGATTTGAAGAGAAGTTATATTAGAAAGCTTTAAATAAATAAAATTACTTAAATGATCTAATATAAAACATAATTTTTATATATAACCAAGGGTATAGTTATAAAATCATATGTTATCTCTTCTTTTTTCTCCTAACCTGAGAACATGATATAAAAAAATTAATTTCATTCATCTCCTCTTCTTTTCTGTCCATTTTTAACTCTTCTCTTATAATCTTTCATTTCAAAAACTTTGGGAACAGAGTGTAAGACAACATAAAAGGTTTTTTTTTTTTTTTTTTTTTTTTTTTTTTTTTTTAATGATAAACCTATTAGATTAAAGAAGTCATTTTAGATTTGTAGCTATCAGGATTCGGACTGTATATAAAACTGTATTACAATTGGAATACAGTTGCTTTAAAATAATAATAATAATAATAATAATAATAATACTTATTTAGACAGGTAAACCCGTGAAATTTTACCTTCAGGTATGAGTATAAATTTTAAAATCTAATTTGTAAACGGAAATGGGCATACTCTGTGTGGTAAATCTGCCACGTAATACGAGTACTATTTAAGGTTATAGCTTAGGGATGGGATCATCTCAAGTTGAGAGGTACAACTTCCCATTTCCACACATGCGTCACTTAGTACCAACATGACAAATGATTCTGATATACCAAAATCTGGGGTAAATGAAATTCTTTCGTCTATCTTACTCTATTCTCGTACGAATTAATTATGACTTACTTGTTTTTGAATGTGTAATCAAGCTTGTTTCTGGTTAATGCTTCTTATTTTTACACAGTTACAAATAAAAATATGTTCAGTTTCATGCTCTGACCATTACTCAATGGCCAATCTAAGCAAACCAGATTTTGATTCTTCTTATTAGTTTAAAGTTTGCTTTATTTCATACACTATTTATTCCACATTTTCGTATATTAAGTTTCAGGGGTGCTTGGTGGAGGGATTAAGAGGGTGAGGAATATGTAAGATATTTAAAAGGGCTAAGATATTTAAAAGGGCCCACATCACTTAATATATGATGCTTGGTTAGGGAGTGCAAAGGTATTGATTACCCCGTAGTACGTAATCGACCATTATAAAGTAAATTGAGGGTAATGTATTAATTACGCACCTCACTCATTCTTTTACATTCCATTTCCCTTTCCCCATTTTGAACCAATCGGACCGTCAGATTCAATGGTAAGCTATAACTCAAAACAATTTATGGAATGAACATGTACTTTTCTAAAGAAACTTTATTGTGTTCTTTAATAGTAGTCGCATATCATCTAGAACACGCTATGTCTGCTATATATGTTTTTTAGTTGATGGTTGATTTGTATATCAAATTTTTTGAAAAAAAACATTATTTTGTACAAGTTGTATAGCACATCTTACAACACTGTAATGCACAGGATGTAGTGAAAGTATAAAAAAATGTGGTGTGCAAATCAACCCACTTTTTAGTTGGTTACCATACAAATAATGGCGGAGCTAGAAAAAATTTTGTGAGAGGATCGAAACAAAATTTGTTCAGGAAAAACATTAGATAGGAGGACCGAGATAAAAATAACAAATTTTATAACACATGAAATCGCGAAAAAATACACTAACGGGCTTAAGCCTAGGGTCCCGGCCCTCACTAAGCTTCGCCCTTGCATACAATATAGTATCATATTCTCTTATTTAAATCCACATTTATGTTGTAGTTATTATGTTTATCATGGTGAGCCATGACAAGAAATGCTGTAGGTTTAATGTCTCCTCCATCTCAAGCGCCAAGACATCATGTTACAACTAACGATTCAAATCCCTAAATGAGTTCTACCCTGCAAGAAATAGGCTAAAAGACACATGTTAACCAATTCCGGGTAATCTTTGAGGTCCAATAATACCTAAAACTCTTGCTGAATCAACTAAAACTTCTAGCCCATGTAAGAAAAAAATATGCGAGTTTTGAATGCAGAAGTTGATCTAAATGAAACGGTAGCTCTTAGATACAATGCATCACCGGTAGGTAGGGGTGTCCATGCTACTGGAACTGTCCCGAAAGAACCGAAAATATGGAAAAAGTGGACCAAGAACCGTCCCAAGTTCTTCGGTACGGTTCCGGTACGGTACTCGGTTCCGGTACGAGAATTTCGGATAATTCTCACAAAAACCTAAGTGTTTAAATAATTTATTTTTTTCGTCGTTGATCATTCATAAAGACATGTTAATAATGCTATAACAATACAAATACACACGGTATTTAACTAATGTACATGATTAAATATTGTATACTTAAACAACAACATATATACTTGATTTAGTTATTTAGTATACTTGATTAAATATTGTGCATCATATTGAATCGAAAAGCATGAAGTACACCAACACCAACTGACCACATTTTTATATAATATAACATGCATTCATACTTCCAACCCATTATACTCGTTAACTACAGATTCGTCATTCGTCACATATTGCATTATATAATTCACTTGATTTTTCTATTACTATAGGTAAGTATCAAATTTACGATAATAATCTCAAGATAAACATACTTTCATGTTGATAAATGATGATGATGATCTTTGAATAGATTAAAAATTTGGGTGTTAATTTTATTATGTGTTTTTAAGTTTTAGATTTTTTATGTTACAGTTTAATAATGAGCAGGTTTTTTTCATTTTTAATTTTTTTATTTTTTTTTATTTTTTTCTCTTTAAAATACTATACACATTACACAATGTCCCAAATAAACCTATAAAATTTCATAGTTTTAAAGTAGTCGGTTCTTTTGGGAAAGAAAAAAGAACCGGAACCGGACGGTTCTGACCCGAACCGTCCCGAGAACCTAAAATTTGGAATTTTAGGAACCAAAAACCATACCATAGTTCTAATATACGGTTCGGTTTCGATACGGTACCGGTACGGTTCATCGGTTCTTTTGGTTCCTCGGTTCTTTTGGACACCCCTACCGGTAGGCAAGGAAAGAGGTGGCATCCATTATTCTGCATACATGTTATTGCGGGTCAGACATATCCGACTTCTCGAAATATCATCAAAATGGAAATATTTGAAATGTAGTAGTATTCTGGGAAGTGTGAGAGTTTTTGCTTGTTGGAGGCAAGTATACTAGGATTGTCGTCACAAATAAAAGTTGGAGATCAAGCAACCAAAAGAGGAAATTCATGATGAAACTGCTCGCTTAATTAATGAATCTTGGGTGCTATAAAATGGCAAATAAGATATCAATCAAATTTTGATAGATGCCTTATCAGCCCCAATTTTTAGCACAAGAGATTTAAAATAGGGTTGGGCGTTACAATAATGAATTGCTTTTTGGTAGCTCGATGTCTGACTTGTATTCGTGACGACAACAATGCTTTTATTGCCTGTAACAAACATTATACTCTTACCCTTATAACATTTGGAGAGTGGTATATCCTTTGGATGGTAGTTCGAGATACTGGCTTTACAAGAGGTTGAAAGACGTTGGTCAAACATTGAATCCAACATGATCAACCATCAATAATTACACAGATAATTTCTGGTATATTGTTGTACCAGGCTTTGCCATAATAATTCTGTATTGTTGTCCACACTACACACAACTTTAATATCCATTATAGTGAAATGTTTGAAAGCAATAGAGCCAGATGTATACCCCTAATTCGGGCAAACGGGTAAGGTTTTCCTGTTGAGTACCCTGTTGAGGTTACCAGGGGAAGACGAGTCTTCAACTCAGATGTATGCGGCCTAACTGAGGTATCCCCATGACCGCTTCCGACCCTTTCCCTAGCCACCCCCAAATGTGTATCAAGTGAGTTTTGAGCCCTAGACCTCTTGTGAGAAGGTTAGGTACTTAGGTACCTTAGCACTAGGCCATTAGGTGCCATGCCACTCCCAAATTTATTCCCCTAGTTCACTTTCTGTGTTTTCTTCTTTAAAGAGCTAGAAGTTGTAGGGATTCTAAAGAAACTTTAGGTGTCCCACTGTCCCTCAAACTTAAAGTTACGCGAGGGAACTGATGCACACTTGCACCAAGTCTTGTGGGACTGAAGTGTGTGGATTTGAACCTCCAACTGAATCACAACTGAATCGTAAAGTCACAGTGAATAAAATGGAGGCACTACACTCTTACCTTGTTACCCTAGGAAAAAAAAACATCAAATAACAAGGACATAGATAGGGATATGGTCAACAACAGTTTTAAAAAGTTTACCACCAACTTTAAAAAAAGTGTATAGGTTTCTGGAGAACGGAACTAAAGATTAGAAGATACTAACAAGAATTCTCCATAGCATAATACTATTGCAAACTTAAAGGTGGTGTTTGTTCCGGCTTAAAGAGAGGGCTTATGGCTTATTTGGTTTTCGGCTTATGTTTCATAAGCTCACTTTTTGTGGCTTATTTTGAAACTTTCCGGCTTATATAAGCTTATTATGTCAAAATAAGCCACAAAAGTGAGCTTATGAAACATAAGCCGAAAACGAAATAAGCCATAACCCAATATACCGAAACAAACAATCCCTAAAACACATTCATTGAAACACAATAAGGTATCATTGGAAAGAATGCATGTGAATTTGAAATTACAAAACACTAAAACATGAGAAAATGTGGTGATCATATGAAAGTTATTAGGTCGCTGTTCTAAATATTATACTCTTATATATAACAACCCTTATAACATCAAGCTGATGAAGACCAATGAATTTTTAACCTTCACTACATTAAAAGCAAAATGAAATTTATATTGACTACATGGCATTTCCGTCAACTGGATCCTCAAAAGACTTTAATATATGTCGGAAATATTAAAGTAAAGTAAAAGTAAAGTAACTCCCAATACCGTCTTCCACGGGTTATGGGTCCCAATACCGTCTTCCACGGTGTATGGGGGAGGTTGATATGTAGACAGCCTTACCCCTACCTAAGGGAGTGAGGATCGAACCCTTGACCTCTTGGTTGAGAGGCAAGGGGTTTTCCAACTGATCCAACCCTACTTGTTTTATATGTCGGAAATATTACACCGTATAAATCTTAAATTACTATATGTTCGGAGGATATAAAACTTAGAATTTGATTCATTGATGCAACGATTTTAAATACAACAGAAGAGCTAAAGCCAAAGAAATGGTCAAGAAAAACCTTGGTTATGTTCAAAGCATGCATAAAATACATTAGTCATCATAGGAACAATGAGGAGAAGCAGTGCAGCCAGGGTCAAAGGGATCCTCAGATGCACAACAATGCCAATATTGGAACACTTTACCAGAGTCGGGCGTATTCATGGTCCCTCCACTATAGACACTCTCAAACTTCCTCTTGGTTTCTCCTGAAGAGTCGAGACGATTATCCATGACAAAAAGAATAAGATTAACAAAACAGCATGTACAAGGAAAGTTATTGTAGTAATGCATCAAATACGTGCGTAAGTACAAACGTTGAATATTAAACTTTTCAGTGGATATGGTCCAAATTTTATTGTAAGAGTGAAAGAGAATCTTTGGACACTTTCAAATACCTCTGTTAAAGAACAAATTCAGCAACTCTACATCTAGAATTGCACTAAACAATACACATGAATACATCTATTACTAAAACAGTAAAACTCAATACCGCCTTTTGATTCTAGCAAGAGATAATATGCATACTAGTATACTACTAGCACTAATTAAGTAAAGTGGCCAACTCGATAGTGTATGGTTAATAGTGCTCGAGCATTTTTAACTATTCAGTTCCTATACCAAAAGCTACATGAAGTAGCTTTATAACAAATTTGGAACTTCAAAATACCCCAATACCATTTATTAAATTATGTTCCCTGCATAAGCTTTAACTTTATTTTTTTTAAGAACGGCAATTTTAACTATCTCACAACATTTATACCACAAATCTTTCTCACATTTCATAAGAAGGACTTGAACCTGCAACCATTTGGTTGGGGAGCTTTGCACACAACATGGGGCAGTGAGGTACCATTGGGACAGAAGCCCTTTGGTCATAAGCTTTTACTTTTTTATTCTTTCGCGTAATTTTACAACTACATACAAATATAATCTTCAGCTTACAAGTACCTTGAAAGTTGAAACTAAAATAACATTTTACTATTATGATTTGGAAAATAATTACCGCCAAAATGAGCAGTGTGGAAACGACAAGCTTGGGGATGATTAAGAACAGGGTCGTACTGCTTTTTACATTGCTTACAAGTTCTCAAATTTGTCACTTTAGTTTCCTCAGCTGAGCATTGAATCAAGTGTTTTCTGAGTTTACTATGATGAATCTGTGTTGACAATCGAATAAAGGAATGATTTTGATGATTGAATTGTGGTCTTATTGAGGAACTCATTGAACAGATTTGGGTTGTCATTTTTTATTACTGTACAATTGCACATGAACTGGGGTTTCGTCGGTGAAATATGATGATGAGACATAGACAAAGTAAGACCTTCAATATTTAGTTTTCAATAAAGCTATGCCCTTGTATTTTTATATTTTCACTTGGGGTCCCTCGTAGTCATTATAGTCACTTTGATGATATGTATCAACTATTATGAGCTTATTGGTTTCTCGGCTTATATTACATAAGCCCTTATTTTTTTGGCTTATTTGAGACTTGTGGGCTTATATAAGTTTATTATGATATGATAAACTCATATAAGCCCATAGGTCTCAAAATAAGCGAGAAAATTGAGGCTTATATAACATAAGCTGAAATCAAATAAGCACATAAGCCTACATATAAGCTCAAAAAAACACCCCCTATTGCTTGCCCCACGTTGTTCGTGAAGAGAGGAAAATCTAGGTATTTAAGTATGAATTTGACTTTGACTTTTGAAATGTGTGTTTTTGTATAATAATCTTTGAGACAAATGTATGATAGTTATGTGTATCAATACACAACGTTGTATAAGATAAGAAAAGACGAGCCTCTTGAAAGCGAAAAAAATTGCTTATTTGACAAAAGTTCATTATTGTAAATTTTTTTGGCTAATAATTTTTTTGATCTTTGATTCTTTCAAAGGTATTTATGTATTTATAAGTTGAAAATCATGTACATTCAAATATTAACACATATCAAGTCTTATACTTATAGCAAATATTACAAAAAAAAAAAAAAAAAAAAAAAAAAAAACGTAGTAAAAGGAAGCCTTGTGACGGCACCGGTTGCACCACCTCCCAACCAGCTTTAGATTAATGTGTCAAAACATATGATATTCTACAAGAATGGGTATGTTTGTATCATGATTATATACTTTCATGTGAAAGTAACCAATGGGGATGGATTGCTAAGCAGAGTTGATAGACCATCCATTTTTTTCATAAGCTTTTCTTAAGTGAGGCTGCTATTTGGTTAACCCAGACACGAATGTGACTTATTCGGGTAAGGTTAATCAAATTTAAGGAAATAAAAACTTACCCGTGCTAGACCCTAATAAAATGCCGGTTATTTGAGTTATTAAGGTACAAGTTATTTGTTTTGGGTTAATCAGATACAGGTTAACCCGAATAAGCTAAATTATAATATAAAATTAAAAATAATGGTAAACTTTTGTTAAAAATCAAAGAGATAGATATATGAAAAAAAATCGTTATGCATGTAATTCGGGTTATACCCGAAACTAGAATAAGGTTGAAACTTTCACGAGAAACTCGATCCTTGTAATACTTTGGGTTAATCGGGTTAACTCAAATAACCCTAGTAAACCGAATAAGTAGAGGTGGTAATTTGTGCCCAAAATAAAAAAAATGAGCTAAATGGGCAAATTTTTAGAAGATTTGGGCACATTTGGGCCCCTTTTTTTTTTTTTTTTTTTTGAAATGAGCATATCTTGCCCATTTAAAAGTTAAATGGGCATAATAGGCACATATTTTTCTCTAAATTGGAGAACCTTAAATTATTTTTAATAAAAAAATTTATGGATATAGTATATTTAGTTACTTAAATATAAATGAGGTGTTACGTTTGAGGTATTTTCTAAATCGATTCGTATAATATGCGCTCATTTTGCCCACGCCTATTTAGCCCATGTCCGTTTAGCCCGTCGCCCGTTTAGCCCGTAGCCCGTGCCCACCCGACCCGCCCGTTTTGCCACCTCTACTAATAAGGTTTTCAATTCGGTAAAGTCAAATTAGTCGATTTCTAGTAATTTTGACAACCCTGTAAACATGAATATAAAACAAACTCAACTAGAGGGCGTTTCTTTGAAATATGTAAAAACCACAGGACAAGTTCTGCCATAACCTCAAAACGAAAAACAAACGCCCAAATCAAACTTATCATCCATCACTTGTTAATTCTTACCCCAAATCCAATATTCTAGGGCTCCAATTTAAATTCAAAACCAATAAAAAAGTTCCTTAATTAATCTTAAATCAATGGCAAATAACAACAACAACAATAAAAAAGATGAACCACCAGTTGATCGATGGTTTGACTTAACCTTAGGTTCATCTTTTCAAGATAACCCTTCTTCCAAATTCTGCACTCTTCGCTGTAAGTATATTATCAAGATTCAGTTTTAAATAAGTATTGCTGTTAAAGTGATAAAGTCAATGTTGAATCTCATTAGTTTTATAATTTATTTGGACTAAAGTTTGATTTTCATGTCCAAGATTTGAACTTTATGAAAAATCAGCAAATTTCCTGATATGGGTTTGAGCTTATCTGGTTTCGACTTATGTTTCACAAGCTTTTTTTTCGGGCTTATTTTGAAATTATATAAGTTCATTATGTCATAATAAGCTTATATAAGGCGAAACAACAAAAGCTTAAACAAACAGCCCGTAAAGTTTAAAATGTATTTTGGACCAAAGTTTTGATTTTTAATGTATAGTTTTTGAGTTTATGTAAAATGAGTTTAATTTGGTGATATGGGTTTGATTTGTAATGTTGAATGTTACTAATCTGATTGGATTTTGGACTAAAGTTTTGAATTTTAGTGTTAAGATTGTGCTTTTACGAAAAAATGAGTTAGTATGGTGATATGTGTTTGGTTGTTACAGATGAATTTAAGCCGGCATCGATAGATAAGAACCAACCCGGAAAATTGCATAAGACAAGTGATAATAAAGTGGCTGTTGAGTTTCAGAATAATCAGCCAGGGAAACCTAAAGTTAGTTTTGAAGGTAGTAGCGAGGATTATAAAGATAATGATGCGGTTTTGTTCTTTGATGGAGAGAGTTTTAGGTTGGAACGGTTACATAGGTCGGTTAAGCGGTTAAGGCACGTGAGACAACCGGGTGAGTCTGCAGGTGTGGCTGCGGCTGTTGGCGTGTCAGGGTTGCAACCTGAGGCTAGTTCGCCGCCACTTGGGAAAGGATCGAAAGTTCAGTCTTCGAATAAGAACTTTGTTCCTGCAACGGTATGTTATTTCTTGAGCTCTTTATCTGATTTGGATTTCACAAATTTTACCAAAAGAATACGTAAGTCACATAATTTAGCTGATAAAACATGTTGGGGAGTTGGCACGTTTAGGTTATTATTGGGTGCTTCTCTTATGCTTCATGCCTCGGTTAGTATTTTTTTTTTCTTGGTATATAGCAATTAGCAAATGAAAATTACAATATCATTGTTGCAACTTGCAAGCCAATCTCTTAAAAATATAACTTATGCGTCAGGTATACATATCGAGTGTTGTCTTAGTATAGTGATTGTATAGTGGGATATGAGCCTTACGGAAATCCCTACTTTTTTTTTTGTCCTAGGTCCTGACAGTGTGAATAATCTTTTTTCTTATTCTAGTTTTGTTCTGTAGGTACCAAACTCAATTGTCTTTTGAACTTGTCCCTCTGTAGTCATATATATTTTTGATAGCTAAACTTTGTAAATTATGACATAGAATTGTGTGATTTATTAATGGGTGGTATTACTTCGCAAGTTGTGAAGCGTGGGTTAGCTTTCATGTTTTTTTATTCCAAATATGTTTCTTTGCATGTGCTATGGTTGAAGTTCTTATCTATTTCCAGTGTCTGCTAACAATGGGCGTTTTCAAGCTGTCATCTTGCAATTATGTGCGAGTAGGTTGTAGACATATAGTTTTACTTGCCAAACTCCCCCAAAATGAATTTGTTTATTATATAGATTGAGAATAATGCATTTTTTGTTTACGAGGTTTCCTCTGTTGCTTCTTTACATGACTTGTATACACTTTTGCACACTTCTACAGGTGGAAGTTGAACGCATTGAAATTGGCAACTTTAAAAGCTTCGGTATGTTTCGTACTCATACCTTATCTTTTCAGTTTTATATATATTAAGTCTATCAAGTATGATTACGAAAACTATAGCATGATACTAAATTGGTAAAATTTAGTCTTTGCGATAGAAAGATCTAGGGAGTTATATGTCATTTAAATATGCTTCAGTGACTTTTAACCATTTTCCTCAGCTTCCTCTAAAGTCTAAAGTACTTAACCCATTTGACTTGTTAATATAGAACTTAACCTAAATCAGTCCATGTATATAGGTAATAATGCTTGTTTCTTTTGACAACAAATTTATCAATTCAAAAAGAGATTGTGAGGATAATGATTTTTAGTGCTTGAAAGAAAATTTGGTGCAATTTCTTTTACAGGACTTGTGATTGATGAATGTTACCACATCTTTTACATTGTTTTTCGTTTTTCCAGATGGAAAATTCCGAGAAGAGATAGTTGTCGATAATCCATCTGTCCCTTTAGATCCATTCTACACCTCACCAGAACAAAAGATCGATGATGATCTGGAGGAGCATCTTAATACAATCAACGATGACGATGAAGAAATTGACATTGGTGGAAATGATAATTTAGAAACAGCACCTGAAAGGCAACCATTCACTGGGATTGACATCAATATACCACACCAAGAAAGTGATGATGAGATTAATCTGAGTGATGATGATGGGGACAATGGTCCGAGTGCTGCTGAAGCCCTCAGAGAAGCCCTCAGAGAACAGGTGAATGCTGAAGAAAGTAAACAACAGTCTTCAAGCTCAAGCGGAAGCGGAAGCAGCAGCAGTAGTAGTAGCAGCAGTGACAGTGATAGCAGTGGTGACTCTGTTACCTCTGTATAACAACTTTCAAGTTTTCACAGCATCTAGGATTCGCTTTTTCGAGTCTATATGAATCAGGCTTAAGTTTCATTATATATGTTGGTTAATACAATAATTTACAGCGTTTTAATACAACCATCTAACCTTCTTTATCAAGCAATAATCTTCTTGTTGTCTGCAACCCCTCAACTTATCATTATAGAGATCAATTAACTATCATGAAACGAGTCCTTTGCACTTCCTTCGAGTTCCTCAACATCCATCAATCTACTCAAGTCAATGTTTTCCCCACCATTTCCCAGGTTATTATCTTTTCCTTGAAGCTGTTAAGGACCAACTGAAATTCCCAGTAGAGTTTTTGGGCAACGGTGTCTTCATTAATGACCGCAATATTACTAGTTAAATCCATATTTATCATCTAAAAGAACCCGTTTTCGCCATTGAAGCATAAACTATGCATTTATAAAGATGTGCAGTTGCAACTTCGTTGTTGGTAGCAATTTCCACTAACCTTGCATCGATGTTTTCATTTTAGCTATTTTCTTGACAAAAGATGTATACCTTTTGTGACATGTTCTACATTGTTTTTCACAAATTCAGACACTTGAAATTCAACATCGGGGTAAAATGATGTATTTTGCAAAAATCATCGGTGTTGGACTTTTTTGAGCCCATGCGATAAGCAGCCCAATCGATTAGAAAAGTAGTGACCATGCAACAATCTGCAACCTTTTGAGATTATTGTGAAGTTTGCAATATTGTTGTCAAGATTCTCAAAGAATAAGGGAGCTATTAAATATAAGAACAAGATAAAAGTTTGATCCTTACATGACCCCTTCCACACGAACCTTCAGGAAAAAAAGTAATATCTGCCACTCATACTTGTAATTTACTGTTGGACAAAATCTGAATTTTAACACCCCTAATCTTAATACACTAGTTGATCACAACCATCAACAGTGACACGTACCATCTTCTAAAAACAAAAGGGTACTACGCCGTTAGTGTTTCAAATAACAATTTCCTTAGAACGTTGATACTTTTTAAAATTTAAGACACATACAAAATCAGTATCTCAAAGTATATTGATGCAAGGTGAGTTGATCGGGCAACAAAAATCAAGTGTTTTGAGGTTGAAGAAAGTTTGATGATTTTTCTAGAGATTAATCCAGTCATCCGCTTTCACTACCTTTTTAGCCATAAAGAACCATGCATCTTTGTAATCATCATTAGTATATATGAATGATGTTTATAAATTAATTAATCATCTTAAATAACTATGTTCCATCAATGGCTTCACTTAATACGAATCCATCTTACCTTGTCTAATTCATATGCTTATACTTTTGTAATTTTGTTGCACCATGTAACATGGAGTTCCTAATTTCCTACGTATATACATATCAATATTATAATCTGAATTATGTTGCAGTGGTGAGTTCATTGAATTATGTTGCAGTGGTGAGTTCATTAAGACTACACAGTACCAGCTAAATTAGTTATTAGTGACAATGTACAATTGATATCATGCATAATAATGACAGGGAAATTGCCAAGAAAGGTAGAGTATACACTGGCAAACATACGGATACGTACACTGGATTATACAGCTGCAAATGAATTATGGTCGATGTACGTCTTCCAAAGTGCAACTTCACATGCTTATTTAAAGAATTATCGGACCATTTCAGGCTTTAAGCCCCAAAACTAGGATCCAGGAAGGCATTTTCAGTACATCTATCACTAGAGGATAACCTTGGTAGCATATATATACTTCAAGCCCAAGGAGATGAGAATGGAATTACGGTTATGGTACATGTACATGATTGAAATCACATATGGAGTCTCTTGAGCAAGGATGAAGGTATTCCACCATTAGATTTCCCTTTGTTTCCATTTTGATATCTTAGGTCTTCTGGGGATCTAAATTTAGAAGGTTGTATATGGAATTACTTAGATTCAGGTGAAGATTAATACTGTTTGTTTATACGATTAGAAATGCATGTATGTAGTTGAAAATTGGTATGAGCGTTAAACACCCACTTATTATTCTTGAAACATGCCCCTATTCATTCTTCCCATGAAAGTAGTTTCTTTGTTGCGAATTTTAAACTAGTTTCTTCACTCTGCAAATTAAGCTAATGGACACTTAACATTAATCCATACGAGAGTGAGGAAGTCGAAGTGAGCCTTTTTTTTTTTTTTTTTTTTTTTTTTTTTGGGATATATGAGCAAATATCAAGTGTATATCAAGTTGATTTGTATTTTGTAGGTAAAAGTTTTGGGTTATCTATCATTAGTCATTACTCCACTTTAAATTGAACGCATAGCCTTTGTTTGCGATCTTTTGAACTTTATTACTACGTATATAAATAATCTCATATACTAAATAACAGTTGGTCAAGTCCTGTAGCCATGGTCTCATAACGCTACATGTTGACGTATGTACCCTCCGGATACATGCCGAACAAGGACATACCCTCCGGATATGCATCAGGTAAAACGTTCTCAGATGTGTTCGAACCATACGAACCAATATCCGAAGGGTTACGAATGTCCGCGTGACCTCAGCCGTCCGGATATCACATGCCCTTCGGATAAGCCCACAAGTACTTAGACCAAAGTACAAACAAGTACACCAAAGTATATGGTAATGGAGTTTAAACTAGCGAACATTAAGGGCTAAGTACGAACCAGCCTGGCACTCCATGTAGAGAGTCTATAAATAGAGGGGAAATCTTCATTTAAGGTTAACTAATTCTCTACCACTCTCTAGTTTTATTCATACTTTCTCTCACTAAGAACATATACTTACTCTCACGCCGGAGGTTGGTCCTGGGATACATTCCCGGGGCGAGTCTAACGGACGTACTTGTTTTGCAGATATCCGAAGTAACACACTGTAAGCAAGGACCACCCTGAATCCGGAGGACCCACTCTAGTCCGAAGGATTCATCTCGCTTGTTCGAAGTAGAAACAAACTTTTACTTCAACAAATTGGCGCCATCCGTGGGACCCGTCATTCACTCTACCTAAGCTAAGAGATGACAGGTCCTCCCCCAACAACACCCGAAGGATCCGGAAGTCGCCCGGATAATAATACCAATCCTGTCAACCTTGAACAAATCCAAAGCCACTTTGCTGCTCTCAAATCCCTCATCCAACAATACAATGTCTCAGGAGAAACACCGATTGACCCCATCCAACTCGACTTCGAAGTTGCCGGATCTCATGATGTCGAAGCCCAAAGGGCCGAAGAAGATAGGACGGACGACCTATCTAAACCTTTCAAGGCAGCGTCTAAGAGTCCTTTTACCCGAAGGATCATTGATTTCTCAGGGCCGAAGGGTTCAAAGTATTTAATGCCTTCGCATTTAAAACTATACAACGGATCTACCGATCCGGATGACCACATCACCAGATTCGAGGGAGCAGCCAATCAAGGTGCTTGGCCCATGCCGATTTGGTGTATGATGTTCCAACAAACACTGGATGATGCCGCTAGAGGATGGTTTGATCGTCTTCCACGAGGTAGCATTGATAGCTGGGACGAGTTAAGTGAACAATTCATACGGAGATTCGCCCTTCGAAGGAGATGTATCAGGGATCCGATGGAAATTACCAAGATCGTTCGAAAAGCTAATGAAGCCCTCTCGGAATTCAAAGAACGATGGACGGATGAGGCTAGTCGCATCTCAGGAGTACCGGAGTTGATGCAGATATCCTCCTTTATTGATGGTTGTAAAAGTCCGGAGTTAGCGAAGAGATTCTCCGAGAAGGTTCCCCAAACCGTAACTGAAATGATGATACGAGTCGATGACTTTATCCGATCTGAAAGAGTATTTCGGTTAACGGAAGTACCGAAAGGTGAACGGGTGGACAACTACCGAAAAGATTATCAAGCCAATTCATACAACCGAAATGACCATAACTCACAACGTTCCTCCTTCAGAGGAAAACAAGATTTCAGACCCCGACGAAATGATCATTTTGCACCATACGTGCCAACCCGAAAGGAAAATACCTACCGGACAGATTACCGAACAGATCATCGCCGTAATGATGGAAACAGAAGAGATACTAGGCCTTTAGACTTGAACATGCTCATCAAGACCCCTAAAGAAATCTTGTCGACAGAGCACCAACTCAGACTTCCTGCACCTCCCCCACTGAGAGGAAGACCATCAAGAGAAAATATGGATAAGTTCTGCGACTACCACGGAGAGAAAGGTCATCTAACCAACGATTGTCACAACTTAAAGGAACAGCTTAAGAAAGCCTTGGAAACGGGCAAGCTGGACCACCTAATTAGGGATGTCCGACAAAGAGATAGAGCACCTCCCCAAAACAACCCAAGACGAATCATCTATATGGTCCGGAGTCAGGAAAGGAATCCGAAACGAAAACTTATAGATCCGGAAGAAGAGTGGATGAACGCCCCCATAAGTTTTCCGCCGATCCTACCGGGGGATGCTTCCGACAAACCTCTTATAGTGGAAGCAGAGATTGAAGAATATACCGTACAGAGGGTATATGTGGACCAAGGTGCTTCGGTAGAAGTGATGTACGAACACTATTTCTTAAACCTTGACTCTTCAATCCGGTCTCGTTTGACAAAAACAAACACACCACTGATAGGATTCGCGGGAGAAGCCATAAATCCGTTGGGAAAGATCGAGTTAGAAGTCTATTTCGGAAACGAAGGGTTATACCGCCGAACTATCATGAAGTTCGCGGTAATCAGGTCTCCCTCCCCATACAACGTGATACTGGGTCGATCTGGAATCAAAAAACTTAGGGCCATCCCATCGACCATACACTCCATGATGAAATTCCCAACACCGAGAGGTATTGCCACTCTGGTAACCCGATCGGTCATTATCTCAGAGTGTAGAAAGCTCGAAGAAAAGTTCTTGATGGGAAGGGAAACACAAGCAGAGATCTCCCCGGAAATCACCATTGAAGAAACTACTGGAACCGAAGAAATATTGATTCATCCGGCATATCCGGAACAACTAGTAACGATAGGAAGGAATTTTTCAAAAGAGGGGCGAAGACAACTTATAACGTTGCTCAAAAACAGCCAAGACGTTGCTCAACTAGTAACGATATGACTGGCGTTCCCCGTTGGGCCGCCGAACATAAGCTCGACGTAAACATCCAAGACAAACCAGTGGCACAGAAAAAGAGATTTTTCTCGGAAGAAAAGAACCAAGCCATAAATCGGGACGTGGAAGAATGGCTAAAGGCCGGAATAATCAGACCCGTCCGGTATCCGACGTGGATTTCTAACCCCGTACTGGTGAAAAAACCGGACGGCAGCTGGAGGATGTGTATCGATTTTAAGAACCTGAACTCATCATGCCGTAAAGATTACTATCCTTTACCCGAAATAGACTGGAAGATTGAATCGGTGATAGGGTTCCGCTACAAGTGTTTCTTGGACGCTTACAAAGGTTATCACCAAGTGCAGATGGCAAAAGAAGACGAAGAGAAAACAACATTCTATACGGATCGGGGAACATATTGCTATGTCAAAATGCCATTCGGATTGAAAAATGCCGGAGCAACCTACCAGAAATTGGTAGATTCCAGCTTCCGAAAGCAAATTGGCCGGAACCTGGAAGTATATGTAGACGACATGGTGATAAAAAGCCAAACGGAAAAAGAATTGTTGGCCGATATAGCTGAAACATTTGACAATCTCCGAGAAATAAACATGAAGCTAAACCCTCAAAAATGCTCCTTCGGAGTGGAGGAAGGGAAATTCCTCGGGTATATGGTGACATCCGAAGGGATTAGAGCAAACCCCAAGAAAACCAGAGCAATCGCCGATATGCAATCACCGAAATCATTGAAGGAAATGCAAAGCTTAAGTGGCAAACTCGCAGCACTCAATCGTTTCTTGTCCAAATCTGCCGAAAGATCTTTGCCTTTCTTTGAAACATTAAAAAATATCACAAAAGACAATAAAGAAAAGTACCAATGGACAGACGCAGCTGAAAAGGCTTTCCAAGAAATGAAGAAAATGATTCTAGAACTACCATGCCTAGCGACGCCGAAACCAAAAGAAGACATGTACCTATACCTGTCAGCCGCGATGGAAGCAATAAGTGGGGTGTTAATGGTCGAAAGGGAATGACGGCAGATACCAGTTCATTATGTGAGCCGGACCTTACACGAAGCCGAAAAGAGATACGCTCCGGTCGAGAAGCTGGCTTTAGCATTGTTGCATCTATCCAGAAGATTAAGGCGATATTTCGAAGCTCACCCTATCAAAGTTATCACGGATCATCCTATCAAGCAAGTGCTGAATCGAGCGGAAGCTTCCGGACGGTTAGCCAAATATACGGTGGAATTAGGAGCCTACAACATCACCTACGTACCCCGGAATGCCGTCAAAGGACAGGTACTGGCCGATTTCATCAATGAAGTACCCATCGGAACCATTTGTCCTGGTCCGAAACGGAGGGGCAAGGAGATATGTAACATCTCTGAGCCGGAAGAATGGATCTTATACACGGACGGAGCCTCTAGTCGAAAAGGTTCCGGAGCGGGACTTGTGTTAATTAGTCCGGAAAAAGAAGAATACACCTATGCTATCCGTTTAAATTTTGAAGCTACCAACAACGGAGCAGAATACGAAGCACTCCTAGCCGGATTAAGAATTGCAAAAGAAATGCATATAGAAGCACTGGACGTACGAGTAGACTCTAACCTGGTGGCAAGCCAAATCAATGGAGAGTTTACTGCGTACAAGGAGAGCATGACAAAATACCTCGCGAAAGCCAAAGAATATATCACTTGTTTCAAACGCTTCAAAATAAAGAATATCCCAAGAGCTCAAAACCAAAAAGCAGATGTGCTCAGCAAGCTAGCATCCGTAGCATTCGACCATTTAACGAAAGAGGTCCTGGTAGAAGTGTTGGAGAAGCCGTCCACCGAAGAAGAAACAGTCAACGCAATAGTAGAAGAAGAAGAGGAAAATTGGATGTCCCCCATATTCCGATGCTTAAACGAAGGTATATGGCCGGAGGATCAAAATGAAGCTCGAAACCTCCGTATGAAAATAAGTCACTACACACTAATTGACAATGTGCTATTCAAAAAATCCTACCTTGGACCAATGTTACGATGTGTCGGACCCCTCCAAGCCAATTACATAATCCGAGAGGTGCACGAAGGAGCGTGTGGCATGCACTCCGGACCCCGGACTGTGGTAGCTAAACTCATGCGATAAGGCTACTATTGGCCAACCATGCACCGGGACGCTAGAGAAGTCATCCGAAAATGTGACGCCTGTCAAATACATGCTCCGGTCCCAAAGTTACCAAAAACGGTGCTAACCTCCGTCATGGCACCATGGCCCTTCTTCCAATGGGCAATTGACATTTTGGGGCCTTTGCCCGAAGCTCCAGGAAAAGTTAAGTATGTTATTGTGGCGATAGACTATTTCACAAAGTGGATGGAAGCAAAACCATTGGCCAAGACAACCGGAAAGGAGGTTAAAAAGTTTGTATGGGACAACATCGTCTGCAGGTTCGAACTACCCAAGATAATTGTCACAGACAACGGAAGTAACTTTGTGGGAGATCCATTCAAAAGTTGGTGTGAAAGGTTAAATATCACGCAAATCAACACAGCCGTGGCTCACCCTCAAGCCAACGGATTGGTCGAGAGAGCCAACAAAAGCCTGATGAAAGGATTTAAGTCTCGGCTGGGAAGAGAAAGAGCCGGATGGGTAGACGAGTTACCAAACGTACTATGGGCTTTCCGAACCACCCTGAAAACTAGCAACGGAGAAACCCCCTTCAGTCTAACGTACGGAAGTGAGGCAGTCATTCCGGCAGAAATCGGTATGCCTACCTTCCGGACCATGATGGCAAACGCTGAAAACAACGACGATGAGATAAATCTGAATCTAAACTTATTAGAAGAACGAAGGGAAATGGCGGCCATCAGGGAGGCAAAGTACAAAAAGAAAGTGGAGCAGTATTACAACCGAAGGGTCAGATCCGAAGCCTTCAAAGTGGGAGACTTCGTGTACCGGAAGAACGAAGCCAGCAGGGTGGAAGATCAGGGAAAATTAGGACCTAATTGGGAAGGCCCGTACCGGATAACAGAGGCTTATCAACACGGCACATACAAGCTCCAAACCATGGAAGACGTGGAAGTACCTCGGACCTGGCATGCAATTAATTTAAAGAAATGTTTTATGTAACCTATTATGCACTCTGTTATTTCAGGACTTATTGTAAGGCACGAGCCATTTTCACATCAATGAAACATCCGATGCATTTGAACCACATAGAGTTATTTTCCGCAAAACACAAGTTGTCGAGAAAAGAAAACCCCAGGTGGGTATTATTTAGGCCAAGTGCCGAAGGGTACAGGTTACCCCGTCAAAGAAAACCCCAGGCGGGTATTACTTAGGCCAAGTGCCGAAGGGTACAGGTTACCCCGTCAAAGAAAACCCCAGGCGGGTATTACTTAGGCCAAGTGCCGAAGGGTACAGGTTACCCCGTCAAAGAAAACCCCAGGCGGGTATTACTTAGGCCAAGTGCCGAAGGGTACAGGTTACCCCGTCAAAGAAAACCCCAGGCGGGTATTACTTAGGCCAAGGGCCGAAGGGTACAGGTTACCCCGTCAAAGAAAACCCCAGGCGGGTATTACTTAGGCCAAGTGCCGAAGGGTACAGGTTACCCCGCCAAAGAAAACCCCAGGCGGGTATTACTTAGGCCAAGTGCCGAAGGGTACAGGTTACCCCGCCAAAGAAAACCCCAGGTGGGTATTACTTAGGCCAAGTGCCGAAGGGTACAGGTTACCCCGTCAAAGAAAACCCCAGGTGGGTATTACTTAGGCCAAGTGCCGAAGGGTACAGGTTACCCCGTGGTGGGTATTACTTAGGTCAAGTGCCGAAGGGTACAGATTACCCCATCAAAGAAAACCCCAAGAGGGTATACGGCCAAGAGCCGCAGGACACAGCTATCCGGAAAGCCAAAACCCCAGGAGGGTATAATCTAAGGCCAAGAGCCGCAAGGCACAAGTTGCCCAAAATAAAACCCCAAGAGGGTATACGGCCAAGAGCCGCAAGGCACAAGTTGCCCAAAATAAAACCCCAAAAGGGTATACGGCCAAGAGCCGCAGGACACAAGTTGTCCGGAAGACTAAATCCGCAGGAGGGTACAATCTAAGGCTAAGAGCCGCAAAGAACGTTTCCGGAAGTCATGGAACCTCCGGAAAAACGTATCTATTTGAACTTGTCATTCACGAATATAACTTAAAAACAACAAGTATAAACAACAAAAGAAAAATAATATATATTCGAAGGATAAAAAATTAACCACATCAAATGTTCCGGAATAACGGAATTACAAAAAGATGAAAGGTTAAATACCTATTCTATTACATAATTGTTCCGAAGGACTCACTCCACAAAATAACGGAATAATAAAGAACCATTACAGCAACTGATGAAAAGCTTCACTGGAAATCCGGAATACCTGAATCCATGGTCAAAATGGAGGTATCCGGACCCCGACATACATCTCAAACAAAGTAGATTAACCCTCAACACTTCAAGAAAAGGCCGAAACATTTTGATCCGAGGACTGGTTCTCGGAGGGATTCTCAACACGAGATTCAACCTCCGGATGTTCAGTCACCGGTTCTTCAGCAGGGGCAACATCCAGAACCAAGGCATGTAACTCGTCAAATTTCCGGTAGAGGGTTTCCCGGAGTTTCTTGATATATGGATAGTCTTGAGAAAGGGCTTGATCATACAACGGACCATATTTGGCTCCGGCATCCATATCAATCCCCTCGACTTCCCCCAGCAGCTTCGCCGCCTTCTCCGGCTCCTCGAACAAACCAGCCCCGTCTATCAGGCCAGAATGATAAAACAAGTTGAACGGCTCTGCCAATGCTGCCCGGAATTCATGACTGCCGAGGAAACGATAGATAGCCTCTGGAATGAACTCATTTACAATACGGTTCCGTTCTACCTCAGCATTCCCAGCGGCTACGGCAATGTCCACCTTCTCTTGATAAAGCTCTTTGTAAGCCTTCTCTTCCTCGCTCAACTTATTTTTGGCATCAGACAACTGCCCCTCCAACGACCTGATCTTCTCAGCCTGCTCACCGGACACTTTTCTCCACTCATTCTTCTCTAACTCAAGATCACCAACCCTCTCCTCCAAACTTGCATTCACTGCACGAAGCTTCTTCAACCCCTCCGGATTCACCTCGGCACACTCCTTGTGTTCATCCTTCAATTTCTGAAACTCTCCGGACATTTGCTGGAACATCTTCCAGTTGTCATCAAAGGTTTTATCACAGATCTTGTGGGTCTCAGACAATTTTTGATACTCCTTCAAGAGGGACTCAAAACGGAAAATAACATCCGCTGGAACCGTAGCACATTTGCCCAGCATCAACCAGGACCTTCGGACAGCTTCCTCATCACTCTGATCATCCAAATATTTCTCCTCCCTAGGAGTCGCCAAATTGATCATCATATCCCTACAGACATTCGCATTATTCATGCGATGCCCCCTCCTCACCGACCAAGCAGGAACAAAAACATCTTCATCATTACCATCCCCCTCTATATCAACCTCTGTATCCTCCTCCTCAGCAGCAGTTTCCTTCCCCGGACGGCGGGAGGCAGCCTCCGAACCCCCTGACAACAAAGTTTATATTAACAGAGGATAAAAACGCCGGAAGGAAAGACAACTAAAAATATATAAGCAAAAAAGCAAGTCATAACATACCAGCACCTGATCCTCTGGATTGACCCTTCAAAATTTGATCCGGATGTACTGAACGGATAGGCTCCGGCCTCTCCAGGGACTCTCCGGTGTCCAAATCAATAACGGTATCACCAGCGGAAATCTTGCTTCTCTTGTGAAGACGAGAAGAGACACTCCCGGCTCCAGTCCTCTTCAACGGAGGCTTCTTCAATCCCGTCTTCACAGCTTGCTCCTTCTTCTTCTCCTTAGCAGCTATCACCTTATCATCATCAACTTCAACCTTCTTCAACTCCTCCGTCCTTTCCGGTACCTCAGTATTGGAGGCCAAGGGTGTAGTAACATGCACCTCACGAGTATGCCCTTCCGGAAACGGATCACCTTGAACAATCTGCGCAGTCTTTCGTAGAAGAGGCTTCTTCAGATAACTCGACATGGTTATACCTGCGGGCAAACAAAACCCAACGTTAAAAACGAAAAAAGATGCACAATATAAAAACACAATTATAACAAAGGCTATACCCCTCCCCTGCTCATCCCTCAACGCCGGACGATAACCAGGAAACTCCCAGTGATCCGATAAACCCAGGGCATACAAGAACGCATGCGGAACTTGACAAGGTTCAATAACCGTCTCGGAAAGCCTTTCGGCATGAGTAGCATCATACTCACTTGCCTTCGGAAACGGATCCGACACGTCCGAATCCAAATGCCTCCACGGCATGGCAAACGGAATAGCTCGCCTATCAATAAAGAAAAAATTGTATTTCCAACCCTTCAGACAGGAGGGAAATTCCCCAAAACAAACCTTCCTATCCTTATGAATGCGCTTCTCGAAAGAAAACCAATCACCCTGCTTGCTAAGTTTATAGAAGACACGGAATAAAGGAGTAGTAGGAGGAATGTGCATGACACGGCAATACACCTCGAAAAGGGTAGCACGGTGCATACCCAACGGAACTAGTTGAGAAATGTGAACTTTAAAATACCTAATAACATCTAAAAGAAAAGTAGAAAAAGGGACAACAAGACCGCCCTCAAAAAAGTACTCCGCGTATAAACCGATGGCATCCTCAGGTAACTGGTTCATCGTCATACCCGCTGGTGGCACCCTTGGATTTAAATCCTCCGGTATTCCGAACGCTTTCACTACACCAATCACATCCGACTCGTCCATCGCGGACGTTCTTAAATGCATGTCTTTCTTAACATGCGAACCCTCCGGATTAGACACATCTTCGTATTCAAACGAGGCGGTAGACTCCGACATAATGAATCCGAAAGGGAAAGAGTATAGCCATACAACAAAAATAACTTAACGGACTGAGACGTACCTTAAAGACGGTGAGAATAATCGTTCGGAAAACGGAAGATATAAAGCGTGTCAGAAGTGTGTGTGCAGAGGAAAAAATAACAGTGGAGTGAATGAGTAAAATGAGACTATTTATAGGCGGTAAAAAAGTGGCGGGAAAGGGACATGTCACCCGTAGGGCTAACGTGTCAGCCATCCACACCACATCTCTCACAAGGCGCATACGTGTGCCAATCCAAACGACGCGGTAAAAAACGACAACGTACTCTGAACGACACATTAATTACTTTTGGCATTTTGCACGCGACGCTAACAAACGACGAAACTACAACATGCCCTCCGGAAAAGCGCAAATTATCAACTTAGTATCACACCATTGGCACAACCAATACTATGATACTGGGGGGGACATGTTGACGTATGTACCCTCCGGATACATGCCGAACAAGGACATACCCTCCAGATATGCATCAGGTAAAACGTTCTCAGATGTGTTCGAACCATACGAACCAATATCCGAAGGGTTACGAATGTCCGCGTGACCTCAGCCGTCCGGATATCACATGCCCTTCGGATAAGCCCACAAGTACTTAGACCAAAGTACAAACAAGTACACCAAAGTATATGGTAATGGAGTTTAAACTAGCGAACATTAAGGGCTAAGTACGAACCAGCCTGGCACTCCATGTAGAGAGTCTATAAATAGAGGGGAAATCTTCATTTAAGGTTAACTAATTCTCTACCACTCTCTAGTTTTATTCATACTTTCTCTCACTAAGAACATATACTTACTCTCACGCCGGAGGTTGGTCCTGGGATACATTCCCGGGGCGAGTCTAACGGACGTACTTGTTTTGCAGATATCCGAAGTAACACACTGTAAGCAAGGACCACCCTGAATCTGGAGGACCCACTCTAGTCCGAAGGATTCATCTCGCTTGTTCGAAATAGAAACAAACTTTTACTTCAACACTACATGTCGATAATAAATCTAATGAGCGTGCCATTGGCAGAGCCTAGAATGTTGGCATCCTCCAATGAATATAAAGCTCCAACTCTGGCCTCCACTTGAAGCTTGTATAGGCATCACAGAATTAATTAGACAGGAAAAGACAGATTCCATTTCTGGAATCTTAAGCCTTTCAAAACAACTTTGGCTTATCTTTCTAACCTTTCATAGTGATCACCAAAACATTATGTCGGTACATTCACCATCAACTGGTAAAGCCTAAGGGTGGCAATTAATTCATGACACGACAAAAAACGTAACTTGAACATTTTACCAAATAAAAGGGGTAATTTAAAACATGAACTTGCTATATCTTTTACAATATAAATGTATATCATAGGAGGTGTATTATTACTCTGTATGTAACAATTTTTTTTTTTTTTTTTTTTTTTTTTTTCTGATGCTGATGTTATCTGTAGATTTGTCATTGTCATCATGATTCCATTGGCATAAACAGCGAGAATTCGAGAATCTTCTACCATCCTACCTGAAGCATATTTTATGGATCAAATCTTACCCTCTAAGTATTTCAACCAAACTTGCGCACTTCAAAGGTTTTAGGGGGCCTTTTAGAAAGATCCTTGTTTTTTATTCATTTTCTTTGTTGTGTTATCCCGTAATAGGGGGCGCTTAACACTTTGCACATCGGGATACTCTGGGTTGAAAAGGGAAGTTCGTACCACATGGGATTTCACGACAGAAACTTTTATGCAAACTTCATTCCAGCATCTTCTTTGAGAAGGTTGTGGAGACCTTCTGTGCTTTGAAGCAAAAGAATGTATATAGATTACCACAATGAAGCAAACCACTAGAAAGCTCATTACAAGAATGTATATACATGGACTGTAGCCTTAGTTTATATGGGGTGTTTATTCTCAAAGGCCAATAAATCCTTGTAACTGAACTTGCGGGTAAATTAGTGTTGCAATCGTACACATACAAAAAACAGAGCCCACAACAATATAGCCAATAATAATGTAGGGAAAAAAAAAAATAATAATAATAAAATAAAATAAAATAAAACCATGGTTATCGTTGGATCCTCAAGCTTAATCCACTAGAAAGCTCATTTTAAAGATTTGTCATTACAAGAATGGAGAGCGTGAGGAAGTTGGCCTTTATCTTATATTATCAAGTGTCTGTTAGGTTGATGTGTAGGCACAAGTTTTGGATGATTCTTAAGTACTCCACTTTTAATTAAAGCATAATCCTTTGTATGTAAATTTTTGATCTCTTGTTCTATAATAATTCCAGTTAACCAATAGCATTAGATTAGGTGTTGCAGTTGTGGTCTTATAACACCACATGTCGATAATAAAACTGATGAGCGCTCCATTGGCGGAGCCTAGAATATGTTGCCATCCTCCAACAACTATAAAGCTCCTGGACACCACCCGAAACATTCATAGGCGTCATGTAATTAGACAGTAAAAGATGCAGATTCCATTTGTGGAATCTTAAGCCTTTCAAAGCAACTTTAGCTCCTTTTCCAAACCACTTATAAAGTGAGCACCAAACGTCAAAATATCTCGCCATAGTAAATCCTAAATTCATGACACCATATGAAACATATTATGAAATTCTTACGAAACATGGTTATGGTTTTGTTTCAAGGCTAGTATAAGTATGATTAAAAACATGAAATGATCTTGATCTTATAGTTATGCAGATTGTTAAGGTAAAATCGTGTGAGGACTTCTTGTATAGGATCTTCGGATAAGCGTAGAGACCTGCACACAAGAAGCACACGTTAGGCTCGCCCCGGGAGTGTTCCCAGGACCCACCTCCGGTGTGAGAATAAGTATGTATGATACGAAGGATAAGGGAGTAGTTGAGAGTAAATGCAATATGTGTGTGTTAGTTGAATGACATAAATGAGGTGGGGGTATTTATACTACCCCATCTCCTTACCTGCTCTACCTCGGGAAGGAGCAAATAGTATTATACTGTACATAGTAGGTAGGTGTCAGGTCACGTGGGTAACACAATCCCTGAAAATATGGGATGGCGGCGTAACCGCCATTAATGCTATTATCCTTCGTGTAATAGAGGACTCCTCGGACAATATGATAGTTCTTTCTGACCCTCCGGCTTATGGCTAAGGATCCGAAGGGTTAGTTACCGGAGGCCGTAGAAAAGTCCGAAGGTTGTGCACCGTTCGGACGCATACGCCAACATGTCCCCCCCCCCCCCCCCCCCCCCAGTATTGGAGTATTGGTTGTAGACCGATGGTTCAATACTTGATAGTCGGGGTGTTTTCAGCATAGCAGGCTCATATCGGGCTCAAGGACTCACGTGGCCCATGGGCCGATTAAAATAATATTATAAGCAGTTACAGCTGGATGCCACTAACCTCGTGTTTGCAGGGATCGGACGCTTCACGCTTCGCCACGTCATGGTGTACTGTTTGACATGACGTTCACGCTTCTCTAGGGTTTTCCCCTATAAATAACGCCCTTGTGTTTTTCATTTTGCACTTGCCGTTTCGTTTATTCCCTTTGCATACTATTATCGCCGGAGTGTTTTCACATTGTTTTTATCGAGTTTTCACCGAGGTGCGTTACTTTTACTTTGTAGTTTTCTTTTCATATAAGCATCCCTCGGTATTCTTTCCTTTCAATGGCTGCGAGTGAGCCTGCCGAGATGAATATTCCGGACGAAGGTCCTACAACCAGTAGGGGAAAACCGATAGGTAAGTTTGACATGCACGTTCATACTTCTAAACTATCCCAGCATACGTTAGATAAGCTCTGTATAGAATACGGTATTTCGATTGATTTACACCCCATGGTGCCTCCAGACGGGTTTACCATGAATGAATTACCGGAGAGCAAAATAGGCATATATGTCCAGCAAATCAAGCTGGGAGGGGTTAGAATTCCTTTTTCTTCCTTTCTTCTAGCCGTGATAGGTTATTTTAGGGTACATATTTCCCAGCTTGTTCCCATAGGCCTGAATAGGGTTACTCTCTTCGAGGTTCGGTGCTATAGTCTAGACGTTGTGCCCACCGTCCCTCTCTTTAGGGTTTTCTACCGGTTATGTAAGTAGGGCCATTGGTTTTCTTTTGAAAGCCGAACTGGGAAGAGAGCGTTGAAATGTTTTGATGAATTGTTTACGGGTTTGAAGTTTTGGAAAGATTTCTTCTTTTTTATAGACCGTAGGGCAATTCCGTACGCTATGCCTTGGAGGCATAAGGACTCTAAGATATCAGACAGGTTCCCGGAGGGTTATTCTTTGAGGGATGCCAGGAAAATTGCCGAGAAGACGATTCTTCTTCGGAAGACACCGTCTAGCCTTTTGTATGAATATGGACTTTGCAATGTTTTCCGGATTACTGGGCACAAATTGGTTATAAAGGATGCCGAGGGGCGTGGTAATGATTCATTTTTATTCTTACATATCTTTCCCCCTTTTCTTGACTTATGCTTATTTGTCTACTCTTTTGCAGTTATAACAATGTCTGAGTATTTGGAGCTTCCGGACTTGGAAGGATCCGTTGTTAGCAAAGGAGATCCCTTACCCGAAGATTATGTTCGTCCTGACAAGACCACTAAACCCCTCTCGCCGGAGAAAAAGGTTCCTGCTAAAAGTAACTTACAAAAAATGGTTGAAGTTGCTGATGACGATGTGGTCGCTGCTCGGGAGGAAAAGGAGAGGAAACAGCAGGAGAAGAAACCGGCCGCGAAGAGGAAAACCGCTGTCAACAGCAAGAATGCTCCAAAGAAGAGGAAGAGGTTGATAGCCGAAGAGGTTGTTTCGTCAGAGGATAAAACTCTGGACGTTACGCCTATCAATCAAGCTGATCCTCCCGTCTCCAAAGAGGCAGATACTAATGTTGCGGAGGGCCTACAGGATGATTTGGCCGAAGGTGCTGGGCGCAATGATGGGGAAAATCCTGAAAACTCTCCGAAGGCCCATTCACATGGTAAATACCTGTCTTAAGTTCATATTTACCATGTATATATGTATTATTTTTGTTTTTGTTTGCTCATCAATTTTCTTTTTGCCATAGATGTTTCTGTCCACACGACTCATTCTGAACGTGGTGCCTCTCGCTCTCATCAGCCTTCCGGAACATCTCCTCCCTTAGAAGCCGGTATGTTATTTTCATTCTTTGTAAGTGATATTAATCCAGCTGAAAGGCATTTGTTCTTACTTTAACCTTCTTCTTCTTCTCTTTTTTTATTTTTATTTTCAGGAAATACCTTTGAAACCAGAGGGTATTTCGTTCCTGGATGGACCCTCCGTGATGACGTCCGTATGAATTCCTTCCGGGCTTGCCGGGAGATGTTGGATCATCTTGCCACACCAGCCGAACAAGAGGCCATTTCAGGGCTTAATAACAACCAATTGGTTCGTCAAGTTTACATTAATTCTGGTTCGGGGGTGGTTCTCCAAGCTGAGCTTCTGCGGCGCTTCAGTCAGCTGAACCGAGATCATAGGGAGTTGACGGAGGTCCATATGGGGTGTGGTGATTTGTCTGAGAAGTTGAAGGGAGTTGAAGAGGAGCGTGATGCCAGGGTAGCCAAGTTTGACAAACTTTTGAAAGAGTTTCATGCCCTGGAGGACGAAGTGAGTGCAGCTTCCACTCGTCAAGAAGGTTTGGTTGAGCAACTAGAGGAGATGGAGAAGGATAAGAATGAATGAAGGTCAACGGCTTCATCCCAAGCTGCTAGAATCAAAGAGCTTGAAGGGCAGTTGTCGGACAAATCCATTGAGCTTAGCCAGCTGCAGGAACAGAACAAACAGCTAACTGCTAGCGTTGCTCAGTCGGAGGTCGTGCGACACAACACGGTGAAGGAACTTCTTCCGGCCGTTTGCCGTCGGTTATTCCAGAGCCGAGAATACAAGAAGAGCATGGGAAAGGTGTATAGCCTTTCTTATACCGCTGGGTTTGTTGACGGCGTGAAAGCCGATTTCAAGGACGGGGTCAAAGTTGCCCGTGATGAAGGGGATGTGGAAAGGATACTTGGGCAGGTCAAGAACCTCAACCGAGAAGCTCCATCACTATGGAAGGCTGAATTTAACAAGATCTTTGATGCCGAGTATCCGTATGTCAAGAAGGTTGCTGAGTCTTATCGTCTTCCTTTGGGCGATTTGATAAATTTACTACCGGAAGGCTCAGTTGTTCCAGAGAAAAGTGCACCTGCCACTGGACCTTCCGAAGCGAAGAATGACTAGTAGTAGGATGCTTATGGCATGTGCCTTCTCCTTTTCTGTACTCGGATGAATGTAATTTGTACATCACTTATGCATTTTTTGTTAAGGGTGTAATTGTACAATGCACCTTTTATGTTCGATTCGATTTGCCATCATGACAAGCTTCTCGAATGACGGTGTGAAATACCGAACCATCTAATAACGATCCGTTGGGTTATTGGTGTAAGCTAACGATCCGCTTAATGCAAATGTAAATTAATAACGGTGTATGATAACGAACCGGTGGTTTAATGTAACCTAATCACAGCGGTGTAAGATAACGAACCGGTGGATTAATAACACGGTATATGATAATGAACCGGTGGTTTAATGTAACCTAATCACAGCGGTGTAAGATAACGAACCGGTGGATTAATAACACGGTATATGATAATGAACCGTTGGATTGACGGTGTAATTTAACGACCCGTTTGATTTAATATAACTTAATCACAACGGTGTAAGATAACGTTCCGTTGGATTGACGGTGTAATTAAACGACCCCGTTTTAATATTGATGTAACTTATCACAACGATGTAAGATAACGAACCGTTGGATGCAAAGGTAAATTAATAACAACGGCATATGATAACGAACCGTTGGATTGATGGTGTAATTTAACGACCCGTTTTAATTTAATATAACTTAATCACAACGGTGTAAGATAACGATCCGTTGGATTGACGGTGTAATTAAATGACCCATTTGATTTGATATAACTTAACCACAACGGTGTAAGATAACGATCCGTTGGATTGACGGTGTAATTTAACGACCCATTACAAAGTCAAGGTGTAAAAACCAGAATAGGTGAAATGGGGAAAATTTCTTCTCCTGATATTGGAGAAGTATGGATTATCATCAAAGTCAAGTTTTTACATTACAAGTTTATCGGAAACAATTCCAGAGATTAATTGCATGCCAGGTTCGGGGAACGCTTCGGCCTTCCGTTGTTTCGAGTTTGTATGACCCATTGTGATATGCTTCTATTATTCGGTAAGGGCCTTCCCAATTCCGGCCTAACTTCCCTTGGTTTTCCACTCTACTAGCTTCGTTTTTCCTGTAAACAAAATCGCCCACTTTGAATGACACCGGGCGAACCCTCTAGTTGTAGTATTGTTCAACTTTGGCTTTGTATTTTGCTTCCCGAATCGCAGCCATTTCTCGCCGTTCCTGTAGCAAGTCTAGGTTTAGACGTTGCTCTTCTTCATTGTCGTCCGGATTGAACATCATAGTACGGTGTGTCGGCATCCCAATTTCGGCCGGTATGACGGCTTCACTTCCATACGTGAGACTGAATGGCGTTTCGCCGTTGCTTGTTTTCAACAAGGTTCTGTATGCCCATAAGACGTTGGGCAACTCATCGACCCATCCGGCCTTTGCTCTGCCTTGCCTTGTCTTTATACCGTGCATGAGGCTTCCGTTGGCTCTTTCAACTAGACCGTTTGCTTGAGGATGCGCCACGGCCGTGTTTATCTGCTTGATTTTTAGCTTTGCACACCAACTCTTGAAGGGATCGTTCAAGAAATTTGTACCGTTATCTGTGACAATGATAGCCGGAAGACCGAATCGGCATACTATGTTGTCCCACACAAACTTCTTCACCTCCTTGCCTGTTGTTTTCGCCAAGGGTTTTGCTTCAATCCACTTCGTGAAATAATCTATTGCTACTATTACATACTTCACCTTCCCTGGGGCTTCTGTCAGTGGACCAAGCACATCCATTCCCCATTCATAGAAGGGCCATGGGGCCATGATAGAAGTTAGTGTAGTCTTGGGTAACTTCGGTACCGGAGAGTGGATCTGACAAGAGTCACATTTATTTATTTCTTCCCGGGCATCTTTGTGCATAGATGACCAGTAATAACCTTGCCGAATGAGCTTCGCCACAACGGCCCTAGGGCCGGGGTGCATTCCACATGCGCCCTCATGAACCTCCCGGATAATGTAGTTTGCTTGCAGGGGTCCCACACATCGTGCCATTGGACCTAGATAGGTTTTTTTTGAATAGTACATTTCCTTCCATAACATAGTGAGGGATTTTCATCCGGAGTGTTCTGGCCTCGTTGGGATCTTCTGGCCAGATGCCGTTTTGTAAGCATTTGATTATTAGTGTCATCCAATTGTCATCATCTTCTTCTACGATGGCCTTGACTTCTTCTTCCTGTGCCGAAGGTTTTTCTAATACTTCTACCAACACTTCCTTGGTAAAATGATTGAAAGCTACCGAAGCTAACTTGCTTAGGACATCGGCTTTTTGATTCTGAGACCTCGGAATATTACGGATTTTGAACTTTTTGAATAGTCCGATGTGATCTCTTGCTTTTGCTAGGTATCGTATCATACTTTCTTTTGAGGCTACAAACTCTCCATTTATTTGGCTTGCGACCAACTTGGAGTCTACTCTGACATCGAGGGCTTCAACATTCATTTTTCTTGCTATGCGCAAGCCGGCCAGGAGTGCTTCATACTCTGCTTTGTTATTGGTGCTTTCAAAGTTTAACCGGAGTGCATAGGTATGTTCTATTTGATCAGGGCCGATCAGGACCAGCCCAGCTCCGGAACCCTTTCCGCTCGATGCTCCGTCGGTGTAGAGTATCCAATCAGTTGAGCTTGACACGTCACATATTTCTTTCATAACTTCTTCCCCGGCTGTTCCCCTAAGCTCAACGGCTATTTCTGAAATAAAGTCTGCAAGCACTTTCCCCTTGACGGAGTTTTTCGGAACGTACGTTATATCATACGCCCCTAGTTCTACGGCATACTTTGTAAGCCTCCCGGATGCTTCGGCTTTGTTCAGAATTTGCTTTATGGGTTGATCAGTTATTACCTTGATTGGGTGTGCTTCAAATTACCTTCTTAATCGTCTAGATGCGTGTAGGAGCTATAGGGCCAGCTTCTGAATGGGCATGTAATTTTTCTCAGCTTCTTGCAACGTCCTGCTGACATAATGAATTGGCAATTGTCTTCCGTTTCTCTCAGTCAATAGGACGGCGCTTATTGCTTGACGAGAGGCCGCTAGGTACATATACAGAACTTCTTTTATCTTGGGAGTGGTCAGTAACGGGAGCTTTAGGATCAATTGTTTGAGGGACTGGAAAGCTTCCTCCGCCGCCTCCGTCCATCTGTATTCGTCTTTGTTTTCTTTCGTGATGTTTTTCAGGGTTTCAAAGAACGGAAGGGACTTTTCTGCGGACTTTGCTAAAAAATGGTTCAAAGCTGCCAACTTTCCACTTAGACTTTACATCTCCTTAAGAGTGGACGGAGATTTCATCTCGGCGATTGCCGTAGTTTTATTTGGGTTCGCCCTTATTCCCTCGGACGTTACAATGTAGCCCAAGAATTTCCCTTCTTCTACACCGAAAGAGCATTTTTTTGGATTTAGCTTCATGTTTATCTCTCGTAGATTATGGAAGGTTTCGGAGATATCAGCCAACATTTCCCTCTCGTCTTTGCTTTTGACCACCATGTCATCCACGTAAACTTCTAAGTTCCTGCCTATCTGACTTCGGAAAGCTGAGTCTACCAATCGTTGGTAGGTTGCCCCGACATTTTTGAGTCCGAAGGGCATCTTGGTATAGCAATATGTACCTTGCTCCGTGTAGAATGTTGTCTTTTCCTCATCCTCTTCGGCCATCTGAACTTGGTGGTATCCTTTGTAGGCGTCCAGAAAGCATTTGTATCTGAAACCTACGACCGACTCTATCTTCCAGTCGATCTCCGGTAGAGGGTAGTAGTCCTTTGGACATGAAGAGTTGAGGTTTTTGAAGTCAATGCACATCCTCCAACTTCCGTCGCATTTTTTCACTAGAACCAGATTGGAAATCCACGTTGGGTATTTGACAGGTCTAACGATCCCTGCTCTCAGCCATTCCTCTACTTCATTCGTTATAACTTGATTCTTCTCGGCGGAAAAACTTCGTTTTTTCTGTGCTACTGGGGTGTCCGCCATATTGACGTTCAGCCGATGTTTGATCAAACGTCTGGGGACCCCAGTCATATCTGATGGTTGCCATGCAAATACATCCTTATTTTTCCATAATAATTCAATGAGGCTTCTTCGACCTTCCCTCGAGAAGTTCTTTCCGATGATTACTAATTGTTCCAGATGAGCTGGGTTTACCAAAACTTCCTCGGTTCCCTTCGTCTTTTCTCCATCGTCGTTTGCTTTCTGAAGATATTCGGGCTTAGATTCTTCGCTCATTTGTTTCTCCTCTATCTTCCGACACTCGGATATTATCGACGGACGGGCTTTCAGAGTTTCTATCCCCTTAGGTGTGGGGAACTTGATCATTGAGTGGATGGTGGATGGCACAGCCCTCATTTCCTTCAAACTTGTTCTGCCCAAAATCACATTGTATGGTGACGGTGAATTGACCACACAGAAACTCATCATGGTTCTTTGGTACATGCCGTGATCGCCGAAGCGCACTTCCAATTCAATTTTCCCCAAGGGTTTATTTGTCTCTCCGGAGAAACCTACGAGAGACGTAGTGGTTTCTTTGAGCCTATCTCTGATGTCAGCGCTGAGGTTATTGAAGCAGTGCTCATACATGATATTTACTGCCGACCCCTCGTCTACATATATCCGTCGTACGAGATATCCACTGATATCTCCTTCGATAATGAGGGGCTCATCGGATAAGTCCTCCGTCATGATGGGAGGGAAAGTGATTGGGGTTTTCATCCATGTTTCTTCATGATCATAGTTTCTCCATTTTGTTCCTCCGGAGGATCTTATCATGTTGATTACCTTGTTTTTTCCTTTGTCGTAGTTTTTTGCCGGCTCTCTATCTCTGCCGGTATCTCTTTGTTTCCATTCTTTTAACAAGTGATCGAGTCTTCCGGACTCCAATGCCATCTCTAGTTGTTTTTTCAGCTCCCGACAATGGTTGGTTAAGTGGCCGGCTTCTTTATGATACTCACATAATTTACCCATATTTTCACGTGAGGGTTTGCCGCCGGTGGGTCTGGGCGTCGGTAAGTTTAAATGATGCTCTGTGGCTAGGATCTCCCTTGGAGGTTTTGTGAGTGCGTTTAGACCGGGGCGCTGTGGCCCTTCCCTGAAGGCTTCTATCGGTCTACGATCTGAACGATGATAATCATTGCTGTTCAGGTCCCTCCTAGGGGCCACATACGGATGGTACGCATCTTTGTGACGAGGTTCGTTCTTCCTTTCACTCCTGTACTTGTCTTCCTTGGAACCTCTCCTTCTGTTTGCTTCAAATCCTTCCCCCCGGGGTAATTCAGTGCTTCGGTATGCGTCTTCCGTCCGGATGAAATCGTCTACCCTCGTGAACATTTCTGTTACCGAGCGGGGTACTCTGTCTGAAAATTTCTTCGCCAAAGCTGGACATTTATGGGCGTTCATGAAAGCCGAAATACGCATGATTTCCGGTACACCGCTGATGTAGATGGCTTCATCAGTCCATCTTTCCTTAAAGTCTGCCAACGACTCGTGGGCTCTCCTGACAATCTTGGTAATTTCCGTCGGATCTTTTGTACATTTCCTCCGGAGGGAAAATCGAGTAGAAAATTGCTCTCTTAACTCATTCCAGCTGTTGATGCTACCAGGTTCTAATCGCTCGAACCACCCTCCGGCCGCACCGTCTAATGTCTGTTGAAACATAAGACACCAAGTGGGCATCGGCCATTGCCCTTGGTTTGCTGTTCCGGTGAACCGGGTGAGATGATCATTCGGATCCGGAGATCCATCATAAAACTTCATGTTCAGAGGCATTGTGTATTTTTCTCCGGAAAACTCCAACATCCGGCTGGTAAATGGTGACCGCGATGCCTCCTTGAATGGCTTGCTTAAATCTTCATTCGCTTCAACTGCCTTTTCTCTCCGAACTACCTCATCTCTCTCGTCTCCGAAATCCAAACGCATCGGCCTGAGCACGTTTTCTCCCAGAGCGTTATGCTTCTTTATCAGTTCGGTCAAGGATGCCATTTGTCCAAGAATCAACTCTTGAAGGTTCGGGGAATCATTCTCTGGGTTGTTAGGATTGCTTGTATTGTCTGGGTTAGTGTTTATTCCGCTCCCTCCGGCTGATGAAAGCGGGGTAAAGAAGGGGGGAGGAGGAGGAGGACCAGTCATCTTTCTTAGGTAGAAAGAATAACGGGTCCCATGGAAGGCGCCAATTTGTTAAGGTAAAATCGTGTGAGGATGTACTTCTTGTATAGGATCTTCGGATAAGCGTAGAGACCTGCACACAAGAAGCACACGTTAGGCTCGCCCCGGGAGTGTTCCCAGGACCCACCTCCGGTGTGAGAGTAAGTATGTATGATACGAAGGATAAGGGAGTAGTTGAGAGTAAATGCAATATGTGTGTGTTAGTTGAATGACATAAATGAGGTGGGGGTATTTATACTACCCCATCTCTTTACCTGCTCTACCTCGAGAAGGAGCAAATAGTATTATACTGTACATAGTAGATAGGTGTCAGGTCACGTGGGTAACACAATCCCTGAAAATCTGGGATGGCGGCGTGACCGCCATTAATGCTATTATCCTTCGTGTAATAGAGGACTCCTCGGACAATATGATAGTTCTTTCTGACCCTCCGGCTTATGGCTAAGGATTCGAAGGGTTAGTTACCGGAGGCCGTAGAAAATTCCGAAGGTTGTGCACCGTTCGGACACATACGCCAACACAGATACTAGTTGTAATTACGCTTAGATTCTTTTGCTTTTTTTAGTTGATATATGGATATAAACGGCGCCGGTATTCAAATTTGTTTGACCCACCATTCTGCTGTGTATAAACATGCTGCAAACATTAATTGGGCATTTGCAGCTTATTAGGAACAGTTGCTGATTGATAAGGATTTGACTCATGAAGTAGATCCATGAAGACCAGGAGAACCACCTACGGAACTTACTATATTTTCCTTCTATTACCAAAGAATGTAGTTACGAGGAAGATAGGAGCATATGTTTACTAATAATATTGGATTGTTGATGTTATCTGTAGATTTGTCATTGACTTATCAGTTCCATCGGCATAAAGAACAAAAACTCGAGAAACTTCTACCATCCTACCTCTAGCATTGTTTATGGGTCTAATTCTTTAAGTCTAGTGACTTGCGCTTGCAAAGGTTTGAAGTGCTTTTCTGAAAGTTCCTTGTTTTTGTGTGTGCTTCTCCATCCGTATAATCAATGGGGGAAAATCGAAGTTCGTACCAAACCGGATAATAGGAGGGAAACTTATATGCAAACTTCATAACAACATCTCCTCTGAGAAGATTGTAGACATCTTTGTATGTGGTTTATAGTTAAAGAACATATATTAAGCTCCACAATAGAGCAATAAACTTTAAAAGAATAGATGCCTTGTGGCCTTAGTTTATATGGTATTTGGTATGATCTAGTGGGTGTTTGTCTGTTTTGAAGGCCAATGGGTTATCAAAACCCAGATGCGATGATCATGTTATTGAAGTTGCGAGTAATGATGTAAATGACAGTTATATTAGAATTTCATTTTTCTTGCTAAAAAACTAGGTACCAAATTCCCAAACTGATACGTATTCTGTTAAAGTTGTGATTGCGAATGTGCGATCTGACATAAACACATCAACACGTAGACGACCAAATTTGTTTAAAGGTAACTGTGTCAAACACGAGTCTCTTTTGTATAAGTACTACACTAAAGTTTCTACTCCTGTTCCAAAATCCTGACTAATGTTTTAGTAAACTACAAGCAAGGCAGGATTAAAGCATCGGGTCCCAATGGTTGAAAAAGTTCAAAATGAAAAACAAAAAAATTTAATAGAATGAGGCAAAACAGCATGGCATTACTAATATATTAAAAAAGCAACATAGGCGACGTCGTTTAGCTTGCTGGGTTTCCCGCCAAAAAAACGCAGGCTACTAAAGCCCAATGTGTTGGCCCGTATACCTAACTTTTGCCCCAGTCCGGTTTGTTTGTGATAAAGGCGATACACTAAACACAGTAACACACACATCACCCTAGAACAATCCTGAACCCTATCCATCCACAGATATAACTGTGATACCAAAAAAATTGATCGGCTCTTCTTTTTTTTTCGTAACCCACAAGAGCATCAAAATCTGATCTTGGGGGTTTCGTTGCTATTTGAAGAGTTGTCTATCAATTACAAAAGAAGGTCTATAAACCCTAAATTCCTTATCTTTTTTATTAAAGGTTATGATTAAAGATGCGTTCGAGTGTTTACAATTAAAACTGTAATGTTTGTTTTAATTATACATTGATTTTTTTTTTGGTTTCGTGTTTTTCTTTTTTCAAGAAAGCATGCGTTATCATACCATTTTGGAAGCCTCATTGATTCGTAGCAAAAGCACCAACCGGCAGGTAGTTTTTTTTGGCTAATTTATGTATATTAATAATATGTCTTTTTCAATCTTTTTTTACATTGTTTCAGTGTCCACTGCTTTTGGGTTTTAGGTTGTTGCATAAATTGGTATTTTCAGCTGAAATACCAGTTTATGCATATAAAGTGTTTGGTGAAATGTCTGTTCTTTTTATACTTTTGTATTTGTTTTACTGATTATGGTGTTTAAAGTTTTGAGGTTTGGTAAACTGCTTTAGACGATTTTTAAGTATTTGGAAAGGTTTTGAGTTGATGGAATAAAAGGTGTGTTCACTGAACGGGTTCTGTTTCATTGTACGATATGTTACTGGGATTCTTTGAGGCCTGTGAATGGTCGTATCTTGGCAGGGCGTTTACACTAACGCACCCATGGCCGTTGTTGAGGGTTTGAAAGTTTGACCGTCTGTAGTTGGATCGAGTCAGTGTATATGATTTTTTATTGATTTCAAGTTTTTTTTTTATGAAAATGTAGGTGTTTGTTCAGGTCTATTTGTGCGCTAATGAGCCTGTTAGGATGCCGATGACACATTCAAAAGTAGAGCTGGAGTTAACTGAATAATTTTGCTACAAACGGTAAAGCACGAAAAAAACCTTTAAAGCTAATGAAGCTTGAATATATTTATGATATTTTCCACTGAAAGCCGGTAGCTTCACTCTGTTTATGATATTTGTACAAGTTTTTTTCTTTCTATTTTTTCTGTATATGTTTTTAAAGGATATTGTTGGCTACTAACAATATGTTGTTTCCTCAATTTTGTTAGGAGTGCGAGATGGACACCTCCGTGTGCAGCGGTAGTTCCCAGTTTCCACCTACCGATGTGCAGTTATGAAGTTAAGAACATGTGCTCTTTTTCACCTTTAACTATGTTTCCCGTGTACTCAATGACCCACTGCTACATATAGATATATGGTACATTGAACACTCAGTTAGTCCTTAAGTAATTTGCAACACTCAACATGCGATATTCACTGGCCTGTTGTGGTAATAAATTCGGCTAGATGGCATATGATTAGTTGGATTTAAGTAAAACCAAATCAGGTTTATAATGGTATTCTTTCATAGAGTTGCTTCACATTGGCTGCCATGATTAATTATTTCCAGTAGACAACAAAAATTTATATATTGCATAAAACTCTTATAACCTGTTGCGACATTCTTTGGTGTAAAAGAAACAGAGGCATACTGTTTCTTTTTTACATTTGTTTATATCGTTGAAAATTAAGTTTTCAACATTTGGATATGTTGGTTTCACTGATCTTAGTGAAGGTTTTGTGTTCCTTGGTGCAGGCGACATTCATCTCTTCTATGTACCCATGGAAACATTATTCGGTGAAAAGCTTGGCTTGAAAGTAATCAAGATCAGGACCTGTAATATAAGCTATGGTGCTTATTTGTATGTTGCTCTTGCGGTATGATACATTGGGTCGACCCATGTCATTTTAATATATACAACAAATCTTTCTACACCCATATTTATAGATTCTTGATTGTACTTCACTATCATGTCATTGACAATCTAAACAATATTGCAAATTAGACATTCTTAAGCTTTTGTGTTTGTTTTCAGAGTGGAGGAACAAGCGTAACGAATACAATATACAATATACAATAACAAGCGTAGGTGCACCAACAGGTGTGTTCTTCTTGGCCTGCTATAGACTTTCAAATTTTGACTCATGTAAAGTGATGAGCAGGTTATAAGCCAAAAATAAGACAAACAGAAACTGAATAGTATATCTGTTTAAATGTTATTTCGCGAATATAACCATATCAACATACGTTAGCGTACAATACTAAATATTTGGTAACCAGCATACAATTTTACTGTGTAGGTTTCTGAAAATTGCAAAATAAAATTTAATTTCCTTTCATTATCTTTTGTTGAAGGTAACAACCAACAGTATGTGGCATCATAGTAGCCGGCGTCGGCTTGCGTTTCAAGGTAAATTGACCCATTCCTTTCATCAACTTTTCTTTTTATTAAGGTGTTTGTTTCAGTGTGCTTGCTTTCATTTATTGCAGAGTACTTTTTAATAAGGGTGTTCTTATACTTCCTTATATTTTCAGGTGCCACCCTGGCGGGGCAGGGTTGCTTAGATTGGACCCATAGCAGACCACAATTATATCTAAATCATGAAGATCTGAGCCTCAATTTTACGAGTCGGGTATATATCACCTGATGAAGGTGCACCAGATATGAGCAAGCAAAGGTTGAAAGCCTTGGTCCATGTCTTTATTCGAAAATTTTCTTATGTATACTTCTGTTTACAAGTTTTATGTCATACTTAATAACACAAAACAACTTCATGCTTTGCAGGAGTGCACTGGAATATTCATGTAAGCAGAGGTTAAATGAGGTAAAACATTGATGAAGTGCGAACGATGGATGAACCGACACGAGGGTTTGCAGCCAATGAATTGTTATGCAAAATAGAAGACAATGACATACGCCTTTTCAACGACCGCTATGCCTGCTTCTATGGTAAGTTGCATATATAGATTACAAATAATATGACCTCTTAAATGTTATTCAAACTGTTCAAGTAGAAGTGTCAACCATAGATTCATTGCTATACCTTTTCCATTATCAGGTAGGCCATGTTCTTCGTCGCCAATACATGCAAGTACAGGTGAACGGTTGAATCAACAACTAACTATCACACATGGTTTGTTCATGTCTTTGATTTTTATTGCTTTTACATTGTTATGTCTTTCCAATGCCTAATTATATTAGTATTTGCATCGTCCCCTTTCACTTACTGATTTTGGACTTATTTGGCCAAGCTAACGCAAGCCTTTCATCAACAACCGTACAGCCTGCACAAATATATGTCTACCAGTTCTCTGTATTCACACTAGCAACAGCCGGTTCACATGTATACCTACTATATGTTAACATATTGCCCTTAACCATACTTACATATGCCGACTAACAGTTCCACAACCTCAGCTGCTAAGTGCATATGCAGAGTTAGGTGCGACTTCCTATACATCTACTATCGGCTATGTGACCACTATAACAGTTAGGTTCGACTTCCTCCACATGTAATATCGGCTATCTTATGTGTGCTTATTATTAGCAGCTACTATGTACACAGTGTTAGTTCAACGACTTAGATAATGCTAAATGTTTGTTATATGTGACTACTATAGGTGTTAAGAAATTACCAAAGATCCCAAGGTACGTGAATTTCTGCTTTCTGTACGTTGTACGCCCTTTAGTAGTTGCTCCCTTTTTGTTCTCAAATACCACCTCCATTTGGACTAGAAGTGCTTTAACATATAAATAGCAGCTGTCAAAACATACGAAGAGCTGAAATTTTTGAAACCAATTTCAGCCGTCGAGGGTCCTGGCTTATTAATGTACTGGTGACATTGCTGCTAATATGGGTACGTTTTAGGCTGCTTTTTATTTTTTAAAATTTTCATTTCTGATTTATCTTCGAATATGTATCACCTAATAGTTTTATGTGTTGTAGTGCGGTGTTATCCTACCCTGCAAACTTCTGAAAAATCGCCCGTTATACGTACATCGACATTTGAGCCAGTGCCTAAACAAAGGAAAAAAAACATTCGAAATAAAGAAAACTGATGACACCAGCTGCAAACAAAAAAAGTCAAGGTAAATCCCATTACTTTTATCTTATTCTGTTTATTAAATTTTTGTTATACAAAGTGTAGTATTCAAACAAACATCATTTATGCAGGTGATATTCCTTTGGAAACTGAATATTTGTTCAGTACAGATACAACTGAACCTATTTCAACTACCAATGTTACAAATGACCCTGTGACTATGGTGTAAATTTTCGAAGGGGTCTAACTAATGCAACAAGAGTGACAGGACAGAAACGACAACAAGATCCTAGAGAAAAAATGAATACACAATTTCTCTCCAACGAAAAAGTTATCGCCAACAACAACATACTACTACGAGCGCTGCAATATCCGAATTACAGGCTAGCTGTAATTACACAAGATCAAACTCGCTGTCTCACACTAATGTAACTAGATATCTGATTCAGACACTTGAGAATACAGAGAATTATGAAGCATCCGACAAATTTCAAGGCAATACTTCAGGCAACAATGATTCTATAAAAAGATGCAGAGGTTTAAATAATCGAACCAGAAGTTATTCATCATGTTCTTCAAGCAAAGAAGGTAACTTATCAAAAAAAATTGTCCCAACACCTATTATTTTTGTGCAATAATTAATTCTTTCCATTTTTTAATCAAACACTCTTTTGCTAAAAATATAACAGGAAAGAAGACATTAGGACAAAAACGACATGTAAATGATATAAATGTTCAACAAGATGCGCCAAATTACAATATGAGCAGTATACGCAATGTCAGGAACCGCAATCGTTTAGCACAAACAACAAATGAGGGTGAACTAAACAATAGTTCATGGCAAGGTAAATTAACTGCTACCAATTTGCTTTAGTAATAATATTCCGTTTCACTGTTATTAATTCGTTCTTTATACTCTTTTCGAAATGATACAATATGTCAAAAGGTAGTTGCGAGTTGGAACATGGTCAAACAGTTTATTAGCAAGTACCATCTGAGTAAATATCATATTCTACTAATGATTTTTTTTTTAGGGAGAAACTTACATAAACTATGGAATGCAGGTGAACCATTTTAATATATTGATTTGGGGGACGCTGATTGGACACGTGAATATTGCAACGCTTCCTTTGGTATGATGAACGCCTAAAAGGTTATTCTAAGGACCAAAAAGTGCGATACAACCATTGTTGTGGTCGAGGCAAAGTCTTTCTATACGCAGAAATGGAACCGCCAGATCGGATCAGGGAGTTATTCAACAACAGGCATTTTTTAGACTTAATATGTCTGCTTTTCTTTCTTATGGTTAAGGATTGTTAAGAATGTAGTGCAGGGACATTTAAATTTTGCATTAATGTTATTGCATTCAGCTAGACTTGACCAACTTGGCTATGTAATTAATACTATGTTCTGTACATATGTAACAACTTTAGTAACCATTTCCGTCATGCCTATTATAGAGAAACCGTACGTTCCAAGTTATAGGTAAAATGTATGTTCCCCGACACTCTATATTGTTACTTAGTTTAGTTCTACACTTGGCCTACCAAATTGGTAAATTCTTTAATAAACAAGATTAGAAACCAAATACAACGAAAAAAAACGCCGCCAGGCCGCAACGCGGCCGGCCGACACCATGCTTGTTATTATTAATTGTGGGTGCTTTCATACTCTCCGCTCAAAACCTGTTTTTTATATATATCTGATGTTACTTAATGTTTTATCCATTATTCAGGGTTCTCTGATTTAATTTTCAATACATGTATAATTATACAAATTATATATATTTTTTATAAAAAATTTGTTAGGTCACCATTTTGTAAACACAAGTATAATGATAAGAGAAATGAGATGAGAATGAGAGTGGGATGATTATGAGAAAATTGAGAATATGAAATGCAAGAGATTCCTTAATGTTTTCAAATAACCAACCAAGTTTACAAGAGGCCTAAGACTAGTATTTATAGGAAAGGAGCTAGGGCAACATCCTACTCCTTCCCTTCTTACAATTCGTATGGGCTTTGAGGCCCATGGATCAAATTCTTAAGCCTAGTAAACTTAATACAAATTATAAATAATAACTAAGCAACCTAGCATTATTACAAATGACCGAGACTTGATAAAATAGTAAAACTATGGTTCCAACAATCTCCCCCTAAGGGTCGGTCATCATGGTTGCTTGACGTCTTTGTCTTAATCTTTGACTTTCATAGCTTTAGACGTCTTTAGAAATGATAATAATGATGGATATACTCTGCTCTTTGTCTTTGTTCTTTGATGATGTTGTAGTGATTATGTTATGAAGTAATCTGCCGTTCGTCACTCCTGCGTCTGTGGTGGTTGTCCGCCATTCCAACATGCTCATACATCTTTTGAATTCTGACTTATACATGCACGTAGTCCCTTTCTTTCACTTAAGATCTTTGGTCTTTATACTTTGTAGATTCTTCTTTTTGGCGTAGAATCTTACTTTGAACTTTGTGTTGCTTTGATCTTTGAGGGAGCTTTTGATGATAGCAAGATGCATGTATGAGCATGTGGAATCCGTCATCATGGAAGTGAGGTACCTGCGAGTAGACAGTTAGCAATAAATCACCGGTACTTACGGATAAGGAATTAGAGCTCATCAACAGCATATTGTGAAGACTCCTTCTAATCCTTATCCAGGCCGTTCCCATATCAGATACTCCCGAAGGAGCTTACGAGACCTACTAGGTAGCTCAATGACTGGGTGAGTCGCTGGGGATCACTCCACGACTGTAGACCGTAATGGAACCACCGCAAACACTAAGCGTAACCCTTGTGGGGTTACCGAAGTGACCTGCTGTCAGGGCTGTTTGTTGTTGACCCTGGCAGGATTTCCGTTCAATCATTGAGAAATACCTAAGTAATCCTCTCATAAACGTTCTCGGCAGATTGCTAAGATCTGCGAAGGACTCGATAGTTTACAACTGATGCCCATTGATGTAGAACACCAGTTGCAGAAATACTAAGTGTTCCTAAGAGATCTTTGATGTATCTCATGGCTCTAGACTCTATAAGTGCACACCTAGGTTTCCTATGCGAAGACTGGGGAGGTGTCTCCTGCTTCAATATCAACCGTCTCTAAGAGATAGGTTGATAGGTTACGCGGGTTCCCCGTGAGAATGAAACAAGTCCTTTTAAGAGAACTTGAGTGGTTAAGAAGGTTTAGTGCATTGCGTCACTGGGTCCATGACGGCTTAATCTTCAATACCGGTGTTGTCTTTTGCAACAACCAGTAGCATACGTATTGAACCCGGTGTCTGCCCTAAGGTTGAACATATGGAGGGCTATTTCTTTTCACCCTTTTCTTTACTTTTCTTTTTAATTCTTCAACTCCTTCTTTCCCTTTCATTCATTTCTCCTTCTTTCGTATCATACCTAAGGACTTCTAATTCTAACTATGGGAGATGTCCTTGGGTAGATCCCTCCGGCTCTGGCGGATCATAGGACGGATATTCCTATCTAAAACACCTTATAACTCCGACAGTAGCCAAGAAACCTTTGATTGAAAATCTCTCAAAGTGTTTGTGATAATCAAATCTTTTGGTTAACACTTTGAGAGTTTTGTGTATACTTTTGAAGGGCTCCCCCTGCACATGTGCTCATAAGTATTTTAATAAATTTGCACATGCGGGAGGAGCAAGCACTTTTGAATTGATCCACTTTCCGTGAACAAGACCGATTCGAGACACGCTTACATCACTAGTTAGACTAGCTTGAAGTTATTACCCGGCCTGATCAAGTTCACAGAAAGTTTCTCGAGACGGTACATTTCTACTCAGACATATCCTTTTCGAGACACGCTTACGTGGTTAGATAAAGAGATACATTGTCAGCTTTTAGGTGACAACTAGCTCTAGTAACTAACTTGATGTTATTACCCGTCGAGGATAAGTCCTTTCGATTTTACAGACTTTAATTATCTCGTCAATTCCTGGGTTAATCTGAGTTTAGCTCGTACAAGATACAACTTTCAGCTTAAACTTCATATATTTTAATCACTTTTTCATTTTCTCCCCCTCAAAAATAGCATATAAAATGATGTTTTTGACAAAATTTTAGATTAAAATATGCCTTTTGAGTCTTACGGGGAGATTCACAAAGAACTTTTGATGTTGAGCAAAGTATTTTGTTTTGACAAGTGCTCCCCCTCAACAAGTGATTAGGTCTTATTGAGGTGAAATACTTGTCCTTTTGAGCAGAATTATGAAAAATCATAAATGTTTGATTAATTCTACTCAAAAGTAAGAAGCCTTCGCTCCTTATATGAGGATTGAGGCACTAAAGCGTACCTCAGGGTCCTTTCTTTACAAGTTCGGGTTGTACACTGTTATGTGTGCACAAACCATAATGGAAAAATGATTCAATCAATGAAACAATTGATAATGAAAAAATTATGACCAAATGTACCAAGTTATTCTTCGTCAGGAAGTGGAGCATCGAAGTTAGTGAACTTAGGTTCTGGTCTTTCGAAGTTTCTGACAGGAAACGATGGTCTGGCACCGATGTAACTTTCCAGTCGTCTGATCTGTTCCCGTCGAAATAACCGTTCTTCAATCTTTAAGACAAAGTTACGAACTTATCTTCTGGAGCTGGATTTCCATCTAGGTTGTTCCCCCTTAGCTATCTTACGGCGATCATCATTCAACCTTTTGACAAGCCCATCACGAACTGATTTGAGTGTAACATCACAGAATTTGTGTACTTCATCGAACCTCATGAAGCTTTGTAGCTTTTTGCTGTTGATGTAGGTGAAACCAAATGGTTCTTGGATGAGAGTAAACTGTGGGGTGTCATAGAGACCATCAAAGTAGAATTGTGGCTTTGTCAAATTGATCTTTTGTTGGTAACTTTCCACTCCAAGCTGAAGATCTTCCACTCTTTCTTGAACAATCAGTCGTCGGATGTAAAGAAGTAGCGATGCCATGAAGTTGTACTGAACGTCTCTATCGAATCCGCGCATTCTACTCTGAACCTTTTCAAGATACATATCTTCTATGTCATTGAGATAAAGGTTGGGAAAGTCTGCTTCAGAGAACTTGTACTTCTTTTCATCTTGTCGTTTAACAACAATTTCACGCATGAATAAGTAGTTAAACCGTTTCGACTGTTGAATCTCCAAGATAGCGATGATCTTTGATTTCTGCTTCACATTTTCCAATGATGTCTCTCCTAATCTGCTTGTATAACCGAGACGACGACGATCAGGCCAATGTTGAATTCCGTGTAGAGCATCTCTGTCGTAAGCTACGATGGAGTTGCTGAAAATACGGGTGGTTTCTTCAATGGCTGGAATTTCGCATCTAGCGGCTGGTACTGAGATTGTGAGTGAGGAAGCATATTTCTTCTTGGATATCTCTTGAGTGAGCTGGATGTTACGAAGATCTTTGTTGAAGAAGAAGCTGTAAGGTATCTTGGGTTTGTCTGGAAATCCTTTCAATGGTAATGGTTTGGTCCAGTCGGTGAAGTAAGGTTTTTCATGATTCTTGGAACTTAGATCGATATTCACTTCAGGATTTAACCAGTCAAAGTCGGCAGACATTGCACTAGCTATATTCTGCATGTGATATTCGTATTCGACTTTGTTTCCAGATCTTTTCTTGAGGAATTCTTGTGCATCCCTATTGATTCTTCTAAGCTCCGCCTTTGTGAGTTTGTTGATGTGAAGATCCTTCATAATGACCTGGGTGAACTGAAGAGTGTTACCAGGAAGAGGTTCTTCTTCTTCTTCCAGAGGAGGTTGAGCTTGGACCATTTCTGTCAGCCAATCATTCTGAGGATTGTCATCATTGTCGAGCCATGAATGACGTGTTTTCTTCTTGGATTTCTTAGACTTGGATGTAGCATCTTTGTCTTTGGCTTTGGACGGTGATGATGGACCAGCATGAGAATCATGAGTAGGTGGAACACGGTAATCGGTGTTATGTTGATCTTGGAAGTCATCAGTTTGTTCCATGAAAATTTCTTCATCTTCTGTTTGACCTTTACCAGTAGCTGAGGGTTGTTGTTGAGTTCCAGGAGGAGTGGAGTCCTTTTGTGGTTGTAGAGAGGATGAGGGACCTGTTCCAGACTTAGGTTTCTTGCCTTTGGAGTTTGGGTCAGGATCGTCATCTTTTCTTGTCCGTTTTCGGGTACCAGCAGCATCTTTGCATGACTCTTTTGACATATAAGCTGCCATAGCATCATACAGGCCTTTTTCTTCAGCTGTCTGTGTGGTTTTGGTGGCAAGGTTGTCGAAGAGTTTGACAAGCATGTCATTGAAGGACAATTCTTGGACGGTTGGAGCCACAGTAGAAGATTTTGCGGTGTGAAGCGTGAATGGTGTAGTAGACAACATTTTCCTTGTTACACTTCTAATTCTGTGATCCAAGTTGTCATTGATTGGTTTGAGAAGGTTTGCTACCTCAGGAGTGATCATCTCAACCAGATTTTCAGTGAGAAAATCATGTGTTGCAGTTCTGATAAATCCTTCGTAATCAGATTTCAAGAACTTGTCGATCAGCTGCGTTGACTCCTGGAATTCCTCAACTTGTTTGGTAAGATTGGTAACCATGTTGGTGAGGTTGTTCACTTGCTCCTGAAGATCAACTGGTTGTTTTGGTTCATTGATCGAATGTTGTTTAGATGCGGTTTCAGAAGGTGTGGGAGATGAGTGCTCGGGTGATGATTCGGACGATGACTCGTTGTGAGAGTCTGAAGAAGAAGCAGGAGGAGTCGGATCCTTTGGTGGAGAGTCTTGAGGAGGTGGAGGTTGTGCTGAGGAAGTCTGCTGAGAGGATGACTTAAGAAATATGTTGGTATCGAACGCATTCTTCTCTTCGTTTTCCTTTCTGCGACGTTCCTCTGCTTCCTCTGCTTCTCGTGCAAGAAACTCTGGAGTAATAAGATATTCATGTTCCTGATCCGTAGCTAAGTTTTCTTGACCGCCAACATTCTCCTCTAAAGTAGCAGTCTCAGTCATGTGGACATCTTCAGTCTTGTCTGTATCCTTAACATTGTCATCAGGTTGTGGAGCTGATTCTGACGTTGTTGGAGGAACCATACTGCTTGTAGCCCCTACATGTTCTGACTGATTGATAGGTGGTGGTGTTGGAGGGTGTGATAGAAGTCGGCTTTCAAGACTTGCTTTCCTCTGTTCTTTCCTAAGCTGCTTTTCTTCAGCTCTAGTGTCGACAACTATACTCTTCAGTTTGCGTTTATCGACTAATGGTTCAACGATTGGTTCATCTTCATCATCATTCGGCTCATTGATAGTGACTCCTTTTCTTTTCCTTGTCTCTTCTTCATAAGTTACAAGACTTTGTTGAACGGCAATCTCTGTTGCAGGAAATGCTTCATCAGGTGCTCGGTATCTCAGTTCATAGTCTGGTTCTTCTTCTTCAGATTCTGTATCAAACTCAGACTCGGTGTCAGAAGGTGGAGGAGTAGGTTCATCCCGAATAAAGTACTCAGGAGTTGCCTTCTTCTTTGGCTTGGTAGCAGGTTTAGGTTTGGATGTAGGTATAGGTTTGGTGGAAGTCTTGGGTTTAGACTTAGGAGCACCCTTAGATCTAGTATGTGGTGAGGTAGTGGTGCTTGTGGTACTCCCAGACTTTACACCTCCTTTGCTACGAGTCTTAATTGTGGTTTCTTCCTGTTCCCCTTTGTAAGCCAGATCATACAACTTGAAGTTCGCCCTTTTCTTGATATTGTCATTCAGAAGGTATTCGGGAATCCTCATTCCTTTGATCTTGGTTGAGGAAGTGGTCGATTTGATGAATGAGGTGGTGAAGTCGTCCTCGAAGAGGTGCTTCGGCTCATTAGGATCAGCCATCCTTTTGATGAATTCTGGAGAACTTTTGCAGAGATGTTCAATGATAAGCTTGGTGAATCTTGTGAATGGTATCATAGTCTTCACACGGTCGGTCTGAATACTGTGGACGATATCATTCATGATAGGAACTGCAAAGTCAATCGGTGTCAGAGTCACCATTCCCCAGAATGTTTGCAGGTGTTCGAGCCTTGGATGTTCATGACCACTTTTCCTTCCAGATATAGATCTCACCACCAACAGACAGAATGTTCTCCAAGGCTGAGGGATATACTTGGCATTAAATTGGGAAAGCTTGACTAGAGGTACATCATCATCAACCTCATATCCTAATTCAATGAAGAAGTCAAGAAGTTCCAGGTCAGGTAGTATTGGAGCAAATTCGTTGTCAGTTTGTGGCATGAGAAGGGCTGTACGAAGAATGTCATGATCTACAGAGTAATCTTGGCTATCTAAGGTAAACGGTGAAAGACACATCATCCAAGTTGGCCCGAGCAGTAAGCCAGAACTGATGAAGGTAGAACAGTGGAACTGAAGTAGAGCATGTGAGCAGTGGTTTGCAAGGATGTGCCAGTAGGATATCTTTCACAATCATGCATGATTTCTCTGTGATATTCAACTTGTTGAAATCAACTCGAGGATTGTTGTTACCAATTGTGACATTGTAGTTCTCGGGAGTGATGTCATCCAAGGTGAGTAATGGAAGAGTTTGTTCAGCAACGTTCTCATTGTGTTCAGCCATGTTTATCTGAAAAGTATCACCATAAGCCAAACATCCAAAATTTGTAATGTGTTAGCACAGTTTAGAGTTTGGATACAGATATCTACTTGAGACAGTTAAGCACAAATGTGTCATTTTGTTATGAGTCAAATAATGCATATTGCAAATAATCACAACATGACAAGCACAATTCACAATTACATCACACAACACTAATGAATCACACCAAGGTAACATAGATAAAGCCAAACAAGATTTCGAAAAAAATATATCATTGACCTTTTATCGCAAACTTGAGTAAAGAAACAGATTTCGACAAAAATTGTAATATAGAAACTTTATCGAGAAAGTGACTTCTCGAAAAAAATTCTCATAATAGACTTTTGTCGAGATCTCTTTCCTTTTGAAAAAAATTGAAGTTATCGAGAAAACATCTTTTACAAATTTTTCGAGAAACTGATGTTATCGAGATCTTGTAATTCACTGAATGTTATCGAAAAGTGTGACCTTTATCAAGAATGTGATTTCTCGAGAAAGTTATCGAAAACTTTAAGTTATCGAGAAATCAAAGTTTTTCTCGATAAAACCATTTTTTAAGAAACTGAAGATTTCGAAAAATATAGTTCACCGAAAGATTTCGAAAAAAAATGAAGTTTTTCGAAAAATTGGGCATTGAACAATATTTATCGAAAAAACTTAAGGTTCTCGATAATTTGAGAAGATTTCGAGAAAAACACAGTTTTTCGAGAAAATTCTTATACAAGAATTGACTCGAATTTAATTGAAGTCATACGTACATTTCCTTCACAAATAACGTTTCCAATGATTTTGGCCTGTCACCACAATAGATAAACACCATTTAGGCAAAATCACAATGATTTCGATAATGCACAAGAACATGTTTTTTTTTTTTTTTTTTCGATAACTAAACAAATTTGAGCCTAAGGTGATTCAATGGTCCTACTGTATCTCAAACATAAGCAGTAAGCACATAGTGACAGAATAAGACACTTTTGGACTTAGATAGATGTAGACAATCAACTAACGAGGCATACATGGCTATCGAGAACATAGCATCCTTGGCGTATATCAACAAAGATAAATCAAACATTCATTAATAAGACCTTAGAGGCAAATCCCACCAATAACATCAAACAAATACGCATTGAAACTTATAAACCCAATTCGACTTAAACCCTAACTTTCTTAGATCGATGCAAACATGATGGAATGAGAAAGAAGTGATGAGAAAGTGTTAGAAACAAGCTAAGTAACAAAACCCCATCAAGAATTAACCACCACAACATGTTAAGATCAATATCGAAATCCTAACCCTAGTTCTCGAAATCTTGATATCATGAGATCGAGCCGTTGATTTTCAAATTAACCAAGATCCTATGTATGTTATGCCCTAGTGATTACATGGGAACTTACAATTTTATGATCAAGTTCTTGGATGATTCGAATGATTGAGGGCCGTTGGTTAAGATGAAAGGGTTTAAGAGGTTTTAAAATTTGTGATGTTTCATGTTATACGGTTTGTTTGTTTATTTTATTTTGAGTTTTTGAAACTTTAAGTATTTGGCAACATGGGTCCCTTAACTATGAAATACTTTAACTAGAACCCTAAAGTAACTAGCAAGTCTATTGACATTGAGATGTGCATTCATTAAGTTAACTTATGAAGACTTAAACCAAATGAGACAAGGTGTTGTGAAATAAACCATCCGCACACACACCAAACCGTAAAATACGAGAAATATGCAAGTATACCTATTTAAAATTGGTAAAAAAAAAATTTTAAGCGTGACTCCCCCTCAACACTTGTAACGTAAGAACAAGATGTTGAATGGAAGCGTTATACTTGCATTTTTTTTTTCTTTTTTTTTTTTTTTTTTTTTTTTTTTTTAAGAAAAATAAGATGTGAAAAATCTTTTTGTGTTTTGATTAGTTAATAGTAAAGAAAGAAAGACAAATATAATACAGAGATAGTTGTGATGTTTGACGATCAGTGGTATTTTAAAAAATTATTCAGATCCTCTGGTGTCAAACATCTCATACCAATTTGGTGGACTAGACTAGCAAACCTGGATGGTGCCAGAGATTTGGTAAGTAAGTCTGCCAATTGGTACTCAGTTCCAACAAAATAAAGTTCAACTGTACCCCTTTCCACATGCTCTTTGATGAAATGATATCGGAGATCGATGTGTTTGGATTTGCAATGATGCACAGTGTTGCAGGAGATAGCAATTGCACTCTTTGAATCACAGTAGATGGGAATCTTGTTGAATAGGTAACCATAATCCTTAAGGTGTGATCTCATCCAAATGACTTGAGCGCAACAAGCAGACATGGCTACGTATTAAGATTCCGTAGACGACAGTGAAGTGCAGTCCTGCTTCTTAGATTGCCATGACACAAGTTTGTCTCCGAGAAACTGTAATCCACCAGATGTACTTTTGCGTGTGTCTAAACATCCTGCATGATCAGCATCTGAAAAAGCAATTAGTTCAAAACCAGAATCCTTCGGATACCAGATTCCCAAGTTAATGGTTCCCTTTATGTATCGAAGGATTCTTTTGACCTCACTGAGGTGTTTTTCAGTTGGTCTGGACTGATAGCGAGAGCACATGTAGACAGCAAATACTATATCAGGTCTACTAGATGTGAGATACATGAGGGACCCAATCATACTTCGGTATTTGGTAGGGTCAACAGGAGTCCCATGTAAATCAGCATCTAGTTTTGTGGTATAGCCCATTGGTGTATTAAAAGTATCACAAGACATTATTCCATGTTTCTTAAGAATTTCGAGAGCATATTTGGACTGATTTATAAAAATTCCACGGGGTGATTGATGAACTTGTAATCCTAGAAAGAACGTAAGTTCACCCATCATGGACATTTCAAAATTATCTTTCATTAATTTTGCAAAATCATTAGAGTAACTTCGTTTTGTTGAGGCAAAAATGATGTCATCGACATATATTTGAACAACAAGTAAGTCCTCCCCGTAGGTTTTTGTAAACAGTGTTGGATCCACCGATCCTTTAAAAAATTTATTGGCCAGTAAGAAAGTGGACAGTTTGTCATACCACGCCCGTGGGGCTTGCTTGAGTCCGTAGAGAGCCTTTTTGAGTCGGTAGACGTGATTAGGACGCTCAGGATCAACGAAGCCTTCAGGTTGACTGACATAAACTTCTTCACGGAGTTCTCCATTAAGAAATGCTGTTTTCACATCCATTTGGTAAACCACCATATTCCTGTGTGCAGCATAAGCCAAAAAGATCCGAACAGCTTCATGTCGAGCCACTGGAGCAAATGATTCAGCAAAATCAAGTCCTTCCAGTTGGGAGTATCCTTTTGCTACCAGACGTGATTTGTTGCGTATGACAGTCCCTTCTGCATCAAGCTTATTCTTCCAGATCCATTTTAACCCGATGACAAAGACTCCGTCAGGTCTTTCAACTAATTCCCAGACTTCTAATCTTATGAATTGCTGAAATTCCTCTTGCATAGATTCAATCCAGTTGTCATAAGTCATTGCAACTTTAATGTTCTTGGGTTCTTCATGACAAACTGTGAGTGCGTAGATGCAAGTTTCTCCATCGGTGTGAAGTCGTTGTCTTGTCATAACAGGTGCATCTGGATGGCCAATAATATGAACTAGTGGATGGTCACGAGTCCATTTATGTGTTGAAGGGTGTAGTTGATACGTATCTCGCATGTTGGCAGGATCCAAGTTGCGTGTTGACGACTCAGCTATATCAGGAACTGTAGTAGCTGGTGCAAACGGATTAATGAACGCATCAGGATCATGCTCTGCGGATTGTGGAACTGTTTGTGGTGTTGGATCTTCAGCTGGATGGAGGGAAGGAGAACCAGTTTGTTCTGCTGTAGATGGTGATACAATTGGAGGACCGTCTCTTTCAACACTTGTAGAAGTTTGTTGAGGTGAGTCTGGTACTGGAATGTGATCAGGTTGAGCAGCGGAATTAGGTGAGACCTCAGTAGGACGGTATTCAATTGTGTCATCAAATAGTGGAGCAAACAAGGTATCTAATTCTTTGCGGTTAAGTGGTAATGGTTCAGCTGAAGATGCCGGAGAGTTAAGACGGTTGAATTCGCGTCCTAAGCTGTGTTGCTCAGAAGCCATTTGGGTGAGTTCATCGAAATTAGCGTGAATGGTTTCTTGAATTTCTCTTGTACGACGATTCCATATCCGAAAACCTTTGGAATTTTCACAATATCCAACGAACACTCCGATGTCAGCCTTAGCTTTGAGTTTACCTAAATCATCACGATCATTTTTCGGATAGCAAAGTGCTCCAAATACATGAAAGTATTCGATGTTCGGTTTTCGTTTGTGAACAATTTGATATGGTGTTTTGCGATGGCGTTTTGTGATCATGCAACGGTTTTGAGTATAACATGCGGTTGAAACAGCTTCTGCCCACAAGTAATCTGGTAATTGAGCATTAATCAACATAGTTCTAGCAGCTTCCACTAACGTCCTATTGCGTCTTTCAACCACACCATTCTGTTCTGGGCTTCTAGGAATAGATGTTTGATGTTCAATTCCCACTTTCTCATAATAAGACCTAAGTGTCTGATTTTTGAATTCAGTTCCATTGTCAGTTCTGACGATTCGTACCTTGTTTCGTAGCTGAACTTGAATTTTAGTGAGAAAGGTGATGATCATTGAAGGAGCCTGATCTTTACTTCGTAAGAAATAAACCCAAGTCCATCTGGAGAAGTCATCTACAATTACGAGTATGTAACGTTTACCGTTGATACTTTGAACACGCATCGGTCCACATAAATCCATATGAAGCAGTTGTAAAACATGATTCGTACTTTGCTCAGGTTTAGACGGAAAATGAGCACGAGTACTTTTTCCTTGTTCACAGGCTGGACATAAGTGATCTTTGGTGAAACGGAATCTTGGAAATCCATCGACAAGTTTATAACGAGCAAGGTCAGTCATGGTTCTGAAATTCAAGTGCGAAAGATGTTTGTGCCATAACCAAGATTTAGTTGACTCAGCTTTGGAGAGAAGACATATCGGAGATGTTGCAATCATATCTGACATTGAGATTGTATAAAGATTGGAGCCGCGTGAGCCAGACATTAGATCGTTTCCTTGTAAGTCACGAACAAAGCAAGTTTTCTCACGAAATGCAACTTCTAGATCCCCATCACAGAATTGACCAACAGAGAAAAGGTTGTGTCCAAGGCCTTCCACATAATAAACACGACTGATTTCAATGTTCCCGCTGATAAAGTCACCATATCCCATGATAAGTGCGTAATGATCATTCCCGAATCTGACAGTGCCAATGAACTTTGAGACAAAGTTTTTCAACAGTTTAAGATTGCCTGTCATATGTCGGGTGCATCCGCTATCAACAATCCAGAGAACAATCTGTACCACCTGCATCACCAGAAGAAGACACGGGTGGAACAGAAGTAAGGGTGGAACCCAAAGACAATGCGGGTTCCTGTTGGTTAGTAACACATATATTCAACAATTTAGGAATCCATTTAAAGTCTGGTTTGTGTTGTAACCAACGTTGCCAATTCCAACTAGTTTTTGCTTTCTTAATGTTAAATGCACTAGTCGTTGGCTCATTCCTAGATTTGTTCGCGGTACCTATGGGGGTAACTTCAGCTTCATTAGAAACCGTAGAAGACGGCTTTCCTAAGTTAGACTTAGAGGCATTAGGGGGCCTAGAAGGAATGCGTGTCCTACGTTTCTTATGACGATTAAGAAGAGAATTAGCTAAACATTTTGTATGATTACCAGATGATACGCTTTTACGACAAAACACACAAGATGCATTAATATTCAAAACATTCAATGGTTCATCATTCGTTACATTTAGATTTTGATTACAATTTGCCAGATTAGAATCTAAATCTGATGCAACATGAGTTTTATTCAAAGTCCTAAGTTGGTCTTCTACTTCCTGAGCTTCTAGGTGTCCTCTCTTACGTTGCAAGATCCTATTCTTCTTTTTACTTTTTCGCTTGGGTCTGCTAACACTAGTAGTGGAGACTAGTCCTGTAGAAGTGGAATTATCAACATTAGAATTTTGAACAACCTTTCCTTTATCAGTTTTGTTTAATTGATACATCCCTGATGCTATCACCGTGGTGTCAACCATTTTTCCTTTTTGAAGTAGCTTAACTTTCTCTTTCAAATCAATGATGATGTGATTTTTGTCCTGAATTTCAGACTCAAGTAAACCATTGCAATATTTGATGTCGTCGCGGTTTTGTTGCCATTCGGCGTTTTCAATTTTTAAATCCGCAATTTCTTTCTCGTATTGGAAACATCGACCTTTTAAAGACTCGTTGTTTTTGCAAATCTGACAAGAGTTTGATACATTTTGAGTTTGAAACTTCAATTCCCTTTCAAGACTTTTAGCTTGACACCATTCAAGCCTTTGATTGAGTAGACAAATTTCTTTTGAAAATTGTTTTGTCACATCATCATTTTTAATTCTCAACTTTTCATTTTCCTGTTTAAGTGTCTCAATTTCCTTATTCAACAAGTTATTATCAACACAATGATCATGCTTAAGCATAGAAGTACCAGAATTATAAAGATCATTCATGATAACAGACAAAATATCAGCATTGAGAACTTGTTCCAAGAGTCGATCAGCATCATTTTTTAAAACTCTATTTCTTTGCTTTTGAACCAAAATGTCATTTTCAGTTGCATTGAAAATGTTTATCATATTTTTGACCTCCTTTTGAAGTTCCTGATCCCAACGTGTAGCACATAGACGGAGGTGTTGAACAATTGGCTTCATTTGTTTTTGAAAAATATCTCTCTTTTCTCGCTCGTAAGCGGATTGAAAAGTTTCAATTGTAATTTCAGAATTACGTTCAATTGTTTCCTCCAAAATTTCGATGTCTTCCATAAAAGTTTTAAAATAATTTAAGACACGACACGTTTTTGGTAAAGGTGTAAGTTCACTGGATGATGGTAAAGGACCATTTATTTGTGCTACAGTTTGGACAGGGGCTGCATTGTGAGATGAAACATATGACTCTTCGATAAACCATGATTTCTCAGGTAAATCCTTTTGAGTAACAAAAGATTTAGAAAGAGGTGGAGCTTTTGAATAGTCATATGGTGTCCAGTGTTGAACATAACTCATTTTTTATCGACTCTCGTCTTCCAGTTCTTCTTCTTCCTCAGTATCAAAAACAACAGCACGCACAATTGTATTATCAAACATGTGATCAATACTGTAAACCTTAGGATTTTCTTTGAAAGCTTTATGAAGAAACATTGATTTAAAATCGCAAAGTGCAAATCCTTTATCGGGTCTCGGTTTTAAAGCAAACTTTTGAATTGTTGTGACAGAGTTCCCGTGTTTGTAAACAATGTGACGAAATTCTTTGAGTTGTTTTTCAAGATCAACAATATCACCAAGTAAATCATCTATATACTTCCTTTTTCGTGTTTTATGTTCACAAAACTCCTTTTTGCAATTTGACAATTCTGATTCAGTTTTTGAAAGGTCTCTTTGAAGACGTTCAACTTGCATTTTCAATTCACACTTCTCACTTTCAAGTTTCGAAATCAACTTTCCGTTTGACTCAATTAAATCTTGCATTTTACGTTGAAGATCTTGTTCTTTGTTGTAAGAATCTTGAAAAGCTTTTTCAAAACTTTTTGCATGTTTAATCTTTTCTTCTTGATTTGAAAGCTGAATTTTATAACACTCAATGTCTCTTGCAAATGACGCATTTTGTTCTTTTAAAACTTTGTTTTTCTCGTTGCATTTAATTATTTGCAATTGTTGAGCATCCAGTTGTTTAGATAACACTATGAGGTCAGGGTCTGGATCAAATGATGGTTCATGTTGTTCTAAATTATCATGTTTATCATTCTCAATTGGATCATCAAATGAAACAACTGTGTCATCATCAAATATGACAACTGTGCTTATTTGTTCATCTTTTTGAGAGGATGAAGATGATATAGATGGAACAACTTGCGCCGTATCTGATTCAGAAGCAGAAGGTGAGACTATTTCATTAATAAAGCATGCATTGAGGTCATGTACCTGAGACAAGCCGTCAGTGTCATACACTGGACCTGAATCATTGAGCTTAAGTTCCTGCATGTTGGCCATAAGCATCACAGCAGCATTAGCTTCCAGATCTTCCATGTCATCATCGTTGTTCACATTTGCCATGAAGTTGTTGTCCTGTTCAGGGAAATGTCCATCTTTTTCATCTTGAAGAGCCATGAGTAATGCCTGCTTGTGAAACTTACTACCCCGAGTTCTCGGTTTGGGACATGCTGTAGCTATATGACCTTGTTCATTGCAATTGTAGCACCAAACTGCATTCCCAGAGCTGGAGTTCCTTGTAGCAACTGAATCAGACCTTTGTTGAGGAGATGCTGAGTTGTTTCTGAACCCGGTATTGTTACTAAACCTCTGACCATTCCCATAATTTCCTGAAGAGCTTCCTGAACCAGATCGACCATAGCTACGATTCTGAATTTCCACTCTTCCATCATTAACAATAGCTTGATTTCTTGTGTTTGAAGATGAACGTTGACGGTTGTTTGTTTTGTTGGAGAATTTGCTGAAAGCACGAGCAATAAGAGCAAGTCCCTGATTCAACGTATGAAAGTCATCATCGTCATCATCATTGGAGTTGGAGTAGTACACAGCATCATTGTTGTTTGACGGAACAAGTTGAGTAGAAGAATCTTGTAAAGATGAATCATAAGGGATCATTTGGTTCGAGGTGGAAGATTGTGGATAACTGAAGTAGTTCTGCTCTTGAACATATGCATGATTTGACATTGGTGGTGGAGCATAGGGAGATTGAGCTACGAGAGCCAAAGAATTTGGTGTTGAAGTTGGTGTGTATCCTCCTCGTAGAGCTCTATCTTTTTCCACTTCAGGTTCATGGTGTTTCAGAAAATCATACAACAAACCATATGGAGCATCATGCAGATTCTTTGTTTGACGAACAAATGTCACATATTTATGCCAATCAGGGCCAAGACTACCAACAAATTTGGAGTTCACAGCGATCCTTGGTACTGTGATTTTATGACGTTCCAGATCATTGACCACATTTGTGAAACAATGATAGTAGGATTCAAGTGACTCTCCAGGTTCAATTGTGATGTCAGTGTATTCCATGTAAAGCTTGGATTCCATGTCATCTTTGTTCAATTGAGTGCCTTCCATAAGGAGATGAACGTGTTCCCACATAGCTTTGGCTGTTTTCTGAGCATCGACACTTCGATAAATCGGATTAGGTATACCTTGAAGTATATAAGCCATTGCATACTGATCAGCTTCACGATGTAGTTTCTGTTCTTCAGTGAGTGCAGTTTCTGGAAGAGGTCTTTCACCAGGAGGACGTGGAGGATCAGCATTTGGATCACCAGCTTCAAATCTTGTTGGCCACTCAAATGGTCCTTCAAGTATCACTTGCTTTAAGAACTGCCCATGAGGTTTCTTTAGTTCAAGAAATCTTAAGAATCGACTTGACCATTGAACATAATTCCCAGGTGTTAACATTGGAGGTGTTTCAAGTGATCCTGCCTCATGTCGGGATTGTTGAGTTGTAATAACTTCACACATTCTGTCAAACCAGTGAGGTTGTTTGGAGGAAAACTGAGTGGTTTGTTGTAGCACTTGATATGGTTGCTGTTGAGGAATGAGTTGTTGTTGCATCATTAGGTAATGTTGTTGTGGATTGTATTTAGGAGGTTGTTGATTCATTATGTGCAGAAGGTATTGTTGTTGCTGATACTGCTGATGCTGAGGTTACTGAGACTGCTGATGTTGAGGTTGCTGAATATGAGGGAAGTAATGATTCGGTGGTTGAGACATCTTAAAACACTTGTGTAGAAATGGATCTTGTAGAAGGTGTAGAATAAACCAAGTATCGAGAAATTTAGCACAACTTCAAATTGCGAAATATGAGATTTCGATAATATGTTTTGCGAAACTTGGCAGATTTTCGAGAAACACAGTTATCGAAAACTTTGTGAATTTTATCGAGAAAAGATTTCGAGACTTGACAGTTTTATCGAGAAAATAAGATTTCGATAATTTCGCAAGTTATCGAGAAAATAGTATTTCGAAACTTGGCAGATTTTTCGAAAAAACTTAAGATTTCGAAAACTTAAATAAATTTCTCGAAAAACTTTGTGAATTCGAAAAAATGGAAGTTTTTCAAAAAAAAATACACAAAATTTTGCGATAAAGCTAGTTTTCGAAATTTTACAATTTCGAAAACTTTCCCAAAAGTCGAAGTACTTATCTTTCTTATACAAGAAAGAAAATACCGAGTCCACACAAACGAAGTCTAGGAAGTGCACTTTGAGAAGATCGCGAAAATGGGAACTTGTAGGTTCTCGATATTTAGTAATTTTTGTTTTTCAAAGAAAGCAATCCTTAAATTCGTTTTTATTTCAAGATACTTGTACTTTTGTGTATAAAATGAGTAGATCTTAAAGAAAGTAGAAAACTTTAAGAAAAAATTTCAAACTTGATAAGATTTCGATAAAAGTACAAGTAAGCTAAATCGAATATTTATGTAAAAGTTTGGAACTTTATGGTTTGTTTTGATTTTAAACACAAGTTTGTAAGCAAAGATGTGAGAAAAAACCAAGAAACAAAACAAAAGTTTAAAATTTCACAAAAAATTCGATAAGTAAAAACGAATTCTTAAGATAGAAATCAATGAAAACAAGAACTACACCTTCCTCCAGCGAATGATACCACTTGTTAGGTCACCATTTTGTAAACACAAGTATAATGATAAGAGAAATGAGATGAGAATGAGAGTGGGATGATTATGAGAAAATTGAGAATATGAAATGCAAGAGATTCCTTAATGTTTTCAAATAACCAACCAAGTTTACAAGAGGCCTAAGACTAGTATTTATAGGAAAGGAGCTAGGGCAACATCCTACTCCTTCCCTTCTTACAATTCGTATGGGCTTTGAGGCCCATGGATCAAATTCTTAAGCCTAGTAAACTTAATACAAATTATAAATAATAACTAAGCAACCTAGCATTATTACAAATGACCGAGACTTGATAAAATAGTAAAACTATGGTTCCAACAAAATTTGATGACAGATAGAATTATTATTGATTACGGAACAAAAAGGAAAAGGAAACATCCATCCATTGAGTGAAAATGAAAGCAAACAGAAAATCACTTTACAACATATCTTGTGATTAAGAGAAAATTACTAAATGAGTACAAAAGTACAATGACTGGTCACTATGTGGTCACTTTTGTACCTTCTTCTCAAAAAAGCCATGCTCAACTGCTCAACTCCACCTAATTGTTGACATGTGTCTCTTACAAGTACAAGGGTTAGGTGAAAATATTTTATTATTTTATTATGAATTACAAATATACCCTCATTATCTCTCTTAATTAACCCCACTACCCAACCCACCTAGCTACCTCACCACCACTGCTCACAAAAGAGCCAAACCCTTTTAACCTTTTGGGACAGCAAGATTACGTACCAAGTGAGAACTTTTGGGAAGAAGTATTAGAATTTAATTTAATAATGCACGTTTAAACACGTCCTCTTATGGTAATTTTCTCTTTGGCACAGCAGGTTGTTGAAAGTGACCATCGTTCATCTTATGCTCAACTGATTGTACAAAGCAAGTTGTACAAAGCAAGTTGTTGAAAGTGACCATCGTTCATCTTATGGTCGTTCTTGAAAGTTGAGCATAAGAGCATAAGAGTACAATCAAGAAAAAAAAAACGTTCATCTTATGGTCGTTCTTTAATGGCCGGATCTCTTTCTTTAATGGCCGGATCTTGCCGGATCTAACCATCTTATGGTCGTTTATGGCCGGATCTTACCGGATCTAACCATCTTATGGTCGTTTATGGCCGGATCTTGCTGGATCTTACCGGATCTATTTGAACGAGTTTGTAAAATATTTGATCTGAATGGAGTTTATCCATATTATGTTTAGGCTACATAATTGTCACTTTGAAGGTTGTTTTCTTGATGGTGTCTTAAACCCATTTGGTTTAGAAAGGTGGTCTAGCCGTGACACACTTATATGATTGTTGGATTCTTTGATAGCATTGGCATTAGTGGCGAATCTTGGTGATGCAATAACAGTTGACATCGACAACAGTAAAGCAATGAGTATGATATTGTGTGGGTCGATGGTTTCTAGTGGTGGGTGAGCGGTTGAGCAAAGTACCGATAGAGTATAAGACGTGGTCTAGCAGTTGAGCAGTGGTGGGTGAGCGGTTGAGCAGTGGTGGTCGAGCGGCTGAATGGTGGTGGTCGGAATCTGGGTGTGAACATATAGAAGATGAAGATGTGGAGATGGTGGAGGTAGGTGGGGGTATAAGATTATAAGCACAAAGTACAACTATATTGAAAAAATATAATTAATAAAAAACAAGAGTATTTATGTAATTTACAATAAAATAATAAAATATTTTCACCTAACCCTTGTACTTGTAAGAGACACATGTCAACAATTGGGTGGAGTTGAGCAGTCGAGCAGTTAAGCATGACTCTTTTGGGAAGAAGGTACAAAAGTGACCACATAGTGACCAGTCATTGTACTTTTGTACTCATTTAGTAATTTTCTCTGTGATTAAACAAGTATATGAAACCAGATAAAAGAGCCTTGAATACTCATGATTTTATGCCACTTCAACACAAGGGTTGCTAGCCGCTAGTGGGCCATTTTCCAACCTTTCAAATTCAATTCTTCAAGAATTGCCTTCTTATGAAGGATGAACCCCACAAATGCTCACATACATTCATACTATCATAAGGGATATTACTAAAAGCATATGTGCTTCTCTAACATATGATTTTTGGTTATGTCACTAAATTTTAAAAGGGTGATTTGCACGACATGGATATACTTTTACCGAAAGAATGATGACATGACTTTCTCTTTGATATGTCATATCACATATGAAGTAAACATTTTATCTTAAATTTATAACTTGCATAATTATTAGACACACAGAGAAAAGGCAAAGCCGTGGCTATATTGTGATTTAGTCATGATAGCTAGGATTAAAGTCTATGATATCCTTTCAGTGTGTGCGGCGCGCAACAGTGTTATTGTGATGCAGAACTGGCTTAGATGTTTAAAAATTAGTGGATACAGTACATACTTTAATTAATTGTGCTTAACTTATTAACTAACTTGTACTTCGTAATACTCATTTTGGCCGAGCTGTTTAGCCCAAATTTCATCTTTTAAGCCTGCAATTTCGACTATACCCCAACTATTTATATATTTTTCCAACTACTTTTTTCAGTAATGCAATTGAAAGTAGGAATTCCCTACATTCATGAACCGTAGGTAGGGAGTCTAATTTTTTGATCGCAAAGCGTGTGCTTCTTTTGTTAGCTAGAATGCTCTAGCATACTTCCATCCAGCATCATAGTACGGAGAATTGCATATCACATGGAGATGGAATATTGTATATTCTTAATCTTATATGCTTAATAAAGGATTAACAAAAAAGATATACATATTATATCTTTATGATTGTATCAAGTTTAATTACATGTTTGGGGTCCAACTTCAAATAATGGTTGATTAGCTTTTGTATAAATACCCAAGTCATAAGCACATACCAATATAGACCCACAACACTCTCTTTCTCTCTCTACGTTTTCTTTGTGCAAATTAAAGTGAAGCAATTAGCAAAAAGAATGGGAGCACTTGATTACCTCTCCAACTTTTGTACAGTCACAAGCACCAGCACCAGAAGCAGAAGAAAACCAATGCAGACAGTTGAAATCAAAGTCAAAATGGACTGTGATGGATGTGAAAGAAGAGTCAAGAATGCAGTGAAGTCAATGAAAGGTATATATCTTCATTTTTTATGTCGGGCTAGCTGCTAGCTATAAATCTGTCAGTCTGCCCATAATCCTGTTAACTGTTCTAACGGTGCTTACTTGTTTTGTATGTTTATAAGGTGTAAAAACCGTGGATGTTAATAGAAAGCAACACCGAGTAACAGTGAGCGGATATGTAGAGCCAAACAAGGTGTTGAAGAGAGTAAAGAGTACAGGCAAAAGAGCCGAATTTTGGCCATATATACCTTATAACTTGGTTAGTTATCCTTATGTGAATCGAGCATATGACAAACGAGCTCCTGCTGGTTTTGTCAAGAACGTTGTGCAGGCTGTCTCGGCCCCAAATGCTACTGATGAGCAGATAACATATCTCTTTAGTGACGATAATCCGAATGCTTGTTCAATCATGTGATATATATAGTATGTCTAGTAATCAACTTGGATGTCTTACATACTTGTTCCTCTTAAGTATTAGTATGAGACTTACCACTATATATGATGTGATGAATTGTATGTTTCTATACAGTTTGTCTTGCCTCGTAAGCGATATATAGTTTTTGTGTGTGTATCAATAATGTGATGTCGTATTTGGTATTAAATCATTCTTTAGACTTTTGGTATTGAAATATGTGTTTTGCTAATGAGAGCGTAAGGGTTATGTTAAGAAATGATTTTCATTACATAAGTCTTAGAAAATAAATTACACCAATATCAAATCATACAACAATATGATGGAGACATGCAAGTACAGTGTTCTTAAACAGAATGTCGTCATAACTTGTACATTGTTTAATCAATTCAAGATAGTAATAAATTTGAATATAGTGAATCTGATAAGGTTTAACGATGGAGTTTGATGTGGATTTTCTATGTTTTCTCTATAAACTTGAAGGGTTGCCAACGAACCACTGTGACTCTTCAACGAAAACCTTGAATGATACGTCACAATGAAAAACTAATCAGGGTTATTAAAAAACCATTTTAGATTTTTCAATTTGCGCCCCAACCCATGGCTTATCTTTTGACCATTTAATATTCTCGATTATTAAGCCTAAAACCAACCACTAATTCCAGTACTACGGACTTAAGTTATTTGTTTGTCATTGGAGGAAAGTTATTACAAAGAGATACTACGTATAAGTTTCACTGTGGTTCCTGTGTGGGATTAGTTTTTCCATGTTACAACAATACATCACATTTTATATTCAACCACTAATAATATCCTACATTCAAATGGAATATAAGATAATTTAAAATTACTTATTATTCTATTTTCATCAAATGTAATATAACATGCATCAAATTAGGTGTCTTTTGGACTTGAATCTATCATAATGAGTACTTATCGGATCTACTTTGTGGATAGTGAACATAAGTCTTGAACTAGCCACGTTATAGTAAATCTAGACAATGAGTATCATATATGTCATATTTATTAAATAACATATTCTTACTGTTGTGTTCATTTCGGCTCTGAAGATATCAATTAGAGTTGTAAAATTATTATTGTCGCTTATCATATTACATCACACTTGAACAGTTATTTGACACGAGAAACTTTAACTTTTTATATGGAAACATTTTATGTTTTCCACACATGTCGACATCGATCTCAAATTTAAAGGAAATTATTTTGGATTCAACGGTATAACTTATTAAAAGGTAAAACACTATAGATTTAGATATATCAAGCTTTGATGGTGTAATCTTATGCGTATGTTTGGCATAACTATTATTGGAGCATAGAAGCCTAAATAAGTAAATAGTACACTTATGAAACAAATATTTAAGAAAGAGCGTATTATGGAGCATGCTTTATCAAATTCCCTGATTAAATTTTGTCAGATAACAAACATTAGTTCCCGTTATTAAAACAAAAAACAAAAAAAACAAAAAAAGGGCAGGTGTTACAAATAAATTTTACAGATTCCTTATCAAAAAGTGAAGATTACCGTACATTTATCAAGTTAGATTATATGACTACATAAAATAATCCTTGATTTCTTGGCACATTACCTATATTTTACGGATTAGACGGAATAATATTATACAAGTTTCAAACGATTAACATGTATAAAGAGAGGGATTATAATACATGATGATATCACAAGCCGATCAAGATTCCTGAAAAAGCTAAGGACATACAGATAGGCAAGAAGCTAGGATTATGTGAACTTTCTATCCTGCTAACTCATATGCTAAGAAAGGCTAAAGCATCTACATTATAATTTTATATAGATGCAACCTAATCCAATACAAGAATTTTCGACCTTTGACTCTTTGGCGTCAAATCTTTCGGCCTCAAATAATGTTGTGTGAAAAGTATACTTGTATTATTTACCTAAAAATGTTGTATTATAATTTGTAATTATGTATTAGTTAAGGATAAATAAAAATAAAAATAAAAAAAGATTGGATAAAGAGAAGAGAATGGGAAGAAAAAAAATCATTGATAGATTTAAGTACAAAGTTTGAATCTATACAACAACATACTCAATCTTACCGGAACGGGTTATGAGAGAAATAGAATATAGACAAATTCACCCCTACTTGACCGATCATGGGTAGTAACATAATGTAGATTTTATTGATGTATGCTTTTCTTCACCCATAACCATTCGTTCTCCTAAAAACATAAATTATATGGTCTTACTATTCTTATTCTTATCAATAAACTTTTGGGATTAATTCTTCCAACATTCTACTTTACTTTGTTTCACCATCAAACTAGTTTGTTCGTTTAACTGTTTAAGTATCAACCATTGGATACAATCACGTCACTTGATAGTGCTTTGTGTAATAATCTATAATATTATAAGATTCAGTCCCTAAATTTAATGTGCATTTATGATGATAGAGTTTGTAGAGTTAGAAACAAGTTGAAGTCATTTAGTAGTTGCATAAAGTACAAGATAGCTAATGCTCGGAATTCAATGTAACCTTATAATAACTATACAATAATGAAAGGAGATGAAGTGTAAGGGTTGCCCGAATTGATCATATAGCATTTAGTATAAAATTAAAAGTCGGTTAGATGAAGTGCAAGAGTTGCAAAAAGTTGCAAAAATAATTAATGATTTAACCTAATTCATGCCTATATAAACCGGCCAAAATCACATCTAGTATGTACATTTGTAGATGATTCACACATCTTTTAGATCTTTGATTGTTGGTAGCGGTATGTAAATTCTCTTTTGCAATATTTTGAAGATGATTCACACATCTTTTAGATCTTTGTAATTAACTTGGTATTTTTTTCTTCTTAATTTAGTTATCATACGCAGGTACCATAAAAATCACACAAGATCATGCATGCTTAGATAAATGAAACAAAAGATTGTGATACCAACTATTTTCTTTGTTTCTTACATATTTAGGTGATTGTGATAAATAAGCATATATATATATATATATATATATATATATATATATATATATATATATATATATATATATATATATATATAATGTTAATGCATTTTCATATACAAGTAATTTATGTGCGTTTTCTATTGATGTAGCTCACATGTGCGAATTGATTCAATAAAATGTGCACGAGCATGTATGTAAAGCAACATTTATATAGTTAAATGATACTTTTTAGCGTGATTATTTTATGTAAGTAGTTGCGTTCGAATGCTCTTTGAGAAATATTAGAATGAATTTATCGTGTGCGACTGAATTATTATTGAAAAGAAGAAGGTCGCGCATCACAAAGTGTTTTCTTTTTCTATATGTAGAATCATTAGTGAGAAACCAATGTTTACGCTAATTAAATGAGTTTGCCATAATAGCAAAATACGACATATTAAAAATATCATATTAAGTAATGAATAGAAACGTAAAAAGACATAATTTTGACTTAAATCCGTTTGTAAATTATAATATCAAATAAAAAAAGTTAAGTTTTAAACATAAGCAAAAGTTCAAACTTTTATCGAAAAACAAAACTGGTGCATTTAATGTGAAGTATATACAACATCGAGATGGAAGTGCAAGGCTTGCCGGAATTTATCACATGATATTTAGTAATTAGTATACAATTAAAAGTCGGTTATTGATTGAGATGAAGTTGAAAATGTTGTAAGAATAATTGATGATTTAACCTAATGCAATATATATAGATATATGTATTATGTTAATGCATTTTCATACACAAAGTACACACGATTATTATGATAATTGATGACGTATAGTCTATATCTGGGCCACGAGCCCAAATGATAAACATTACTAAGGTCCAAATCCACCACGAGTGGGCTATTGTAACTTGAGCCGCATTAATAATGGGAACAGGCTCACGTAAGCCCAACCCAAACAAACTATACACGGTATAGATAAGGATCATCTATCTATGGAATAGATATCTGTTGGTCCCTTTTACTTGGTTATCAGTAACTAAGAAGCTAAAGTAACCAAGTTGTATAACTTTAAACAAAGATGTATAAAATGATTAACAATAAAGTAACGTAAAGATAAGAGACAATATTTTCCAACGTTTAATTCTTTATTAGAAGTTAATCAAAAAGAATCGTACCCAAGTGTTTGCGGAATAACACTTGGGATTGAAAACGACAAGTATTGTATGGACTCCTCACTAAACTCAATCTATGTTGAGTGACAACTTTCAAGACCCACTGAGCTATCTCAGGAGTTGTGTTGTTCTTGGGAGAAGTAAAAGTGGTTTGTGAATGATTTGCATTAATTGCACAAACTTGTCAACTTTTACTCCTCACATATGCTTCCTATTTATACACAAGTATAGAAAAACTAGTTATACATTGGACATAAATCTTCCCTAACAATATCTTGAAAGATATTATTCTTCTGGCAAGGAACCTTCATTGAGTTAAGTCCAAAAGGCACTTTCTGATGACAGACTGGTTTTAACCATTTTGGGAAAGTTTGACATTAAAGTGATAAAGCACTTTAATAATGCAGCTCAAACTTTCCCACCCAGTCCCGCCAAAACTCCAGTCTTCTTGTCATCAGTCTTCAGTACTATAAAGTTGTTGAGGAGTCATGGGGTTCAGTGAGTTATTGTCATCCTCACTGAACCCATCACCTTCTTCTTGGCTTAGATCACACTTCACTGAGTTCCGCCTCACTGAATGGAGAACCTTTCTTCTTAGGCTCGGTCTTAGCATCCTGAAGGTGACTCACTGAGTTACTGTTCACTCAGTGACTTGTTTACACTTAGGGGATTTTACGTTCAAATCCTTGTCAGAAAAGGATTGGGGAATTCAGTGACCCAACAATCTCCCCCTATTTGAACATACAAATAACCTAAGTGTTTCTTGATTCAGCATGAGTTGTCAGGGTACTTCTTCTCTTGCTGAATGTTTGTTGTAATTGTAAGTAGGACATAACTTATAAACAAAAACATCAGTTTATTCATAGCTATTACATTTTCCTACAAATTACAAACAAAATAAAGATAGTTGTTGCAGATCAGATGTTCAGATGATAGCCAAGTGCCTCAAGCTTAGCTTTCTTTGATCTCAACAGGTGTCTCTCAGGATGCTCCTCAATCATGGCCCTAAGGTCCTTACAGAACCTTTGGTTTTCAGCACTTCTTATAGGAGAAGCTAACATCAGGTACGTTAACATTGCCTTGACCCCTGCCCTGTCCATATCGGACCATCTTTGGAAAGCAAGGTCTCCATATTGTTCACGAAGGTGATTCCTTCAGGAACGGACCTATCACAATCCAATCCTGGGACCTTGATCACAGGCTCGGATTCAATGTGCTTCCTTTTTCTCCTGGTGGCTTTTGATGGAGCAGTTCCTGTTGTTGGAGCAGGAAGAAGGGAGGGAATATTGAGGGCTTCAGGCATTTCTCTCAGTCTGTCATACCTTTCCTTCAGTAACTTGAGAAGGTCGTGTACAACAACATTATTTTTTTTGGCAATGATAGGACGGAGTTCATCAAGTTCAGTAATCCCAAAGTCAGCAAATCTGAATGGGTTATGAGTGTCAATGATTCTTTTATCAGCCCCCCTGAAGACAGTGACCATTGCGGGTTTGGTGTTCCTGTGGATTTTAATGTCAGTGATGGTTTCAGGCTTCAACCTTTCCTTCATCACCCAATGATATCTTTCAACCCTGGTATTTCTGATTTGAGCATCCCTTTTCAGCTTTGCTTCCCTTTCCCTTTTAAGAGCATTCATCTCTTCTTCATGAGCCTTTTTAAAGGCTGCACCAGCTTGCTCAGTAGCTAGTGCCTCAGCATCCAGACCAATCTTTTCAGCTTCCTCATGGACAACCTGTATCAGTTCAGGCTTGCTCAATCTCTCTTCTTCAGCTACCTTTTCCAGTTTCTCAACTCTTTCCATATAGTCTTGTATTTGGTCATGGGTGAGTTGATAGACTTTTCCATTGATTTCATACGGGACCCTGATAGGTTCATCAGGGTCAACTCTGACGATTGTGGAGGCAGGTTGGAGTATAATTTCAGGTTCTGATGTGGTGGCAATACTTTTTCATCTGTCTTGAATGAGAGTGGAGGAGACTGGTTCCTCTTGAGGTGGAACTTCGGTGATTGGTGTGGCTTCAGTGACATGCTCCCCCTCAGTGTGAGAGGGCTGTCCAGCTTCTTCTTGTTCATCAGTAATAGGGGTTTCAGGAACATTCTCCCCCTCAACATTTGCCGGAGTTGCAGTGATGGCAAGTGTTGGAGTTATTGAAGATGAAGTAGAGGTGCCCTTGAAGACTTGAAACATTTTCGTCATCATTGACTTGATCTCCGCAGTATCCTGATGGATGAGAGATACCTTGGAGTCAAGTGTAGCCTGAGAACTTTCAAGGGCAGTCATCCTGGATCCCATTGTCCATGCCAGAGATGTGGACTTCAGGGATTGAGCTGTCACTGATGCTTCCAACTGACTGAAGGAAGACTTGAGAGATTCCACCGTGGAGCTGAGATTCTGAACATTGGAACCCTTTATCAAACCAAGTAACAGTAAGAGCTTCCGTGTTGACTTGGTATGTCTCAGATGTCTGAAGTATTTTCTTGGTGAGCTCAGGATCATCTTTGACTGATTCTTGAACTGACTTAACCCCTGTAGCCAGCTCTTTTAGGAATTCCAAAAATTAATTGATGTGAGAAGCCATTTGTGTCAGGGAGTGAGAGACAATGGAATTTTGCTCCCTGACATCATCATTGTATTCTTCAACAGCATCTTCGAGAAGGTGATAGTGGACTGCTTGCTTAGTATGCATGTCAAACACCTCTTCAGTGACCCCCCGTACAAAACATTAGTCATTTTCTTGATGAATCTTTTGAAGGCTTTTTCAGTGAGAGGAGTTTGAGCGTCTTCTGAGGTTTCAGCTCGGAATGTGTTTCATCTTCATCATGGTTAGAGGTTTGAGGAGACTGAGTAACAGGTTCAGGGACTGTCTCCTCAACCTCCATATCATCTCTGGCCTTGAAGACTTCCTCGTCACTGTTAAATTCGTCATCAGAAAATAAGACAGCCTGAGCATCTGCCAGGGAGGTAATCTGCAACAAGTGGAGGTTATCTGGCTCCTCTTCATAAGAAGATTTGCCTTCGTTTTGGCCAGTTCCTAACCCCTCAAATCCGGTAGGTTGGGTTTTACCTACCTGGTCTTTAAGACCAGTTCCCAAGTATTGCGCACCTCTCGGAGTAGTTATGGGTTCCATATCAGCGGGTGGTTTATATCCCTCTGAATCTTTGTCCCCCGTGACCCCTTCAGACACTGATGGGTATTTCTCAATGTCATCCTGAGGAGTCGTGAATGGTGTGTCCCTATCAGCGGGTTGTTTGTTTCCCTCTGAGTCTTTGGGATGAGTTTTTGTGCCCTCAGACAAAAGCGTTGTTTTGCGAATGTCCTCATCAGGCACCTGAGTGGTTATGTCCCCCTTTCCAACAGGCTTGTTCTGGCCTGTCGAAGATTTAGGAACGTTAACTCCCTGATGCTTGGGTTGTGATTTACCCGAGCCTTTGGCAGGATGTGAATGTTTGTGGACCCCCTTCTCAGTGGAGTAGTGCTGCCCCACCGAAGATTTAGGATCCCTTACTCCCTGAGACTCTGGTTGTGATTTGCCAGAGCCTTTAGCAGGATGTGAAGGTTTGGTTTGTTCCGGCTCAACTGTCTTGTTTATGACAGTAGAGTCTTTGGGAACGGGTATGCCCGAGGACACTGAGTGTGATGTCTTAGTGCCCTCCGATGGATTTTGTTGCAGGCCTAGTGACTGGGTAATTATTCTCATGGTGTCAGCAGTCAAGGTCTGTTGTGGTTGTCTCGTGGTAGGCTTGGGATCAGAGATCTCAGTGTCGAGTGGCTTGGGTTGAGCCACCTTCCTGGACCCCTGTCCCTTCTTCCTCTTCACCTTCTTGGTGGGAGAGGGGACTGGTGAAACTTTATTGTCACCCTGGATAGCAGAACGCATATACATAGTCAGGGTGACAGGTGTAACCTCAAGAGGGTCACGAAAGTAATTTGCCTTGTGTAGGACATCAGGCTCAAAACCTGTTATGTCAGGCTTATCATACTCAGACCCAAGCAAGTCTTGTAGGGCACAGGAAACAAATATAGGATATGACATGTGTTTTTGCCTAGACTTCCCCCCTAACTTTGCTATGAGGTCCCTGAAGATGATTTCTCCAAGGTCAATCATTTTACCCTCAATGAGACAGAACACTATCATTGCCTGAGTAGTGCTCAATTTCTCAGTAGAGGATTTATTTCCCCAGAGAACCTGAATGACAAAAGTCATTAGAATCCTCCAGGGAGCTGGGAACTAGGTCTTAATTATTGGGGCTTTGGATAATAGGGACCCTGGTGTCACCTCAGGGTGATTTTTGTCATAGGGTCCCAATTCCAGTAAGACCTCCTTTACCTCTTTCTCAAAGGGTTGGGCAGTGAAGGTCGTGGTGTAGTCAAGGCCAGTGGCTTTGGCAAAAGTTTTATAGTCAAGAGTTAGGGACTTGGTTCCATTCTTGACTGTAAACTTTATTTTGGCCTCTTTTGGCGCATCAGGGTTTTTAACCACCGCTGTGCACCAAAATTCCCTCAAATAGTCATGATAGATGACTGAGGGGGTTTTTGTGAATGAGGTGGTCAGGAAGCAGTTCTGAAGGAACTTCACCACATCCCTGTATTCAGGGTACCCAGCAGGGTAGGCAAAGTTCCTCACCACATTGTTCTTGGTAAGGTCTACGCTTTCCATTTGGAAATCCACATTGGGTGCGTATTTTATGACCTTAGAAGAAGCCATTTGGTTTAGATAAAAGCCTGGTTTTTGAAAAATGGGTATCAGTGAGGGAAACACACGCAGTTTTGAAAATGATTTGCAAGAGTTTTGTTATGATTTTAAAAAGCGTGTGTGTGTTCCCTTTTTGTGGGGGTATTTATAGGGTGAGAATTAGGGTGGTGATGTTGCGGATACCAAAGGTTTAATTTATTTAATCGAAACGACATAATAATTTTGGTTTGATATCCGCATTAAATATCACGATTCCCATTACCCTATTTTCTCTCACATCGTAGGTGAACAGTTGTGCGGCTCTGCAAATAATGCACTTTTGCAGAGTAAAAATCATCACAACTTTTGTGTGTGAGGGAGCATTTAATGCTCAGTGGTGTTTGGTGAGAGAGATGTGGGGGCCCAAGGAGTGGATGCCAATTGTGTAAGTGACATATATTCCTATATTTAATAGGATTCAGTTACCTACCTGGGACATTAACTAACTAAATACTTAGAGCATTCAGTTAGGGTATTCAATGCCATTTTTCATCCTGAGCCCCCTGAATGAATTATCATTCAAAAATATTTCAGGAAGGGTGTGATCAGGGACCTAGAGAATTTACATCATGTTGGAACACTTTTGATCAATTCCCTGATTCTATGTCTAACATGCCCAGTTCAGCTTTCAATCTTGTGAAAGTGGGTTCATCCAAAGGTTTAGTGAAGATATCAGCTAGCTGATACTCAGTGGGGATGAAATGTAGTTCAATTTCTCCATTAGAGATATGGTCCCTGATGAAATGGTATCTGATGTCAATGTGCTTGGTTCTTTGATGAAGTACTAGATTGTTTGAGATGGCTATGGCACTTGTATTATCACAAAAGATAGGTACCATCTTATACTGAATGCCATAGTCACTCAGTTGGCTCTTCATCCATAGTACATTTGCACAACATCCTGGAGCAGCCATATATTCAGCTTCAGCTGAGGACATGGCCACTGACTGTTGTTTCTTTGTACTCCAACACACAAGTTTACCACCAAGAAATTGGCAGGATCCTGAAGTACTTTTCCTATCCATGTTACATCCTGCATAGTCAGAGTCAGTGTACCCTTTGAGATCAAATCATGAACATTTTGGGTAATACAAACCAAGGTTTGGAGTACCCTTCAGGTACCTGATGATTCTCTTTACAGCAGTGAGATGTGATTCTTTAGGGTCAGCCTGGTATCTGGCACACAGGCAGACTGAGAATTGGATATCAGGCCTTGAGGCAAGTAAGTATATCAGGGAGCCAATCATTCCTCTGTATAGGGTTTGATTCACTGATTTTCCAGTGAGATCAGGGCCAAGGTTGTTTGGAGGAACCATAGGAGTTTTTACTTAAGAGCAGTCAGTGAGCTCATACTTCTTCAGTAGGTTCCTGAGGTATTTTTCTTGGCAAATGGATATTCCTTTATCAGTTTGTTTTATTTGGAGTCCAAGAAAGTATGTGAGTTCACCCATCATGCTCATTTCAAACTTTGTGGTCATCAGTTTCTCAAACTGTTTGCAAAGTTTGTAACTTGTTGAGCCAAAGATGATGTCATCAACATATACTTGGACAAGAATGACATCATCCTTTGTTCTGTAGATGAACAGTGTGTTGTCAATTCTTCCTCTGACAAACTTGTTTTGGATCAGGAAGGCTGAAAGAGTTTCATACCATGTCCTGGGTGCTTGTTTCAGTCCATAAAGGGCTTTGTTAAGCTTGTAGACATGGTTGGGGTATTCACTACTTTCGAAACCAGGAGGCTGTTGCACATAAACATCTTCTTTGATGTTACCATTCAGGAATGCACTTTTAACATCGATTTGGTAAACTTTAAAGTTCATGTAAGTTGCATAGGCAAGGAAGATCCTGATGGCTTCCATTCTTGCAACAGGTGCAAAGGTTTCCTCATAGTCTATACCTTCTTGTTGATTATATCCTTTGGCAACCAATCTTGCTTTGTTTTTGATGACTGTGCCATTTTCATCGGTCTTGTTATTAAAGACCCATTTCATACCAATGATTAAAACACACTGGGGGCATTCAACAAGGGTCATGACATCATTTCTGTCAAATTGTTCTAATTCATCTCTCATGGCCTGAACCCAACTTTCATAAGTCAGGGCTTCTTTGACATTTTTAGGCTCAATCTCTGAGAGATAGTCAGCATAAAGACATATATTGGCAGTGGCAGCCTTGAGTTTAGCAGCCTTACTTCTTGTGAGCATGCCTTCAGTGGGTTCACCAATGATGTTCACAAGCTCAATGATTTTGGATCTAGTCCAGCTATCCTGGGGTTTGGGATAGGAATTTGAGCTTGTAGGAGCCTGATTAGGTTCAGACTCAGGAACATGAGGTAACTCATCAATATGTGCTTCAGTGACAACTGTAGGAACAATTTGTTCTGAGGGTTCCTAAACAATTTGTTCAGTGGTGTCAGTTTCATTTGAGACAGGCTGAGTTTCTATGAACTCACTGATAGGTGGTTGGGGTAGGTTGTGAGGGATGATGTAATAGGAGACATCAGCATCAGCTTGGGTTGAGGGATTGTTCTCAGGATGATACTCATCAAGAGGATATCTTGATGAGTCATCAATACCAATTTCTTCTACTTAGGAATTTGAGAACCTGATGGATTCAGTGCTCTCATCAACAGTAATGTGATAAGTTTCCTCAGTTTGTTGTCTCCTTGTGTTGAACACCCTGAAGGCTTTAGAAACCAGGGAATATCCCAGGAAGTATCCATCATCAGCTTTGGCATCAAATTTACCTAAGTGATCCTTGTGATTATGTATGAACACAGGACACCCAAATACATGAAAATAGCTGATGTCAGGAATCCTTCCTTTGAATATCTCATAAGGAGTCTTATTATTCCTTTTCACAATGATTGACCTGTTTTGAGTGTAGCAGGCTGTTTTAACTGCCTCAGTCCAAAAATGTTTTGAGAGGACTGAGCCATTCAACATTGTTCTTGCTGCCTCAATGAGTGTTCTATTTCTCCTTTCAACTACTCCATTTTGTTCAGGAGTATAGGGAGAAGTGAAATTTTGAGAAATTCCTTTCTCATCACAAAAACACTCAAGGTCTTGGTTTTTGAATTCAGTGCCATTGTCAGTCCTGATCTGTTTAACTTTGACATCATTTTGATTTTCAATGTTTCTGACAAATGACATGATTGTTTCAGCTGCCTGACTCTTTTTGGTCAGGAAGTAAACCCAAGTATATCTTGAGTATTCATCCACTATGACCAGAGTATACTTCTCATGGTGAATGGACATTGGACTGACAGGTCCAAAAAGGTCCATATGAAGAAGATGTAGGCAGCTTTTGATGGAAAAGGTTTGTTTGGCTTTGAATGATGCCCTGTGGTGTTTTCCTTTTTCACAATCAGAACAAGGCTTGTCTTTGGTATACACCAAGGATGGAAGGCCCAGAACTTTGTTCTATTTGGCCAGGTTGTTGATGCTCTTGAAGTTGAGATGAGAGAGTCTCCTATGCCATAGCCAGTTGATTGTCTCACGTGCCTTTGAGAATAGGCAAGTCCCATTCTGAGTCAGGGATGACATGTCAAGGACATATACATCATCCCTCCTGGGGGCAATCAACACAACTTCCTTATTGGCATTAAAGATGGTCCCTCTCTTGTCATTAAACTGAACTATGTATTTGGCATCACATAGTTGGGAAACACTTATGAGGTTGTACTTGAGACCATTAACATAAGCTATTCTTGTAAAAACTATACCATTGCAGTTTACGGAACCATAACCTTCAGTGGGAGCTGATGAGTTATCACCAAATACTACTTTGGGTCCTGGTTCTTCCATATATTTGTGCAGAAAACTTTTCACACCAGTCATACTTCTAGAGCATCCACTGTCTAGATGCCAAGTAGGATCCTTGATGTGTTTCTGCACAAACAGTAAACTGGGTTAGTTTTTCTTGTTGACCCACTTTCTAGTGGGCTTAGTCCTCAGGGACTTTTTGAACTCAGTTAATGAATCATGGTCTGAAGTTGTGTGACCTGAGCTTCCACATGTTTTACATTTTGTGGAGGTTGATACCTCAGGTGACTAAGAAGTGTTGGTTTGGTTTTTCCTTCTGGACTGAATCACTTTGTCATGTCCCCTGGTTTCATGGGAGGGATCTCCACAGATGTCACAACATTCTTTCATCAGACAATCATCAGGAAGATGATCATTGAAACCATAGTGAGGACATGGTTAGAAAGGCTTAGCCTTCAGTCTTTGTTTGGAAGGTGTGGCATACTGATAGCCTTGGGTTTTGTATAGACCCCTTGCTTTTAAAGAAGCAGTGTGGGGGATGTGATCACAAGTTTTGTGGTCCTCTTGTTTGCATATCATACAAAACAGGACTCTATAGCATTTATCAGTGCTGTGATTTAGATAATTGCACAGTTCACATCTCCTTGAGGGTCTGGGTGTGGTTTTTGGTTTGGAAGAACCTGAGGATACTGAGGGCTTTGTAGATTTTGAGTCAGAGTTTTTCTCAGTAGACTCAATTTTCTCACTCAGCATCCTGACAAGTTCAGCAAGCTGATCAACCTTTGAGTCAGTGCTTTCAGGCTTCACTTCAGTAGTTACTGAAGGTTTTTGGCGTTCAGTGGGTGCAGGAGTAGGTCTTTTCAGAATAGTCCTTCCTAACCCTGATTTCTCTTTAGGAGAATGTGGTTGAAAGACTAATGGTGCAAGGTCAGAATTGGGTTCTGCTCCCTGAAGTTGTTTCAGTGGAGGGAGTGGTGAATCAGACTTAGACTCAGTGATGGAATCAGTAGGACTAAGTTCATCAGTGACTCCTAGCAGCTCCTTGATAGCCTGACTTTCAGGCTCCAGGATTCTTCCAGTGTTAAAATTTGGCAATTTACTATCAGTATTGTTTCTTTCAATCCAATCACTGGGTTTAGGAGCTAGTTCTTTGCTAGAGAGTATGTTGGTTAATAGAAAAGTTGTAGAATGGCTACTCTCCCTAGAAACTTCAGTGAGTTGGTCATCACCCAGACCAGCCTTTTTGGGGCTGGGTGAGAGACTCAGTGTTTCATAAAGTTTGGGGTTTTTCTGAGTCCATTTCCAAATAATTTCCTTTTCTTTCTTAAGTTCTTCCTGAATAGCTTGATTTTGTTTTACAAGTTCAGAGTTTTGAATTTGAAGTGTAACACTTTCAAGCTTGGCTTGTTTTAGGGCAAGTAATTCATCTCTACAATGATTTAATTCAAAACTCAGTTTGTTAAATTTTGAAAACAAATTAAGTCTTTGCTCTTCAACATACTTAAGATCAACATTAATATAATCTAAGTAAGATTTCCAATCATCATTATCATCCATAGAAAGTAAAAGATTTACCTTTCTCATAGTGATGTTGACCCATTCACCATTTCTTGCATGACTCTTCCCCACAGCAAGTTTGTTGTCTTCTGACAGAGCCATCAGGGCACTGATGTGAACTTCATCATCATCAGAGGACACTTCAACCTTATCCAGTCATATGTTTCAGCAACAAGCCCTTTGTTCTTGGCTTGAGTAGGCTTTGGAGCCTGAGGAGGCTGAGAGACTGTTGAGGATGATTCAAGAAGGGCAAGTTTAGCTTTTGCCTTTCTGTACTTGGCTTCAAAGTCAATTTGAGGGACTTTTTTAAATCTTTGACTAGACTGAAGCATTTTTGGTTGAAATTTGCTGGGGCCTGAAAAAGAGTTATTTCCTGAAAATTTGAAAGATGGTTCTGAGGTTGTTTTTGAAAAACAATCTTTAGCAAAATGCCCCATTTTGCCACATTTAAAGCATTCAGTGTTGTCATTTGCTTTAGAAGGAAATTTGTTTTTCTTAAAAAAACCTTTTAGAATTGGCAAGGAGTGCTCTTTCACGAAATTCAATTTGAAGATCATTAAGAAACTCCTCACTGGTTCTTTGGTCAACCTCATCATCAGAGCCATCCTGAAAATCCTGCACCACACCATTTGAATAGAAAGCAGTTGATATGGGTGAAATTGTCAAGGCCTTTTTGGTCCCTGAGCTTTACCAGGGTATCTCCTGGTGATAAGATTGTCTTCATAGACAAACTTCCCATAGATGGCAGGGAGCTCAAGGTTCTGAATGTGGTTTGCATTTCTTAATCCCTGAGAGAAGTTTAACCACTTCTCAGGGAGACTGTTGACAAAACCAACATTGATCTCATGTTTTGACAGTATAACACCATCATTGGTCAGCTCATTCAGGAGGGTCTTATACCGAGTATAAGTCTCAGAGAGACTTTCAGAATCCTTGGCCTTGAAGGTATTGAATTTAAGCTTCAGGTCCATGATTCTATTCTCTTTGGTATCAGAAGGCCCTTCATAGCTATGAACCAGGTCAGTCCATGTCTGCTGGGCAGTGGGACAGTTGATCACTGATTCCATTATATCATCAGGAAGGCATGATATAATGATGCTTTTCAGGCGCTGGTCTTGATTAACCACCCTCCTTTCATCTGGGGTCCACTGAGCTTCAGGTTTGATTAAACCTTGGGCAGTTGTTGGGACATATGGACCCTCATTAATCAACTTAATGTAATAAGGTTCCATCCCAGTTAAGTAGCAAAGCATTCGATTTTTCCACTTATTAAATTTTCTAACTTCAAGTCGAGGGGCAGTTGCTGAATAACTTCCACCCTTTTTGTCGACAAGTTGGGGAACATCTATGTCAGTCATAGTGGGATCTTGCTTTTAAAAACTTGAGCACTCTTAAGTTTTGAAAAAGGGTTTAAGTTTTACAAATCAGAGGCTCTGATACCACTTGTTGGTCCCTTTTACTTGGTTATCAGTAACTAAGAAGCTAAAGTAACCAAGTTGTATGACTTTAAACAAAGATGTATAAAATGATTAACAATAAAGTAACGTAAAGATAAGAGACACTATTTTCCAACGTTTAATTCTTTATTAGAAGTTAATCAAAAAGAATCGTACCCAATTGTTTGTGGAATAACACTTGGGATTGAAAACGACAAGTATTGTATGGACTCCTCACTAAACTCAATCTATGTTGAGTGACAACTTTCAAGACCCACTGAGCTATCTCAGGGGTTGTGTTGTTCTTTGGAGAATTAAAAGTGGTTTGTGAATGCTTTGCATTAATTGCACAAACTTGTCAACTTTTACTCCTCACATATGCTTCCTATTTATACACAAGTATAGAAAAACTAGTTATACATTGGACATAAATCTTCCCTAACAATATCTTGAAAGATATTATTCTTCTGGCAAGGAACCTTCATTGAGTTAAGTACAAAAGGCACTTTCTGATGACAGACTGGTTTTAACCATTTTGGGAAAGTTTGACATTAAAGTGATAAAGCACTTTAATAATTCAGCTCAAACTTTCCCGCCCAATCCCGCCAAAACTTCAGTCTTCTTGTCATCATTCTTCAGTACTATAAAGTTGTTGAGGAGTCATGGGGTTCAGTGAGTTATTGTCATCCTCACTGAACCCATCACCTTCTTCTTGGCTTAGATCACACTTCACTGAGTTCCGCCTCACTGAATGGAGAACCTTTCTTCTTAGGCTCGGTCTTAGCATCCTGAAGGTGACTCGCTGAGTTACTATTCACTCAGTGACTTGTTTACACTTAGGGGATTTTACGTTCAAATCCTTGTCAGAAAAGGATTGGGGAATTCAGTGACCCAACAATATCCTTACCCCGGATAAGCACCACGAGTGCGAAGAGTAAGGAGCAAGATACCTACACGGTTTCTGCGTCCTATATAAGGAATGACATAACTATCATTCAAGGTACGATTCACAAACCCTAACTCTTTACGAGAACCCTAAATCGATTACTTACTCTTACGCCGAAGTCTAATCGTGGGAGACAATCCCACGATAAGCCTAACGGTGTTGTTTATTTTCTTAGTTCGCAGGTTACAAGTACTAAGAAGCGAATTGGTACGAGAGCAAGAGCCAATAATCAGGAACGCCCAACTTTTGTATCAACAAGTGGCGCCATCCGTGGGACCCTACTAAGAACTAAAGACTAGAATGACAAAGAATAAGAATTCAAGCCAGCGGACTCCGCAGTCAGAAAAACGTGACCATCAGAGGAAGAATCAACAAGATTTGACCTCTAGACAGGTCGCTGGAACAACCAGTGCACCTGGTCACCAAGAGGCAGGGACTACCCAACCTCTTCCAACGGTAGAACTGCCTGTAAGGACTACCCAAGTCACCCCAGTGGTCCCAAGCGTTGAGGAACTCCAGCGCACCCTCTTCACTACTCCTCACCAAACTGTACCCGCAGTGAACAACACTGTGCCACCAGGCGCACCTAACCGAGATAGGGTGCCTAATGCTGAGGCAGACATTCTTGCAACAACTGAGGACGCACCCAATCTAACTTTGGGAAATTTTGTGTCCCAAAACTATGAAACCTTAACCGCCCTCATGCAGGAAGAAGCGAGGGGAAGGGAAAGTACGGGCCTACAAGCTCGACTGAATTTTGGTCCTGAACGCGAACCATCACCACTGCGCCACCCGCGAGGAAGACGCGCAGAACGTACCACTATCCATGATAGGCTGGGTACGATATCTGATTCACAATACTCAGAAGATAGCGAGAGGCGCACTAATGTTCACTCCAGACTTGGCAGTCGGGGGATACAAGACCGATTAGGACCTCAACATTCGCCAAGCCAAGGATCCTCCAAACCTGGAAGTAAGAGGATCCAAGACAGATTGGGGATAAGAAGATCCCCAAGTAGAGATCCCTCAAGCTCTTCTTCTGAAAGAAGTCGGCGCAAGCGCCGAAAGAGAGACTACTCTTCCTCCAGTGACTCCTCGGACAACGAGGATAGAGAGACAGGACACTAGAAGTCAAGAGGAAGGCGTCGCGATGAAGAGAACGAAGATATGTCTCTTCCATGGCGTTGCCAGAAAGTTGACGCGTTTACACGGCGCATCAGCGATTACTCAGACCGCAAACGCAGGCGCATGCCCACTAACGTGAAAACATATGATGGAACAGGTGATCCGGATGATCACCTAAAAGTTTTCGAATCAGCCGCCACTATCGAAAACTGGCCACAACCTGTGTGGTCCCACATGTTTAATTCTACGTTAGTAGGGAACGCGCGCACATGGTTTAGCAAACTCCCACGTAGGAGCATCAGTGGGTTCGAGGAATTACGGAAAGCATTCCGTCTCAACTTCACCCAGCGAAAGAAGTGCGCTAAAAACCCTGTTGAGCTAGCAAGAGTGAAACAGCGCCAAGAGGAATCAACCAGTGCTTTTATGGAACGCTTCAAGGATGAGTGCATACAAGTCAAAGCATGTCCTTAAATCCTAAAAATTTCAGGGTTCATGAATGGGATTAACAACCCAAAACTCATCCGAAAGCTAAACGACAAAGTTCCACAGACTTTCGATGAGCTAACGAAGCGCACCAGATCCTTTATACAAGGAGAAGCAGCTGCCGCGGACAGCAAAAAGGGTTATTCGAACTATAGGCAGCAAGAGCAGCCTCGGAGATAATCCAATGATCAGAATAACAACCGCAGCAGGAATTACCGCAGTGGAAGGGACAATGACAAGTATACCCCCCTCACAAAAACTCCGAGGGAAATATTTGTAATAGAAGGTGCAAACTTCCCAAAACCACCACCAATGTGCACCGCAGAGGAAAAGCGCATAGGGAATGGATACTGCGAATACCATGGTCAGAAAGGCCATACAACTAACGAGTGCGTCCAGCTAAGACAGCTAATTGAAAAGTTAGTAAGGGAAGGTAGAATGGACCACCTCGTAAAAAACATCAAAGAGGGAAAAGATAAACAGAGAAACGGGGGTAAGAAAGAACCCCCCCAAAGAAAAAGCTGATACCAGATAGATGATACAATCATGGCAGCACAAGATAAAGCAAAAAGTTATCCAAACATTCTCTCTAGAAAAAGAGATATCTTTCCCTACTCTAGCTGCGGACAACGCAGTTGTGGAACCTCTAACTATTGAAATACATACGGGAGGACACGATATCCATCGCATGTACATTGATGGAGGAGCATCCGCAGACATCCTGTATGATCATTGTTTCAAAAGACTGCAACCTGAGATCCAAAGTCAACTGATACCAGCAACAACGTCATTGACTGGATTCACAGGAGAAAAGATCTGGCCCATGGGGCAATTACGCTTGCTGGTGGTCGTAGGAGATGAACAACACTCAATCGCAACATGGATAAATTTCATGGTAATAAAGTCTCCCTCACCATATAATGGTATCATTGGGAGACCTGGAATATCATCCATGCGCGCTGTACCATCCACAGCGCACGGAATGCTTAAGTTTCCAGTAGAAGGAGGAGTTGTTACTCTTTATAACACAACAATACCACCAAGAGAATGCAATGCGGTAACAACTGAAGTAGAGACTATTCCAGAACAGCGTACAGAGAAAACGCCAAATCTAAAAGTCGCTATTCATCCCGATTACCCGGAGCAACAAGTTTCGATAGGTGGATCTTTATCTGACAAAGGTAAAGCAGCCGTATGCGCACTCTTACAGAAGAACCTTGACATCTTCGCATGGGAACCAAAACACATGACAGGAGTGCCACGCTCTATCATAGAGCATAAGCTGCAAATCCGACAAGGATTGATGAGTGCTCAAACACTCATCATTTTCATCGTATTTAAACTGCCAAAACATCCGAAAACGCTCAGAAATGCATCAAAATACTAAAAATATCCCAGGGATTGTATTTTATACGTTTCTAATGCAAAATGAGCAAAAATAATGAAAAACGAACAAAGTTTACACAATTGGCAGTTTTAGTCCCCCGACTTTCAAAAAGTTACAAAACTAGTCCTTACGCATTTGTTTTGAAAGAAAAGTCAACCTAAGGCATTTAGAAATTAAAATTTATCAAAAATTGTCCTTAGGTAAAAACTTTGGAAAATTACACTTTTGGTCCCTGCAGTTTGGGAAATTGACGAAATCAGTCCCTGGGAAATTTTAAATGGAAAATACATTTTTGTGACCCTCATCTTTTGGGAATGTGACAAGAATAGTCCCTGGATTAACTTTGGATTGTTGGTAACTTTGGTCCTTAAATTTCAGCATATCTACAAATTTAGTCCTTGTGATTGAAACTAAATAATACAAACGGACCCTTTGTATTTCTACCTAAACCAAAACCAACCCAATCCAAAACAAAAACCCAAGCCCATTTTTATTCCCAGCCCACCACAGCCCACCCACCACCCCTTTTTATTAAAATAAAACCTACGGGGTCAAACAGTCAACTCCACCCTCACCCTCTCTTTTTTGCCCGCCATAACCAAACACACAGCCCCCCAATCACCTCTGCAACCCCAACACTATTGTCCCCCCTCCCCTCTCCTACCAGCCACCCTAATCCTCCCCTCACCAAAGTCAACCCCCAAACCTAATTATTACACCTCCTCCCCTCCAACTCAGAAAACCAATATAATTGGTGCCTAAATTAAGCCAAGGGGACAAGACAAAGCTGTCTCACACCAGACAACAAAGAAGCAGAAGACAAGGATGACAAAGGGTACAAAAGTGCAAAAAGAAGACAAAGCCTGATTTCAAGTATTTTATTTTTATTTTATTAGTATAAGTATTTCTCATTTGTAAGCCATGAAGGCAGTTAGAAAGTAGTTAAGTAGTTTTTAGATAATTTCTCCAATTCAAAAAACTAGTGTAATTGTAATCTTTTTCAGTAATCAATTCAAGTTTCAGTTTCTTTTTAATTCAAAGTCTTGTTGTATTTTAGTTTCATCATTCTTTCAAGTGTTTTTGCAAATCCTTATTTGTGCTCAGTTAAGGTTTGAGGTTTCACATACTCTCATTAGCTCACTTAAGCTATTGGTAAACAAAAAGAAAAACAAAAGAAAAAATAATAAAAATAAAGCTAGATTCAAGAATAAAAATATTAGCTTTGCATATGAATTTGGAAAGCTTTTGGAAGTTGCTCGAAATGGATGAGCAAGATGGATTTCACTAGCTTGTTGTAAAACAAGCTAGAGCTTGTAGCTGCCATTGTGGTGCCTTTGTTTAGCTAAGGCCCAAGGTCACACTCTCTTATTCTCTTTTTAAGCAGCTTTAATCATTGTTCTTAAAACTTGCATTTGAGTAGTTAATTGTAGTTTTAGTTTAATTAGGTTCTCATCTTTTGTTATTACATGTTTTGGATGATACATGAATGCTCACTGTCTCATTCATCTCAAATTGCTCAGATAAACTTGATTGCTGCATACTACTATTTGATTAGTAATTATGGCTCCTTTTACTGTGTAATAGCTTGGTAGTACTTTGGTAACCACTCTTGTAGCTTAATTCCTTGCACTCATTCAAAATCTCAAATCAGTTTAGCATGTAGGGGTGTTTGGTTCAGGGGGTCATTCTGTGTTCAAGCTTGTTCTAGGTATTATATATTGCTCAAACAGTTTATACCAGGCTAATGTGGGATAGTAAACTCTAAAAATTCAGAAGTTATTTGGTAAAAGTCAAAATCTTGGTTTAATCACTAAATTTTGTTCACTGTTAGCATAACAGCTTGCACAATACCTCACTCAAACCTATCAGTTGTAATTTTAGCTTAATCTAGTTTATTTTTAACTTATAATTGCATTTTTAGTTAATTAGATTGAATTAAAATCCATAAAAGTCAAAATTTGTGTTTATTTCAAAAGTCAAAATTGGCATGATCTCATTTTTTTCCAAATATTGGGCGAATTGTTCTGATTTTTGAGAGTCAAATTGGGACCTGAAACTTGTTGAGATTGTTGTATGTCACCTGGTCTACAAGGTCTTGTACTGCTTCTATTTTTAAGAATTTTTGTGTGTCGTGTGCAAACGCGTTTTTTAGGCTGCAGGGAAAGCTCATCCCCTGCACCGTCAGTATCACCCAGTTCCTTGGGCCTTTTGTGAGACACCCAGTGGACCCCACTCATAGTTATTTAGGTTTTTAGAATGCTTATTGGTAGAACTTTTGGTTTCTGAGCTTATGCTAGACCCTAGCTTATTGTATTTTGGCTTATTTGGTCTTGTGTGAGTGACCTGTTCATAACTAAAACCTGATCACTCAGTTCATGAGCCTAACTTCAAAAGCCATTTTTGAACTCACTGGTGGACCCCATCCCTTTAGTCTTAGCTTATTCTGTAGCTTATTAGGAAGGCTTTTTGGATCATCACTCTTCTTGGACCATTGGCAACCCAAGTGGGACCCACAGTAGCCTGCTTTAAGCCTTTTGTGGCTTGTTTATTGGTAGCAGGCTGCAAGCTTGCTTATTGTGGTTTAGAAATCTCAACTAGTGAGCTTCTGTAGCTTATTTTGTGTTCATAACTCATGCTTTCATTTCAGTAACAACTTAAGATCAGCTGTTTAGCCTTGTCATAAGCTTATCACAGTTAAGGCACAAATAAGCTTTGAAAGCTTATCCGTGTGAATCATAAGCTCACACTTGGCTTATTTTTGAGTTCCATACAAAGTCCCTTTACAAAAGTTATCTAATATTAGTAGTTAATCAGTTTTGTAAAAGAAAATTTTGAAAAAGACAAAAAAATTAGAAGTGATAGCTTTTATTTAAGCTATCTTGGCTTATTTTCTGCTTATTTATAAGCAGCAATTGTTCTTAAATTTTTCTTAGGGTTCTGGTATCAAAATAGATTTTTAGGAATTTTTTCAGATTTTTCTGTAATCATTTAGTATTTTTTATAATTTAGTTTAATTTAAATTAATTAATTAAGTAGTTTTTAATTAGTAACAATTAATTAAAAGTTAGGGAAAATAGTTTTTCTGTTTCAAAATTAGTTTTATATTATTTTAGATTTTTCTAAATTTTATTTTCATTTTTCTAGTTAATTTTCATAATTATTTGTAATTTAGGATATTTTAGTTAATTAAAAAGTATTTAGAAATTAGTAATTAATTAATAGTAATTAATTAAATAGAGTAAAAATTATTTTTCTTTTTCTAAAAATTTTCTTAAGTCATTAGAATCGTAAAAATATAATTTTCACGTTCGTAGGACTTTATTTGCTCACGTTTCACTTTTATTTTTGCGCGTTCGCGTTATTTTTAATTCAAACGCGCGTTTTTAGGTTAACTTACGTTTCTAGATAATCTGATCATCAGTAATTGTTAATAATGTGTTTCTAAGTCATTTTCCATCATAATCCCGTAGTTTAACCACTCAAATCATATTCCTGATACTCCTGTTAAATCACCCGATCACTTAAAACGTTTTTGAATACAATTGCCTACCTCGCTGGGACATAACGACCCGGGAATACCCTGTACTCCTTGGTTAGTTGGTTTTAGACGTTTGACTAGGTTGACCATCACCTGGGAAACTTAGTTGACCGTTTAGGACCAATCAAAATTTGGCGCCGCTGCCGGGGAGGTAGTTGCGTGTTTAAAACGTTTCTTTGAGATTAGTGATTTTTCATTCGTCACTGTATAAACCCAACACTTTTTGTAAATTTAAATCATAAAAACAAAAACGTCATTAACACTTTTCCTAAAGTGTTAACAACATCAAAAAAATCAAAAAACACACAAAACATATCGTTACGTTTTCTATATCGCGTTTCTTTTAAGGTGATTCTTAAAGAGATACGATTTTGGTAAACAAAACGATAACAAAAATATTGTCCAAAAAGTTTTTATCCCTAGTGCATGCGCACTCGTTCACAATCGAAATGAAATCGTCAACTGAAAAACGTAACTGAGTTACGTCCTATTGTTGAGGATCCAGTTCCGAGAATGGACGGTAATCCACTTGACCCACCCATCATAGATGATGCAGCTCCTGATCTCCGAACGATGGAGGAGTTGTGTCAACCCACAATGCTCGGAAGAGGCGGGCCCATTGCCCCTCTCAACATTGCTGCCACTGATTTTGGACTTAAGCATCACATGATACAACAAGTCCAGAATTCGTGCCAATTTCATGGCTTACCTGGTGACGATGCAAATAAGCATCTTGATAAATTTCTGACCGTCACCCAAACAATGAAGCAGAATGGTGTCTCCGATGATGCCCTTCGTCTATCTCTTTTCCCCTATTCTCTAACCCATCATGCCACTGCATGGTTTGATCGACTTCCTAAGAATTCGATTCACACTTTCAAAGAAATGGTGACAAAATTTTTAGCCAAATACTTTCCACCATCCATGGTTACCAAGTTACGAAATGACATTAGTAACTTTCGTCAGCATCCCGATGAGTCTCTATTTGAGGCTTGGGAACGCTATAAACTCTCAATTGATCGGTGTCCTAATCATAACATGTTACTCGTTACTCAAATAGATACTTTCTATAATGGGTTGACCTTGAGACACCGTGATATTCTCAATGCTGCTGCTGGTGGGACCTTTATGAAAAGGCGCCCCGAAGAGTGCTATGATCTCATTGAGAACATGACTGCCCACCATAATTTTTGGGATTCCTCAGCTGAGAGGGAAGAGTCATGTAAGTCTGTCACTCCAGCATCTTCTGAAATAGCGATCCTTACTAAAAAGATGGATGATTTCGCTACGGCTATGTTGAGGATGAACCAAAGTATCCAAAATCAACAAGTCCAAAATCAACAAGCCAAAGCCGTTAGTCAAAGTTGTGAAACTTGTGGAGGTCCACATTCATATTCTGAGTGTCCAGCCACTAGTGGCTACCCTCATGAGGACGTATATGCTGCTCAAGGTTCCTATAATTCGGGAGGTAATAACTACCAACCGCAAGGGGACCGCAATCTTCTTAGCTATCGTTCTAACAATTTCCTTGGACCTCCCGGATTCAATCAAAACCCTAATGTCCCAAACCGTAACCAGAACCAAAATCAGAATCGAACAAACCAAGGTTACCAAAACCAAGGAAATGTCAATCAAACCCAAAACCAAGGTTTCCATCATAACCAAAACCAAGGTTTCCAAAATCATGGAAACTACAATCGAAACCAAGGTCAAAACAACTATCATCCTGGAAACAATTCTCATGGACATGGCAACCAACATCAGGGAAATCTTCAAAACCACGGTTCTCATCAAAATAACCGTGCTTAAAATTTTCCCAATCAAAATCAATCCATCACTCCAGCTGCTCAGAATTACCCTAACCAAGCTCCTCCTAACCATAATCAAGCAATTGTTCCAACTGGCCCATCATCTGATGAGTTGTTGAGACAATTCATGAAATCTCAGGAGGAAATGAATAGGGTAATGATGACTCAGATCGCAGACCTTAAAAAGTCTTTAAATGATCGACCCTCGGGCTCAGGTATTACTTTACCTAGCAACACGATCGCTAATCCGAGGGGCGATGTTAAAGCGATCACAACGAGAAGTGGTGTTTCCTATGATGGACCCAAAGCTCCTACTACCTCTTCTTCTCTTCCTAAGGTAGTAGAAAGTGAGCCTGAGGCGACAAAGGACAAGGTGCAATTTACTAGCCCACGAAGTACCGCACACGTCCACCCTCAGGTTGTACCAGAAACTGTACCAAAACCAGGAGTTGTCTTTGAACCACCAACAACTCCTGAAGAGAACCCTAAATCCAAACCTTCACTACCATATCCATCTCGGTTACAAGACCAAAAGCTCCGCGAAAAAGCAAATCATCAAATGGAAAAGTTTTTTCAGATTTTCCGAGATATTCATTTTGATATCAGCTTCGCGGATGCTCTCCTTTTGATGCCTAAATTTGCATCGACAATCAAAAATCTGTTGAACAATAAAGAGAAGCTATTCGAAGTGGCACGAACTCCACTCAATGAAAACTGCTCTGTAGTTCTTTTGAAACAGCTTCCCGAGAAGCTAGGAGATCCGGGGAAATTTCTCATTCCATGTGTTTTCCCCGGAATGGTTGAGTGCTTCGCCTTGGCCGATCTAGGTGCAAGCATCAACTTGATGCCTTATTCAATATGGAAAAATCTCTCTCTTCCGGAACTCACCACCACCTGCATGACTCTCGAGCTTGCAGACCGCTCAACATTTCGTCCCCTCGGCATTGCCGAGGATGTATTTGTTAAGGTGGGGAACTTCCACTTTCCGGCAGATTTTGTGATTGTCGATTTCGATGCTGACCCGCGAGTTCCTCTCATTCTTGGGAGAGGATTCTTAAGGACGGGTCGTGCGTTAATCGATGTGCACGAAGAGGAAATAACTCTTCGTGTTGGTAATGAAGCTGTAACGTTTAACCTCGATCAAACTTCGAGGTACTCCTCTATTTATGACGCTGAATCGGTTAACCGAATTGATGTCATTGATGTTGCGTCTGAGGAGTACTCTCAAGAACTTCTTGGTTACTTACCGAGTGGCAGTCCCACTCCATCTACTGAGCCTATCATATCCGACTCTTCCCCTTCCCTCACTCCTTTTGAGGGAAGTGACTTCCTTTTGGAAGAGGTCGAGGCTTTTCTTGCCCAAGATAGTTCAATTTCGGGTAAATTTGATGAGGACTATCTTGATCCTGAGGGGGATATTCTTTTGCTAGAAAAATTGTTAAACGAAGATCCATCTCCCCCTCTTCCTCCAAAAGCACTTCATAAAGAGGAAGTCAAAAATGTTGAAATAACTGATGACTTTCCTGTGGTTGAACTTAAGGACTTACCGCCTCACCTTAAGTATGCATTTCTGGAGGGTGATGATAAATTACCCGTCATAATTGCTAAAAATTTAAGTGTTGAGGAAAAGGCTGCTCTCATAAAGGTTTTGAAGTCTCATAAACAAGCAATTGCTTGGCGTCTCTCCGACATCAAGGGCATTGACCCTGAATTTTGTACACACAAGATTTTAATGGAGGATGACTTCAAACCGGCAGTCCAACAACAAAGAAGGGTGAATCCAAAAATTCATGAGGTGATCAAACAAGAAGTTTTAAAACTTCTTGATGCCGGATTGATTTACCCTATCTCGGATAGTCCTTGGGTTAGCCCAATTCACTGCGTTCCAAAAAAGGGTGGCATTACTGTTGTCACAAATGAGGAAAATGAGTTGATTCCAACTCGTTTGGTTACGGGGTGGCGTGCCTGTATTGATTATCGCAAGTTAAATGACGCCACCCGTAAGGATCATTTTCCTCTGCCCTTTATGGATCAGATGCTCGAGAGATTAGCGGGGAATGAGTACTATTGCTTCCTCGATGGTTTCTCGGGTTACTTTCAGATTCCCATTGATCCGCAAGATCAAGAGAAGACCACTTTCACGTGCCCCTATGGAACTTTTGCTTATAAACGTATGCCATTTGGTTTATGTAATGCTCCGGGCACGTTTCAAATATGTATGATGTCCATATTTTCCGACATGATCGGGAAAACTATGGAGGTCTTCATGGACGATTTTTCGGTCATTGGGGATTCGTTTCAATCATGCCTCTCCCATTTAGACGACATGCTCAAACGTTGTGAAGACACAAAGTTATGTCTAAATTGGGAGAAGAGTCACTTTATGGTCAAAGAGGGCATTGTCCTCGGCCATAAAATTTCAAAGAATGGGATTGAGGTTGACAAAGCCAAAATTGATGTCATTGCAAAATTACCTCATCCCACTACCGTCAAAGGTATTAGGAGCTTTTTGGGTCGTGCCGGTTTTTACCGTAAGTTTATTCAAGATTTTTCTAAAATCGCCCGGCCTATGACCCATCTCCTCGAAAAGGATGCTCCTTTTATCTTCTCACCTGAGTGCGTAGAAGCTTTTGAAACTCTTAAGAAAAAGCTTACTGAGGCACCTATTCTTGTTGCCCCCGATTGGAACTTGCCCTTTGAACTTATGTGTGATGCTAGCGATTATGCTATAGGGGCAGTCTTGGGGCAACGCAAGTCTAAACACTTTCAGCCTATACACTATGCAAGCAAAACGATGACCGAGGCTCAAAGTCATTACACCACCACTGAAAAAGAATTACTAGCTGTGGTGTATGCCTTTGAAAAATTCCGGTCATATTTGATCTTGACCAAAAGCATAGTGTATACGGATCACTCGGCTTTGAAGTACCTTTTTGCAAAACAAGATGCAAAGCCGAGACTTCTTCGTTGGGTTCTCCTCCTACAGGAATTTGATATCATTATTCGTGATAAAAAAAAAGGAGCTGAGAACCTAGCTGCTGATCATCTCTCCCGATTGGAGAACCCCCATCAAGATGTCTCCGAAAAAAGGGAAATTAATGAAACCTTCCCTCTCGAGACACTCAATGCGGTTGCCTTTCGGGGAGATTCTGTTACCCCATGGTTTGCCGATTTTGCAAACTACCTTGCGGGTAACTTTATTGTGAAAGGGATGTCGTCCCAACAGAAGAATAAATTCTTCAAAGATGTCAAACATTATTTCTGGGACGACCCCTACTTGTTTAAAATCTGTGCGGATCAAGTCATCCGGCGGTGTGTTTATGGCCAAGAAGCATCTGAAATTCTAAAGGCTTGCCATGCTGGTCCCACGGGGGGCCACCATAATCCAAACTACACCGCCAAAAAGGTGTTTGATTCCAGTTTCTTTTGGCCCACAATTTACAAGGATGCCCAGGAATTAGTCAAATCCTGTGACGCTTGTCAACGTCACGGGAATATTTCACAAAAGAATGAAATGCCACAAAATGCAATCCAAGTTTGTGAAATATTTGACGTGTGGGGCATCGACTTTATGGGGCCATTTCCGTCATCTCATGGAAATAAGTACATACTCGTGGCTGTTGACTATTTGTCAAAATGGGTTGAAGCGAAAGCTTTACCCACTAATGATGCCCGAGTTGTTGTGAAGTTTTTGAAAGCTCTTTTTGCTCGATTTGGAACTCCACGTGCTATAATTAGTGATCGTGGTACGCATTTTTGCAATGATAAATTTGATAAAGTCATGCAAAAGTATGGTGTAACTCACCGTCTTTCTACTGCGTACCACCCTCAAACAAGTGGAAAAGTAGAAGTTTCCAATCGAGGCATTAAGAGAATATTGGAAAGAACCGTTGGTGAAAATCGTGCATCTTGGTCGGACAAATTAGATGATGCACTCTGGGCTTTCCGTACGGCGTATAAAACACCCATCGGGTGTACGTCATATAAGCTTGTGTACGGGAAAGCGTGCCATCTTCCGGTCGAGCTTGAGCATAAAGCCTATTGGGCCCTCAAGCATGCCAATTTTGACCTAAAAACAGCGGGTGATCACAGGAAAGTTCAACTGAATGAATTAAATGAACTTCGTGATCAAGCTTACGAGAACTCTTTGATCTATAAGGAAAAGACAAAGAAGATTCATGACTCCAAAATCAAAAACCGCGTTTTCAACGTTGGTGATCGAGTCCTTCTTTTCAATTCTAGACTCAAGATCTTCTCGGGAAAGCTCAAAACCCGATGGACTGGTCCATTCACTATCACAAAAGTTTACCCTTATGGCACCGTCGAATTATCTCAAAATGACGGTCCTAATTTCAAAGTGAATGGACATCGGTTGAAACACTACTTTGGAGAGGACATACCATACATGGTTGTCCCGGATCTCCAAACGTTCCCCAAGGACAATTAAATTCGGGGATCGAGTCAAGCTAGCGACTCGGTGAACAAAAATTAGCAACATATATGGGTTTTCACCCGTATTTCTGACTTCTTTCTACTTTCTACCACCCTAGTGTGGGGGAATGGCCAACCCCCCGCTAATTTGAAAATGTATATATGTATATAAGTTCAAAAAAAAAAAATGTGTGATTGTATGTACAAATAAATAAAGTGAAAAATACAAAACAATATTTCCACAGTTAGCTTCGAATATTATCTTTTTACGTTCTTAGGTTCGGCATAATAGCCGGGACTTTGAATATTGAGGACAATATTCATTTCTAAGTGTGGGGGAGAAATTCTAGCGAATTTTATCGCAAAATACTTTCAAGTACCCCCATTTTGGCCCAAAATTTTCAAAAATTTTTCACTTTATTTCAAAATTTTTGTGGTAATCAGTCCGCCGTGTCTAAACGACAAAAGGAATTGGCTAGTCTAGGAGCAAACGGCTCTTGGTAAAGACATCTCAAATCCGTTGACGGCTTACAATTTGCCCAAAATTGTATGGTTCCTCAACTCCCCGAAAACAAATGAGTTGGCTAGCCCGCAAGATTATGGCTTGTGGTAAAGGCCGTGGAAAAACCATAATTGGTAATCAGCTCACCAAGATGTTGACTATTCCATCAAGAGCTGGCTAGTCCAGGAGCAAACGGCTCCTGGTAAAGACAAATCAAATCCGTTGAAAGCTGGTGGTTTGCTCAAAATCACACGGTTATCAGGTGTGCCACAGTTCTTACACCTGGCTACTCCAGAAGTGATGGCTTTTGGTAAAGAGTTTAAAATCCATCAAGTTTTCCAAAAATATTGCTAGGGACTAGCAATAGTTTAGTGTGGGGGATTGATGAGTGCTCAAACACTCATCATTTTCATCGTATTTAAACTGCCAAAACATCCGAAAACGCTCAGAAATGCATCAAAATACTAAAAATATCCCAGGGATTGTATTTTATACGTTTCTAATGCAAAATGAGCAAAAATAATGAAAAACGAACAAAGTTTACACAATTGGCAGTTTTAGTCCCCCGACTTTCAAAAAGTTACAAAACTAGTCCTTACGCATTTGTTTTGAAAGAAAAGTCAACCTAAGGCATTTAGAAATCAAAATTTATCAAAAATTGTCCTTAGGTAAAAACTTTGGAAAATTACACTTTTGGTCCCTGCAGTTTGGGAAATTGACGAAATCAGTCCCTGGGAAATTTTAAATGGAAAATACATTTTTGTGACCCTCATCTTTTGGGAATGTGACAAGAATAGTCCCTGGATTAACTTTGGATTGTTGGTAACTTTGGTCCTTAAATTTCAGCATATCTACAAATTTGGTTCTTGTGATTGAAACTAAACAATACAAACGGACCCTTTATATTTCTACCTAAACCAAAACCAACCCAATCCAAAACAAAAACCCAAGCCCATTTTTATTCCCAGCCCACCACAGCCCACCCACCACCCCTTTTTATTAAAATAAAACCTACGGGGTCAAACAGTCAACTCCACCCTCACCCTCTCTTTTTTGCCCGCCATAACCAAACACACAGCCCCCCAATCACCTCTGTAACCCCAACACTATTGTCCCCCCTCCCCTCTCCTACCAGCCATCCTAATCCTCCCCTCACCAAAGTCAACCCCCAAACCTAATTATTACCCCTCCTCCCCTCCAACTCAGAAAACCAATATAATTGATGCCTAAATTAAGCCAAGGGGACAAGACAAAGCTGTCTCACACCAGACAACAAAGAAGCAGAAGACATGGATGACAAAGGGTACAAAAGTGCAAAAAGAAGACAAAGCCTGATTTCAAGTATTTTATTTTTATTTTATTAGTATAAGTATTTCTCATTTGTAAGCCATGAAGGCAGTTAGAAAGTAGTTAAGTAGTTTTTAGATAATTTCTCCAATTCAGAAAACTAGTGTAATTGTAATCTTTTTCAGTAATCAATTCAAGTTTCAGTTTTTTTTTTAATTCAAAGTCTTGTTGTATTTTAGTTTCATCATTCTTTCAAGTGTTTTTGCAAATCCTTATTTGTGCTTAGTTAAGGTTTGAGGTTTCACATACTCTCATCAGCTCACTTAAGCTATTGGTAAACAAAAAGAAAAACAAAAGAAAAAATAATAAAAATAAAGCTAGATTCAAGAATAAAAATATTACCTTTGCATATGAATTTGGAAAGCTTTTGGAAGTTGCTCGAAATGGATGAGCAAGATGGATTTCACTAGCTTGTTGTAAAACAAGCTAGAGCTTGTAGCTGCCATTGTGGTGCCTTTGTTTAGCTAAGGCCCAAGGTCACACTCTCTTATTCTCTTTTTAAGCAGCTTTAATCACTGTTCTTAAAACTTGCATTTGAGTAGTTAATTGTAGTTTTAGTTTAATTAGGTTCTCATCTTTTGTTATTACATGTTTTGGATGATACATGAATGCTCACTGTCTCATTCATCTCAAATTGCTCAGATAAACTTGATTGCTGCATACTACTATTTGATTAGTAATTATGGCTCCTTTTACTGTGTAATAGCTTGGTAGTACTTTGGTAACCACTCTTGTAGCTTAATTCCTTGCACTCATTCAAAATCTCAAATCACTTTAGCATATAGGGGTGTTTGGTTCAGGGGGTCATTTTGTGTTCAAGCTTGTTCTAGGTATTATATATTGCTCAAACAGTTTATACCAGGCTAATGTGGGATAGTAAACTCTAAAAATTCAGAAGTTATTTGGTAAAAGTCAAAATCTTGGTTTAATCACTAAATTTTGTTCACTGTTGGCATAACAGCTTGTACAATACCTCACTCAAACCTATCAGTTGTAATTTTAGCTTAATCTAGTTTATTTTTAACTTATAATTTCATTTTTAGTTAATTAGATTGAATTAAAATCCATAAAAGTCAAAATTTGTGTTTATTTCAAAAGTCAAAATTGGCATGATCTCATTTTTTTCCAAATATTGGGCGAATTATTCTGATTTTTGAGAGTCAAATTGGGACCTGAAACTTGTTGAGATTGTTGTATGTCACCTGGTCTACAAGGTCTTGTACTGCTTCTATTTTCAAGAATTTTTGTGTGTCGTGTGCAAACGCGTTTTTTATGCTGCAGGGAAAGCTCATCCCCTGCACCATCAGTATCACCCAGTTCCTTGGGCCTTTTGTGAGACACCCAGTGGACCCCACTCATAGTTATTTAGGTTTTTAGAATGCTTATTGGTAGAACTTTTGGTTTCTGAGCTTATGCTAGACCCTAGCTTATTGTATTTTGGCTTATTTGGTCTTGTGTGAGTGACATGTTCATAACTAAAACCTGATCACTCAGTTCATGAGCCTAACTTCAAAAGCCATTTTTGAACTCACTGGTGGACCCCATCCCTTTAGTCTTAGCTTATTCTGTAGCTTATTAGGAAGGCTTTTTGGATCATCACTCTTCTTGGACCATTGACAACCCAAGTGGGACCCACAGTAGTCTGCTTTAAGCCTTTTGTGGCTTGTTTATTGGTAGCAGGCTGCAAGCTTGCTTATTGTGGTTTAGAAAGCTCAACCAGTGAGCTTCTGTAGCTTATTTTGTGTTCATAACTCATGCTTTCATTTCAGTAACAACTTAAGATCAGTTGTTTAGCCTTGTCATAAGCTTATCACAGTTAAGGCACAAATAAGCTTTGAAAGCTTATCCGTGTGAATCATAAGCTCACACTTGGCTTATTTTTTAGTTCCATACAAAGTCCCTTTACAAAAGTTATCTAATATTATTAGTTAATCAGTTTTGTAAAAGAAAATTTTGAAAAAGACAAAAAAATTAGAAGTGATAGCTTCTATTTAAGCAATCTTGGCTTATTTTCTGCTTATTTATAAGCAGCAATTGTTCTTAAATTTTTCTTAGGTTCTGGTATCAAAATAGATTTTTAGGAATTTTTTCAGATTTTTCTGTAATCATTTAGTATTTTTTATAATTTAGTTTAATTTAAATTAATTAATTAAATAGTTTTTAATTAGTAATAATTAATTAAAAGTTAGGAAAAATAGTTTTTCTGTTTCAAAATTAGTTTTATATTATTTTAGATTTTTCTGAATTTTATTTTCATTTTTCTAGTTAATTTTCATAATTATTTGTAATTTAGGATATTTTAGTTAATTAAAAAGTAATTAGAAATTAGTAATTAATTAAATAGAGTAAAAATTATTTTTCTTTTTCTAAAAATTTTCTTAAGTCATTAGAATCGTAAAAATATAATTTTCACGTCCGTAGGACTTTATTTGCTCACGTTTCACTTTTATTTTTGCGCGTTCGCGTTATTTTTAATTCAAACGCGCGTTTTTAGGTTAACTTACGTTTCTAGATAATCTGATCATCAGTCATTGTTAATAATGTGTTTCTAAGTCATTTTCCATCATAATCCCGTAGTTTAACCACTCAAATCATATTCCTGATACTCCTGTTAAATCACCCGATCACTTAAAACGTTTTTGAATACAATTGCCTACCTCGCTGGGACATAACGACCCGCGAATACCCTGTACTCCTTGCTTAGTTGGTTTTAGACGTTTGACTAGGTTGACCATCACCTGGGAAACTTAGTTGACCGTTTAGGACCAATCAAGGATATCCCCCAATACGACAAAAGAAGCGCGGCCAGGCCCCAGATCGTGCAAAGACTATTCTGGAAGAAGTACACAAGCTTGTAGACGCAGGCATCATGCGCGAAGTGTACTACCACGACTGGCTCTCTAACCCAGTTATGGTCAAAAAGAGTGACAGCAGTTGGAGAATGTGCGTGGACTTCACGGACCTTAACAAAGCATGTCCACAGGACTGCTACCCACTGCCAGAAATAGACTGGAAGGTAGAATCTCTGTGCGGATACCCTTTCAAATGCTTCCTAGATGCATACAAAGGGTACCATCAAATTCAGATGGCAGTCGAAGATGAAGAAAAAACAGCTTTCCACACCAGTCAAGGAGTGTACTGCTACACAAAAATGCCTTTTGGCTTAAAAAATGCAGGCGCGACATACCAACGATTGGTGGACACAGCCTTCGAGAAACAAGTAGGCCGCAATTTGGAGGTCTACGTTGACGACCTTGTCATCAAAAGCCACACAGAGGATGAATTGGTGCGCGACATAGAGGAAACGTTCAGAACATTGGGACGCATAAATATGAAGTTAAATCCCAAGAAGTGCACCTTTGGCGCAACCGAAGGTATGTTCCTTGGATACTTAATAGAACCCGATGGAATCAAGCCTTGTCCTGAAAAAACAAAGGCCGTTATTGATCTCCCCTCACCGCGCACACTTAAAGAAGTCCAGTCATTGAATGGAAAGTTAGCGGGGCTAAATCGTTTCTTATCCAAGTCAGTACACAAATCCTTTCCTCTCTTTAAAACACTCACGAAGTGCACTAAAAAGGGAGATTTTCGCTGGACCGAAGAAGCGGAGGAAGCTTTCCAACAACTAAAGCACCATCTGGCATCTCTTCCCAAACTCGTCGCACCGCGACCAGGGGAAGAGCTAATCATGTACTTATCGGCAACCCACGGAGCAGTTAGCGCAGTGCTATTGACAGATAGGAACTCCGTCTAGACACCCATATACTTTGTTAGCAAAGCCCTGAATAAGACAGAGACTAACTACAGCGCTATGGAAAAGCTGGTCTTACCCTTCGTATTCGCAGCCAAAAGGTTGCGCAGATACTTTCAAGCGCACCCAATAGCTGTAATCACTGATCAGCCAATCAAACAAGTTATCTCCAAACCTGACGCATCAGGACGCTTACAGAAGTGGAGTGTACTGTTAAGTGAGTATAACATCTCATACAGACCGCGCACTGCAATCAAAGGACAAGTCTTAGCCGATTTCATTGTGGAAAAGCCAGATAACGACAGTCCAACACCTGCAACCAAAACAGATCTACAGGAACCCTGGATTCTGTTCACAGATGGGTCCTCATGTATAGATGGATCAGGCGCGGGACTTATTCTTACAAATCCAGAAGGTATGGAATTCACCTACGCGCTGCGCTTTGAATTCACAGCCACAAACAATGAGGCAGAATACGAAGCCCTATTAGCCGGACTACGCATCACAATCCAAATGGGTGTACGCAACCTAGAAGCGAATGTAGATTCTCGGCTAGTTGCTAACCATGTGCTAGGTGAATATGAAGTCAAGGATGAACACATGATCCAATACCTAGAAAAGACCAAGTCCTTAATAAAAAACTTTGACAGGTTCACAATAAAACAGGTGCCCAGAGGAGATAACAGGAAAGCGGATGTGCTCAGCAAAATCGAATCCACAAGCTTCGCGCACCTCTCAAAACAGGTATTGGTAGAAACCCTAAAAAACAAGTCAATCTTGGAAATGGAGATATCCACAGTGATAGAAGAACAAGATCCTACATGGATGACGCCTATCATTGAATTCATCAGCAAGGGAATCTTACCAAAATATCATAAGGACGCTCGAAGAGTGCGGCGCACAGCGCAACGGTTTGAACTACGAGACAACATACTCTATCGACGCTCTTTCTTACAACCCTAGCTCAGATGTGTTGGACCTCTTCAAGCAGACTACGTACTCAGAGAAATCCACGCTGGATCATGTAGTATGCACTCAGGGCCGCGATCTGTGGTGGCAAGCGCTCTAAGGTCAGGGTATTATTGGCCAACTATGCATCGCGACGCACGCAATCTGATAAAGAAATGCAGCAATTGTCAAGTACATAGGCCAATCCCGCGCCGACCACAACAAGAGCTAACACCTATTACCTCACCATGGCCATTTTATAAGTGGGGCATTGACATCGCAGGACCCTTTCCCGTAGCAGCAGGAGGAGTAAAGTTCCTCATCGTAGCCATAAACTACTTTACGAAGTGGATTGAAGCAAAGGCGGTGGTGAGCATCACAGGAAACCAAGTCAAACGCTTTGTCTGGGACAACATTTTCTGTCGCTTCGGATTACCAGGAGAGATTATATCAGACAACGGAAAACAATTCTGTGATAACCCATTCAAAGATTGGTGCGCGCAATTGAACATCACGCAACACTTCGCTTCAGTAAAACACCCACAAACCAATGGCCTAGTTGAACGCGCAAACCGCAGCCTAGGCGAAGGAATAAAAGCGCGCCTTGACAGACATAAAGGAAGGTGAGTGGATGAGCTCTCGCATGTCTTATGGGCGCATCGCACAACAGTCAAAACCAGTACTGGCGACACGCCATTCTCCCTAGTCTATGGAACAGAAGCCGTCATACCAGCTGAGATATGAATGCCAACTATACGCACAGCAGAGGTCAACGTCATAACAAACGACGAGGAACGACGCATAGATTTAGATTTACTGGAAGAAAGGCGTGAACGCGCAGCTATACGCGAAGCAAAGGCTAAGGCAAAAATGAAGAAGTATTATGATGCAAAGGTCAAACACACTTCATTCAGACCAGGAGACTTTGTTTACCGCGCTAATGATGCGAGCCACGCAGAAGACACAGGCAAGCTCAGACCAAAATGGGAAGGACCTTACGAGGTCACAGATGCGCTTGGCAACGGCGCATAAAGACTGCGCGACATGGAAGGTCACGACCTAGCGCGCACCTGGAACATCTGCAACCTCAAAAGATGTTACTTTTAGGCTACGGCCACTACACAGACACCTTTGCATCCTACGAGATGCCCAATAAGTGTTTGTTTTTCTTTACTTTCCTAGGAATTGTATTTTTCTTTTTTTCAAAAACTTGCAAGTATCAATAAAAATGTTATGGTTTCTAGCTAACTCCATAGCGTATTTCACTTTATTACATACATACTTATATATGTCAATATTGTTATCTTATATTTTTGCCTACATGGCGTGCATGCACTAATTAAAAGACCCACGAAGGCATAAAGGATGAGTTAACCTACTAATTCACTCGTTGAGTAAGAGGGTTGCAAACCCATCAACATTGGATCACGCATCCTTGCTAAGCGCCTTACTTTTGAGACGTCAAAGTAAGTTTAACATGCGCATCCCACGACGGGTGCACAAATACTAAGTACACCGTACCAGCTTAGCAAATAACGAGCCAAGACACTTGGTCAAATAATAAAACTTCGCAAACAATGCAAGTATAATTCTTAAAGTCACGCACTTGAGACACTTGGTTAAATAATCAAACTTGGCAAACAATGCAAGTATATTTTAAGTCACATACTTATACAACGAAAAGGTATCTTATTCAACATTTTTTCACAAAAATTACAAGGAAAGATACACTTCATTATTTACATAAACATACAAAAAGCCTACACGCTATGGCGATGCTCAGGGCTATCCTCCCGAGCAGCAGAACTCCCCACCTCCTGAAGCTTTCTCAGAATCAAAGCGTCCTTGGGAGATACAGTGGGAACACTCACGGGCACACCATCAGACCTGTGGATGTGTGCAATACCAATGCCACACATCACTGCCTTACCCTGAATGCCCCTCTTCTGGGCAGCCCTCTGCTCGTGACGCTCCAAAACCTCTTTCAAGGGAATCTCCCTTTCAAGAGCAAACGGGTTAAGGATGTCGCGAGGCTGCGCAAACACAGGAATCTGCAGTTGCGACACATCAGGCTTCAGAAAGTGATCCGATTGCGCCTCTGCATCCTCTCTAAGGTGGCGCTCCAACGTCAACCCCGCCATAAGTACATCTATGGGGTTGTCTTGGTCGCACTCTAACCTGCCAATGTGCGGCAACTCGAGGACCTTCAACCCTGCCATAGCCTGCATCAGCTCATCATACGCAGCACCATTATACCCAGGCACTTCGGCCAAATCCTTGCTCAGCAACTTGGCCTCATGGAGTTCTTCCATGGCCTGCGATCTCCCCCGAGCCACTGCGCAGTGAACCACCTTCCCAAAGGCGTCCAACACCTCTTGGGACTCAAGAGTACCCATTGCTGCCAGGCGCAGCCCGTGGCTAATCAACCACCTACATCAACAAAAATAATTTGTGTTAATAACAAGCATAGCAACAAACAGTATTACGAAGGAGAAGAGCATAAAAGAAATACCTGCGCTCAGCAATGGTCGACATCAAGTGAGTATATAACTCCTCATCGTACTCGATACTGAGGCCGCGCAGCTTGTCCTCCTGCAGCTGGATGATCTTCATCATATCCTCCTTAAACTTGGCAATATTAGCAAAATGCTCCACCTTCTTCTCCTCCAAGAAGCGCACAGCCCAAGTGAGGTCGGACTTATAATGATGCAGCTCCCCACGCGCCTTCTCCACCTCAGCCAAGGCGGACAACTTCTCGTGGGTGATCTTCTCAGTATACACCCGCGAAGACTCCAACTCCACCTGCGCATCCGCCAACTGCGCACGGAGCTTCGCTAGCTTCTCATCCTTCTGGGCGAGAAAGGGAGAGGCCTCAGCAGCCTTCTTATCCGCCCAAATCAACTACGAGTCTAATCGTGGGAAACAATCCCACGATAAGCCTAACGGTGTTGTTTATTTTCTTAGTTCACAGGTTACAAGTACTAAGAAGCGAATTGGTACGAGAGCAAGAGCCAATAATCAGGAACGCCCAACTTTTGTATCAACGATGATATTACCTAACTTATAATGTTGCCTTCACAACCGAACTATAATTATCACGAACATGAAGTTCAAATTATTGTTACTTCGATTTCGAATTTTAATATTTAGGATATATATATATATATATATATATATATATATATATATATATATATATATATATATATATATATATATATATATATATATATATCCTAAATATAATTAAGGTTAAATAAGATCATTCTTAAAATTGTAAAAAAAATATTTATTCATGAACCAATAAGAGGAGAGCAAGTGGCACGTAATTAAAAAAGAAAAAAACTGTTAATGTTGCTTCGATTTCAAATTTTAATATTTATATATATATATATATATATATATATATATATATATATATATATATATATATATATATATATATATTACCATATATAGGGTAAAGATCAAATAAAAAGACAAATTTCCGTAAAAAGAATAAAAAGATTTTTTTTAAGTTCTCGAAAAATTACAAAAAAATTCCACAAGATCGGGTATGTTGGTGCATGAAAAAGTTGTAAAGGAAGTTTATCTAAAAGTGGATACTTTATCCGAAAAAAAATTATAAAAAAATACGTTTATGCATTAAATCGTTTTTTTGGCATCAAAAAATCGTTTTTGGACCCAACTTCTTTTGACTTTTTTCATCAAAATAACATTGCGCATTTAACTAAAACAACTTGAAAATTTTGTGCATTAAATTTTTTTTGCGCATTAAAATTCGTTTTTTGTGCATAAAAAAAAACGTATCAAAACTCAAAATTAGAAAAACTTCTTTCACAAAAGTTTTATTCACCAATATACCCGATCTTGTGGAATTTTTTTGGAATTTTTCGAGAACTTTTTTTAAAAAAATTTCTTTTTATTCTTTTTACGAATATTTGTTTTTTTATTTTAACTTTACCATATATATATATATATAACCGCACATAGCGGCGAAGATTTATAATAGCTTTAGTTTGTTGCATGCATTGCCAAAAATAAAAGTATTATTATTATTATTATTTTCCGGAACATTTAAGTAAATGTGTTTTTTTTATATGTGGTATAGATTATGGTTAAAATAAAAGACAAATATTTGCGAGAAGCATAATAATAATAATAATCCCAAAAATTTCACGTAATATGGAACGTTAATGGATAAAAAAAATTGCCAAAAAAATTATCAAAAAGTTTATAGTTATGATGTAAAAAAATTGTGAAAAAAAAAAAAAAAAAAAAAAAAAAAAAAAAAAAAAAAAACGTTTGTGCATTAAAATTTTGTTAATCGACATTTTTGTGCATCAAAAATCCGTTTTTTAATCCAAATTATTTTTGGTATATGTATAAAAAAATGTCCATCAAAATATAATATGATGAAAAATTGAAAATGGTCAAAGTTCAAAGCCCACTTCCTAATAAGTACAGTCACTATGACAAGTGATCATTGTCTGGGGCCGGATCCTTAGGGAGGGTCGGATTGGCATCGTTAGGATGCATAAAACCAAGGTGATCCCACTATTTTTCAACTTTTATAGAATAGGGTGAAAAATTTGTGCCTCAAAATTTCGTATTTCGTATATTAATAAAATGTATAAAATCTCAAAAATAAATAATAAAAATTCACAACTTTTTATATACACCAACATCCTATATCGTGGGAAAGATTTCAGAATTTTTCAAGAAATTTCTATATTTTCAAATCTTTTTATACCTTTCACAAAAATATTTGTCTTTTTTATTTGATCGCATTTCTATTATACTATGATAGACGTTTTACAAGTTAACTTAAACCTTAAAGCTGAACTTGTGCCTATAGAGTTTTTTCTTCGTGGAAATTAACCACCAACATGAACCTGGTCACCTTTGGTGAGAGTAGGGCCTTAAACACACATACCAACCCCACAACCCTGCAAAAAGGGGCTTTCTTTATCACTCTAGTCCTAGGCGTTGCGAGCGGGGTTCCAACAAAGGCACTCAGACGCCCTTTGACTCCAGTTTGTGTTGGTGGTTATTCGCCCAGAGCAGGGTGGAGATAATCAAAGACCTAGCTACATATCAATTAAGGTTACCGGATATCACTTGAAATCGTGTTATCACTTTCCAAAGTAAACTATTCGACCCTAATGCCTGGGTATCACGAATATCTACTTGGGATAAGACCAAATGTTGTTAGTGATTTAGGCACAAATCAATAACCCTTCGTGTTTAAGTGTTGTGTGTTTTCTGTGTATCTCTTCATGCATAATATGATTTACCTATTTATAGGTAATATTACTCAACCCTAGTCAATGGAATTAAGAGTGATTAACGGCCCATTAATCCCACTTAATTTGCCTCCATAATTATAGGAATTAGTGGTTACACGACCAATTAAACGTGGTCATTAATGCAGTTGTAACTGCCACTTGAATAGGTCAAAGCAGTTACTAATCAAGTTTGAATTCAGTCCCTGATGAGATCCTTCAGCCTGAGCTGAACTCATCAACCTGATGAATACCATTCAGTCCAGAGTATCACTACCTGAAAGAGTGAACTCACTGAACTTCATCATACACTGAAAACACTTAACCACTATCTGAGTCAGGGTGTTCAGGGACCTGATGGGTGTACATTCCGTACTTCCAAGCCCATTACCAGGTGTGAACAAATCCCACAAGTGCACTAAATTTTCCAACAATCCTCCCCAAATTTAGTTCACTACCTTTGCATGAAAATAACCATAATACAAAACAATTGCATAAACGAAAATGTCCTGAGGATTGAATTTCCATCTTAGTAAATTACACGTTCAAATATTCGAGAATCAGGGTGTTCTAAGAATTGAATCCTTCAACCCATTTGAATACATGAAGATAAAATACACACAAGTTTTCCAACACTTAAACACTCCTGACACTATACAAGCCATGTGTCCATATCCAATTCATAAATGTTGTAAAAGCTAAAAGTCCATAGCTTCCTGAAGCGGCAAAACTTCAACATTCACATAGGTGGTTCCTCTTTATTCATGCTCCTGCCAAGCACTTTTTCAAAGAAAATTAACCATTAAGAAGTAATGACTTCATCCTCCTTTCAGCAGGTTCCAAGCACAAACCTTGGGATGTTTGTAAAACATGTGCTTCAGTACACTGAATGTTCAGGTTTTCACATTGAACTCAGCTCCCAAGTTTCCTCAGGAGGGAGTTGGGTGTCTTAGCATTCAGTGACTAAGTTGGACTTTAAACCCATCCCTTTAACAGACTTTATAACCAAGTCTCTAGCCAAACCCTTCGTCAAGTGATCAGCTAAATTCTGTTGAGATCTAACAAACTTTATAGAAATCACCCCTTTCATGATAAGCTCACGAATCATGCTATGCCTGACACCTAAGTGTCTAGACTTCCTATTGTACATCTGGCTATAAGCCTTTACCAATGTAGCAGCACTATCACACCGGATAGAAATAGGTGCTATAGGTTTAGGCCACAATGGAATCTCAAGAAGCAAGTTTCTCAACCATTCAGCTTCTTTACCAGCAGCTGCTAGAGCCACAAATTTAGATTCCATTGTTGAACTGATGATACAAGTTTGCTTCTTGGATGCCCAAGAAATTGCACCTCCACCAAGTAGGAATACCCAGCCACTGGTAGACGAATTGTCTTCAGTGTTACTGATCCAACTTGCATCAGTGTAACCTTCCAACACTGAAGAATAACCAGTATATGAGAGACTATAATCCATAGTTCTCTTCAAATACTTCAGTACTCTCTGAATTGCTTGCCAGTGCTGAGCACTAGGATTACTAGTATACCTGCTCAGTTTACCCACAACAAAAGCAATGTCAGGCCTTGTACAAGTCATGGCATACATCAGGCAGCCAATCACCCTGGAATACTCAAGTTGAGATACAGCTTTGCCATTGTTCAGCATAAGCTTCTCAGTGGTATCCATGGGAGTACTCACTGGAGTACAATCAAAGCAATTAAATTTCTTCAGTACCTTCTCAATGTAATGAGACTGAGAAATTGATATACCATTGCTTTCATGTTTAATCCTTATACCAAGGATAACATCTGCCTCCCCCATGTCCTTCATGGAAAACCTTGATGACAAAAATTCCTTTGTCAGGTCAACTTGATTTTGGTCAGTGCCAAAGATCAACATGTCATCAACATATAGACAAATGATGACTCCTTTACCAGATTCTTCAAATTTGCTATATACACATTTGTCAGCCTGGTTAAGAACATAACCATTAGACAAAACCACTTGATCAAATTTTTGATGCCATTGCTTAGGTGCCTGTTTCAGTCCATATAAAGACTTAATCAGTTTGCACACCTTGTTTTCATTGCCAGGCAAGATGAAGCCCTGAGGTTGGTTCATATAAACCTCCTCATCCAATTCACCATTCAAGAATGCTGTCTTCACATCCATCTGATGAATAATCAGATTGTGAATTGATGCCAAAGCAATCAGCAGCCTGATGGTACTGATACGTGCCACAGGGGCATAAGTATCAAAGTAGTCTATCCCTGACTTTTGTTTAAAGCCCTGAATGACTAGTCTAGCCTTGAACTTTTCAATAGTTCCATCTACCTTCATTTTCCTTTTGAAAATCCATTTGCAACCAAGAGGTTTGCAACCTGGTGGTAGATCAACCAACACCCAAGTGTTGTTGCCCATGATGGAGTCAATCTCATCATTTATTGCTTCTTTCCAGAAAGCAACATCCTGGGACTTCATTGCTTCTTCAAATGTTTTGGGATCATCCTCAACAATGAAGCAATAGGAATATTGGTCAGAGACCTCATTCCTTGTACCTTCAATTAAGTATAATTGAAACTCAGGTCCAAATGACTTTGGAGTCCTGACCCTTTTGCTCTTCCTGAGCTTAGGTTCAGGTTGTGGAACCATAACCTCATCAGGGGCCTGAGATGATAAATCATCAGGGACCTCTGACACACCATTGTCATCAGTTCCATTTGGAATCCTGTGACTTGGTCTAGGGACTGATGAGAATCTATTCTCATCAAATAATGCATCCCTTGATTCAATTATTGAGTTAATTGAAACATATTCATTAGGTTCAATAACATAGAACCTATATGCCTTGGAATGCTCAGCATATCCAACAAAGATGCAATCAATGCCTCTTTCACCCAGAGTTTTTAACTTTGGATCAGGGAGTCTTACAACTGCCCTACAACCCCAAACCCTGAGATAATTCAGGTTGGGTTTCTTTTTAGTCCAGAGTTCATAAGGGGTAACCTTGTTCCTTTTATTTGGAACCCTATTTAATAAATAGCAAGCTGTTAACATAGCTTCACCCCAGAACCCTTAACTCAGTCCTGAATAGGACAACATGGAATTAACCATCTCCTTCAGTACCCTGTTCTTCCTTTCAGAGATACCATTTTGTTAAGGTGTATAGGGAGCAGTCGTTTCATGGATTATACCAACAGACTGAAAATACAGAGTATCCATGTACTCACCTCCCCTATCAGTCCTGAATCTTTTGATTAGGGACCCAAGTTGCAACTCAACTTCTGTTTTAAACATTTTGAATTTATCTAATGCTTCATCCTTGGTATGTAACAGATAGACATAACAAAACCTAGAAGCATCATCAATAAATGTCACAAAGTACTTCTTGTTCCCCAAAGAGGGAGTGGCATGCAAATCACACAGGTCACTGTGTATTAGCTCCAAGAGCTTAGTCTCACGTTTTACACCCTGAAAAGGTTTCTTAGTAATTTTGGTCAACATGCAAGTCTTACACTTTTCAGTGTCCATGTCAAATGCTGGGATTAACTCATCCTTAGACATGTCTTGCATCCTTTTAAAATGTACATGACCAAGTCTAGCATGCCACAGGGTAGAGTCATTCAGTTTAGAGGTTGATAAAAAGGCTGAATTAACAATGTCAGTGACAACATTAAACCTGAACATTTAATTACACAAATAGCCAAAACCAATAAACACACCAAGTTTGGACAAAATAAATTTATCAGATTCGATCACTTGTTTATATCCATGATTATTCAAAACACTACTTGAAACCAAGTTCTTCCTTATATCAGGAACATGAATAACATTAAACAAACTTACAATCTTTCCAGAACTAAAACTAAGATCTACACAACCACGACCATGCACCAAGGCTGTTGACTCATTTCCCATGTGAAGAATAGATCCATCATTCAGTGACTCATAAGTCTTAAACCAGCATCTATCTTTGCACACATGAACAGTTGCTCCAGAGTCAACCCACCACGCAACATCATCATCCTGCACAAAGTGAGATTCAGATACATATGTAACATAATAAATCTGAAGAGATTCATTAAACATATTCTGACCTTTCAGTGAGTTGGCTGAACCATCACTCCCTGAAACACTAGTGCCTGAACCATTGGTTTTACCACCAACCTTAACACCTTTGCAATCCCTTTTAATGTGACAAGATTTGCCACATTTCCAACAAGTAGGTGTTGCCTTCTTGTTAGGATCAGCCCTTGTGTTATCATGATGTTTACGTTTGCCTTTGTTGTCATTGTACCTGGTGGAATTGTTATGTTCCACCATATTGACAACATGTGCACCAGTAGCATTGCTACTCTTTGGCTTGTCATTGTCCTACGCCCTGAGGGAATCCTCAATACGCAGATGACTACCCAACTGAACAAGTGTCAGTTCTTCCTTCTTATGTTTCAAGGCATGCTTGAAATCTTTTCAAAAAGGAGGGAGTTTGTCAATGATACAAGAGACTGAAATAACCTCATCCATGTTCATTTTATGTTGTGTAAACCTTCCAAGTATTCCAAGAAGTTCATTGTATTGTTCCATGACTGGTCTTGAATCAGTCATTTTGTAATTTGTGAAATTACTCACAAGAAACTTCTTACTTGAAGCATCCTCAGCCATATATTTGGCATCTAAGGAATCCCAAAGTTCTTTGGAAGATTCAACGTTCTGATAAATGTCAAAGAGAGAATCAGACATACCATTTAGGATTAAACCTCTGCATACATAGTCATCATTCTCCCATTTGCTTCTTTTCCTTATCTGTTCCACAGTAGCAGCATCCCCATGATCCTCAGGAATGGCAGTACTAAGAACATACACGACATTCATGCTTGAAAGCAAGAAGTGCATCTTCTTTTGCCATCTTCTGAAATCAACACCTTCAAACTTATCTAATTTGGAAAAGTTAGCAGCCATATGCCTCATAGCAGCAGCCATTGATTATCACAAAATAGTTTACTTTGATTGTTGGTGGTTATTCGCCCAGAGCAGGGTGGAGATAATCAAAGACCTAGCTACGTACCAATTAAGGTTACCGGATATCACTTGGAATCGTGTTATCACTTTCCAAAGTAAACTATTCGACCCTAATGCCTGGGTATCACGAATATCTACTTGGGATAAGACCAAATGTTATTAGTGATTTAGGCACAAATCAATAACCCTTCGTGTTTAAGTGTTGTGTACTTTCTGTGTATCTCTTCATGCATAATATGATTTACCTATTTATAGGTAATATTACTCAACCCTAGTCAATGGAATTAAGAGTGATTAACAGCCCATTAATCCCACTTAATTTGCCTCCATAATTATAGGAATTAGTGGTTACACGACCAATTAAACGTGGTCATTAATGCAGTTGTAACTGCCACTTGAATAGGTCAAAGTAGTTACTAATCAAGTTTGAATTCAGTCCCTGATGAGATCCTTCAGCCTGAGCTGAACTCATCAACCTGATGAATACCATTCAGTCCAGAGTATCACTCCCTGAAAGAGTGAACTCACTGAACTTCATCATACACTGAAAACACTTAACCACTATCTGAGTCAGGGTGTTTAGGGACCTGATGGGTGTACACTCCGTACCTCCAAGCCCATTACCAGGTGTGAACAAATCCCACAAATGCACTAAATTTTCCAACAGTTTGGTGATCAACATCTCAATCTCGTAATAAAATCAAATAAAGAGAAATAGCAAAAAAATAATCAAAAACAAGCTTAGAGAGGTGGGAGTACCTGCGTGAGGATGCGGGGCGGTATGCTACCCCTCACGGTAGCACCGCCGCCGCCACTTATACACCGCACGGGAGCATGTTTTGGGTGAGTGAACCACGCACGGGAAGAAAGAAAGAAAAGAGACGTTGATGCAATTTGACCGTTGGGCAACGGTTTCTTTTTTGTTTTTGCATTTAACGGAGTGTTTGTTTGAGCTGAAAAGCACACACAAAAAAAAAATACCGAGAAGAAAAGTTAGCAAAAAAAAAAAAAAAAAAAATACCGAGAGTAAGAAAAAAAATACCGAGAGCAAAAAAAATTTCATGGAGCGTGGCAACAAAAATAGAGATCCTAGAAGAGGTGGTCGTGTATCGAGAGGTGGTTCAAGAGGCACAATTCGTCCTCGAATTCAATCAAAACCCGGTTTCGAATCATCTTCTCAACCACAACCTTACCGCCCCGAAATGCATCCTCAATCTCCACCATTTTTTTACTCCCAACAACCCCTCCCGCAAATTCCCACTAACTTCGATCCGTTTGACTCGAACTATACACAACAATCCCCTACTTTCAACCCGTATGAGCCGCGCTTTACCCAACAAAAAAGGCATGAACGGGTTAGTGAACCGTTACCCATTCGTGATGATACCGATGATGATGAGTATTTTGATAATGTTGACTTGGTACCCGAGACACAACCAATTGATGACGAGGTCGAAGAGATCGAACCGCCTGTTCAAAAGAAAAAAAAACCAAGTAAGCCTTGGACACCCGATGAGGAGGAGGCGTTAGCTAAGGCTTGGATCAAAATTTCGGTGGACAAAGTTGTTGGCGACCGTCAACCAAAGGAAGGATTTTGGAAGCGAGTTCTAAAGCATTTTAGAACGCTTGTCCCGAGAACGGAACGCACTCATCATCAATTGAACTCGAAATGGACTCCGATGCATACTTTGATTGCTGCGTTCAACGGTTACTACACACAAGCGGTATTTTTTTATATTTAAGATTTTTTAAGTTTTAAATACATTTTATATATATATATATATATATATATATATATATATATATATATATATATATATATATATATATATATTTATTTATTTTTTTGGATATTGTTTTTAATTGTATATTATTTTATAAATGTGTAGAACCGTTTGAGAGATAGTGGGTGCAACGATATTCAAGTCCTTGAGAGAGCCAATCGTGATTTTACAAAACAATACAAGAAAACTTTCGTGCATACGCAAGCGTGGAAAATTCTCAAAGATCAAGCAAAGTGGAAAGAACAATCGTTGGTTAGTCAGATGCAAGAATCCACGGGATCGAGCAAGAAAAGAAAGTCATCGGAGTCAAATAGCGCTCAAACGCCAACAAACGATACTCCAACAAACGATACTCCAATAAATGTGGAAGATTTCGAGTGTGACTTACCGAACCTCAACGAGAACCCAACTCCATCACGTAAATCGAAAGGCAAAAAAAATCGAATTCTGGAGATTCAAGCCGAAGCTCGATGCGTGATACCCTTGCAAGTTACACGGCCGAAAAGAAAATTTTAATGCAAGCGCAGTTGGAGGTTCAAAAGAAAAAGGACGAAGAATATTTCAAGTTTCTTGATGGAGAGGTGATGAATCGTGACATGAGGTTCGTCATGGATCCGCATGACCATATCCCAGACCCGACTTTTAAGGATTTCGTCATCAACAAGAAACGCGAGATATGCGCAAAGTATGGTTGGCCGTGTAGTTTGTAGGATTTAATGGTTTTAATTTTAGTTTTCATGGAACTTTAGTTATTTTATGTTTTTTAATAATATTATGTAATGTTTTTTTTTTTTTTTAATGAAATTTTAGTTTTTTTTATAATTTTAATGGAATTTAAAAAAAAATAAAGAAAAAAAAAAGAAAAAAGAAAAAAAGAAAAAAGGGAAAAAAGAAAAAAAAAAATGAAGTGAGTGAAGGGTGAGTGAAGTAGCGCCTCCAAAAAAGAAGTGAGTGAAGGGTGAGTGAAGGAAAAAGTAGAAAATGATGTGGCGCAAGGGGATTGGTTGGGAGTGAGTGAAGGGAGGGGGGGGGGGGGGGGGGGGGGGTGAGGGGGTACTCCCACCACCCTTACTACAAAATGATGAATAAAAAATTCAAAGAAACACCTATTTATAAATAACATTTATATTGTGTAAACAGATACTGTTTTTCTTTATTTAAGTTATTCTAAAAGGATAAGTTTTCTTACTCTGATGTACGTAACATAACAAAGGTACCATTTTGACTGATTTCGACAACGTCTCTTGTCACCCTCAAGATGTTTACCTAATTAATGATATTCAAACTAAGAGCTCTCGGCCTCTCGTTAAGATGTCCGGAAGCTAGGCCACCTTGGCGGTGATGGTCAAGTAAAATTTTTATTGCATGCAATTCAAATAAGCTGCGTACGGTTTAGATAAGCAATTCCCTCGCTATGAATGATTAGAATTTTTCTAGTTTTAATAATAAGTTCTTATGGCGTACTCTTCTTCTTTTTTACTTGGGCAAAATTTTTATTTTGCATCTAACAGATGATGATGGTCAAAATCATATCACAGTAAGGATCTTTGCATTAGTTAAAAGTAGATAATATAAAGATATATGAGATTATTAAACAATCATGCTTTTTGCTAATAAACAAAGAGCGATGGTACTTTTGCACTTGCCCGTAATTTCTGGCTTTGAATTAACTAAGGCTACCCACAGTAAGGGGATTCAATCCCCTTACTTTCCCCTGCCACGTCAGCTTTCTCTCTCCAGCGACCTGCAATCGATTCAGTGCCCCAGTAAGGGCGACCTAGTTCAGTTTTTTTATTTAAAAAAAAAAAAAACATTTTAGCAAATACTCAAATTTCATTAACGTGTAAATCATTTTTTTTTTTAATTTCTTGCATCATTTTTTTAATATATATACATATATATAACATGCTACTTCATCTTCTTCATCCCAACTTGTAAATGCAAAAGTTCAAACCAACATAGCAAATACCATTCACCATTGATCGTTGTTCATCCCAACTTAGTTTGAACTTTTGCATGATCAGGCTACTTCATAGCAAATACCATGCTATGAACAAAATGGATCAAAAAGGCAAACAAAATGGAAATGTGAATCGATCTAGCCTGCGACCCATTTGGGTTTTTGTCGTCCCACGACCAAATCATCACAAAAGCAACGATCGAGTAGAATCGATCGTTTGAGTCGATCGACCGGCCTTTCTGTGCCCAACCTAAGCTATAATAACCAAATAAAAACACTGATTTTGAGTCCTGGTTCCTGAACTAATATTATCTTTTACATTTTTATAATTTCCCCGTATATCTCGGGATCAAAACATTCTCTAACTTAACTGGACGGAGCTTAAACTTAACCTGCTCCATGTTTTAATCCTTACTTTATTTAAGTTATTTTGTTTAAGAAACAGGGGTAGCAAATATATTATACGGAGTACTACAAAAGGTAAGGTTAAAATAAAAATAATAAATATTATTGCAATTTCGATATGTCCGTACAATGTAAAATTGTTGAGAGCATTTATATCAATAACCTAAGTTAAACTTTAATACAGTGCCACGTCAGCGTCACATCAGCTTTAACACTTTCACATTAACTTACAAAAAAACACCCTCATTCATAACTCAATCTTAACTCAACATTTTGGGCCTCACATTTATCATTTTTTCTAATTATTTAAACAAAATACAAATTAAAACAAATTACATTTTTATTCAAACAAATAACTAAAAATAATATTTTATTTACCAAAAGAAAAAGAAAAAAAAAAGCCAAAACTCAACATTTTATGCCCCACTTTTATCATTTTTTCTAATTATTTAAACAAAATGCAAATTAAAACAAATTACATTTTTATTCAAACAAATAACTAAAAATAAAATTTTATTTACCATAATAATAATAATAATAATAATAATAATAATAATAATAATAATAAGCCAATTTGTATAAACCCAAAAAGACCAAACTGTAAATACACAAAACCTTATGGACTAAAAGAAAAAAATATATAACCAGGCCATGTCCTACCTCTCGACACACACACACCCCTGCAACACACACGAAACACACACTAAAACACACACAAAAACCCAACAAAAACTATTTAAATCGGAAAAAAAAAGAAAAGAAAAAAAATGTTTAACGCCGCGTGAATAACGTTAACGGGATCCGGCGCATCAATAATGTGGGTTTAACGCACGTTAAAGATTGTCCACGTAAAACTTAACGCAAGGCTTGCGTTATTGATAGAACTGCTCTGAGGACATGTAGGAAGTTAGGGACGAAACTAAAAACAAAAAGGCAAGAAATTATTAACAAAGGGATATGAAATGATTATTAGAAGCACAAAGCATGGTTTGTGACTTTTGTGGTTTAGTTGTTTTTATGCAACCAAAAGCTAACTTTGATGCAATCATTTAATAACGAATTGCTTCCTTTTCTTATATTCATCATGAAAAGGAGAGCCACACCCAAACTAACTATATATATATATTTTTTTTACTTTTTGGTTAGGACACTCGGATTATTATGCGAAAAGATTGAGATCTTCTCATGTTCCATTTGAATATGAGAGGTCATGTTAGGAGGGTGGCAGTGGACAGCGGCATCACTAACGGCATGCCCATGCCGGCGGTGAACACCGCCGCCACCTCGCCGGCATGGCCAGCGGCAATGGTCCAACGGCAAACATTGCTTACGCGGTTTGGTGTTTTCGAAGCCAAATTGTTACCGTTGGAATTTATTGTTGAACGTTGGAGGAGCGGAAGACATCTACTTATTTCATCATCATCATCAGCATAATAATCATCATGAGCATGATCATAAAATGAATATACCAAAAGGGCGTGTGGCAGTGATTGTGGGACATGAAGATGAAGAACAAAAGAAGTTTGTAATACCGGTTATGTTCTTGAACCATCCTTTGTTCATGGAGCTTTTGAAAGAAGCTGAAAAGGAGTTCGGTTTTATTATATGTAATATACTAATATTATATGTATTTGTGTGAATATATAAGTAGTTTTTTGTTGTTATCATCGCGCCCAGGAGGTGAGAAGAGTTGAGAACAAAGTGGCGAACGGGTGCGTAACGCGTGGGAATCTGCCGAACAGTTCGGGCCAAATCCTGAAGAAAGCTAAAAAGCGCTGTTTGATAAGCCTGCGTAGTATTAGGTAGTTGGTCAGGTAAAGGCTAACCAAGCCAATGATGCTTAGCTGGTCTTTTCGGATGATCAGCCACACTGGGACTGAGACACGGTCCGGACTCCCGCGGGGGGCAGTTCTGGTGTTATTATTGTGAAGAATGAAAGAAATTGCTAGATTGGGTTGCTTGTGTACAAAGACTTTTTCCATGCTGCTGATGATGATGAAATAAGTAGATGTTTATTGTTGAAATATTCGTGTTTTCGAAGCCAAATTCATTTTATAATCGACGAACAAATCTATTACCGACTCCTATATGATCTTACGGACCACGTAGAAGCTCAAAACTTAACCTATCTCGATGATTAGTTATTTTTTTTAAGAATAATGTAATTTTCTTTTAATTATATATATTGTTTAATATAATTTATTATATATATATATATATATATATATATATATATATATATATATATATATATATATATATATATATATATATATAGTTGAGAGGTATGAAAAAGGCATGGTTGCCACTAAAAAAGGGTTGGGAGGTATGAAAAAAGTTTGAATGAGGTGAAATGAGGTGGAATGATATTATTGGTGGATTTGAGAGGTATGGGTGATTTCGGAAGCATGACTGCCACCATTCTTATAGTTTATGTGAGTGAAAAAAATAAATAAATAAATTGTTATGAGACCATCATTTTATAAATTAATTATTATAAAAACAAGTAACTAAAATGACCTCTCACTCCTTACACATACAATATTTCATTTTCATTATTCATTTATCGACCTAGTTTTTGATAACCAGTACAGTGCAGTGGGTAGGGTGAGCGGTCGTTCAAGACCCCTAAGGCCTTTCAAATTTATCTCATTTTTTTTATTAAATCAATGATTGAGAGATATGACATATATGTCTAAAGTTATGCGTAAATCATTAATAATTGAACACATCACTCATGCGTCCTCTCATTTCAAATCATCGTTTTTAATTATTCCAATTTTCTTCATTTTGTTTGTAAGCATGTCTTTAGAGCAATGGGTACTATCCCATTTCTCCGACGCCAATCCTACATTACTTCCACATCCACTTCCACTTTGGCGCCGCCCGCCATTCGTTGATTTGGTTGAATATTTTGAGATTTTTGACCGTTATATACCACAAAGAACCATGGCTTGTTCGCTTCTACATACTTTCGATGAAATTATAGCTTATGTTTTGAAACTAAATAAGGAGGATACCGTTTGTCAGTAAGCGTTGATCAACTTAGCTATGCAATTTGTCAAGGCATGTGAAGCTAAAGATGATCTGTGGAAAGCGTACGAGAAATGTAATGACATTCCACAAGAAAACCATGCTCAAATAGAAGCTTTTTTAAATGTAGTATTTTCGAAAGATTACGAGATGCATAACATTCTGTTTAGAAAGGCGTGAAAAATACAAGAACAAATCAATGCTAAGTTTGTTTGGCTTTATGAAAAATACAATTAAGATGATTATGTTCTAGTTTTCGTATTGTTTTTAAATGTCGTATTGTAATATCTATTTTCATATAAATGAATGGTAATTTAATTTCTTTGATTTCTGATAAGGATTTATTTGATACGTTTTTAGGGGGTCATTTAAGCCCTAAGTCATGATTAAATGATCAAATATTGTATCAAATCGTTTCTTTTCTCATTTTAAGTACTTGGGACGTGATTTTTGGAATATGGAGCATTTTGGAGCTTTTCAGACGTTTTTATGCTCAAGAATGAAGAAAACAAGAAAGTCATGAAAAGTCAGGTTTTTACACCTGACGGCGTCACGCTTTGGAGGCTGACGTCATCACCTTAGTATGAGAAGTGTTGGATTTTTACATGAGACGCTCCCGAAAGATTTTGGAAGTTAACACCTGATGACGTCAGGCACAAAGATGGCAAGGCCGTCTGGCTTTGCATTTACCCAAGACGGCCCAGTGAATTTAATACGTGACGACGTCAGAGGATTGTTTGGGCGATAAGAAACCCTAATTGCGGCGTTCTGACGGCGTCAGAAGCCATAACATGATGCCGTCAGTTTTGTAATTCTATATATATTTTTGAATTTTTCATTCATTAGGTGTGGAACTTTAGAGTGCAACTTGTGAGATAAACCCTAGTCCGACTTTTACAGCATTTTTTAGGTTTCAAACCCTCTTTTCTTCCATGCTCAATTAAAGATAAGTTCTTCCTTCACTCATTCAATATGTCTATGTGTTGTTTGATTAATTGTTTGTCTTTTCTTTACATTAACATGCTAACTAAGATTTGTTAATGTTTGCTTGGATCTAATGAAACCTAGTTATTGATTATTGATTGTTGATTTGTTATTGGTTGTTTGGTTGATTGACTCGCGTTAGGATTTGGTAAGTGCTTATTCACATATCTTTTTCTTATCAAATTAAGACTAAAACGATAAAAAACTAACCATAAATGCCAAATATATTGTGTTTTTGTGTTTGTAATTGTGCAGGTACAAATATTTCAAGAACAGACATAATTTAGGCCAAAAAGACAAAAACGAGCACGAGATTTGTAAAATTATCAAAAGCCGGAGCTTGGATGGGAAACAAAGCAAAATGAAGCATTACCGGATCGACTCGACTCAATTTTGAAGAAAAACGAAGAAAAAGACAAAAAGTCAAGGCCGAAGTCAATATCGGCAATGTGACATGGGGGAGGCATGGGAGACCAAACCAAAACCTCAATTACCCATTTATCCCTTAACCTTAACCCAAAATTACCATGTTACCCTCACCAAAACAAAAATTCCAAATTTACCCTTTTACCCCGAACCTTTTTCCAAAATCATTTAAAAATAACAAATAAAAAAAAACAAAAAACAAAAAACTTCAAAATATTTTTTTACCAAACACTTTTTATTAAATCTCTAAAATTATTTTTACAAAGCTTAAACCTTTTTTAAAATCCTTACTAAACCTAAACCTTAATCATATTTTGACCACTAGTTAAACTTTACACCAAATCCATCCTTTTAATTTTATCCAAGCCCAACCAAATTAAACCCAGCCCATCACCACCTATTAAAACCCAACCCAAAACCAAATCTATCACTACTAAACCCACAAGGCCACAACCCTCACCCCGTTTTTATCCTTTTGAACAAATTAGTCAAACCCCACTTCTTCTCCTACCTCCTACTTTTACCCGCCATACCAAAATCCATCTCCCCTTTTCCTACTACACTCCACCCCCACCTCAAAAGCTTCACCTCCTCACCAATACCAATCCCCCCTTCATATGTTTCCATTGCCATGTCACCTATCCACAACACTAAATGGGCGCCAAAATCAAATAGAAGGCTGAGATGATCCTAAGTTACTCCAAGGGTTGGGAATTGTTCCCAAGAAGCATAGGAGAGGCTCAAGGCTGTTTTCACTCACAAAAGAAGCACAACAGCAAGCTCAAGAAAACCTAGCCTTAGTATAAATAGAACAATATGTTGTAGCCACAAGGCCATAGGTTTTAAGTTAATTTTTCAGTTTTTCTTAGTTTTTTTCTTATCTTTTAAAGTTTTTAAGTCTTTTTAATTGTAATTGTAACCACTGGGAAAATTTCACCTTGTACTAAATAATTTCATGTGCTAATAAAATGATTATCCTTTTTCTACGTATATTTTTTTTCTAACAATTATTATTAAGTGTGATATAACTCACAAACTTGATAAGCGTGCTCCCACGTAGACCAACACCAACTTACTTATGTTTATTTCACATAAACATCCTTACATGTCAAGTATACAACATTACAACAACACATTTGCCACTTTACGTTAATTCGTTAACGTACGCTCACATTAAACGTTTTCAACCCATTAGGGTTTCCGCTAAACCCTAAAACTAATGTAATACTAATATTAAGTATCAAAACCATGAAACTCCAAAGTATAATACTCTATAGTACAATGTACAAGATATCAAAGCACGAAAACCCTAATTTCACTTCAACTCCCGATATAAACCCTAACTTCATAAATCTATGATTTCATGTGAGAAAATCACAAACCCTAACTATTAGTAACATGTTTTATTCAAAACATAAGGGTACAAGTCTTTCAAGCTCGGGTACAAGTTAGTAATGCATATGAGTATAATAATGATTTAAATACATTATAAACGTCAGTGTATCTACTCTAAAGCACATAAAACAAGGTCCTTATGCACCAAAACTTAAACTTAATATTTTTACAACATTTAAACTAAAATGTACAAGTCTCTAAACCTAATGTACAACTACCTTATGCATAAAGACCTAGAAACCCTACAAATCCTTACTTTAACCTAACTAAAACTAACCAAAACCTATGTAAACCTAATAAAAACCATAGAAATATGTTTTCTACATTTATAAACCTTAAGTGCAACTCACTCTAGCTCATGGTACAAACCCTATTAGCACAAATCAATTTCTTTTGTTTTCTACACTATGTCGACCTAAAACCTAAACCTAAACAAACCCTAGTTTGATTCTAACCACACTTCTCTTAAAATAAACCCTAACCAAAGGTCACTACACTTCCTAGCCTAAGTACAATACACTAAAGCCTATGTACAACCCACCTAAAGCACCATTCGATCCAACACCAACTATGTAGTTCGATTAGAACTAGAAACCAAACTAGAATTGTACCATGAGATCAAGCTTCTCTTAGAAGCCATAAACCTTCACCCTACACTTGTCATATCTATTTTCAAACCTAGGTCAAAAATTTCAAGCTTATCATGTGCATAAGCTTTCCATAAGCTTCTATGCATCGAACCTAGACCATTTTGGTCATGTAATCCCCAACAAAATCTGTACTAAGCTTCCTTGTGTCCTCAAAACTCATAACAAGCCCTAACAAGTGGCCTTGGTGCATTTATTGAACCCTAGCCAAGCTCTCTATAAATAGCGAGGCCCCTCCTCCCCTCTTTCTCCATCCCTCACTCAAAACAACAACCCACTCACTCACTTATACATCTACTGATCTTAGAAGTGCCTTAGAAGAGATAGGAACAAGTGGGATAGGAGCTTGAAGCTTGGGAAGCTTTGGTTCTTGTTGAAGCTCAATATAGTCGAACCTTTCCACCATCAATTTCTGTAAGTTCCAGCCTTTCTAATCTCTTTAGTTCATGTTAATACTTCATTTTAGTAAGCTTGAATCAAATATTAAACCAACACAAACATTTCTTTTCTTCTTCTCTTTTTCTGTTTTGGTCGAGCAGACAACAGACAACTATATGAGTTGTTTTGTGAACAACAAATCAAGGAACCTTAAATCTTATTTAAAGATTACTTATCTATGCTTAAATACATGTTTCTATACTAAGAATACTGAGTTGGAAGTTTAAAAGTCGAAAACTAAAAACCTTGTTATAACAGAAACATGTCGAGACATGTTTCTGTGAGGTCAACTTTGGTCACTATTTACCCATATCAAACGAGCTCTTTAAATTTCGAAACCTGGAGGATTTGAAGACCTCATGGCATAGATTAACCTGGAACAAACACTTTTCATTTTCGTTGAAAGGCCTCGTTTTTATCGAGCCATACTTTTGGCCTATTACTTGCTAAAAATAACTAAAATACTTAGTTTAACTTACTAAAAATAAGTTTCAAACGCCCAACTTCAGAGATTTATTGTGACTTAACTATAACAAATCACGACCTCTAGTTTGAACCTATAGATAGACCATGTGACAAACTATTGAAAAGATTGAAAACGTAGTAAAAACATTTCAATGCCTCGCCTTTATTCACCCTTGAATTTGGCCTTGTCGAGTACTATATAAACATATATTTTTAATTATTTTGAACTAATAAGCTGGAAATATAAGCTGATAAGCTACGTAAAACATATTTGTAAACTTATTTTAACATATGTATAAGAGTCGTAGAAAGTCGTGCCTTTTTCCTAAGCTAAAAGTGCGTTTTCGTATAAAAAGGACTTCGGGTGAAAGGTTATTTTTGCATGAAGGGTATTTTATGTCAAAACTCTAAACTAATTTTATGTGTCGGACTTATAATGAAATAAACTTAAGGTCAAATGGTAGAAAGTGTTATATTGGAAAGTTCAGGGTAGAAATTGTCATTTCACTATAGTAGAAGGGGGTAAACTGTCATTTCACCAAACTTGAAGGATATAAATTGTAATTTTATAAACTTGAAGGATATAAATTGTAATTTTATAAAACTTGAAGGGTATAAGTTGTAAATATATAAAACTTGGGGGTATGAATTGTCATTTAATGATAGTTCAGGGGTAAATGTTGTCAGTATCTAAAACTTCAGGGTAAAAAGTGTAATATTTTATTTTATTACGAGAATATAATTATAACACTGAGATAACTCGGGAATTAATATAAAACCTTTACGAGACATGTCGGTACCAATTAACAAAACATAAATAAATCTTAATCACCAACTAATTTTTGAAGAGACTTCATGTTGTCTCACTCAAACATTTAATCCTTTCAAAATACGAATACTTAAACTCACAAATACTTGACATCATTCCCTAGGTTACGTGTCGGAGCAGTTTATTCGATAAACATCATTTGTTTTCCATCCAGATTACTTTATTACCAAGGTGAGTTCATAGTCCCACTATTTTATACGTGTTTCAAACTTGTGGGGAGATACATGCTACAAACCGAACACAAGTATTTTTTTGTATGCTATTTTGATCTGGTATTGCCTAAGTTGGCTTTGTTGCCACTAAAAGACCCTCATATCATGAGCCATTAATCACTTACGAGTGAACGCGAATATAGTGAATAGATCTATTGGCAGTTGACACCCCATTTGTGTTGCTGGATAAGTGACCAAATGCATTATATTTGAAAACTAAATAGGAAGTTGGCAAGCTGCTACTCGAGGGCATTATTACTTGCATTATTATTATAATGTTAGTAACTTACATTATAGTTCATTACTATGATGTCCCACTGTTAAGGTTTGCGTGTCATGAGACTTAGGGCAATATGTTGTGCTGCAATACTATTGTTTTACAACTATTTAACTTGTGTTCAACCTACTACTTGTTTATAAACACTGTGGATTCACTCAACCTTTGTGTTGACATTTTTAGCATGTTTTATCTCAGGTAACTGATGCATAACTTGGCACGGAGTGGCAGTGGGCTTTCTTATAAAAAGAGTGTCCATTTATGTTATCATTTAACGAATAAACTTTTATATGTATTTCAGAACTCCCGTTGGGATCTCTATTATGTAAACTCTGATTTAAATAATGAATGATAACCGTTTTATTTAAAAAACGCTCTTTCGAGTCGTTTTCTATGATTGTGACTGTGATACCAGGAGTAATACCCCAACTTATGATTCCGCTGCGTAACAGAAAAATGGGGGTGTTACAGATTGGTATCAGAGCCATGGTTATAGAGAACAAGGTATAAAACCTAAACTATAACCACTTTTTCTCAAACTTAAATAAAGCCCTCCGTGCCACTTCACCACTATAACTTTATTTATGCATGTTATGATAATTATTTAGTTACATGGTGAGATATTTATAATTATCGGGTTGTTACAGAGTCATGTCATCCCCTACTCCTCCTAACACTATCTTATCGGATTCTGAATCCACGGATTCACCAGTCCACTCCCCTGCACCCAGACGAGCTATATCAGATATGGAGTCGGATCCTTCAGAAGAGCCATCTGAGGACCCCCCGACGGCACCTGTTATATCTCTTTTTCCCGATGATCCGTATGTGCTTGCAAGGCAAAGGTTCCGTACTTTTGCTGATGCAGTGCCATCTGAGTCACCTACACCACCACACTTACCAGCTAAACGTAAGAAAGTTTGAGTTTTACAACCTTATGAACCCGAACCATTCATGAAACTATACCGTCATCCTAATGGTCCTGTAAAGAAGATTACACCACGAAAGAAGTTAGTTTCTATCCGACCACCACCATCATCCTCTTTACCAGATATTCCACCAGTTCGTCCTAAGAAAACCCGTGAGACTGCACGGAAAACGACACACCCTGTATCTACACAATCGTCACCTCCACCATCTCCACACCCGTACATGCTACCTACTCATGTACCACCATCACTTCCAACACCATCACCACCACCGTCACCATCACCCCCAGACTTCACTCCCCTATCTGTACCATTTGAGCTTAGTATTGAAGCAAGGGCTGCTATCGATCGATATAATGCTTTGGCACGATCACCCACTTCCGATCGCCCTATTCTACCATGAGTATTTGAAACTGGAGAAAGTTCTCAGGCGGCAGGGAATAGACAACCGACCATTTCCACCGTTATGGCACGTATGGACCGCCATGAGGAGCAGATTGATATGGCTTTAGGTCACCTAGAAGAATTGCCACTTGAACGTATCGAGTCAATGGAGTACAGATCCGAAAATATCATAGACAGGCAAGCCACAATACAGAAAGAATTAGGAACCCTGAAGAATGAATTGTAGGAAACTCGTAACCAGATTCATGAGCTAGGTGAACAGCACGGGCAAATGAGTCAAGATATACCACTATTGTACGCCAATGATCTGATGATGTCAGAAGCTATGGTAGAGCAGAGTAATGATATAGTAAGTGCTTACTCCAGGATTGCCGCACTAGAATCAATAGTCGTAGGAATTCAGGTTCAGAATCAGGAAAGGTTGCAGATCCTCCTCAACATGATTTCGGAGCTTAAGAGTCGCATTGGAGGCGCACCTGGCAATCATTAGATAGGATCTTTATCTAGCATCTTTTGTGATATATATATATATATATATCCCATCCACGGGGTGTGTGGCATAAATAATACGCTTGTATATGTTTTGTTATGTAACAAACTAAACAAGTTATTTATAGCTATGTGTGGTTGTGTTTTATTATACTATGATGTGTTATCATATTGATTGGTGTGAGCCAGCGTTGATCATTTTAGTATTTGGATTTGTTGTGACTTGGTGATTTTTACAAATTCAAATTAATGTGATGATGTTGTGACAATATTGTTGAGATTTCCACATATAATACCTTGTTATTTACATCATATTAATATAACATGGTTACAATGTAAAAATCTAAACATATATTTTTCTTGTGGTGTTAATAGAAATATGCCTCGTACAAGAAAAACAACTACGACTCCAGAACCAGCCATGCCCCAAGCTGCTATTCGAAAACCGATTGCTGACAGTGTGGCTGCAGCACTTGAAGATCAAGCAGCAACGATGGCCCGTTCTGGCAATGCCACCAGAAACAATGGAGAAAGTGAAGCTGCTACTGCACGTAAGTGCACATACAAGGATTTCATGAACTGTAAGCCAACCTATTTCAAAGGAACAGAAGGTGTGACTGATTTAGCTCGATGGTTTGAGCGCTCAGAAACTGTGTTCATGAGAAGTGGTTGCACTGATGATTGCAAGGTTACTTTTGCCACTGGAACACTTTTGGAGGATGCTTTGTCTTGGTGGAATGCTGCTGCCCGCACTATGGGTATGGAAGCAGCTTACCAGATCAGCTGGACAGATTTCAAGACAAAAATGCTCAAGAAATATTGTCCCCGTACTGAACTTAAGAAAATGGAAGATGAGTTTCACCAGCTGGCGGTGAAAGGGACAGACCTCAAGACATACAACAGGCGATTTCAGGAATTGGCTGTGTTGTGCCCAACCATGGTTCCTGATCTTGAAAAAGAATTGGAGAAGTATATCGAGGGACTTCCTCGGTGCATTGAGGGAGATGTTACAGCCTCCAAACCAAAGTCACTGGAAGAAGCCATTGAGTTTGCTCAAAGGCTAATGGATAGGGAAATCAAGTGTAAGTCCAACCAAGGAAGTAATGATCACAAGCGGAAGCTTGATGATAAAAGAACAACCCATCATCACAACAACCATTCCAACAACAACAACTACCACAACAACAATAACCGCAATTATCAACAAAGCCGCAACAACCACCACCAACAACAAAACCGCAGGCAGGAGACTGCCAAAGCTTATGCCGCTACACCGACTGAGGGAGGTGGCTATCTGGGAAAGAAACCACTGTGCAATCGATGCAAACTGCATCATGATGGGCAATGCACTGTTAAGTGCACCAAGTGTCAGAGAATAGGACATCAGACCAAAGACTGTAGAGCAACATGAGCAAATCTTCAGCCAGTCACTGTCACTTGCCACGGATGTGGTGAGAAGGGGCATTACAGAAACCGGTGCCCAAAACATAATGGAAACCAGAACAATGAGGCTCGTGGAAGAGTGTATGTTCTTGGAGACGGAAACGCACAGCAAAACCCGAACGTGGTCACGGGTATGTTTCCTCTCAACCAACATTTAGCTAAAGTATTATTTGACTCAGGAGCCGATAAAAGCTTTATATCTACCATTTTTGCTTCATTACTTAAACTCACTCCCACTGCCTTAGAAAACACATATGAAATTGAATTAGCCAATGGCCGACTAGTAGGCACCAATTCCATAATCCGAGGTTGCACTCTAACATTACTAAATCAACCTTTTAACATCGACCTTATGCCCATCGAACTCGGAAGTTTTGACGTTATCATTGGAATGGATTGGCTATCCAAGCATCACGCAAGAATCATATGTGATGAGAAAGTGGTTCATATTCCTTTTGAGGGTGAAACTTTGGTTATTCGGGGTAATCAAAGCAATACCCGATTAAGTATTATATCCTGTCTCAAAACTATGAAGTACATCGAGAAAGGATGCCACGCTTTCTTAGCCCATGTGACTGAGAAAAAGACAGAAGAGAAACAACTGGGGGATGTGCCAGTTGTAAGAGAATTTCCGGAAGTTTTTACCGAAGAATTGCCTGGACTTCCACCCGTTCGTCAGGTAGAATTCCAGATTGACTTGGTGCCAGGAGCAGCACCAGTAGCGAGAGCACCTTACCGTTTAGCCCCATCCGAGATGCAAGAACTATCCAACCAACTGCAAGAGTTACTGGATAGAGGTTTTATTCGACCAAGCTCTTCACCTTGGGGAGCTCCTGTCCTATTTGTCAAAAAGAAGGACGGATCTTTTAGGATGTGTATCGATTACCGTGAATTGAATAAACTTACGGTGAAGAATCGGTATCCATTACCAAGGATTGATGACTTGTTCGACCAGTTACAGGGTTCAAGTGTTTACTCCAAGATATATTTAAGATCGGGTTATCATCAGCTGCGTGTCAGGGAAGAAGATATTCCCAAGACAGCCTTCCGAACAAGATACGGTCACTATGAATTTCAGGTGATGCCATTTGGGTTAACCAATGCACCAGCCGTATTTATGGACCTCATGAACCGGGTATGCAAACCCTATTTGGACAAATTTGTGATCGTGTTCATTGATGATATTCTCATCTACTCACGAAGTGAAAGAGAACATGCAAAGCATTTAAGGACTATCTTGGGATTACTCAAGAAAGAACAATTGTACGCAAAATTTTCCAAGTGTGATTTTTGGATTCACACTGTACAATTTGTTGGCCATGTGATTGATCGTGACGGCATTCATGTGGATCCTTCCAAAATAGAGGCAGTCAAGAATTGGCCGACACCTACAACCCCTACTGAGGTGCGTCAATTTCTAGGACTTGCTGGCTATTATCGAAGATTTATAGAAGGATTCTCAAAGATTGATAAGGCATTAACGGAATTGACTCAAAAGAACAAGAATTATGTATGGGGAGAAAATCAAGAGAAAGCTTTCCAGCTGTTAAAGCAAAAGCTTTGTGAAGCTCTAATTTTAGCTTTGCCTGAAGGAAATGATGATTTTGTTGTCTACTGTGATGCATCGCACCAAGGTCTTGGTGCTGTGCTAATGCAAAAAGAGAAGGTGATTGCTTATGCCTCTCGACAGCTTAAGACTCGTGAGGAGAATTATACGACTCATGATCTCGAGCTAGGAGCAGTGGTGTTTGCCCTCAAGATTTGGAGACATTATTTATACGGCATGAAGTGTGTTGTGTACACTGATCATAAGAGTCTTCAGCATATTCTTGATCAAAAAGAATTAAACATGAGACAACGACGATGGTTAGAGTTGTTAAGTGACTACGACTGTGAAATTCGTTATCACCCTGGAAAAGCAAATGTAGTGGCAGATGCTTTGAGCAGGAAGGAGCGGATTAAGCCTCTACGAGTAAGAGCGTTAGTCATGACTATTAACTTAAATCTGCCGTCCCAAATTCTAAATGCATAAACAGAAGCAGTGAAAGAAGAAAATATTCAAGCTGAGAATTTGAGGGGTATGGATAAGGAATTTGAAGTTCGTTCTCACGGAACACATTGTATAAGGAATAGGAGTTGGTTACCACTTTTTGGTGATATAAGGAATGTGATTATGCACGAGTCCCATAAGTCAAAATATTCTATTCACCCTGGTTCTGAAAAGATGTACCAGGATCTCAAAAAGCTTTACTGGTGGCCAAATATGAAAGCTGACATATCTGAGTACGTCAGTAAATATTTGACATGTGCACGAGTTAAAGCAGAACATCAAAAGCCGTCTGGCTTGTTGACTCAACCAGAGATTCCTGAATGGAAATGGGAAAGAATAACTATGGATTTCATCACCAAGCTACCTAGGACGTCAAGCGGTTATGACACTATTTGGGTCATCGTTGATCGTCTTACGAAATCAGCGCATTTTCTTCCAATCAAGGAGACAGATGAAATAGAAAGTCTGGCACGATTATACTTGAAAGAAGTAGTCTCCCGACATGGAGTACCCATTTCTATTATCTCGGATCGAGATTCTCGTTTCACGTCTCAATTTTGGGATACGCTTCAGAAAGCTTTGGGTACTCAGTTGGATATGAGTACTGCTTATCACCCACAGACTGACGGACAAAGTGAACGTACTATTCAAACATTAGAAGATATGCTCCGGGCATGTGTAATAGATTTTGGTAAAGGATGGGATAGACATTTGCCTTTGGCAGAATTCTCATATAACAATAGTTACCATGCTAGTATCAAATCGGCACCATTTGAAGCCCTTTATGGACGAAAGTGTCGATCACCTGTTTGTTGGGCTGAAGTAGGAGAAGCTCAAGCCTAAATAACCGGACTGGAGATCATTCAAGAGACCACTGATAAGATAGTACAGATTCGACAACGTTTGCAAGCTGCACGAGATAGGCAAAAGAGTTATGCTGATGTAAGGAGAAAGCCTATGGAATTTGAAGTCGGTGACAGGGTAATGTTAAAAGTATCACCATGGAAAGGTATGGTTAGATTTGGTAAGCGAGGAAAGTTGAATCCCATATATATCGGACCATTCAAGATTCTAGAGAGAATCGGACCAGTAGCCTACAAACTAGAGCTTCCGGTAGAACTTAGTAATATACACCTTACTTTCCACGTTTCAAATCTGAAAAAGTGTCTATCAGACGAAACCCTTGTGATTCCCATGAGAGAGCTTTGTCTCAATGACAAACTCAATTTTGTGGAAGAACCTGTGGAGATTAAGGATAGAGAGATCAAACAATTGAAACGAAGCCGCATACCCATCGTTAAGGTGAGATGGAACTCCAAGAGAGGACCAGAATTTACTTGGGAGCGAGAAGATCAAATCCGAGCAACTTACCCACATCTTTTCACAAACCTATCAACCAACATAGATTGAATCTCGGGACGAGATTCCTTTCAACTGGGGGATACTGTAACCACTGGGAAAATTTCACCTTGTACTAAATAATTTCATGTGCTAATAAAATGATTATCCTTTTTCTACGTATATTTTTTTCTAACAATTATTATTAAGTGTGATATAACTCACAAACTTGATAAACGTGCTCCCACGTAGACCAACACCAACTTACTTATGTTTATTTCACATAAACATCCTTACATGTCAAGTATACAACATTACAACAACACATTTGCCACTTTACGTTAATTCGTTAACGTACGCTCACATTAAACATTTTCTACCCATTAGGGTTTCCGCTAAACCCTAAAACTAATGTAATACTAATATTAAGTATCAAAACCATGAAACTCCAAAGTATAATACTCTATAGTACAATGTACAAGATATCAAAGCACGAAAACCCTAATTTCACTTCAACTCCCGATATAAACCCTAACTTCATAAATCTATGATTTCATGTGAGAAAATCACAAACCCTAACTATTAGTAACATGTTTTATTCAAAACATAAGGGTACAAGTCTTTCAAGCTCGGGTACAAGTTAGTAATGCATAGGAGTATAATAATGATTTAAATACATTATAAACTTCAGTGTATCTACTCTAAAGCACATAAAACAAGGTCCTTATGCACCAAAACTTAAACTTAATATTTTTACAACATTTAAACTAAAATGTACAAGTCTCTAAACCTAATGTACAACTACCTTATGCATAAAGACCTAGAAACCCTACAAATCCTTACTTTAACCTAACTAAAACTAACCAAAACCTATGTAAACCTAATAAAAACCATAGAAATATGTTTTCTACATTTATAAACCTTAAGTGCAACTCACTCTAGCTCATGGTACAAACCCTATTAGCACAAATCAATTTCTTTTGTTTTCTACACTATGTCGACCTAAAACCTAAACCTAAACAAACCCTAGTTTGATTCTAACCACACTTCTCTTAAACTAAACCCTAACCAAAGGTCACTACACTTCCTAGCCTAAGTACAATACACTAAAGCCTATGTACAACCCACCTAAAGCACCATTCGATCCAACACCAACTATGTAGTTCGATTAGAACTAGAAACCAAACTAGAATTGTACCATGAGATCAAGCTTCTCTTAGAAGCCATAAACCTTCACCCTACACTTGTCATATCTATTTTCAAACCTAGGTCAAAAATTTCAAGCTTATCATGTGCATAAGCTTTCCATAAGCTTCTATGCATCGAACCTAGACCATTTTGGTCATGTAATCCCCAACAAAATCTGTACTAAGCTTCCTTGTGTCCTCAAAACTCATAACAAGCCCTAACAAGTGGCCTTGGTGCATTTATTGAACCCTAGCCAAGCTCTCTATAAATAGCGAGGCCCCTCCTCCCCTCTTTCTCCATCCCTCACTCAAAACAACAACCCACTCACTCACTCATACATCTACTGATCTTAGAAGTGCCTTAGAAGAGATAGGAACAAGTGGGATAGGAGCTTGAAGCTTGGGAAGCTTTGGTTCTTGTTGAAGCTCAATATAGTCGAACCTTTCCACCATCAATTTCTGTAAGTTCCAGCCTTTCTAATCTCTTTAGTTCATGTTAATACTTCATTTTAGTAAGCTTGAATCAAATATTAAACCAACACAAACATTTCTTTTCTTCTTCTCTTTTTCTGTTTTGGTCGAGCAGACAACAGACAACTATATGAGTTGTTTTGCGAACAACAAATCAAGGAACCTTAAATCTTGTTTAATGTTTACTTATCTATGCTTAAATACATGTTTCTATACTAAGAATACTGAGTTGGAAGTTTAAAAGTCGAAAACTAAAAACCTTGTTATAACAGAAATATGTCGAGACATGTTTCTGTGAGGTCAACTTCGGTCACTATTTACCCATATCAAACGAGCTCTTTAAATTTCGAAACCTGGAGGATTTGAAGACCTCATGGCATAGATTAACCTGGAACAAACACTTTTCATTTTCGTTGAAAGGCCTCGTTTTTATCGAGCCATACTTTTGGCCTATTACTTGCTAAAAATAACTAAAATACTTAGTTTAACTTACTAAAAATAAGTTTCAAACGCCCAACTTCAGAGATTTATTGTGACTTAACTATAACAAATCACGACCTCTAGTTTGAACCTATAGATAGACCATGTGACAAACTATTGAAAAGATTGAAAACGTAGTAAAAACATTTCAATGCCTCGCCTTTATTCACCCTTGAATTTGGCCTTGTCGAGTACTATATAAACATATATTTTTAATTATTTTGAACTAATAAGCTGGAAATATAAGCTGATAAGCTACGTAAAACATATTCGTAAACTTATTTTAACATATGTATAAGAGTCGTAGAAAGTCGTGCCTTTTTCCTAAGCTAAAAGTGCGTTTTCGTATAAAAAGGACTTCGGGTGAAAGGTTATTTTTGCATGAAGGGTATTTTATGTCAAAACTCTAAACTAATTTTATGAGTCGGACTTAAAATGAAATAAACTTAAGGTCAAATGGTAGAAAGTGTTATATTGGAAAGTTCAGGGTAGAAATTATCATTTCACTATAGTAGAAGGGGGTAAACTGTCATTTCACCAAACTTGAAGGATATAAATTGTAATTTTATAAAACTTGAAGGATATAAATTGTAATTTTATAAAACTTGAAGGGTATAAGTTGTAAATATATAAAACTTGGGGGTATGAATTGTCATTTAATGATAGTTCAGGGGTAAATGTTGTCAATATCTAAAACTTCAGGGTAAAAAGCGTAATATTTTATTTTATTACGAGAATATAATTATAACACTGAGATAACTCGGGAATTAATATAAAACCTTTATGAGACATGTCGGTACCAATTAACAAAACATAAATAAATCTTAATCACCAACTAATTTTTGAAGAGACTTCATGTTGTCTCACTCAAACATTTAATCCTTTCAAAATATGAATACTTAAACTCACAAATACTTGACATCATTCCCTAGGTTACGTGTCGGAGCAGTTTATTCGATAAACATCATTTGTTTTCCATCCAGATTACTTTATCACCAAGGTGAGTTCATAGTCCCACTATTTTATACGTTTTTCAAACTTGTGGGGAGATACATGCTACAAACTGAACACAAGTATTTTTCTGTATGCTATCCTGATCTGGTATTGCCTAAGTTAGCTTTGTTGCCACTAAAAGACCCTCATATCATGAGCCATTAATCACTTACGAGTGAACGCGAATATAGTGAATAGATCTATTGGCAGTTGACGCCCCATTTGTGTTACTGGATAAGTGACCAAATGCATTATATTTGAAAACTAAATAGGAAGTTGGCAAGCTCCTACTCGAGGGCATTATTACTTGCATTATTATTATAATGTTAGTAACTTACATTATAGTTCATTACTATGATGTCCCACTGTTAAGGTTTGCGTGTCATGAGACTTAGGGCAATATGATGTGCTGCAATACTATTGTTTTACAACTATTTAACTTGTGTTCAACCTACTACTTGTTTATAAACACTGTGGATTCACTCAACCTTTGTGTTGACATTTTTAGCATGTTTTATCTCAGGTAACTGATGCATAACTTGGCACGGAGTGGCAGTGGGCTTTCTTATAAAAAGAGTGTCCATTTATGTTATCATTCAACGAATAAACTTTTATATGTATTTCAGAACTCCCGTTGGGACCTCTATTATGTAAACTCTGATTTAAATAATGAATGATAACCGTTTTATTTAAAAAACGTCTCTTTCGAGTTGTTTTCTATGATTGTGACTGTGATACCAGGAGTAATACCCCAACTTATGATTCCGCTGTGTAACAGAAAAATGGGGGTGTTATAGTAATGCATCTCTTTTAGTTAATGAAAGTTTAATTTTCAGTAAAAAAAATATTTGCTTATTGCCTTTCAGCTTATTCCAATGCTTATTACCTTTTCATTTAAGCTTATTTAGTTTATATCATACTATATTATAAAGCATGAAAGCCCACTATTAATATAAATACTTAATATTAAGCATTACAACTTCTAAAGTTAAAAGTACAACAATTAATGCTACTTATATAAATTCTTCTCATATTTAATTCTAACATAAAATTAATACTAACATTAAATACAATAAATAAATCATTATGTACATTAAATACAATTAATTAACTGGTCAATAAATATAATTAATGCACTTATTAAAACACCACTTACATAAGAAATATAAATTATTAAGCATATTGTACAATCAACTTAAACACAATTCCTGCATTAAATGTCACTAATACAAATAATAAAGCATATTATACAAATATTCAAGTCCGAACGGGAAATGGGCCAAATGAGCTCGAGCCCGAACGGGCACGGGTCAAACGGGCTCGAGCCCGAACGAACACGAGCTAAACGAAATTTTTGATATCCGTAAATTTATTGTCAAAAAGAAAATAATAAACTAAAATATGTTCACATATTGTAAAACCAAGCAAACTACTAAACAAACAAAAATAAATAGTAAATAAAATAATACAAACTAAGCAAAATTTCATCAAACTTTTGCTATAAAAAACTAATCAGTAAAGCTATTGCCAAAAACGTACAAATAAAATATATTATTAGCCGTAAAAATTAAATTACAGGGTGCTCACAGCTACATCGCGCGGAGACCCTGCTAGTATAGCTTAATATATCAATTCCTTTCAATGTCTTAGCTCTAAAAATATGTTTTTAATCAAAAAACTCAAACATCTCCCCTTTAAGGGAGTGTTTGGCACAAACAATATTTTTTTTTAATAAAACCATTTTTGACCCTTTTGCCAAATTCAATCAGGTTTCTTTAATAGTTTCTAGTTGTTTTGAACTAAGTACTTGCATTTCCAAATAGTTTGACAGGTTATTTGTTGTTTTCCAAAAAAAAAAGAAAAGAAAAAGAAAAAAAAAATCCTTTCCAACTGTTTTATATAAAAGCTAGGATAGATTAATGTTTTAGGCTTTGTAATTGCTTCATTTGCTGTATTTTAGCTCCCCTTAGGATAATATACTTGTTAGTTGACTTCTCAAGTCAAAAGCTCACCTTTTGCCCCATATCTTCCTGCATCAGTTGCATAACAGTCTCATAGGGCATTTTTGGCTCAACTTATAGGTCAGTTAGAGTAGCCATAAGTTCTTCATTTTAGATTCACAGGTAATTAGTAGTCTAATCTTAATCTGCATTGGCTTATTTTGAACTTTGGAATGCTTTTGTTTGCTTATTGATGACCACTATCTAGCTACTTAAACCATAGCAGGCCGGCAATTTATATTGCCCTAATCCACTAGTGGTTTTGATTTTTAGTTCTTTCCATACAAGTGCTTATCCCCTAAAAAATTTGTACATACATTCTTTGGTAGCCCATGTATATGCTTATAATTTTTTTTTTATTTTTTTTTAATTTTTCTAAAAGCTTTTAGGAAGCTGCTAATTAGGACTAGGGGTATTTGGGACTGAATCTATTTTCATTACTCAGTTAGGATTAATTCTTGTGGTTAGTTTAAAATAGCTTACCCTAGATTGCTCATTAGCTTAGGATAGCTCAACTAGATGGCATCTAGGTCCCCTTAGATTAAGTCAACTTTAGTTTAGCTTGCTGTCTTCTTTGTGTAACCTTTTAAGTTTTAAAATTTTCCTTAGTTGAAGCTTTAGCCTAAAATTGGTACTTCCCCCTTAAGTTTTGAGCTTATATTTGATGTTTAAAAAATGTTTCAGTTATAAAAATCTTTACTTTCATGAGTTTAATTAGTTTGTAAAAGAAAAAAAATTGAAAAAAAAATGTTTTAGCAAAAAGTGCCCAAAGAGAATCGAACCTAGGACCAATTGCTCAGACACACCAACACCCCGTAACCATATGTGCTAAGTAGTATATCTTGTTAAAATCCTTCTAGTTTAATATTTAGTTAGTCTTTTCTGTTTTGCTAATTAAAATTGTCAGCTTTTAATCTGCTTATTTCCCTGCTTATTTTTGTCGCTTATTTCAACTTTTTATTTTTTCTAGCTTATTTATTGCATATTAGACTTTTCCAAAAAATTTCATAATATTCTAAATTGTTTTACTATTTTTCTCGCATTTATTTTATTATTTTAGTTTATAATTCATAAAAAAATATTAGAAAGTCAAAAAAATAATTTTCTTTTTTCAAAAATTTTCTTTTACCATTTAGAAAGTAGAAAAGTAATTTTCATACCCGTAGGATTAGCATAGCTTAAAAATCAAGTTTTATTTCGCGCACTTACTTTTTTTAAATTAACTTTTACATTTTTTAAACCTTCTGATTATCATTCTCGTAGTATTTTAAGTAATTTTTTAAGTTTTGTTTGTCATTCCTTGTTTGTGTTATATTTTAGTTGCGTTTATTTTACTTCTCGTTCTATATTTGTAATTTTCAGTAGTTGTAAAGTTTCATAATACCAAATAATCAAAATTCAATCCTTACAAGCATTTTAATCTTCAATCTTACACGATATCCTCAATTCACACCTCGTTGGGACACGACCCGGGGAATCACTTGCCCGGTATCACATATATATATTGTAGTAACAAATTTTGCAACTTAACCTTTTAACAAAGGTTGACTAGTGAATTCTCCTCACGTATTTTGTATTTATTTGATATACACCTCAAACGTATTCAAATTTTGGCGCCACTGTCGGGGAGGTTGTGTTGCGACAATATCGTTAAGGTTTTAACGATTAGTGACTTGTAGATCCTTTGTCAAGAAGTTATCGCTTTCAAAAAAAAATATAAAACACAAAAATATTTTCCTTTTCTTGTGTGTGTGTGTGTGTATATATATATATATATATATATATATATATATATATGTAAGATATTATCGAGAAACATTCGACAGAATACCTACCAACTGGGGGTATGACCATAATAAATTCCCAAACAAAAGATAAAAACTTGCCTTTGTATCCCTTGTGAAATCGGTTCACTTTTGATTGATAAAAGAGACGTTCTAGCTAGGTTCTGACACTAAATTTTGAACCGAAGAAGAAAGGGTACTTAAGCGGTATTTATTGCTCACTTTTGTTCTCCCGCCACTCTGAGCATTTTTCATTCAAAGTAAACATTCACTTGTGATTATTGGTTTAAGTTCCCTGTGTTTTTTATTTGGTCTCGTTTTAATTGATTTGTTTTTCGAAAAAACTAAAAATATTTTCTTTTATTTTTCTTCTCTTACCCTCATACCTATTTAATTATATCTTCTTATCCCTCTTAAATATTTAATTCTAGTTTCTCATCGCTCGTTAATGTTTAATTCTTATGTTATCACTCGACTATCACTGTTTTCATTGTAAAGGTCCAGTGGATGATAATCATCGTTGTTACAAGTGTGCGTGTGGGCGGTGTGGAAGTAATATTAGAGACGGATTTTGTAATTAGTGCAAATCATACACTAATCCAAATCCAAATTCTTTCAAGGATTCTCAAAGTCCTTCCGACTACCCTCCACAACTCCAGCTATCTTCATTTGATCAACATAATTGCTTTAATTGTGGGGATCCTTTAGGAGATGGCTCACTTTGTAAACGATGTTTTTGCAAGGAATGTGGGTTTACCCATGAACTTTGTAGTTGTTGCACTTCTGAAACCGAAAATACATTCGCTTGTCCAAAATTTCAAAACGATTTCAAGCACCCTCCCAGAATTCATTTGAACAAGAACCCTGCTATCAAGATGTCAATGAAAAATCGTTCGAAATACGCCGAGTTTTTCTTGTGCAAATTGTGGGGGTCCTGATGATGATTATCAATGTCAACCGTGGAATCAAGAACCTAATCTTTGTTATGATCTACCCGGTTTTGACAATGTCCAACCCCCACAGTGTTCCGTCATTCATCAATATCCTCATGAAAAATCTTAGGGAGACTTGCTAGCCGAAGAACGAGCAGCTCGCAATGAAAAATCTGTTGCAGAATTATTGGCGATTGAGCAAGCTGCTAAAAGACGTTCCCAATTTCTCAAGGCTGCCATTTTCGATGAGGATGATAAGGATACTATTCAAATGAAGGAATATTTATGAGAATTCGTCAGCTGCAATTACTGCCGTCCAGAAAAGGCAAGAAAACAAGAGTATTGCAGAATTGTTAGCGGAAGAACAGATGGAACGTATAAAAGCCATTTATGCTAGAAATAATGTTGAGGAGGACGATGATGAGAGTGTTATTCCTTAGAATGATATTATTTCTCAACTCCCTCAGTCTATTGCAATCACATCCATCTTACCGACTATGGATCCAAGGACTCTCTAATTATGGGGGATGAGCATATTAGCGCTATTTCTGAAAAGGAAGCGGGCGAATTCATAAATTCTAGTGTTGAGAACCTTTTTCCAACCCCAAGTGAGTATGTGGATATATCTGTTAGTGCAAATATTACGATATTTAATCTATACAGTCTCGTTTGTTTTGATTGATGACAAACGTATAACTTGATACATAACGTAAAATGTACAAGTTACTTGTAATCATACTTTGTCTCAACAAACATTCAACACCTCTCAACGTCTCGAGTCATCGTATGCTACAACACAGGTTCGTACATGTTTGTTATGTAGCATTATGATCAAACCCCTTGACCAACCATTTAGAATGACTAAAATACTTTAGGAGTCTTTAAGTATTTTAGGTGTCAAAGTACAATTTAGGTGTTAAATAGAATAAGTGCCACATTAGGTGTCTAGATAATATTAGTAAGTGTACAATATATAAAAATGTGTCTTATAACAACATAAGTACATAAAACATTTTTAGTAACTTACTAAATATTATATAGCTAGCTAATATATTTTTTATACAAGTAATTTACCTTTTTAAGTTAATATATACATTTGTCTAAATGTATTTTTCATAAAATGGAAAACTATATTTGGAAATTATCTTTGTCAAATATCATTTAAGATGTGTCATAGATTGTAGTTGACTTGGAAACATCTTTAGAAAATAACTTGGTCAAAGAACTTGTAAGATGTGTCATAGTCCTTGTAAGTTGACAAGTAACATATATGTCTTGTCTTGTCAACATTTAGTTTCAAGTATATGCATATGTCTTGTCAATGTTGACTCTAATAGTAATCCATGGTTTTGGAACATGGTATATAGAACATGGTTTTGGAAAACTTCTTGTTTTTGTTTTGCCTATAAATAGAAGTTTATGTTTTTCTTAGAAATGTGATGAAAAGATGAAATAAACACACACACATAGATAAGTAGGAAACCATGTAGACCACCCTTTCAATAATGATCATAATGCTTCTAACATTCATCTTTGTTGTAAGCATATCATACTTCATGATCCTCCAAGAAGGTTACAAGATCTTGAAGTCATCATTCATTGAAGCATTCCAACATATGAAGATTCAAGGGCACTTGACATCCTCAATGGTTGAAGACTTCTTATTCAAGAAGTTCATGTAGATTAGGCATGCATATCCATTAGACTTTTATGTCTTGGATCATCATTGTAACATAACAATATAGATTAGATGGTTTATGTGTTTGTGCCATAAAACACAAGGTTTTTATGTTGGGCCACAAAACATAGCGGGAGTGGTTGTACCCTTGGTAAAGAACTCGACATCTAGCTTAGTGTCGGTAAAAGTGTAAGCGACGAACGGGAGTGGTTGTACCCATGTAAAAGAACTCGACATCTAGCTTAGTGTCGGTAAAAGTGTAAGCGACGAACGGGAGTGGTTGTACCCTTGTAAAAGAACTCGACATCTAGCTTAGTGTCGGTAAAAGTGTAAGCGACGATTGTAAGGTTTTCTCCGCCGAAAAGGGAGGTTGTTGATCTAGTGAAGTAACTCTCGAGTTGGGTACTCGAGGAGTGGAGTAGGGCGGAGAGGAGATCCGTGACCGAACCACTATAAATCCTCGTGTTCGGTTTGCACTTTCCTTTTACTTATTGCCTTACTTTAATGTTTGCATTATGTGATTGTTTGTGTTGTGACTTGTTGATTGTACTTGTGTGATAACATGTTTTAAGTGATGTTAGTCATAAACTACAAGTAACATCTTTTATATTAGAACAAGCTAAAAATGGACATTTGATACAACAAGAAATAAAGTTTTTAAACGGTAACGTATTCACCCCCCCCCCCCTCTACGTTTTCACAATATCCTATAGTGAATATGAGTGGTCATATTGTGATGATCATCCTCTTCACATTTCTGAGGATACTTCCGGGATTTTCTCTAACCCTCTTTTCAAATTCAACGATGATTTTTCCTCTAGTTATGACGAATCACTTTCGGATGAGGACGTTCCAAATGAAAGTATCAAAGTCTTTTCAAATTCTCTTTTTGAATTTGATGACGAGTACTTTTCTATCAACGTAAATCCTCTTTTTGATGAATTGTTAGAGAACGATGAGATCAAGGACTCTATTGTTTCTAAACTTATTGATACGATCTTGATTACTAATCCCGAGATTCATAAGGACATACTTTCTCCGACATATGTGACATTTCCCTTTGAGGATCTCCATTATATTGACTTTACATATGTCGTCCGAGCTTTTCTACCTTTCTTCACCTATACGGTGACTTGTCCTTTACTTCTCTCCTTTGGAAGTGAGGACACAATTTTTGACCCAGGTGATGAGGCGAAAAATGAACCACTTTTAGGGGGTCATTTAAGCCCGAAATTGAATTTATTTTATCAAATATTTCCCTAAATCATTCCTTTTGTGATTTTAGGTACTTTGGGAGTGAATTCTGGAAAAGGAAGCAATTCAGACGTTTTTGGAGCATAAAAGTGAAAAAAACGGCAAAGACTTAATTTTCCATGCTGAGAACAGTACCTGACGGCATTAAGAAGAAAATCATGACGGCGTCAAGAGTAAAATCCATGACGACCCAGTGAAAACCTGAAGGCGTCACAACAAGGGCGTCAAGACTATTTTTGGTGACGACCTACAATTGGAGTATACATGACGGCGTCAGACCCAGATCTAGACAGTCCGAGAAACTATTTGGCGGCGAGATGACGGCGTCAGAATTTTGTTCTTGACGCCGTCACCTATCCGAATCTATATATAGTTTTCTATTTTTCTTTCATTAAAGAGGAACTTGTGTGGAGAATACTAGGGCCGAACTTTGTAAACCCTAGGTCATATTTTACAGTATTTTTCAAGGGTTTTCACCCCTTGAATCCTTTCATGTTCAATTGAGATAAGTCTTTTTTTCAATTCAATCAATATGTCTATGTGTTGTTTGAATATATCTTATGCTTGTCTTGATTTCAACATGCTAGGCTAGATCTATCATGTGTTTGGTTAGATGTAATGAAACCTAGATGTTAATTATATGTTGATTACCTGTTTATGGTTGTAATGGATGAATGATTTCTATGTTAGGCTTAAGAAAACTGGCAGATCTCCATTGTGTAACATGCTTGAACGTCTTAGGAAATATGAACCGATGTGTACTAGGTTTTATTGGTTGTATTTAATGCATGAGCAAATTCTAGTGATCCCATGTTAGGAGCTTCTTAGCCGGCTCGACATAGGAGTTAAGTAGGCGCTCATAGGATTGGGGAAGTAAGTACGCCGCCCCATGAATGGTATTAAGGAATACAATGCGTCATCCACGCAACTGTTACAAGTAATTAACATTTAAAAGATATCTAGGGAGTAGTGAAATCTAAGTAAACACAATTCTCCCACATATTTCTCACACCTTTAGTTAATTTAGTTTTATTTTCATTTTAGTATTTTATTTTGATTGCATCTTTAGTATTAGGTTAGTTGACTAGCAACTAATTCCGTCCAACTCCTTCAAAACCGAGATTTTTACTTGCTTTCATAAAAATATAAAAATACAAAAAGAATCATCCCTCATCTCTAGACCTAGTCTTTAGGTTTTCTAATCCTAGCGACACTATTCCTAGCTGAACGATCAATCCCCCGGTACTTGTCATTATACTATACTACATCGATCAGGTACACTGCCTGGTGGAGGTTATAAGCTTCTCGAGATCCCTCGAGAGGTAAAGCCTGGTGCAATCCCTACGCATCAAGTTTTTGGCGCCGCATCCCGGGAAATAGTTATTGTCTAGGTTAGAATCTCTTTTTATTAGGTATACTTGCTAGATTCCTTTCTAGTAAGATTTTATTTTTATTTTTAGGTTCTCTTTAGTCTATCTTATTTCTTCGTGTTTTTGTTCGTAAGTCTTCGCCATCCGACATTATGGACGATGGTAAAATCTTTGAACCCATCATCCCACCACAACAAAACCCACCACTAGATAACCAACCTCTTAGGCCCCGAACCCTAGGAGAGTACTCCCGACCTAGCCACCAAGGCTATCAAAACACTATTGAGCTCACCGGAGCCAATGTGACCCCCTTGCGATCCGACACCATCCGGTTGGTGCAAAGCGGATGTACATTCCATGGACTTCATTCCGAAGATCCAAATCAACATCTTAAGGACTTCCTTAAAATCGTAGATTCTATAGACCTTGATGTTACAACTAGAGAGTCAACCCGATTACGCCTATTCCAATTCTCTCTACGTGATGAAGCTAGTCAATGGCTTGAACGTTTACCCGCGGGATCCATCACCTCATGGGATGATCTCACCACTCGTTTCCTTGCTCAATTTTTCCCACCGGGGAGAACTACCAAGCTTAGAAATGACATCTTGATGTTCCAACAACGTCAAAATGAAACTCTATACGAAGCATGGACTCGTTTCAAGGACTTACTCCAAAAAGTCCCTCCTCATGGCATAGATCTTTGGCTCCAAGTCCAAATCTTTTATGACCATATCGATCTCTCCACAAGGCGAGCCATTGACCAATCGGCCGGTGGTAAGCTACGTGATCTAAGTGCGGAACAATCATGGGAACTCATAGAAGATCTTGCTCTCTATGACAACGAAAGTTGGAATGATCCCCGTGATTTGAACAAAACGGTCAAGGCAATATCTTTGCCTTCAAAAAATTCTAGCACTTCCGACCATAGGATCATGGAACTTGAGGACAAAGTCAAGTATCTCATGAAATCTTACGAAGCTCCTAAGCCTTCAAGCCAAGTGAACAAAATCACATCTTCATGCGAATTATGTAGTGGTCCCCATGACACTCGTGATTGTGTGGAACTCCCCGAAACAGCTTTTGCGGACTACGCATCCTCGCGTACCGACGAAGCGGGAGATAAGTGGTATACTTTCAAACCCGAGCCAACCCCTTATGGTGATTCCTACAACCCCTCTTGGAAAAATCATCCAAACCTTAGGTGGAAACAAAACCAAGCCAATTCTTCCAATCCGCCTAATCGTTACCAACCAAACGGTCCACCCCCTAACCGTACTTTCAACAACAATCCTTCTAACAACTATGGTAGTACCAACAATCTTTAAGGATTGATGTCCAAGTTTATGGCATCTCAAGAAGCTCGCATATCTAAGTTTGAAGCCGATTTCAAACAAAAGCAAAGCGAGATGACCACCAAAATTGACACATTGTTGAAAGTTCTCAATGACCCAGAAATGGGAGCACTCCCAAGCGACACGGTCAAGAATCCGAAACTAAACGTTAATAAAAAATGTATTGTGGGATTGGTTCCTTAAAATCACGAAAAGAGTATTTAGAATATGAAGTCTTTGAGGATGTAATGGATAATGGAAAAATAGTAAAGAAGCAATTTGCAGTTTGGTTCAGAAAGGGTGATTTGCATGAAGAATGTGATATTAGATGTATATGTCGTTTATTATAGTTTAGGGGAATGTTGTGTAGGCATGCACTTACAGTACTCACCAATTAGAATATATTTTTTAGTTCCAAATAAATACATTTACTAAGATGGAGAAAAGATGTTAAGAGAAGACATACTAAGGCTAAAGTAAGTTATTGTAATTGGGTTGTCTCGGATGTTGGGCGTCGTTATGACAAAATGTGTGATGCTTTTTCTGAAGTTGCGGACTTGGCATCAGAGCTAGACGAAAAATGTAGTCTTGTTGATGATCGAGTCAATGAATTGAAGAGTGAAATTTTGTGTGGAAAAACTAGCACTAGTAGCCCCATGTGTACACCACATATGAGTGCTCCTACCAAGGATAAAGATAAGATCCTTAATCCTATAACAGGGACTGGAAAAGGTTGTCCTGTGGGTAGAATCAAGTCCATATCTGAGAAAATCATTACAAAAACCCAGAAAAAGAAAAAGGTATTCCTATTGAACAATTTATTCTTGTAAAAAAGTTAATAAATATGTTTGTCCTTTTCATTTTTTTGCTTATTGGACTGTAGAAATTCCAAGATACTGATAATATTGGAGCCGAGGGTAATGAAACAACGAAGAAATGTTCTAAGAAGGCAAAAGAGGTATTAGGATATGTGTTACTATTGTGTTCATATGCTTGACCATGTCTACAATGGTTTGTTGTTTTGATTGCATGAAAATAAAGACTACTTTGTTCCAAGTGATATAAATCTAATAAATGGCCTATTATGTGAAAGGATTGAGATTCACTCAAATTGATATCATGTTCTCTCAAAATCATGAAGAAAATTGAGTTCTTCAGTAAGCCCCATTGTTTTGTTTATGAAAGAACATTATTATTGGTCATGTTCATATCAATTTAAGAGGATCTCAATCCTATATGAGAAACGTCTCTCTGGTGAGCTGTTAGATATTGAAATAACATTAAAGCCACGCATCATGACCTTTCTTTAACTGAAGTAACAAATATAAAACCTAATCAGAAACATGTTCAATATGACATTCGAAAATTCAAGTGTCACGTTCTCATTGTCTAATATTCTCTTTTATCATCTGATCGTTTTTTTTGTTTTTGTTTTTTTTCCTCCTCACTCAATGATAATTTTTTATATATATTAACGTCTTATTTGGAGCAAATTGACAACGAGCATTGCAGATTCTGCATCAAAAATACCATAGAGATGTCATTATTGCATCCAATAAAAGTAAAAACATTTTACTTAGGGTTGATCTTTGATGCCTTTAATTTTTGTCACAGCCTCCGAATCTTGAGGACAACCCGGTTGATAACTCATACACATGTTTAAGAGTGATTAAGAAGTTTAAAACAAAATATATCGTTGTACACTTGTACGAATCGAACTCAAATCATATAACGTTGGATGTAGTGGTGACCGTCAACACCACCGTCAACTCAACGCCACATCAACTTTTCAACATCAACAACATAGTGTGATAACACAACCAACTTCACCGCTCCAACATATCCCACCTATACACACATGTTCTCCATAAAACCAATTAAACAACTCACAAACACACACAACCTACTTCCGCAACTCGGTCGATGGATCGACCTACTTGTGCCTTTTCTTCTCCACCGACACGTGGGTCGTGCTTGAGTGTTTTAGTGTTTAAAGCGTCCTTTGAATGCAAACAAGGCCTTAGACGCGTTCTTCTTCTTCTATAACACATAGTCTGACGTGATGAGGTCCTCAATTGCTGTTTCAAGTGTATAAACCATAAGCAATTGTAAGTTTCTCTATTTCTACATTTCGGGGCATGCATTCAACAGTTAAAATTATGAGGAAAATTCAAATGCATACTCTTATTTTGGTGCATACCAATGGATAAATCCCTACCATCCATCTAGTTTGATCTAATGGTGGGGATTAACCTAAGATTTAAATAGGGAAACATAAGTCCATGTTTTTTGTTTCTTTTTTCTTTGTCTTCTTGGCTTTTTTATTATTCTTTTTTTTCTTTCTTTATTTCCTTTTTTTTTCTTTCTTTTTTTTTTGTGCCTTTTTTTTCACGCTACATAGTTTTTGTTTTTTCTCTTTTTTTTTCTTTTTTTTTGTTTTTTTTGTGTCTTTTTTGTACACGCTACTTTTTTTTATTTTTTTTTCTTTTCTTTCGTTCTAATTCACGTTTTTTTCCTAATAAATGTTTTTTTCGCTTTAATACATTTTCGTCTGTTTTCATATGTTTTTGTTTGTTTTCGTACGTTTTCGCCCGTTTTCATATACTTTCGCCCGTTTTCTTATGTTTTCGTCCGTTATTATCCGTTTTCATACGTTTTCATCCGCTTTCTTACGTTTTCGCCTGTTAACGTCTGTTTTCATATGCTTTCTTACATTTTCGTTCGTTTTCATACGTTTTCGTCAGTTTACATACGTTTTCATTCGTCTTAATACATTTTCGTCCGTTTTCTTTCGTTTTCGTCCATTTTTCATACGTCTTCGTCTGTTTTCAGACGTGTTTTTACACTTTCATACGTTTTTGTTCGTTTTCATACATATTAGTCCGTTTTCTTACGTTTTCGTTCGTTTTCATATGTTTTCGTTCGTATTCATCCGTTTTCTTTCGTTTTCGTTTATTTTTCAAACGTTTTTGTCCTTTTCATACATGTTTTTACTCTTTCATACATTTTCTTCCGTTTTTATACATTTTCGTTCGTTTCTTACGTTCTTGTCCGTTTTTTCATTCGTTTTCGTTCGTTTTTAAATGTTTTTGGCAATTTTCAGACGTTTATATGTTTCTAAATATTACAAATGATATTCTGAATATGACAAATGATATTCTGTGATATTCTAAATGTCACAAGTTATATTCTGAATATCACAAGTGATATTTTGTGATATTCAGAATATCACAAGTGATATTTTGAATATCACAAGTGATATTCTGAATATCACAAGTGATTTTATGTGATATGGAGAATGTCACAAGTGATACTATAAGTACCACAAATGATATTCTGGATATTATAAGTAATATTCTGTGATATTCAAAGTATCAAAAGTGATATTCTGAATATTATAAGTGATTTTCTGAATTTGACAAGTGATTTTCAACAAATGTTTTTTAACATGAAAATCACAAGTGATATTCAGAAACTCACAAGTGATAGATATTCAGAAAATCACAAGTGATATTTAGAATATCACTATTGATATTCAGAAAAATACAAGTGATATTCTGAATATCATTTGTGATATTCGGAAACGTATAAAAACGAACGAAAACATAAAAAAATGGACTAATACGTATGAAAACGGACGAAAACAGAAGAAAACACAGAAAATCACTTGTGAATATCACAAGTAATATTCTAAATATCACAAGTTATATTCTGAATATCACAAGTGATATTCTGAATGTTACAAATGATTTTCTGTGATATGGAGAATATCACAACTGATACTATGAGTACCACAAATGATATTCAGGATATTATAAGTAATATTCTATTATATACAAAATATCACAAGTGATATTCTGAATATCATAAGTAATTTTCTGAATTTGACAAGTGATTTTCAACAAATGTTTTGTAAAATGAAAATCACAAGTGATATTCAGAAAATCACAAGTGATAGATATTCATAAAATCACAAGTGATATTTAGAATATCACCATTGATATTCATAAAAACACAAGTGATATTCTGAATATCATTTATGATATTCGGAAAAGTATAAAAACGGACGAAAACGTAAAAAAATGGACTAATACGTATGAAAATGGATGAAGTATTAAAACAGACGAAAACATAAGAAATCACAAGTGCTATTCATAATATCACAAGTGATATTCAGAAAATCACAAGTGATATTCTAGAACCACTGAATATCACTTGTGATATTCAGAAAATCACAAGTGCTATTCATAATATCACAAGTGATATTCAGAAAATCACAAGTGATATTCTAGAACCACTGAGTATCACTTGTGGTATTCAGAAACGTAAGAAAATGGACGAAAATATAAGAAAATGGACGAATACCTATGAAAACAGACAAAAACGTATAAAAACATAAAAACACGTATGAAAACGTATGAAAAATGGACGAAAATGAAAGATTACGGACGAAAACGTTTCTGAATATCACAATTGATATTCAAAATTTCACTTGTGTTTTTATGAATATCAATGGTGATATTCTAAATATAAATTGTGATTTTCTTAATATCACATGTGATTTTCATGTTACAAAATATTTGTTGAATATTACTTGTCAAATTCAGAAAATCACTTATGAAATTCAGAATATCACTTGTGATACTCTAAATATTACAAAATATTACTTATGATATCCAGAATATCATTGTGGTACTCATATTATCACTTGTGATATTCTGCATATCACAGAAAATCGCTTGTGATATTCAGAATATCACTTGTGATATACTCAATATCACAGAATATCAATTGTGATATTCAGAATATCACAAAATATCATTTGTGATAGTCAGAATATAATTTGTGATATTCAAAATATAATTTGTGATATTCAGAATATCACTTGTAATATTTAGAAACGTATGAAAACGTATGAAAATTGCCAAAAACATTTATAAACGGACGAAAACGAATGAAAAAATGAACGAAAACGAAAGAAAACGAACGAAAATGTATGAAAATGGAAGAAAACATATGAAAGTGTAAAAACATGTATGAAAAGGACAAAAACGTTTGAAAAATGGACGAAAACGAAAGAAAATAGACGAAAACGAAAGAAAATGGATGGAAACGGACGAAAACGTATGAAAACGAACAAAAACATAAGAGAATGGGCGAATATGTATGAAAACGGACGAAAACGTATGAAAGCGTAAAAACACGTCCGAAAACGGACGAAGACGTATTAGAAATGGACGAAAACGAAAGAAAATGGTCGAAAATGTATTAAAACGAACGAAAACATATGAAAATGGTCGAAAACGTATGAAAACGAACGAAAATGTAAGAAAACATATGAAAACGTATGAAAAAAGACGTTAACGGGCGAATACGTAAGAAAGCGGATGAAAACGGACAAAAACGGATGAAACCTGACGAAAACGTAAGAAAATGGGCGAGAATATATGAAAGCGGGCGAGAACAGACAAAAACGTATGAAAATGGACGAAAACGTATCAAAACAGACGAAAATGTATGAAAGCGAAAAAAAACGTTTATTAGAAAAAAAACGTGAATTATAACAAAAAAAAAAGAAAAAAGAAATGAAAAAACAAAAAAAGAAGAGTGTAAAAAAAAGACACCAAGAAAAAGGAAACAAAGAAAAGAACAAAAAAAAAATAAACAAAAAAACTATAAAAGCGTGAAAAAAAGACGAAAAAAAAGAAAGAAAAAAAAAGTGAAGAAGGAAAGAAAAAAAATGAATAATAAAAAAGACAAAAAGACAAAGAAAAAAAAACATTTATATTTCCTATTTAATCTTAGGTTAATCCCCACTATTAAATCAAATTAGATGGATGGTGGGAATTTGTCCATTGATATGGACCAAAATTAGAGTATACAAAATAAAGTGCCTCTAAAATTATATATATATGTATCTTTAACGTAGTAGTGTAATGCACCAAGCAATGACACTATTACTTGTTGAAGAAGTCAGGATTTGATGAGAAATTTTGTATTATTTTAAACTCGACGATTACCTATGCACAGCGGCAACGATAAATAGTATCGTAAAATTGTGTGTGCATTATAATTTTTGTGTGGTATATATATCTGTGGGGTAATTAAGTTAAAGTGAAGAAAGTTTATGTATAAATTTGTTCCAAAGATTAAACAAATGAAAGGTAGTTTAAATTGTTTTATTCTATTACTAAAGGGAATGAGAAAGAACAAGCAACGACCGAAAGTGGTTCCCCTCGGTCCCTCACCTTACCCCAAAAGGCCAAAAAGTATTTGCGCTCATGGTCGTGGAGTCGTGGCAATATATACCAACAACCTACGTACATAAAATTTTAAAAATGTTGTTGTTTATGTATTTTATTGAATTCAGCATACCACGATGAGCCTCTGAATTAAAGACCTTTTATGTCCCCAACGCAAATTATCGGTCGGTTCTTCTGTTTGTGTTTAATGATGCTCGCAATGAATGCTACTCCATACAACTAGGGTAAAGCTTTTATTGGTGACGAACTAATTAATGTCCCATGCATGTTGAGTATTTTGTGGGAACATGTGGTAAAAAGTAATCAAACCTTACCCAGAGGATGTGGTACAATATAGTAATTTTAGTACGCGCGTATACCTCGTACCCTTTTGTTGATTACCTGCTCACGCGTTTCTTACTTTCGAATTTAAATGAACCAAAACTTATGAGGTCACTTTCTTGTTCTTAAGTTTGTAACAGAATGTTAAATGCCCCATGTAGCAATATATAGTTTTAGTACATATATCTTTCATTCGTTTTAATGTTTTAGTTCCAAGAAGTAGTAACATAATTTGTAAATCTATAACCAGGTATGCAACTTCACAAGCCACCGATCTATTTAAAAGCATAACATATGTTCGTGCGGCAACAAAAGTTATTTCTTGATAATTTGGGCTAATAAACTACGTAGTAATTAGGACTGGGAAAAGAGTATTATGGACTCAGTGAAACTTGATTACATGGACTAATCCCACTCTCTATAACACAAGTGCAACTGGAATCTGCTAGTCAGCAAATAAGCCCACTTTGCATAAATATATTGGGCAAATGACCTTTGCCAGTTAATAGTTTGGTCCAACCTTCATATCTAAACTATTTAAGCTCCAATGTTGAGCCCACTTTATACTATTAGTAAATAACAAGGAATCTAATGCCCGCCACGTTGTGGCGGGGCTTTTTTTTTTGCAAATTTTTTTACAAATAATGTTTGGGTAAGGCTTTTCGTTGTAAGATCGTGGTATGTTTTTGGCCGACATGTATCGTATTTGTCTCGAACAAATATTGCGTGAAGATATATTTGAAATTGTCATATGACGGCCTTTTTGGAATGAATGTTGTTTCGGGCAAGTTATAGTTTTAAAAAAAGTTAGGATAATTTTAAAGTTATTTGATAGGTTAAGAGTGCATTAAGTTCATCTATTTAGAAACTATGTATATATTAAACTTCAACATTTTTTATAAAAGCGTACGCACGTAAAAAATCTATCAATATTGGTCTTGTTTTGTTCGTTATCGAGATGTTTTAATAGTCAATATTGGTCTTGCTTCAACATCTTGGTCTTGCTTTGTTTATGTACACTGTGGTTTGCATAAATTTTTAGCACAAACAAATTTCGTGTGACTTTTAAGCCCATTTAAAGTCCACATTTTCGGTAATTAAATGTTAACATCCCATTAATTAGTTTTTAGATATAAGTGTCAAACCCTAAATCAAAGGGATTATAAAACACGCCATATCATAACCCTAATCCCATTTCATCCTAATTATCCGCCCCCACATCTAACACACAGCCTCCTTATCTCTCCAACAATGAAACGCAGTAACACATCGACAGCTTACTACGTCTCTAATCTTGTCACTCCACACAAACACTCTCATTTTCTTTGTGAGCCCACGACAACAAACTAATATTGAGTAGCAACACACGCTGTGTATCTATTCGAATCAACAAAAACACCGTTGGTACAAACATATCAATCGTATGTGTTCTTTTCGCCTTCAAGATCTGAAGATGAGGTCTCGGGTAGTTTTTATGTTGTTGTGTTTTGCTTGTCGAATATAAGATATATGATGTGTAATTGGTGTAGGTCTGTAAAGATGAGATACGAAATACGCCGCCTTACTGAGATCTTTTTTTTATTTGGTATTTTTTTTTTTACCTTTCTTGAGATGGAGAGTGAAGTGAGGAAGGACTTTTTTTTTTCTATTACAGTATTACACTAAAAAAATAAAAATAAAACGGGTTGAATTCAGATTTTATTTGTATTTCTAAACTTTTTATAAATTGGTTTTTTTATTCATATTTTAGAAAATATACTTAGTCAATTAAATGAGGTATGAATTTCAAAAAAATAAAAAATAGAATAAAATAAATGAGGTCCGCATGCTACTGCCACTACATACCCATAATAGATTAAGTGGACCCAACTGCAAACTACCTATTGTGTCGATTATGTCATTGCTTTTGGGCCACAGATTTAGGCTAAAGAACAGGCTCCGTGATGGGCTATAAGAGAATGGGCCAGTGAAAATATTATTATAAACAATTTTTTAATATTTTTCACGTTTCCATAAGTCATCAAGGCTTTTAGTAGTATAAGAGAATAGACAAAATTTCACCGTTCGTCCCTAAAGTTGTCGCGTGATGCGTGAGAATTGCACCAGGCTTTACCTCTCGAGGGATCTCGAGAAGCTTACAACCCCCACCAGACAGTGTACCTGATCGATGTAGTATAGTATAATGACAAGTACTTGGGGATTGATCGTTCAGCTAGGAATAGTGTCGCTAGGATTAGAAAACCTAAATACTAGATCTAGAGATGAGGGATGATTCTTTTTGTATTTTTTATATTTTTAGGAAAGCAAATTAAAATCTCGGGTTTGAAGGATTTGGGGCGGAATTAGTTGCTAGTCAACTAACTCAATACTAAAGATGCAATCAAAATAAAATACTAAAATGAAAATAAAACTATTTTAAACTAAGGTTGTGAGCAATATATGGGAGAAATGTGTTTACTTATATTTCACTACTCTCTAGATATCTTTTACACGTTAATTACTTGTTATAGATGCGTGGATGACGGATTGTATTCCTTAATACCATTCATGAGGTGTCGTACTTACTTCCCCAATCCTATGAGTGCCTACTTCACTCCTATGTCGAGCCTGCTAGAAGCTCCTAACATGGGATCATTAGAATTTACGCATGCATTAAATACAACCAATAAAACCTAGTACACATCGGTTCATGTTTCCTAAGACGTTCAAGCATGTTACCAAATGGAGATCTGCCAGTTTTCTTCAGCCTAACATTGAAATCATTCATCCAATACAACCATAAACAAGTAATCAACACATAATTAACATCTAGGTTTCATTAGATCTAAGCAAACACAAGATAAATCTAGCCTAACATGTTGAAATCAAGACAAGCACAAGATATAGACAACCAACAGATAGACATATTGATTGAATTAAAAGAAGACTTATCTCAATAGCACATGAAAGGATTCAAGGGCTGAAAACCCTTGAAAAAGCTGTAAAATACGTACAACGTTCGGCCCTAGGGTTTCTCCACACAAGTCCCTTCTTTTATGAATGAAAATTAGAAAACTATATATAGATTTTAGAGGGTGACGGAGTCAAGAACAAATGTCTGACGCCGTCATCTCGCCGCTAAATAATTCCTCGGACTGCCTAGATCTGGATTTGACGCCGTCATGTAGTCCCCTTTTGCAGGCCATCACACAATTAACTCTTGACGCTCTTCTTGTGAGGCCTTCAGGTTTCTTCTGGGTCGTCATGGTATTTACTCTTGACGCCGTCAGGATTGCCTTCTTGATGCCGTCAAACACTGTTCTCAGCATGGAAAATTAAGTCTTTGGCGTTTTCTTCACTTTTATGCTTCAAAAACGTCCGAATTGCTTCCTTTTCCAGATTTCACTCCCAAAGTACCTAAAATCACAAAATGAACGATTTAGGGTAATATTTGATCAAATAAATTTAATTCCGGGCTTAAACGACCCCCTAAAAGTGGTTCATTTTTCGCCTCATCATATACCCTTACTCTTGAGATTTGCTTGTCCTAAAGCAAATGCGCTTTTATTCTAATCAAAATACAAGTTAGGGGTCATTTAACACTAATATAAAAGTAATTACAACAAATAATCATTCCACTAAAGACCAAAGACAAGCACGGAGGTCATACACTAGCACCTCACAAATAGTGTTTAGATACTCATATCTCTCGGGTGTAATAAAGTATAAATTACAATATGGAAACGGAAGATATCTCTCACTACCTGTCATAGCAAAATAGATTACCATAGGCTTGGGAAAGGATCAAACCTCCACCACATGGCGTAAGTACCTAGGATAAACTATCAAAGAGGTCTTTTAAAGGGTTGTAACATTAGGTGCAGGGATATGGAATACACGGTTTTGTTGGATATAGACAGTCTTTACTGGTGGCGAGTTAACAATCTTGGTTAATTACATGTACAATATGGCGTTGCTAAGCTAAGACTAGACTCGACTTAAGCTAATAAATGAAAAATAACAAAAACATAAAATAAAACGGGATGGTAGTCCGTATGTTTTTTTCTCTTTTCTTTTTCTATTTTTTTTCTTTATTTTTACGATTTTTTTTTTTTTTTTTTTTTTTTTTTTTTTTTTTTTTTCGTACACTCTTACCCTACCATCCAAAATAATACATCATAGGGGATGAACATTCCCCTTACACTTGAATTTTTACATACTTTACAATAAACTAATCTAATGACTCGAATTAAGAAAATCAAAAGACATGGAGCACTTTTAAGATTAACGCACATACGGGGGTAATAAATGATATTCTTCCCCATTACTCCATAAAATAAGTACTTTACCCATGAGTCCCAACCGTCCCAAAACAATATGTACAAGGATATGACTTGACTTAGCAACCATGTAATCAATTAGATAATTAACTTAGGGTTTAACATATAACAATAATGCACTAAAGATGAGTGCATACACGAAAGGTTAAGGCGATTTGGGTGTACATTTAAGTGGGGTGTAACAAATTCTTCCTTTAAGTAAGATGCTTAAAGTTAGAAACAAAAATATAGGCTTGGAGGGGTGTACTAGGGGTACCGTGTACTAAAAATGAGTACAACGCTAAGGTGTGGGAAAAATTAAATGACTTAACTAGCCAAGTAATATGACTTAAATGGTCAAGTAATTATGATACGGGTTTAACCCAAGGGTGATCCTAATGCCTCTTATCATGTAGTAAATCCTACTACACGAATGTAGTCTCACTAGCGGTCTCGGGATGCATCACTAATGCAAGTTCTAGAATCTAAATGCTACCGGTACATTCATAAGCACTAATAGTAAATGCTTTTCCTATCAAATCTAAAGGCGAACCTCACATATTTGGGTGGAAAATTTTTCTGAATAGTACGGTTATGTGCTAGTTGTACAATCTCCTATCAATGAGACGCTTGCTATGGCTAAAGTTTCACTCCTAAATGTTGTAAAAAATTTTAAATTTGGCGCTAAAATTGCACTAACAAGTATTTCTCATAGTTTTGTTACACATCTACCATCAAACAAACAAACTCAAGCGAAAGTGTATCTGTAAGGTATCATCATTTTACCCTCCCCTTACACTTAGGATGAACATTGTCCCTAATGTTCAATTAAAGAATGTAAAAGTGAAAAAGTAAAGAGAATGAAATCAAATACTCCCCTGATTCGCTCGGTATGGAGAATAAGGTGGCCAGGTTAGATCTTCCTCCAAGAAAATGAACAGTCAAAGCTTCCCTTCTAGAATAATAATCATCTTTTTGTCATACATAACCTATAAATCCTGAGAAAACAGACAAGGCAACCTCGCATAAAATCAGCGGCAATCTATATATGTTACTAAATCCTAGAAAACAAAATAAGATATAATGCTTGTGGAATGAAGTTTGCAGATTTCCTGGAGATTATAAAAATAATAATTCAGCAAAAACTTTAAGACTCCGTTAGAAAAACAAAACCGGTAAAATTTCCAGATTTTTACGCATGACGCCGTCAAGAGTAAACTTATGACGCCGTCAGAAGTGACCTGCAGAAATTCTTGTGTTAAGTTTCCTGAAAATTTCTGGAAAAACTTGGTTCTACTTCCTGGAAAATCCTGCAAAACTTCATTATGACTCGATACAAGCATTTGACTCTAACAAATACGAATATACATATTCACTTAATATTGTGGAGAATCATGATTGATTTGTTTCTTAAAAACATATTTGGGGTTTCCCCTTACACTTATCTTTTGCAAAAATACCTTTTGGTGAAGTTAAGACTACGCTAAACAACAAAGTAAAGTATTTCCACTTTTTAGTTTAGAAACATGATCTACCAACAATAAAAATAAAGCATGCATACGGAAGCAAATAACAAACAAACAAAATAAAATCACACAAAACATGGGTTGCCTCCCAAGAAGCGCTTTTCTTTATTTACGAGTCTTGTAGCTAGACTCAAGGTCATGGGTTACTACGTGACCTCATCGTTGGTTTCACTCTCTAAGTCGTCTTCTAAACCAGTTTTGTACTCCGGACCTAGTTGCAAACATTCTTTGTAGAAACCAAGCATCCTATTCTTCACATACTTTATTCCTCTACGTCTATCCTCATCATTCCTATAATAAGCCGCTTGTTTGTGTTCCTTTTCTATATTAGAGAGAAGGCGGTATTGCTCAATCTTGTAAGGCATTTGGTAGGCAATCTCATAATTCTCTCCCTTGAATCTAACTATTCCTAAAGTCGGATCATAACTCATCCTAGTGGCCTCAACAAATGGTTTTCCGAATATTATTTGGCTTAGGCAATCATCTATCACCGGACGAGTGTCTTCCACTATCATAAAATCGATCTCATAGGTGAAATTACCTATAATCACATGCAATCCCTTCACTCTTCCTACAAAGTTACTTATCAAATTCCTATTGGGCATTATCCTATAATCAAGTTGCTTATTCATCACCCAATTATAATAAGTCCTAGTCATGATGTTTATAGGAGATCTAGGATCGATATAAGCTTTCCATACATGCATATGCCTGATGTTGCATGGTATGTTAATGTTAGAGGGGTCTCCCATTTTGATAAGGGGTGTTCCAAGGATATATGGTCTCTCGGGACTATCGAATAAATCCTTATGGTATTCCCGTTCTTCCTTGGTGGGCAACTTATCAAAGTGCTTTTCTATAGTTTCTACTTCCTCTAACTCCTCTCCCTTAGTAACCTCAACTTCCCTACTTTCATCCCTAGTCTCAGTTTCTACTCCAACTTCATCCTTGTCACTTTCTTCTATCTCCTTATCTATTGGTTTAATGGTGACAACATTGACAAAGTGGACATGTTTGGATGATGAGGGGTCCTTAATTTGGATTCCGTTATTGGTGTCCTTAGTGTCCTTCCTAGGTGTGGTTAACGCTTGGTTGTTGAGGGCTTTCAACAAGTTGTCTATCTTGTTGGTCATCTCCGTTTGTTGTTGGTGGAATTAGGTTTCAAACTTAGCTATGCGAGCTTCTTGAGATGCCATGAACTTAGACATCAATCCTTCAAGATTGTTGGTACTACCATAGTTGTTAGAAGGATTGTTGTTGAAAGTACGGTTGGAGGGTGAACCGTTTGGTTGGTAACGATTAGGCGGATTGGAAGAATTGGCTTGATTTTGTTTCCACCTAAGGTTTGGGTGATTTTTCCAACAGGGGTTGTATGAATCACCGTAAGGGTTTGGCTCAGGTTTGAAAGTGTACCACTTATCTCCCGCTTCGTCGGTACGCGAGGATGCGTAGTCCGCAAAAGCTGTTCCGGGGAGTTCCACACAATCACGAGTGTCATGGGGACCACTACATAATTCGCATGAAGAAGTGATTTTGTTCACTTGGCTTGAAGGCTTAGGAGCTTCGTAAGATTTCATGAGAAACTTGACTTGGTCCTCAAGTTCCATGATCCTACGGTCGAGAGTGCTAGAGTTGTTCAAAGGCAAAGATATTGTATTGACCGTTTTGTTCAAATCACGGGGATCATTCCAACTTTCATTGTCATAGAGAGCAAGATATTCTATGAGTTCCCATGATTGTTCCGCACTTAGATCACGTAGCTTACCACCGGCCGATTGGTCAATGGCTCGCCTCGTGGAGAGATCGATATGGTCATAAAAGATTTGGACTTGGAGCCAAAGATCTATGCCATGATGAGGGACTTTTTGGAGTAAGTCTTTGAAACGAGTCCATGCTTCATAGAGAGATTCATTTTGACGTTGTTGGAACATCAAGATGTCATTTCTAAGCTTGGTAGTTCTCCCCGGTGGGAAAAATTGAGCAAGGAAACGAGTGGTGAGATAATCCCATGTGGTGATGGATCTCGCGGGTAAACGGTCAAGCCATTGACTAGCTTGATCACGTAGAGAGAATTGCAATAGGCGTAATCGGGTTGTCTCTCTAGTTGCAACATCTAGGTCTATGGAATCTATGATTTTAAGGAAGTCCTTGAGATGTTGATTTGGATCTTCGGAACGAAGTCCATGGAATGCACATCCGCTTTGCACCAACCGGATGGTGTCGGATCGCAAGGGGGTCACATTGGCTCCGGTGAGCTCAATGGTGTTTCGATAGCCTTGGTGGCTAGGTCGGGAATACTCTCCTAAGGTTCGGGGCTTAAGAGGTTCTAGTGGTGGGTTTTGTTGTGGTGGAATGACGGGTTCAAAGATGTTCCCATCGTCCATGATGTCGGGTGGTGAAAAGTTATGAACAAAAACACAAAGAAATAAGATAGACTAAAGAGAACCTAAAAATAAAAATAAAATCTTACTAGAAAGGAATCTAGCAAGTAGACCTAATAAAAAGAGATTCTAACATAGACAATAACTATTCCCCGGGCTGCGGCGCCAAAAACTTGATACGTGGGAATTGCACCAGGCTTTACCTCTCGAGGGATCTCGAGAAGCTTACAACCCCCACCAGGCAGTGTACCTGATCGATGTAGTATAGTATAATGACAAGTACCGGGGGATTGATCGTTCAGCTAGGAATAGTGTCGCTAGGATTAGAAAAACCAAAATACTAGATCTAGAGATGAGGGATGATTCTTTTTGTATTTTTTATATTTTTAGGAAAGCAAATTAAAATCTCGGGTTTGAAGGATTTGGGGCGCAATTAGTTGCTAGTCAACTAACCCAATACTAAAGATGCAATCAAATTAAAATAATAAAATGAAAATAAAACTATTTTAAACTAAGGTTGTGAGCAATATATGAGAGAAATGTGTTTACTTAGATTTCACTACTCCCTAGATATCTTTTACACGTTAATTACTTGTTATAGATGCGTGGATGATGGATTGTATTCCTTAATACCATTCATGGGGTGGCGTACTTACTTCCCCAATCCTATGAGTGCCTACTTCACTCCTATGTCAAGCCTGCTAGAAGCTCCTAACATGGGATCATTAGAAGTTACTCATGCATTAAATACAACCAATAAAACCTAGTACACATCGGTTCATGTTTCCTAAGACATTCAAGCATGTTACCAAATGGAGATCTGCCACTTTTCTTAAGCCTAACATTGAAATCATTCATCCAATACAACCATAAACAAGTAATCAACATATAATTAACATCTAGGTTTCATTAGATCTAAGCAAACACAAGATAAATCTAGCCTAGCATGTTGAAATCAATACAAGCACAAGATATAGACAACCAACACATAGACATATTGATTGAATTAAAAGAAGACTTATCTCAATAGCACATGAAAGGATTCAAGGGCTGAAAACCCTTGAAAAAGCTGTAAAATACGTACAAGGTTCGGCCCTAGGGTTTCTCCACACAAGTCCCTTCTTTTATGAATGAAAATTAGAAAACTATATATAGATTTTAGAGGGTGACGGCGTCAAGAACAAATGTCTGACGCCGTCATCTCGCCGCCAAATAATTCCTTGGACTGCCTAGATCTGGATTTGACGCCGTCATGTAGTCCCGTTTTGCAGGCCGTCACACAATTAACTCTTGACGCTCTTCTTGTGACGCCTTCAGGTTTCTTCTGGGTCGTCATGGTATTTACTCTTGACGCCGTCAGGATTGCCTTCTTGACGCCGTCAAACACTGTTCTCAACATGGAAAATTAAGTCTTTGACATTTTCTTCACTTTTATGCTCCAAAAATGTCCGAATTGATTCCTTTTCTAGATTTCACTCCCAAAGTACAAAAAATCACAAAAGGAACGATTTAGGGTAATATTTGATCAAATAAATTCAATTCCGGGCTTAAATGACCCCCTAAAAGTGGTTCATTTTTCGCCTCATCATCGCGATTCGCGCGTTTGGTCCTAAAACTATTTTTTTTGGCATTTTGATCCCTGAACTCTTCAAACGACGGCGCATTTGGTCCCTGGGACCGCGTTTTGGCTAACCATGGTAAGTTTGCTGGTTAAAGATTCCTGTGAAATTACTAAAATACCCTTTATTTTCTCTTAATTTACCAAGACATTTAACAAATATGTATAAAAAAGACTTAAGGCATAAAACCAACATACCCTGCATTCAACTCTCAATAGTCTTAATTCTATCTTTATCACCAAATCGATTTAACAAACAATTCTCATCGGAGAAACACCCCTGGTAAATACACAACACCGTCTCTTATGCTATCTTTATCACCAAATCGATTACTCTTTTCCTCCGTTGCCGCAGCTCCGCCCAATTCTCATCGGAGCAACACCCCTTCACCACCGTCTAAAAACTTTTTCCGGTGGGTATTTTAATAGGCATTTTGGGTCCGGGATTATGAGTAGGGAAATGAGTCAGGGTGTTCATAGGGTCGGGAATCCGGTTCATGGGAGTTATGTGGATTATTTGGAGAATGGTAAAGAGAAAAAGGCGTTGACTTTTGATGCGTGGGAATTGCACCAGGCTTTACGTCTTGAGGGATCTCGAGAAGCTTACAACCCCCACCAGGCAGTGTACCTGATCGTTGTAGTATAGTATAGTGACAAGTACTGGGGGATCGATTGTTCAACTCAGGAATAGTGTCGCTAGGATTAGAAAGCCTAAAAACTAGATCTAGAGGTGAGGGATAATTCTTTTTATAATTTTTTATATTTTATAAAAGCAAATAAAAATCTCGGTTTTTGAAAGAGTGGGCGGAATTAGTTGCTAGTCAACTAACCCAATAACTAAGATGCAATCAAAATAAAATAATAAAAATGAAAATAAACTAATTTAACTAGTGGTGTGAGCAATACATAGGAGAATTGTTGATACGTGGGAATCGCACCAGGCTTTTCCTCTCAAGGGATCTTGAGAAGCTTACAACCCCCACCAGGCAGTGTACCTGATCGTTGTAGTATAGTATAGTGACAAGTACCGGGGGATTGATCGTTCAGCTTAGGAATAGTGTCGCTAGGATTAGAAAACCTAAATACTAGTTCTAAAGGTGAGGGATGATTATTTTTGTATTTTTATATTTTATGAAAGCAAGTAAAAATCTCGGGTTTGAAGGATTTGGGCGGAATTAGTTGCTAATCAACTAACCCAATACTAAAGATGCAATCAAAGTAAAATACTAGAAATTAAAATAAACTAAATTATACTAAAGTTGTGAGCAATAAGTGGAGAAAATGTGTTTACTTAGATTTCACTACTCCCTAGACATCTTTTACACGTTAATTACTTGTTATAATTGCATGGATGACGGATCGTATTCCTTAATACTATTCATGGGGTGGCACACTTAACTCCCCAATTCTATGAGCTCTTATCTCCTCCTATACCATGCCCAACACAACCATAGGGATTATAAACAGTGGCTCATGCATTAAATACAACCAATAAAGACCTAGTGCGCGTCGGTTCATGTTTCTTAAGACGTTCAAGCATGTTACCAATTGGAGATCTGCCAGTTTTCTTAAGCCTAACATATAAATCATTCTTCCAAGACAAGTATAAACAAGTAATCAACACATAATTAACATCTAGGTTTCATTAGATCCAAGCAAACACAAGATAGATCTAAAAGAACACTTATCTCAATTACACATGAAAGGTATCAAGGGCTTGGAACCCTTGAAAAACCTGTAAAATTCGCACCAAAATCGTACTTAGGGTTTCTCCAAAACTTCTCTCCTTTTAATGTGAAAATTAGAAAACTATATATAGGAAAAGGGGTTTGACGGCGTCAAGACCAAACTTGTGACGTCGTCACCTTGCCGCCAAAACTCTTCTCGGACTGCCTTGATCTACATTTGACGCCGTCATGTGATAATCATTTCCAGACCGTCATGACTTTTACTCTTGACGCCCTACTTCGTGACGCCGTCAAATCTGTACTGGGTCGTCATGGAATTCTGCTCTTGTCGCCGTCAGGGAGTTACTCTTGACGCCGTCACCTACTGGTCCCAGCATGGAAAATTAAGACTTTGGCGTTTTCTTCACTTTTATGCTCCAAAAACGTCCGAATTGCTTCCTTTTCCAGATTTCACTCCCAAAGTACCTAAAATCACAAAAGGAACGATTTAGGGCAATATTTGATCAAATAAATTCAATTCCAGGCTTAAATGACCCCCTAAAAACGGATCATTTTTTGCCTCATCATATACCTTTACACTTGAGATTTGCTTGTCCTCAAGCAAATGCGCTTTTATTCTACTCAAAAGACAAGTTAGGGGTCATTTAACACTAATATAAAAGTAATTACAACAAATAATCGTTCCACTAAAGACCAATAGACAAGCACGGAGGTCATACACAAGCACCTCACAAATAGTGTTTAGATACTCACATCTCTCGGGTGTAATAAAGTGTAAATTACAATATGAAAACGGAAGATATCTCTCACTACCTGTCATAGCAAAATAGATTACCATAGGCTTGGGAAAGGATCAAACCTCCACCACATGGCGTAAGCACCTAGGATAAACTATCAAAGAGGTATTTTAAAGGGTTGTAACGTTAGGTGTAGGGATATGAAATACACGGTTTTGTTGGATAAAGGAAGTTTTACTGGTGGCGAGTTAACAATCTTGGTTAATTACATGTACAATATGGCGTTGCTAAGCCAAGACTAGACTCGACTTAAGCTAATAAATGAAAAATAACAAAAATATAAAATGAACATAGAATAAAAAGGGATGGTAGTCCGTATGTTTTTTCTCTTTTTCCTTTTTCTATTTTTTTTTTCTTTTTCTTGATTTTTTTGATTTTTTTTTTCTTTTTCTTTTTTTTTTTTTTTTTTTTTTTTTGCATACACTCTTACCCTACCATCCAAAATAATACATCATAGGGAATGAACATTTCCCTTACACTTGAATCTTCACATACCTTACATTAAACTAATCTAGTGACTCGAATTAAGAAAATCAAAACACTTGGAGTACTTTTAAGATTAACGCACATATGGGGGTAATAAATGATGTTCTTCCCCATTACTCCATAAAATAAGTACTTTTACCCATGAGTCCCAATCGTCCCAAAACAATATGTACAAGGATATGACTCGACTTAGCAACCATGTAATCAATTAGATAGTTAACTTAGGGTTTAAAAAATAACAATAATGCACTAAAAAATGAGCGCATACACGGAAGGCTAAGGCGATTTGGTTGTACATTTAAGTGGGGTGTAACAAATTCTTCCTTTAAGTAAAATGCTTAAAGTTAGAAATGAAAAGATGGGTTCGGAGGGGTGTACTAGGCGTATCGTGTACTAAAAATGAGTACAACGCTAATGGTGTGGGAAAAATTAGTTGACTTAACTAGCCAAGTAATATGACTTAAATGGTCAAGTAATTATAATACGGGTTTAACACAAGGGTGATCCTAATGCCTCTTATCATGTAGTAAATCCTACCACACGAATGTAGTCTCACTAGTGGTCTCGGGATGCATCACTAACGCAAGTTCTAGAATCTAAATGCTACCGGTACACTCATAAGCACTAATAGTAAATGCTTTTCCTATCAAATCTAAAGGCGAACCTCACATATTTGGGTGGAAAATTTTTCTGAATATACGGTTATGTGCTAGTCATACAATCTCCTATCCATGAGACGCTTGCTATGGCTAAAGTTTCACTCCTAAATGTTGTAAAAAAATTTAAATTTCACGCTAAAATTGCACTAACAAGTATTTCTCATAGTTTTATTACACATCTACCATTAAACAAAACAAACTCAAGCGAAAGTGCATATGTAAGGTATCATCTTTTTACCCTCCCCTTACACTTAAGATGAACATTGTCCCCAATGTTCAAGTAAATAATGTAAAAGTGAAAAAAGTAAAAAGAATGTAATCAAATACGCCCCTGATTCGCTCGGTATGGATAATGAGGTGGCCAGGTTAAATCTTACTCCAAGAAAATGAACAATCAAAGCTTCCCTTCCAGAATATAAATCATCTTCTTGTCATACATAACCTGTAAAACCTGATAAAATAGACAAGACAACCTCGCGTAAAATCGGCGGCATCCTATATAAGTTACTAAATCCTAGAAAACAAGATAAGATATAATGCTTGTGGAATGAAGTTTGCAGATCTCCTGGAGATTATAAAACTTAATAATTCACAAAAACCATAAGACTCCGTTAGAAAAACAAAACTGGTAAAATTTCCAGATTTTTACACTTGACGCCGTCAAGAGTAAACTCTTGACGCTGTCAGAAGTGACCTGCAGAAATTCTTATGTTAAGTTTTCGGAAAATTTCTCGAAAAACTTGGTCCTACTTCCTGGAAAATCTTGCAAAACTTCATTATGACTCAATACAAGCATTTGACTCTAACAAATACGAATATACATGTTCATTTAATGTTGTGGAGAATCATGATCGGTTTGTTTCTTGAAAACATATTTGGGGTTTCCCCTTACACTTATCTTTTGCAAAAATACCTTTAGGTGCAGTTAAGATTAGGCCAAAATAACAAAGTAAAGTATTTCCACTATTTAGTTTAGAAACATGATCTACCAATAATAAAAATTAAGCATGCATACGGAAGCAAATAACAAACACACAAAAAAATAAAATCACACAAAACATGGGTTGCCTCCCAAGAAGTGCTTTTCTTTATTTACGAGTCTTGTAGCTAGACTCAAGGTCATGGGTTACTACGTGATACGGGTGAGTTCCTCATTGAGGACATCTTTGGGATCAAACTTAGGTTTCAACTTCCTATCGGTTTCCTTAGTATGGTATGACCTTTCAAACTTTTCTCCATCCGGATCATACAAAGTCATCCTCATATGCCATGATCCGTCACCTTCTTTAGGTGGCTTATCCCACCTCCATTTACACTTGTCTCCCTCTCTTTTCCACTTATTCATCTCTATATTAATAGGCATTACGCTCAAGAACTCAATCATCTTCCTAAAGACTAAGGGGTCCTCAAAGGGATCTAGCTCTTCATCTCTAGCTATGAGTTGTTCTACCGAATGTGTCTTTTTAACGAAATCTTTCTCTAGATAAAATGGGAATTGAGGTCCTATGAAGTTCCTTTCTATCCAAGGTCCATATCTAGATGGTCTCCTATTCATCTCTACCCAATGCGGTGTCGGTTCATCATCACAATCATAACTATGCTTCTTTACATCGTACACCGACCAAGTGTCGCCTTCACCTACCGCTATCTTAGATTCCTTACAATCTATCATGGCGCTAGCGGTTGCTAAAAATCCTCTTCCTACCAATAATGGGCATGTAGTGTCACTAACCATGTCTAGGATGTGAAAATCCACTAATATAGTTAACTTTCCTACATGAACAACTACATCCTTAATCATTCCAACCGGATGGGCAATACTCCCATCCGCTAACCCTATCAATACCTCCGTTTCCGTTAACTTTCCTAGCTTAAGAGCGGTGAATAAGGATAAAGGAATCAAGTTGAGGCTTGACCCTAAATCGGCTAGTGTGTCGAAAGTTTCGGATCTCCCTATCTTACAAGGCAAAACAAATATACCCGGATCATCAAGCTTTTTAGGCAACTTGTTTTGAACGAAGGCGGTCCCATTTTTACCTAGCTTACACTTCTCATATTTTTCTAGGAGGGCACTATAGTAAGGAGCACGCGCTAAGACATCAATGACGGGGCGTTCAAGGTGAAGTTCTTTGAATTCATCGTCAAGGTCTTGCGTAAGAGGTGTTTCAACTATGCTTTTGACCGGCTCTATATTGGGTGTCTTATTTGATTGGTCCTTTTGAAGAATTTAGTTTTGTTTGAAACATGTGCTTGTTGATTTGACCGAGTAGTATTGTGGACACGAAGTGGGTGACGAAACTGAAGATATGGAATTAACGTTTAGTTTCAGATTTTTGATTATCTCACTTGGAAGTGCTCCCATTTCTCGGTCATTGAGAACTTTCAACAATGCGTCAATTCTAGTGGTCATCTCGCTTTGCTTTTGTTTGAAATCGGCTTCAAACTTAGATATGCGAGCTTCTTGAGATGCCATGAACTTAGACATCAATCCTTCAAGATTGTTGGTACTACCATAGTTGTTAGAAGGATTGTTGTTGAAAGTACGGTTGGAGGGTGGACCGTTTGGTTGGTAACGATTGGGCGGATTGGAAGAATTGGGTTGATTTTGTTTCCACCTAAGGTTTGGGTGATTTTTCCAAGAGGGGTTGTATGAATCACCGTAAGTGTTTGGCTCGGGCTTGAAAGTGTAACACTTATCTCCCGCTTCGTAGGTTCGCGTGGATGCGTAGTCCGCAAAAGCTGTTCCGGGGAGTTCCACACAATCACGAGTGTCGTGGGGACCACTACATAATTCGCATGAAGAAGTGATTTTGTTCACTTGACTTGAAGGCTTAGGAGCTTCGTAAGATTTCATGAGAAACTTGACTTGGTCCTCAAGTTCCATGATCCTACGGTCGGGAGTGCTATAATTGTTCGAAGGCAAAGATATTGCCTTGACCGTTTTGTTCAAGTCACGAGGATCATTCCAACTTTCGTTCTCATAGAGAGCAAGATCTTCTATGAGTTCCCATGATTGTTCCGCACTTAGATCACGTAGCTTACCACCGGACGATTGGTCAATGGCTCGCCTCGTGGAGAGATCGATATGGTCATAAAAAATTTGGACTTGGAGCCAAAGATCTATGCCATGATGAGGGACTTTTTGGAGTAAGTCCTTGAAACGAGTCCATGCTTCATAAAGAGATTCATTTTGACGTTGTTGGAACATCAAGATGTCATTACTAAGCTTAGTAGTTCTCCCCGGTGGGAAAAATTGAGCAAGGAAACGAGTGGTGAGATCATCCCATGTGGTGATTGATCCCGCGGGTAAACGCTCAAGCCATTGACTAGCTTGATCCCGTAAAGAGAATTGGAATAGGCGTAATCGGGTTGTCTCTCTAGTTGCAACATCTAGGTCTATGGAATCTATGATTTTGAGGAAGTCCTTAAGATGTTGATTTGGATCTTCGGAACGAAGTCCATGGAATGCACATCCGCTTTGCACCAACCGGATGGTGTCGGATCACAAGGGGGTCACATTGGCTCCGGTGAGCTCAATGGTGTTTCGGAAGCCTTGGTGGCTAGGTCGGTAATACTCTCCTAAGGTTCGGGGCCTAAGAGGTTCTAATGGTGGGTTTTGTTGTGGTGGGATGACGGGTTCAAAGATGTTCCCGTTGTCCATGATGTCGGGTGTTTAAGAGTTACGAACAAAGACACAAAGAAATAAGATAGACTAGAGAGAACCTAAAAATAAAAATAAAATCTTACTAGAAAGGAATCTAGCAAGTAAACCTAATAAAAAGAGATTCTAACCTAGACAATAACTATTCCCCGGCAACGGCGCCAAAAACTTGATACGTGGGAATCGCACCAGGCTTTACCTCTCAAGGGATCCTGAGAAGCTTACAACCCCCACCAGGCAGTGTACCTGATCGTTGTAGTATAGTATAGTGACAAGAACCGGGGGATTGATCGTTCAGCTTAGGAATAGTGTCGCTAGGATTAGAAAACCTAAATACTAGTTCTAAAGGTGAGGGATGATTATTTTTGTATTTTTATATTTTCTGAAAGCAAGTAAAAATCTCGGGTTTGAAGGATTTGGGCGGAATTAGTTGCTAATCAACTAACCCAATACTAAAGATGCAATCAAAGTAAAATACTAGAAATTAAAATAAACTAAATTATACTGAAGTTGTGAGCAATAAGTGGAGAAAATGTGTTTACTTAGATTTCACTACTCCCTAGACATCTTTTACACGTTAATTACTTGTTATAATTGCATGGATGACGGATCGTATTCCTTAATACCATTCATGGGGTGGCACACTTAACTCCCCAATTCTATGGGCTCTTATCTCCTCCTATACCATGCCCAGCACAACCATAGGGATTATAAACAGTGGCTTATGCATTAAATACAACCAATAAAGACCTAGTGCGCGTCGATTCATGTTTCTTAAGACGTTCAAGCATGTTACCAATTGGAGATCTGTCAGTTTTCTTAAGCCTAACATATAAATCATTCATCCAAGACAAGTATAAACAAGTAATCAACACATAATTAACATCTAGGTTTCATTAGATCCAAGCAAACACAAGATAGATCTAGCCTAACATGGAGGAATTAAGACAAGAACAAGATATAGACAACCAACACATAGACATATTGATTGAATTAAAAGAATACTTATCTCAATTACACATGAAAGGTATCAAGGGCTTGGAACCCTTGAAAAACCTGTAAAATTCGCACCAAAATCGTACTTAGGGTTTCTCCAAAACTTCTCTCCTTTTAATGTGAAAATTAGAAAACTATGTATAGGAAAAGGGGTCTGACGGCGTCAAGACCAAACTTGTGACGCCGTCACCTCGCCGCCAAAACTCTTCTCGGACTGCCTTGATCTATATTTGACGCCGTCATGTGATACTCATTTCCAGGCCGTCATGACTTTTACTCTTGACGCCCTACTTCGTGATGCCGTCAAATCTGTACTGGGTCGTCATGGAATTCTGCTCTTGTCGCCGTCAGGGAGTTACTCTTGACGCCGTTACCTACTATTCCCAGCATGGAAAATTAAGACTTTGGCGTTTTCTTCACTTTTATGCTCCAAAAACGTCCGAATTGCTTCCTTTTCCAGATTTCACTCCCAAAGTATCTAAAATCACAAAAGGAACGATTTAGGGCAATATTTGATCAAATAAATTCAATTCCGGGCTTAAATGACCCCCTAAAAATGGATCATTTTTCGCCTCATCAATTGTGTTTAGTTAGATTTCACTACTCCCTAGATATCTTTTACAGGTTAATTACTTGTTATAGTTGCGTGGATGACGGATTATATTCCTTAATACCATTCATGGGGTGGCGTACTTACTTTCCCAATCCTATAAGCTCCTACTTCACTCCTATGTCGAGCCGGCTAAGAAGCTCTTAACATGGGATCACTAGAATTCGCTAATGCATTAAATGCAATCATAAAAACCTAGTACACATCGGTTCATGTTTCTTAAGACGTTCAAGCAAGTTACACAATGGAGATCTTCCAGTTTTGTTAAGCCTAACATTGAAATCATTCATCCATTACAACTATAAACAAGCAATCAACCTATAATTAACATCTAGGTTTCATTACATTTAAGCAAACACATGAAATATCTAGCCTAGCATGTTAAAATCAAGACAAGCATAAGATATATTCAAACAACACATAGACATATTGAATGAATTGAAAGAAAATTTATCTCAATTGAACATGAAGGGTTTCAAGGGGTGAAAACCCTTGAAAATACTTTTACAAACGACCTAGGGTTTATTAGGTTCGGCCCTAGAATTCTCCACACAAGTTCCTCTCTTAATGAATGAAAAATAGGAAAGTATATATAGATTCTGTGAGGTGACGGCGTTAAGAGGAAAAATATGACGTCGCCATCTCGCAGCCAATAAAGTTCTCGGACTGCCTAGATCCATGGGTGACGCCGTCATGTGTAATTCTGCTCCAGGCCGTCACCAAATTTACTCTTGACGCCCTACTTCTGACGCCGTCATGTTTTCTCTGGGTCATCATCCATTTTGCTCTTGACGCCATAAAAAAATCCTTCTTGACGCCGTCAGGTACTGTTCCCAGCAAGGAAAATTAAGTCTTTGTCATTTTCTTCACTTTTATGCTCCAAAAACGTCCAAAATGCTTCCTTTTCTAGAATTCACTCCCAAAGTACCTAAAATCACAAAAGGAACAATTTAGGGAAATATTTGATCAAATAAATTCCAATTCCGGCTTAAATGACCCCATAAAAACGGTTCATTTTTCGCCTCATCATATACCCTTACACTTGAGATTTGCTTGTCCTCAAGCAAATGCACTTTTAATCTAGTCAAAATACAAGTTAGGGGTCATTTAACACTAATATAAAAGTAATTACAACAAATAATCGTTCCACTAAAGACCAAAGACAAGCACGGAGGTCATATACTAGCACCTCACAAATAGTGTTTAGATACTCACATCTCTCGGGTGTAATACAGTATATATCACAATATGGAAATGGAAAACATCTCTCACTACCTGTCATAGCAAAATAGATCACCATAGGCTTAGGAAATGATCAAACCTCCACCACATGGCGTAAGCACCTAGGATAAACTATCAAAGAGGTCTTTTTAAAGGGTTGTAACGTTAGGTGTAGGGATATGGAATACACAGTTTTGTTGGATATAGGCAATCTTTACTGGTGGCGAGTTAATCATCTTGGTTAATTACATGTACATTATGGCGTTGCTAAGCCAAGACTAAACTCGACTTAAGCTAATAAATGAAAAATAATAAAAACATAAAATAAACATAGAATGAAACGGGATGGTAGTCCGTATGTTATTTTTTTATTATTTTATTTTATTTTATTTTATTTTATTTATTTATTTTTTTTGCATACACTCTTACCCTACCATCCAAAATAATACATCATAGGGAATGAACATTCCCCTTACACTTGAATTTTTACATACTTTACAATAAACTAATCTAATGACTCGAATCAAGATAATCAAAACACTTGGAGTACTTTTAAGATTAACGCACATATAGGGGTAATAATATGATGTTCTTCCCCATTACCCCATAACATTAGTACTTTAACCATGAGTCCCAATCGTCCCAACACAATATGTACAAGGATATGACTCAACTTAGCAACCATGTAATCAATTAGATAATTAACTAAGGGTTTAAACATGTAACAATAATGCACTAAAGATGAGTGCATACACGGAAGGCTAAGGCGATTTGGGTGTACATTTAGGTGAGGTGTAACAAATTCTTCCTTCAAGTAAGATGCTTAAAGTTAGAAATGAAAAGATAGGCTCGGAGGGGTGTACTAGGGGTTTCGTGTACTAAAAATGAGTACAACGCTAAGGGTGTGGGAAAAATTAATTGACTTTACTAGCCAAATAATATGACTTAAATGGTCAAGTAATTATGATATGGGTTTAACACAAGGGTGATCCTAATGCCTCTTATCATGTATTAAATCCTACTACACGAATGTAGTCTCACTAGCGGTCTCGGGATACATCACTAACGCAAGTTCTAGAATCTAAATGCTACCGGTACACTCATAAGCACTAATAGTAAATGCTTTTCCTATCAAATCTAAAGGCGAACCTCACATATTTGGGAGGAAAATTTTTCTAAATAGTACGGTTTTGTGCTAGTCATACAATCTCCTATTCATGAGACGCTTGCTAAGGCTAAAGTTTCACTCCTAAATGTTGTAAAAAATTTTAAATTTGGCGCTAAAATTACACTAACAAGTATTTCTCATAGTTTTATTACACACTTACCATCAAACAAACAAACTCAAGCGAAAGTGTATCTATAAGGTATCATCATTTTACCCTCCCCTTACACTTAGGATGAACATTGTCCTCAATGTTCAAGTAAAGAATGTAAAAGTAAAACAGGTAAAAAGAATGAAATAAAATACTCCCCTGATTCGCTTGGTATGGATAGTGTGACAACAAGGTTAGATCTTCCTCCAAGAAAATGAACAATCAAAGCTTTCCTTCCATAATATAAATCATCTTCTTGTCATACATAACCTGTTAAACCTAAGAAAACAAACAAGGCAACCTCGCGTAAAATCAGCGGCAATCTATATATGCTAACAAATCCTAGAAAACAAAATAAGATATAATGCTTGTGGAATGATGTTTGCAGATTTCCTGTAGATTATAAAACTAAAGATTCAACAAAAACTTTAAGATTCCATTAGAAAAACAAAACTGGTAAAATTTCCAGAATTTTACACATGACGCCGTTAGGATTTTCTTCCTGACGCCGTCAGAAGTGACCTGCAGAAATTCTTATGTTAAGTTTCTGGAAAAACTTTGTTCTACTTCCTGGAAAATTCTGCAAAACATCATTATGACTCGATACAAGCATTTGACTCTAACAAATACGAATATACATGTTCATTTAATATTGTGGAGAATCATGATCGAGTTTTGTTTCTTAAAAACATATTTGGGGTTTCCCCTTACACTTATCTTTTGCGAAATACCTTTGGATGAAGTTAAGACTAAGCTAAACAACAATATAAAGTATTTTCACCATTTTAGTTTGAAACATGATCTACCAACAATAAAAATAAAGCATGCATACGGAAACAAATAACAATCAAACAAAATAAAAATCACACAAAACATGGGTTGCCTCCCAAGAAGCGCTTTTCTTTATTTACGAGTCTTGTAGCTAGACTCAAGGTCATGGGTTACTACGTGACCTCATCGTTGGTTTCACTCTCTAGGTCATCTCCTATATTGGTTTTGTATTCCGGACCTAGTTGTAAGCATTCTTTGTAGAAACCAAGCATCCTATTCATCACATACTCTACTCCTCTACGTCTATCCTCATCATTCCTATAGTAAGCCGCTTGTTTGTGTTCCTTTTCTATGTTTGACAGGAGGCGGTATTGTTCAATCATATAGGGCATTTGGTAGGCAATCTCATCATTTTCTCCCTTGGACCTAACTAACCCTAGAGTCGGATCATAACTCATCTTAGTGGCTGATGAGGCAAAAAATGAACCGTTTTTAGGGGGTCATTTAAGCCCAGAATTGAATTTATTTGATCAAATATTGCCCTAAATCGTTCCTTTTGTGATTTTAGGTACTTTGGGAGTGAATTCTGGAAAAGGAAGCATTTTGGACTTTTTTGGAGCATAAAAGTGAAGAAAACGGCAAAGACTTAATTTTCCATGCTGGGAACAGTACCTGACGGCGTCAAGAAGGAATATGTGACGACGTCAGGAGTAAAATCCATGACGACCCAGAGAAAACTTGAAGGCGTCAAAGAAGGGCGTCAATAGTTATTTTGGTGACGGCCTGAAGATGGATTACACGTGATGGCGTCAAACCAAGATCTAGGCAGTCCGAGGACCTTATTGGCGGCGAGATGACGGCGTCAGACATTTACTCTTGACGCCGTCACCTCACAAAATATATATATACTTTTCTATTTTTCATTCATTAAGGGAGGAACTTGTGTGGAGAATACTAGGGTCGAACCTAATAAACTCTAGGTCGTTTGTAACAGTATTTTCAAGGGTTTTCACCCCTTGAAACCTTTCATGTTCAATTAAGATAAGTCCTGTTTCAATTCATTCAATATGTCTACGTGTTGTTTGAATATATCTTATGCTTGTCTTGGTTATAACATGCTAGGCTAGATCTTTCATGTGTTTGCTTAGATGTAATGAAACCTAGATGTTGATTATCGGTTGATTGCTTGTTTATTGTTGTAATGGATGAATGATTTCAATGTTAGGCTTAAGAAAACTGGCAGATCTCCATTTTGTAACTTGCTTGAACGTCTTAAGAAACATGAACCGATGTGTACTAGGTTTATATGATTGTATTTAATGCATGAGCGAATTCTAGTGATCCAATGTTAGGAGCTTCTTAGCCGGCTCGACATAGGAGTGAAGTAGGAGCTTATAGGATTGGGGAAGTAAGTACGCCACCCCATGAATGGTATTAAGGAATACAATCCATCATCCACGCAACTGTAACAAGTAATTAACCTGTAAAAGATATCTAGGGAGTAGTGAAATCTAAGTAAACACAATTCTCCCATATATTGCTCACACCTCTAGTTAATTTAGTTTATTTTCATTTTTGTTATTTTATTTTGATTGCACCTTAGTAATTGGGTTAGTTGATTAGCAACTAATTCCGCCCACACTTCCAAAAACCGAGATTTTTATTTGCTTTTATAAAATATAAAAAAATACAAAAAGAATCATCCCTCACCTCTAGACCTAGTTTTTAGGTTTTCTAATCCTAGCGATACTATTCCTAAGTTGAACGATTAATCCCCCGGTACTTGTCACTATACTATACTACAACGATCAGGTACACTGCCTGGTGGGGGTTGTAAGCTTCTCGAGATCCCTCGAGAGGTAAATCCTGGTGCAATTCCCACCCATCTATCACCGGACGAGTATCCTCCACTATCATAAAATCGGTCTCATAAGTTAAATTTCCGACAATCACATGCAATCCTTTCACTCTACCTACAAAATTACTTAGCAAGTTCTTGTTGGGTATTATCCTATAACCAAGTTGTTTATTCATTACCCAATTATAATAAGTCCTAGTAATGATGTTTATAGGAGACCTAGGATCGATATAAGCTTTCCATACATGCATATGCCCAATGTTGCATGGTATGTTGATGTTAGAGGGATCTCCCACTTTAATAAGGGGTGAAACAAGGATATATGGTGTCTCGGGATCATTGAATAAATCCTTGTGATATTCCCGTTCTTCCTTGGTGGGCAACTTATCAAAGTACTCTTCTACAGTCTCGACTTCCTCTAACTTTTCTCCCTTATTAACCTCAACTTCCCTAATTTCATCCCTAGTCTCGGTTTCTAGTCCAACTTCATCCTTGTCACTTTCTTCTATATCCTTATCTATTGGTTTAACGGTGACAACATTGACAAAGTGGACGTGTTTGGATGATGAGGGGTCATTAGTTTGGATTCCGCTATTGGCGTCCCTAGTGTCTTTCCTAGGTGTAGTTAACGCTTGGTGGTTGAGGGCTTTCAACAAGTTGTCAATCTTATTGGTCATCTCCGTTTGTTGTTGGTTGAATTCGGTTTCAAACCTATCTATGCGAGCTTCTTGAGATGCCATAAATTTTGACATTAATCCTTTAAGATTGTTGGTACTACCATAGTTGTTAGAAGGATTGTTGTTAAAAGTACGGTTGGAGGGTGAACCGTTTGGTTGGTAACGATTAGGCGTATTGGAGGAATTGTTTTGGTTTTGTCTCCACCTAAGGTTTGGGTGATTTTTCCAAGAAGGGTTGTAGGAATCACCATAAGGGTTTGGCTCGGGTTTGAAAGTGTACCACTTATCTCCCGCTTCGTCGGTACGTGAGGATGTGTAGTCCGCAAAAGCTGTTCCGGTGAGTTCCACACAATCACGAGTGTCATGGGGACCACTACATAATTCGCATGAAGAAGTGATTTTGTTCACTTGGCTTGAAGGCTTAGGAGCTTCGTAAGATTTCATGAGAAACTTGACTTGATCCTTAAGTTCCATGAGCCTACGGTCGGGAGTGCTAGAATTGTTCGAAGGCAAAGATATTTCCTTGACCGTTTTGTTCAAATCACGGGGATCATTCCAACTTTCGTTGTCATAGAGAGCAAGATCTTCTATGAGTTCCCATGATTCTTCCACACTTAGATCACGTAGCTTGCCACCGGCCGATTGGTCAATGGTTCGCCTTGTGGAGAGATCGATATGGTCATAGAAGATTTGGACTTGGAGCCAAAGATCTATGCTATGATGAGGGACTTTTTGGAGTAAGTCCTTGAAACGAGTCCATGCTTCGTATAGAGTTTCACCTTGACGTTGTTGGAACATCAAGATATCATTTCTAAGCTTGGTAGTTCTCGCCAGTGGGAAAAATTGAGCAAGGAAACGAGTGGTGAGATCATCCCATGAGGTGATGGATCCCGCGGGTAAATGCTCAAGCATTGACTAGCTTGATCACGTAGAAAGAATTGGAATAGGCGTAATCGGGTTGACTCTCTAGTTGTAAGATCAAGGTCTATAGAATCTACGATTTTAAGGAAGTCCTTGAGATGTTGGTTTGGATCTTCGGAACGAAGTCCATGGAATGCACATCCGTTTTTCACCAACCGGATGGTGTCGGATCGTAAGGGAGACACATTGGCTCCTTGGGTGAGCTCAATGGTGTTTCGGTAGCCTTGGTGGCTAGGTCGGGAATACTCTCCAAGGGTTCGGGGCCTACGAGGTTGGTTAGCTAGTGGTGGGTTTTGTGGGTGGTCTTGTTGTGGTGGGTTGATGGGTTCAAAGATGTTACCACCTTCCATGATGTCGGATGGTAAAGATTACGAACAAAGACACGAAGAAATAAGCTAGACTAAAGAGAACCTAAAAATAAAAAATAAAATCTTACTAGAAAGGAATCTAGCAAGTAGACCTAATAAAAAGAAATCCTAACCTAGACAATAACTATTTCCCCGGGCTACGGCACCAAAAACTTGATGCGTGGGAATTGCACCAGGCTTTACCTCTCGAGGGATCTCGTGAAGCTTACAACCCTCACCAGGCAGTGTGCCTGATCGTTGTAGTATAGTATAGTGACAAGTACCGGGGGATTGATCGTTCAACTCAGGAATAGTGTCGATACGATTAGAAAGCCTAAAAACTAGATCTAGAGGTGAGGGATGATTCTTTTTATATTTTTTATATTTTATAAAAGCAAATAAAAATCTCGGTTTTTGGAAGAATGGGCGGAATTATTTGCTAGTCAACTAACCCAATAACTAAGATGCAATCAAAATAAAATAATAAAAATGAAAATAAACTAATTTAACTTGTGGTGTGAGCAATATATGGGAGAATTGTGTTTACTTAGATTTCACTACTCCCTAGATATCTTTTACAGGTTAATTACTTGTTACAGGTGTATTCCTTAATACCATTCATGGGGTGGCGTACTTACTTCCCCAATCCTATAAGCTTCTACTTCACTCCTATGTCGAGCCGGCTAAGAAGCTCATAACATGGGATCACTAGAATTCGCTCATGCATTAAATACAATCATAAAAACCTAGCATACATAGGTTCATGTTTCTTAAGACGTTCAAGCAAGTTACACAATGGAGATCTGCCAGTTTTATTAAGTCTAACATTGAAATCATTCATCCATTACAACTATAAACAAGCAATCAACCTATAATTAACATCTAGGTTTCATTACATCTAAGCAAACACATGAAAGATCTAGCCTAGCATGTTAAAATCAAGACAAGCATAAGATATATTCAAACAACACATAGACATATTGAATGGATTGAAAGAAAACTTATCTCAATTGAACATGAAGGGTTTCAAGGGGTGAAAACCCTTGAAAATACTGTTACAAACGACCTAGGGTTTATTAGGTTCGGCCCTAGAATTCTCCACACAAGTTCCTCTCTTAATGAACGAAAAATAGAAGTATATATAGATTCTGTTAGGTGACGGCGTCAAGAGGAAAAATCTGACGCCGTCATCTCGCCGCCAATAAAGTTCTCGGACTGCCTAGATCCATGGGTGACGCCGTCATGTGTAATTCTGCTCCAGGCCGTCACTAAATTTACTCTTGACGCCCTACTTCTGACGCCGTCACGTTTTCTCTGGGTCGTCATCCATTTGCTCTTGACGCCGTCAAAAAATCCTTCTTGACGCCGTCAGGTACTGTTCCCAGCAAGGTAAATTAAGTCTTTGTCGTTTTCTTCACTTTTATGCCCCAAAAACGTCCAAAATGCTTCATTTTCCAGAATTCACTCCCAAAGTACCTAAAATCACAAAAGGAACGATTTAGGGCAATATTTGTCAAATAAATTCCAATTCCGGCTTAAATGACCCCCTAAAAACGGTTCATTTTTCGCCTCATCAACTTTGTTTCTCGTTGGTGATGATTGAAGAATTTGGGTAATTTCTTAATCTTTGTTACTAGTAAGTAATACTTAATGAGATTGGTCCTTTAATTTAGGTATCGGTTATCAATAATGTTTATCTGGTTAGCTATTCAAAGTTGTTTGCTCCAATAAGCAACCTGAAGCTTTTTGTTTCAATAATCAATTAAGTAGTTTTAGACTTTTAGGGAATGTTTGGAATTGTTGATTAATACTGCTTTTAAGCTTGTTGCATTTTAATACGACTCTATTAGCAGTTTTAACTGTACATAGAAGCATACCATGAATAAATGTTTGGTGGTTGTTCAATAAACGGAACATATTAGTAGGCTAGATTAGTTACCCTTGAATTTAACGTGGTGATACATACTAAATTCCTTTTGCCCATTGAAAATCTGAATTTGCAGCCATAAGATGTGCCACTATAACCTATACAATCTTTCATTTGTGCTCAAGGAGGATAATATATACGATCTGAATTTTTGGCTCGTTTATACTATTTGACAATGAAAAGTTAAAGCTCGGCTTGAGCTCGGCTCGTAATATATCTATTTTGAGCTCATTAATAAGCTTGTTATTAAGGTCTTTTATAAGCTCGCCTATAATAGAAAAGCATAAAGTTTTATATATGTTTAATACCTAAAATATCCTAAATTTGTTTTGGGCTCTTTTAGCCTCATAAGCCCGATCAAGCTTTGTATGTAAAGCTCGGGCTCGAGCTCGATTATTAAATGAACTGAAACTTAAGCTCGAGCTCAAGTTCGAGCTTGTTTAGGCTCAGCTAGTTCGAGCTTTTTGCCGATCCGATCTCAATCGGCTAGGCTCATTTCCACCCCTAGTTATGTGTTGGGTTGGTTTTAGATGACAGTTTTTTAACTTAGTACAACTTCATGCTTGGATTTAGTATGCATAGGGGACTTTGGTTTTAGATGGCAATTATTTTGGAACGGATGGAGTAACTTTTAACTACAACATAAAATCACCAATGTGTAAGATACAACATATGGATCGGATTTACAATGCCTTCTATTAAGAGCTATATATAGAAAGTTTAGATTTGTAGCTTAGACAATCAATACTTTTTAGAATACACTTTCATCATGAGAGAATGCAGTAGAGTTTGTATTTTTAGTCACCTTGAACTTGGTACGATCTGGTACATGGCATTATATAAGGTTCTCGGGTCTAAATTTGAAGTTTACTTTCACTTACATATTACTGGTATCAGAAGCAAACAGAGGTTTTATAAATGATGATTTGGGGAAAACTAAGTAGTTATGACTCGAAAGTTTGCCAAGGAAATAAAAGCGGACGAATTAAATATTTATAGGATGTAGGAAATAACATCAAAATTTTCGATTATGGGTTATCAGAATTGACTCCTATTGTCGAGTATTGGGTACGGAATATGTTGAGATATTTTTTTGTTGTATTAGAAACAAAAAGTCTTAGGGAGTAAACTGGCAAAACAAGGAATGGTTTAGTGGCTCAAAACATGATTTTGCTTGCTATTGGCTTAATGCATCTTAAGTATTGATCGCTTTTGTTTTTTTCATTTAAGAACATCAAAGCAACTGGATTCGGTGACTAAAGACGCTCAAGAAAGCAAGTAAGATATTCCAAAACTAAGAACTGAAAGCGTGACACGATATGTAAGTTTCATAGAATTCATTCAGAAAATAGAATATTTTGGACTAACTTGTTGTATTAATTTTTTCCCTATATATTTTTTACGTAGATCCGACCAAAGAAGAAAAGAATTCTGTAGGAATGAAGAAAAAAATGTCATCAACCATACCCAACTGCAGCGAGGTCAGAAAACATACAACATTTTTTGAAAATATAGCATCTACTGTCTTATTCTCCTACTCTTTCCACTTCTTTAATAATAGAGACACTTTACACACGATAATAAATGCAAGAATTTGTTTGGTCAAATAAGGTGGTCGCATAGTTGAAGTTAAAATTAATCTCTAAGTCAACCTATGTGATCTTCGGACACTTTTGAGTTTGTAGTGATGCCAAGAGTTGCTTCTAATGAACCAGTATGTATCTTTTGACAAGTTAATGAAAATTTTATTGTCCGAAAAAGATGTTACAGTTGAGCATGATATCAGATAGGTCTACTTTTCGCATAAGGGTTTCATAAATGGTAAACTACCACCTTTTAAAATGTCTGAAAATTCTAAATCCGTCTTGGAAACAGTTGGAAGAACAGGTTTGGGTCAAACCGTAATTTTTGGTGCCGACCAATATGTGTCGGACTAGCCCGCAAATAGTTTTTTCCTTTTCCAATTCTTGAGTTTTACAGATTAATGCACTTTGGAGCAAGTCTAAGAACTTTTTCTTCAAGTGTCGAGGAAGTATATAACTGGAAAATCATGATTTGTTCTGATTGTGAATCAATTGCTATTTTATTTAATGCTCTTAAATCATTTGCAGGATTCCATTCATTGTTGAATATGATTGCAGTGTCTACTGATGATAACTTAATGCTCGGAAGACAAGCACGGTATTCAAGCAAAAAGACAAATTGACCCATATCTTTGTTGTTGAAGTTATTTAGAGCAGCTTGCTTCTTTGAAGGGACAATTCCAACTCCATCGATACGCTCATAAGAGTCTTCACCAAATCTCTGACGGAGAAAATCATCCAATATATCTCCAATAGAAGCCGAACCCTTCCCAGAACCACTTAAGAGGCTGTCACGAGATACACATAGATAATGAAGGAATACAATATACTTGAAGCACAACCCAAGAAAGCAGAAGTTAACGTTTTTGTCTAGTCATTGATAAGTAGCTTAGCAGTAGTTCAGATAGCTTAGATATTAGTTGAAATCAGTAGTCTAGTTGTTATTGATGTAACAGTATGATGTACTCTCTCATTTCAGTTGAATGAATCATTTCCACATTTTCAACTCCAATCTCACATTCTCTCATTTTGTAATAAAGGTGTTTGCTTGTTGACTGAAGAATCATGTCTAACAATGTGAGGGTATATGTTAAACAATAGGATGGAATGAACAAACCAAAATATTCAACGATATAAACTGATGTAAACATTAAATAAAGATCTGCAGCAAAGCACAACATTTATTAGACTCGTTCATTACATCGAATGCGCTACCTAAAAATCAAAATCCGAAAGCTTTGCAAGGACTTTATCGTATATATTTATAACAGTAGATCCTATATTGACCTCTAACCACTTGTCAACCATAAACAGGTCAACACGAATCCACGGAAGAGGAAAAAACATAGCAAGCACAATTGACCACCGATGGAGAGTCTTTTAACAGCTCACTTTGATGACGGCTGTTTGGATACGTTTCACTGTGGGGTTAGTACTGCTACATTTAATCGTACTGGTAGTTCTTGCAAGTTAGTACTGGTACGTTTAATCGTACTACATTTGAAGGAAAAACATGTATGTTTGACTTCATATTCTTTTGCAATATATATATTTCAAATATTTTATGAGTTGGGTTTGATGATTTAGGAGCTGGGTTTGAATGATTTTGGATTGCTGCACATGTTTGTGTATGTGTTTTTAATTGGGTGTGTTTGTTACATGTGTTTGTAAAATAAGAGAAAAAGAAGGGTATTTTAGTAAGTTTAACCAGCAAATTAACCATGGGTTAGCCAAAATGGGGTGCTAGGGACCAACCGCGCCAATATCGACAAGTTCAGGGACAAAAATGGAAAAAAAAATAGTTTAAGGATGATACGCGAGAATCTTGACAAGTTTAGGGACGAACGGTGAAATTTAGTCTAAATAATATGATGGCCAGTAAGCAGAGCCGTCTCATGGATTTATGGGGCCCTGTGCCTTATTACGTTAGAGGCCCTTTTACAGTATGTGCAATAACCTTAACTAATTATACACGTTAGACTCTATAATCAAGTCTATAGTTTGTTTTAAAAAAAATCAAGTCAATAGTAATGCACGTACTTTTTTGTTTATTTTATGATAGGCCACATTTTTCTTTTTAATATAATCCATTGAACTTTTCAAAACTTACTAAAAAGTTTCTTTAAAGTCCTAAAGATTAACTTTCATATATTATGTGGTAGTGTACTATTTATTTGAAATGCATGCGATAAATTTTTTTGAAACATAGTTATAGCTAAAATATTTTTTTATAAATTACACGATGATAACTAATTAGGATAACTTTTGAAGATCAAATTACAATCTTGTGCAGTAGTTAGATATTTCATAAAGAGGTTGTTATGAGACAAATACCATTAAATAAAGCTAAAGAAATTACTATAGAATGATCAATGATGACTTAATTGATAAACTATAAACTACAAGGGTTAAACATGGAATATAGAATAAACTTTTGGAATTTGTACCATCTTCTTCACTGGACAAATTCCCTGCATGTTTACACCAATAAAAACTCCATTAAAAACGAATTGTGATCTCTATATCACTGTTGTGACTCAGATCAATAAATTATAACATTGTAAACGTATTAATTCCATCATAATACATCATTTGCTTAAGTAAAAACGTCCAAAAATGAGTTTATACTAAAGTTACAGATTTAGAAATTAGGGCCCTAAGAAAATGAAGGCCTGTGCCGTTGCACACCATGCACATGCTAAAATCCGGCCATGCCAGTAAGGGGTGTTCAGAATTCGAATAATACCCGCAAGAACTGAAAATCGAAATTGAACCGAACCCAAAAACTGAAACGATTGAATTTGTAACCAAATCGAATTCGTCTAAACCAAACCGAACCCAATTAGATATTCGGTTTTCGGTTTTGATATAGTTTTATTGCCAATATAAACCAAAAAACCGAATTCGTATAGATATATATAAGTTTTTTTTTTTTTTTTTTTTTTTTTTTTTTTTTTTTTTTAATATATATTTATATACATAAAATGACAATTAAAACATGTTTATAGTATAAAAAATTAAAATTAAATCATTCATGTTATTCAGTTCGATTTTCGGTTATTTGGTTCGGGATTTCAGTTATTCAGTTCGGTTTTTGGTTTTCCAAAAATAATAAATTAACCGAACCGAATAAACCGATGAACACCCTAAATGGCCTTGTCCAACTTTATTTTTTATTTTATTTTATTATTATTTTTGTTTAATGATTTGATGAAAGCTACACAAGTACTTCGTATATAATTATAGGGGATTGATTTGCACACCAAATTTTTTGATAAAAACACTATTTTGTATAAGTTGTATAGCACAACGTATAACACTATAACAATGTAATGCACAGGGTGTGGTGAAAGAAAAAATTGTGTTGTGCAAATCAATCCCCATAATTATATTAGAGGAGAGTTATTTTACACACTAAAATTTTCTTACATACCAATGGACTTATCTCCACCATTCATTTAAAAAGAAATCAATGGTTGAAAATAAAACATTTTAATATTTTATCTATTTTTTATAATTTAAATATCTCTGAAATCGTTACTCGTTAAGCAAAAATAATTAAACCATCGCGACGAGCATTTAATTATCTTTCCATAGACGGACGCTTTGATATATTTTTGAAATTTTTTTTCACGTTTTCTTATCGGTTTTTTTTTTTTTTTTTTTTTTTTTTTTTTTTTTTTTTTTTTTTTTTTTGCTTGAAAAAATCACCTGTGATATTAGTGTTGAATCATATATGATTTTTTCAAGCAAATTTCAATAATAAGAAAAAAAGAAAAAAAAAAATAAAAAGGTGTAAAAAAAGTGAAAAACATGAAAAAAATTATCGAAAATACATCAAAGTGCCTATATATAGAAAGATAATTAAATGCTATTCGTAACGGTATATTTTTTTTTTTGCTTAACGATTAACTATTTGTAAGATATTAATATTAAAAAAATGATATTGGGTTTTTTAAATTGTTGGGATTAATCTGATCAATTATATCAATAAAGATGAAAGATGTAAATTAATCCATATGATGTAAAAAAAGTGTTAGGTCACCATTTTACAACATAATCACTAAGATTACTAGAGAGAGAAAGTAAGTTGAGAGAGAAAGTGGAAGGAACCATTAATATGAAATGAAAGACAAATGATATTACTAAGAGAACCAACACCCTCTAATGAGGGGTTACAAGGTTATTTATAGGTGTGATCTAGGGCTTCACCAAACTATGCAAATATTACAAACTAAGCCCTTAGACTTTTACCAAACCTATAAACTTAGCATACAACTTTATAAAATATATTAAATCACTAACGTATTAACTTAATAATGCAACCTACAACAAAACTCAATGACTAACACTTGAAATAATAAAGTCTATTCCCAACAATCTCCCCCTAAGTGTTGGTTATCAAAGGTTGCTCGACGTCGTCATCTTTTATACTTTGACTTTGTAGTTAACGTCCTCACAAATAGTTAGCAAAATCTTTCATCATTCTTTGTACTTTGTTCTTTGTTGATGTGATGGTGATCATGTTATGAAGTTGTTTGCCGATCGTCACTTCTGTGTCTGTGGTGGTTGTCCGCCATTCCAACATGCTCATACATCTTTGGACTTTGACTTTCAAAAACACGAAGTTCCTTGACATTCTCTAAGATCTTTAGTTTTTATACTTTGCAGATTCTTCTTTTTAGCGTAGAATCTTTCTTTGAACTTTGTGGTGCTTAGATCTTTGGGGGAGCTTTCATTTGCTTCAAGATATATGTATGAGCATGCTGGAATCTGCCATCAGTGAGGTGATGTACCTGCAAGTAAACAGTTAGCAATAATTAACCGGTACTTACAGATAAGGAATTAGAGCTCGTCAACAACATAGTGTGAAGACTCCTTCTAATCCTTATCAAGGCCGTTCCCATATCCGATACTCCCGAAGGAGCTTACGAGACCTACTAAGTAGCTCAATGACTGGGTGAGTCGCTGGGGATCACTCCACAACTGTAGACCGCTAAAGAACCACCGCGAACACTAAGCGTAACCCTTGTGGGGTTACCGAAGTGACCTGCTGTCAGGGCTATTTGATATTGACCCTGGCAGGAATTTCCGTTCAATCATTGAGAAATACATTTGTAATTCTCTCATAAACTTTCTCGGAAGATTGCTAAGATCTGCGAAGGACTCGATAATTTACAGCTGGTGTCCATTTATGTAGAACACCAGTTGTAGAAATACTAAGTGTTCCTAAGATATCTTTGATGTATCTCATGGCTCTAGACTCGATAAGTGCACACTTAAGTTTCCTATGCGGAGACTAGGGAGGGGTCTCCTGCTTCAATATCAACCATCTCTAAGAGATAAGTCGATAGATTACACCGGTTCTCCGTGAGAATGAAACAAGTTCTTTTAAGAGAACTTGAGTGGTTAAGAAGGTTTAGTGCATTGCGTCACTGGGTCCATGACGAATTTATCTTCAATACCGGTGTTGCCTTAGCAACAACCAGTAGCATACGAATTGAACCCGGTGTCTGCCCTAAGGTTGAACATATGGAGGGCTATTTCTTTTCACCCTTTTCTTTACTTTTCTTTTTAATTCTTCAACTCCTTCTTTCCCCTTTCATTCTTTTCTCCTTTTTTCGTATCATACCTAAGGATTTCTAATTCTAACTATTGGTGATGTCCTTGGGTAGATCCCTCCGGCTCTGGCGGATCATAGGACGGTTTTTCCTATCTTAATCACCTTATAACTCCATGAACATCCGACAATAGCCAAGAAACCTTTGATTGAAAATCTCTCAAAGTGTTTGTGATTATCAAACATTTTGTTTAACACTTTGAGAGTTTTGTGTTTACTTTAGAAGGGCTCCCCCTTGACATGTGCTCATAAGTATTTAATAAATTTGCATATGCGGGAGGAGCAAGCACTTTTTGAATTGATCCACTTTCAGTGAACAAGACCGATTAGAGACACGCTTACATCACTAGTTAGACTAGCTTGAAGTTATTACCCAGCCTGATCAAGTCCACGGAAAGTTTCTCGAGATGGTACATTTCTACTAAGACAAATCCTTTTCGAGACACGCTTACGTGGCTAGTTAAAGAGTTCCATTGTCAGCTTTTAGGTGACAACTAGCTCTAGTAACTAACTTGATGCTATTACCCGTCGAGGATAAGTCTTTTCGAGATTACTAACTTTTATGTTTCGTCAATTCTTGGGTCAATCTGAGTCTAGCTCACACAAGATATTTGATTTTAAGCAACATTGAACTTTCATATTTTAATCACTTTCACTCTCTCCCCCTCAAAAATAGCATATGAGATGTTGTTTTTGATAAACTTTTGATTAAAATATACTTTTTGAGTCTTATGGGGAGATATGAACAAGAACTTTTGTTTTACAAACGATGAGTTTTTCAAGTGCTCCCCCTCAATAAGTGAATACTCATTGAGGTGAAATACTTGTCTTTTGAGCATAATTATGAAAATCAGAAAATATTTGATTAATTCTACTCAAAAGTAAGAAGCCTTCGCTCCTTATATAAGGATTGAGGCACTGATGCATACCTCAGGGTCCTTTCAATACAAGTACGGGTTGTACACTGTTATGTGTGCACAAACCAAAAGGCATGATTTTGATGGAACATTTTGATCTGGAAACACTCCCCTTCAAAACTCGCATATTTTTGAGAATTTTAAACTTTTGAAGCGAATTGGGGAGTAAAGATTTGAAAAATCTTGAGCAAAGTTTTGAAAAACCTTTTGAAAAATTTTGAATAAATTTTGCTCAAGATTAAGAAGTTTTAGTTAAGCTTATCATGAGAACTTCTTCTGGTTTTCAAAGAAGAGTGCACGTTTGATTTTAAAGAATGGTTTAGCAAGGCACTTTCCTTTCTCTTAAATCCAATTTGTACACTGAAATGAGTGCACAAGTCGTTGTTTTCATACAAAAATTAGTTTTCTTTAAACAAAATACTCCCCCTCAAATAATGAAGTTTATTCAAGAGATAGTCTTCTTGAGCAGAATTTTGAATTGTATTTTAAAATACTTTTTGAAAATTCATGAGATGTTTCTGCTCAAGGTTTTAGGAAATATAATCAAGTATTATTCAACAAAGAATGCTTGAGATTCAAAACTATTTTACTGTTGAAAGTTGTTTGAGACCCGGAGTCTCTCTTTTGAGTTTTAAAATCTGAAAAAGATTTCATCTAAAGTTGAACCTCATGGGTTCTTTTTGAAGATTTTTTTTCTGAATGGAAAACTTCCGGTATTTGGGATGTTCAGATCAGAGGCATTCTTTCATTGAAGCCAAAGGATTCCAGATTTTGAAAATTTGAAAGGTTTTGAACGACTTTGCTTTGGTTTTCACACTTGCTTTACTGGTGTAAAACGAGAGTGTAGAGTTTGAAAAACTTGTTTCTCACCATTTTGAATCCTTTTACCAGTTTAGCCTTTAAACACATTTTTCCTTTTGACCTCAAAATATGTTTCATAAGAAACATTTTTGTCGAATGTTGAAATTTTGACTTTCAATGGCATGACATATACTTGCACATAGAGAAAATGCAACAGGCACTAACAAGACAAAGTTTCTTTAAAACTAACCTCAAAAACTTTCTTTTCTCCCCCTCGAATTAGCATATATATTGTAAAACCTTTTTGTATATTTTAATTCGAGAGATCATATAAGTTTTTGAAAATGAGATTTTAATCCGAATGATGAAGAAACATTTTATCCTTGAAGAATTATGATGAGGTGTGCAAACTTCATGATATTGTGAAAAGTTTTCTCCCCCTCAAAACATGTTCCATTTAGACAATGTGAAGCAAAATTTGTTTTAATGGAGGAACAAAGTTTTGAAGATTAGAAGTTTGTACAAGAGAAAGAAGATTCTTTTTGTATATATATATATATATATATATATATATATATATATATATATATATATATATATATATATATATATATATATATATATATATTATATTTTTTTTTGAAAATTTTAATAAAATATTCACAAAGAGAGTTTGATGTTTGACTCTCTTAGGTTTTAAGAAAAATTTTGCTAATCATCTAGAGTCAAACACCGCATACCAATATGGTGAACTAAATCAACACACCTTGATGGAGGTAATGCCTTTGTTAACAAGTCCGCCAACTGGTATTGAATACCCACAAACTCTAATTCAATTGTACCCTTCTTGACATGCTCTTAGATGAAATGGTAGCGGAGAGCAATTTGTTGGGCTTTGGAATGATGAATGGTTTTGCATGAGATTGCAAAAGCACACTTTGAGTCGCCGTACATTGAGATCTAGTCAAATACATAGCCGTAGTCCGTGAGCTAAGTTCTCATCCAAATGACTTGAGCACAGAAAGCAGACATGGCTACATATTAAGCTTTTATTGATGACAGTGATGTACAATCCTGCTTCATTGACTGTATCTCTTTGTAACTAAATAAGATTTGTTGCAAATCACTGTGCCTTCTGCGTCCAGCTTGTTTTCCAAATCCATTTAATTCCAATGATGTGTCGAAGGGTGATGTTGGTAGAATGTATGCATATTAGACGGATCCAAATTGCGAGAAGACGACTCTATTATATCAAGAAGGGTTGGAGTCGGTGCAAATGGATTGAGGAACGTATTTCCGTCATAATCTGCAGGTTGTGTTACTGATTGTTGTTATGGATCTTCAGCTGATAGTCTAGAGTTGGAAGCGGTTTGTCCTGCTGTTGTTGGAGATTCACTTGGAGGACCGTCTTTCTCAACAGTGGTTGTAGTTTGTTGAGATGTGTAGGTACTTGAATATTCTCAGGGTGTGTAGCGAAAATTAGTGAGACATCTGGAGAACGGCTTGCAAATGAATCATCAAACAGTGTAGTAAACATTCCAATTCTTTACTGGTAAGTGACAATGGTTCAGTTGAAGAATCCAAAAAGTTCAGACGGTTGGTTGCGGGTCCTAAGCTGTTGTGCTCAAAAGCCATTGTTGATGTGCTTTTAAACGGTTGGTTGCGGGTCCTAAGCTGTTGTGCTCAGAAACCATAACATTAAGCGCGGGTCAGAAACTGATTTGTTCCGAAGCCATTCATGTTGAATCTGTAAAGAAAGAAAGAGGAGCCAAACAGAGAACATGGAGTCCCATGTGTAACTGGGTTCCAGGTGTTAGAAGCATAAAGATGTAGTGTCAACTATCTTCTTGACACTCGAACATACAATTCCGATGGTTTTCATTCTTGTCTCAGAGGTAGATGTTATGGAGATCACATTAGTTTTGGTGCAAATGTCTAAAATCTTTCCTGTACGAATCCACCTAAGACCAATCGTTTTGAAAATTCTACCCATGGGTATCCACCTAATGTTAGATCTAGGAGATGTTTTCCTTTTAGATGCAGTGGGAGCATCACTTGGTTGAGAAAACCTACGTCCTATATTGATCCACTTCTTAGGTTTCTGACTTATGACATTTGGTTCAACAGGTTTGTTTGTCTTAGTCGATTGAGCCTTTTCAAGTGAATTTCCCTTTTGAAGATATTTTAAAGCACAGACAACATGATTATTTACGCAACTACTCTTAGATGCTTGCCAATTCCTATTAGTTTGTTGAGAACTCCTAGGTTTTGGTTTGCTACTACTAGTAGTGTTTTGTTCTACAGTGGAAGGCATCACATGAGGTTTTGAACCTAGAATTCCAAACTTTTGAAGTAGCTTCTTTTTCTTAGCTTTTTCTAGATCATAGTTCTTGTACATGTCATATTTACCATAAAACTCTTTACTTTTAATGCTCGTTTTAGACATTGTTTTCGAACTAATCCTAGATGAACCAGGTAAAATCACGTGTTGAGATTTAGCAGACACAGATGCATTTTCCTTAGGCCAAGAATGTGGAGTGACTAGATTTGTCAAATTGTTATTCTCAACAACTTGGGAGGCAAACTGAGGTTTTGAAAATTTGGGTCGTTCGGATTTAAATGCAGTCGGTTGTCTAACAACTGATCATTTTTTGATTGTTTGAGAAGTCGGTTTCCCCAAGATTGATGGTGTTGCAAACTTAGTATCCACACTATGGCCAGTCAGTCTTCTTAATTTGTTTTGCAATGCAGCATGTGCAAATACCTTTGCTTGAATTTGACCTTTTAAAAGTTCATTTTCTTTAACTAATGTATCCACACGTTTACTTTGTTCATTAAGAAATTGACCATTGTTGCCCGAAGTTAGAGATTCGTTTTGCAATTTAAGTTCAAGTGAGATGCAATGTGCCTCTAGTTTTGAAAAATCTTTATGAAACTGGGCAATGGTCTTTTTGAGAAGAATGTTTTCAGACTCAAGCGTTTGGTATGATGTTACAGTTATTAGATTAACAGGTAAGGACTCAGACTCAGAACGTTTGTCAAGACATTGTATAACATCCTGGTCAACCTCTCCTTCATTACTGAAGTTAGGTTGCTCAGATTGTTGGTTCTCATTTGCAGGCATGATATGAACAACAGTAGATTGTACCTCATCCATGTGCTCTTTGTCAATGTTGGGTTTTGTGTCATAGATGGGTATGACATCTTCCTCATCCATCTGTTCTTTGTCAAAGTTGGGCTCTGAGTCATAGAAGGATCTGATCTCTACACAGTTTGCATTTGTATCATTCCCCAATCTGCTGTTGTCATCCTGCTCATCTGATTTTGTCCCATTGCTTTCCACGACAACCAAATTAGCTTCCAATACATCAACTTTATGAACTTGCTCTTCATGAATCTTCAACTTCTTTTTATTTACCCTTTTGTCATACTCTTCTCTGTGAAGTACTCTTTCAGCAATTGACTTCTCAAGAGCATCCAGGTGTTGGAGCAATATATCTTTGAAGATTTGAGCCTCAATTCGAGTGTATTCTAAAAAATACTCGCTTACATCTTCACAGTCATAATTGATGAAATGTTGAAACCGTTCCTTGAGCACTCTGAATGCGGCCTTGGATTCATTCTCGTGAAATTCTTCAGTTGCGAGTTGCTTTTTAAGTTGATTCACTTTGTAAAACATCGTATTAGTGAAAATATCAACTTCTTCTCCAAAGACGTCTTCAAATAAATAATTGAGTACACGCTCGGAACGATTTTCAGCAAAGTTATTGTTAGAAAGGAGTTTAAGGTGTGACTGAAGTACTCTAAAAGATGTCATGCATTTCTCAAATGGATCTTCAGAATCATCAGTAACATTTGTGTTGTACACTAGGTCTGTATCATCCATGTGAAGTTCCTGCATGCTTGCCATTAACATCACATCTGTTGTATCGGCTTCCAAATCTGCTGTATTGGATTCCAAATCTGTATATTTATCATCAGATGGAATATCTCCCATGACACTTTGCAAAACAACATTGAGATTACCCCCTTCAACTTCCATTTGACTAAGTGTGGAATCGTATTCAACATTAGCATCAAAGAGTGGAGTTGAATCATAATCTTGATCTTCCACATCTGCAATATTTTCCGTATATGCCAAAAATGCCATGCTTGGTTCGATAAGATTTTCTTCATCATCAGTATCTTCCATTGTGTTAAAGCATTCATAAGTTGAAGTCTTCATGCATTTACCTTTATCAGTAGATGCTTGTCCAAGCTTCACTAGATTTTGTAGAAGAGATTGCATGTGATCATTTAGTGTTGCAGGATGGTACTGTGGAATGAAGATATGCTCAGGTGCATTTGGAGGAATGAAGAAGAGACCATTTGGAGTGTAAATTAAGGATCCATGGTCAACAGCTGGAGATGGTGGAGCAGGGAGAATGGTCTTCAAAGGATTCATGCTTAATCAAGATTCAAGAATTTGCTTCATTCTGATGTGATGAAGTTCTTCTGTATGATGCATAGCTTCAAGATATTTCCACATTTCATAAGCACTAGCTTGAAATTCCATATGCATGTAAATTGAGTTGGGAAGTGCCACTGTTATGAACCATACAGCCTGTTGGTCAACATCGTACTGAGCAAGTTGAGTAGCATTCAAATCTTCATCACTTTGTAGTCTGATAATCCCTGTTGAGTCAGCAAGAAATATCATTTTGTATGGACCATCTTGAATGGATTTAGGCATGAGATCTGCAGCAGGACGATCTGTGAGCCATTGTAGAAATCTCCGTTTCCAATCAATATATGTTCCTGGTAGCAACATTGGAGGCCTTGATTCATTGCCAAAGAGCAGAACATGACGAATGAGGGAGCTGTGACTTTGTTGTTGATGATACTATTGAGAATATTGGTAAGGAAGGTAGTTGGAAGAAGGTATTGTTGCTGATGACTGTTGCTGATGAGAATATTGGTGAGGAAGGTAGTTGGAAGAAGGTGATTGAGACGTTGTAGATGACATTGCTCTCCCCCTTGATTGTTGCGACGTAATCGAAATAATCAAACAAAATATCACATTCAAGGTCGATATAGTGATTTCGAATTTTCCCTCCAAAAAATAATTTGAAAAATTTTCACTCCCAAAATTTGAAAATCACTCTTAAATGCAATTTTAAGGTTGCAAGAAAAATTTGAGTTTCAAAAATTTTGCCGCCAAATTTCACCGAAAAAATTTGAATTTTAGCCTAAAATTTTGAATTTTGGGCCAAAATTTTCAACGTTATACCAAAATTTGAATCTCGCGTAAAAATTGAACGTTTAGTCTCCCGTAGAAATTAAATTTTACTCAAATTTTCCTGCCAAAAAACTTTGATAAGAAGAGAAAGATAACAAGGAAAAACTTTGATAAGATGAGATGATAAGTGATTATGTTAATATGGATCTTTAAGGATAAATAAAGGTTTTAGTTTTAGGTATGACTTGCTAACTTGATAAAAAAATAGAGCTTCTAACTCGGTAAGATGCTAACTCGGTAGAACTTGTAATAAACCTCTAACTCGGTATAATTCTGTTCTAACTCGGTATGTGTTTCTGAAAACTTAACTCGGTAACAGGGTATAGTTTCTAACTCGGTAATAGTCACAAAATCTCTAACTCGGTAAAACTTGCAGAATCTTTAACTCGGTAAGATCTCAAATCCGTAACTCGGTAAAGTAAAGTGAATAAAATTTGGGCAGAGTTTCCCCTAGGTATTATCCACAAAGAACCTTACTCGATGTACGATAAGGTAAGGCTAACTAGCCAAATTGTTGTTTAACTCGCAGGAATTGATCTTAAATCGAAAGACAATCCGTAACTCGATAAAATTCCTAACTCGCCAGAAATTCCTAACTCACTAAAAATCTTAACTCGATAGAAGGAAATCCCTAACTCGCTAGAAAAGTTCTAACTCGCTAAGTATAGAAAACCCAAACTCGATAAAATACTGCTAACTCGCAAACTTTATGATGAACAGTAACCGATTAGCACAAAATTCACTTTTAAACTTAGTTTTTCTACCAAATCAAACTTAAATCAACCTATATTATCCTTTGGCGAATGATACCACTTGTTAGGTCACCATTTTACAACATAATCACTAAGATTACTAGAGAGAGAAAGTAAGTAGAGAGAGAAAGTGGAAGAAACCCTTAATATGAAATGAAAGACAAATGATATTACTAAGAGAACCAACACCCTCTAATGAGGGATTACAAGGCTATTTATAGGTGTGATCTAGGGCTTCACCAAACTATACAAATATTACAAACTAAGTCCTTAGACTTTTACCAACCTATAAACTTAGCATAAAACTTTATAAAACATGTTAAATCACTAACATATTAACTTAATAATGCAACCTATAACAAATCTCAATGACCGACACTTGAAATAATAAAGTCTATTCTCAACAAAAAGTTTGGTATGTTTTAGTAATATATTACAGTGTGAAAATATAATAAAGAAATAAAATTAAGCTTAGAACCCCACACAATCCTATGTAAATCCAACACACCTTATCAAGAAATGTCTTCTTGAGTTGAGCGTGAGAAGATATTGGTGGCCTACTCTTTGAAACCATGTTATCAAGGTATCACTAGTCATTTTTTTTTGGTATTACTTGTAAATGTCAAATTAGTGATACAAGTAGTGTATGGTAATTTTTTTTCCTCCATACATCTGAAACGTAATTAGTTTATTGACCTCTTCATTACGAATTATGAACATACAATTTTGGAATGCAATGCCCAATTTGAATTTAAATCCACATATTAAAAATCTGATAATTTACAAGCGTTAGTTTATACTTTATACGCCGTAAGAGGTAAAGACTGTAAAGTAAGAACAAATGCATGCATGAAGAGGATTGTACATAGACTACTGTTTGTCGGAAATAAAACAACCATTTTATCTTATATATCGTACTAATTACTAAACTTCAATGACTCGTTTTGACATGCTGTAATCAAACCATTTTAGGCCTTTTATTTAACCACCCACCATTTATGATTGTTAAAATATTTACTTTCAAATCCAACGGCTTAATTCATTTAAGTAAAACCGAACCTGTTCCACTTGTTGTGTGAATCAAATAAAAAAATGTCGACAGGAGCTATTGGCCAACCCCACTTTCTTTCCCATTTTCATTCTCATCCAAAGACAATAACCATCAATCATCATGATCCACTTATTTATTATATTGTCAATGGAATTGAGTATCCACTTTGAATTACTCTGATATTAATATATAAAAAAGACTGTCAGCAAATCCTCTAAATCTTTATGCAACATCTATGGGGAACACTTTAGCAAGTGCTAGAGGAGGTAAGAACAAAAATAAAGCTAAAGTGGTGAAGCTCGATGGCGAAATCATTAAACTAGAAACACCTATAAAAGTGTTTGAAGTAATCAAGGATTACGCGGGTCATGTGCTATTGGAATCTGGTTCCGTTAAACAATATGGTATCAGAGCGAGTCCTTTGGATCCTGAAGAATATTTGGAAGGAGGAAAGGTTTATTTTCTTGTGGAGTTACCAAAGCTACCGCATACAATGGACAAAAAAGCAATCACTAGAAGGGTGAAACCGGGTGTGAGCTTGAACGCGAAAGAAAGGCTAGAGCTTATGATGTTGTCTCGAAGGTCTTTATCTGATGTTTCACTTGATGATTGTGGCCCGGTTAGGGTAAAGGTGAGGTTACCAAAAGCAGAAGTGGATAAGGTGATCGGAGAATGTAAAAATGAGGTAGAGGTGGCGGAGCGGATTGTTGATCTCTATGCTAAGAAGAAGGCCCGTGACGACGGCCGGCGGTTGAGTAGGATGGAGATGACGGTTGGTTAGGGCTGTGTGAGTTTAGGGTTATTGTGGGAGTTTGTTAAGTTTCTATATTTGGAAATGTAATTAAAAAGTTAGGATGTATCATGTGAATAACTGAATTTGTGTGATTTATGCATGGTTGATTTTGGAAAATGATTGGAGGCATAAAATATGTGATTAATAGATTTTGTCAATAAATTATTAGTTTGTGAATAAGTTGATATTCCTGCTGTCCCAATATGATGCTGACACATATGTTTAGGCATATTATTAGGCATACGAGTTAGGCATGCCCGTTCATTTTATATAAGGCATACTTTAGAAGATATTTACGATTAAAGTAAATTCACGTGTCTAAAGTTTAAAATTAGATAAACAACTTATGTAAATAGCAGAAACAAAGTCGATTGTGTTAATTCGTAGAAAATTTATATAGACATATAGGAAAGTTGAGCATTTTTGTTAGAGGAAACAAAATTCATGCATGTTGACGATAGATAATTTAGTTGGTAACTAAATTCTTGTTTCTGGTAATCGATCCATACTATATACACGTCTGTTCATCATTGTGACAGCCGAAATGACCAACCTCACTTAGCTATATCCTTGTTTACTAGTCAACTATTGACGTTTTGGATTTGCTATCTCACTTGCATTCGATCAACGTATAAACCCAGATTCTCTTTATTGCAAGGTTATAAATAGCGTGAGACGTGGCGTGGTAGCATGGCCAAGCCTTAGGCTTTAGCGGCTCAAGCGAAGCTTTTGCATTTATAAAGCGTGTCATAAGGCAGCAGAAAATATGAATATATATATATATATATATATATATATATATATATATATATATATATATATATATATATATATATATGGGAATATATTAGCTACAATTTATTGTAGCTAACTCCCTACAATTTTGTGCTACATTCTGTGGGTCCCTGAGTCTATTTGTGGGTCTCTGATTTATTTTTGTGGGTCCTGAATACTTTCTTATGTAATTTTAGTAAAGGATTGTAGCTAGTTGGCTACAATAATTGTAGCCAACATATCCCCTATATATATATATATATATATATATATATATATATATATATATATATATATATATATATAGTTAGGATCAGATAAGAAAAATAATAAAAATAAGAAGGATAGGAAGTAAACACAACCACACATTCTAGATGCATCTACAAAAATAGATGCATCTTCATTCAAATTTTCCTTCCTACATTAAAATGTGTGGCTAGAATTACTTCTTACCATTCTTATTTTAATTATTATTCTTATTGGATCTCTTCCCTATATATATATATATATGGAAAAAATCTAGTAAGAAGAAAAACTAAAATAGGAAGAATAAGAAGGATTTCTAGCCACACATTTCAAATAGAAGAGAGAATTTTAAGGGGAGGTGCATCCATTATTGTAGATGCATCTAAAATGAGTGGTTGTGATTCCTTCTTATCATTTTTATTTTAATTATTTTTCTTATTTGATCTTATATATATATATATATATATATATATATATATATATATATATATATATATATATATATATATATATATATATCAAGTTTACGAAAAGACGTGACATAAGGCGGCATAATGCGTGACGTAACGTCATAACTAAGTCTCACGCCTTTGCTAAGTCTTTGCGCGCCATTTAGAACCATGATTTATAGCTACATACTTACATCTTTACTGTCATTTTAATTACTGTACTTTATACATCATATTCAACCCGTTTGGGGGTTAAATAAAAAGCCCAGGCCAAAAAGTGTTGTCTATTCATTTAGGATCATAGATAATATCAAGTAATCCATATTACAAAAACTTGAAACTGTTGACAATTTCACTAGCCCGTATTCATCATTGGGTTTATTCACGCATTAATACATAATTTAATGGCCCAAACTTGTTCAAGCTAGGCAGCTAGTTGCCCGAGAAGTTGAGACACAAGTAGAACTATCGAGTCTCTTAATTAGGAACCAGCAAATTCTATAAATTTTACTAATAATATTGTTAGTGATACTTATCATTTTCGCTAGAATAACTTTCTTCATCTCTGATAAATGTTGTACCTTTGCACCTGTGACACTATAATTAATCGTTTTATCACATATGATTCAAATGGTTTAGACTTTTGAGGGTCTTAGTGGGTTAAATTAAACTCCACCTATGACAGTATATATCAATTGTACAAAAATTTATGAGAGATTGAAATCAAGTCCCTAACCTCCGTTGAAACTTTGATAAGAAAATACCATAACCAGGAATTAGTTTGCATGCCTTACATATGAAGAAAATGAAAAAAGTTTAAGCATAAAATCTCTAATTGAAATACTCGGTAACATTGTTTCTTTTCAATGATGAAACCGCAAAATAAAAGTTGTTGAAGCGAATAACTGACTTGATTTTAATAATGTGATAATACAATACAAATAAGCATAAACACGGGCTAGGCTTCCCAATAACAATATTTTAAGGAACGATTTTGCCAGATATGGATCTTTACCTCTAATACCATGTTTGAGTGAATAACCAGCTTGATTAGAATAATATGACAATATAAATAAGCAAAAGTATAAGCTAGGCTTCCAAATAACACTATAATGGGCCTAATTAAAATTATTAAACCCAGGCGCGAAACTACATAGTAGTTAATGGGTGGTGGTGCCCTCCATGATTCGTCAAAAAGTAGTATCAATTTTTCGTGTAAAATAAATTTTTTTAAGACCATTTTATTAAAAGGCACCCACTACAAAATCAAATTGCCCCACCTTAAAGTCAAAAAATTTAAATACTTCAATCTCTATTTTAATCTTAAAAAATATTAGTTTTTAGTGTTAACAATTTTTTTAATGACATTTTTATTAAATTGCATCACAAATTTTATCAAATTTTTTTTTTTTTACCCCGTTCTTTGAAATCCTGGGATCGCCGCCACCCACTAACAAAAGTATCAAGCTAATGCCGGTTTCTCTTTGTTTGTAAAAAAAATGCAACATAAAAACTAGTTTAAAGACATCTAATAATATCAAAAGATAAAGATTTTGTAAAACTATATTTATTTTCTTTTACTGAAAGGCAAAGATGATTTTGAAGAACTTGAACGCGGTTTACAAAAACACTCGTACGCAACGAATAAGGGAATGGAATAATATTGATGCAAAGGAAATTAAAGATGGTTCTTTTGGGTATTGAGGAGCATACAGGAAAGGCAAGTTAGCACCTTCATCATCACTTCTTTACAAAGGGTATATGATTCCCACATACCTTTTCAATTGCTTCTCTCTCAACCATTACTTCTTGCTTAGGCTTTTCTTCTAAAACCCAATCTCAACCCGCTTTTCCACTTTTTTGGACATCAAATTGGAGATTATATTGTTATAAGGTCAATGGTTTGGGTTTGTCTTTTTGAGTCAACCGGTTGAATAATCAAACACCTTATAAGACTTAAAATGGTGCACGCATCCATAATTTGGAAAAGAGAATCGCGATAGGATATACAAAACTTAAGTAACTTACTCGATGCAAGCTACAAAACCCCAAATCACAAACAAGGCTAGCTAAGACTTAATATGTTAACTCGAAGACGATTACTTAACCTCCTACCAAATTATGAGCTTCCAGTCGCTAGATTACAAAAAAGAATATATGCTATATGAGAACTCGTTTTCTGGAATCACCTTTTGATGTCTCTTGAATAAACTGGCATTATATATATTTATATATATAGACACACTGCCCCCATGTTTTGTGAGTTCAATTTCTTACAATTGTGTCACACAACTACAAAGGTGAAGTGGTGAAAATGAATCCATCAATCAAAATTAGAGCTTTTCTCATTATTATACTAGCAACATTACTAAATATCAATGGCGACGATCTTCAAGACCCAAATATGGCACCTCAATCACCTGATGACCCATCGATAAAATGTGGGTCGTGCCCATGCATAAACCCTTGCAATAACTACCTTCCACCACCATCGCCACCACCACCACCACCACCACCACCAGAGCCATGTCCATCACCACCACCACCTCCACCTCCACTACCATCTCCACCACCACCACCAGTAGTCTTATGTCCTCCTATTCTAGTAGTAAAACCACCTCCTCCACCGCGGTTCATTTATGTAACAAATCCACCTACTAATGTTTATCATCCTTTCACATTGCAAATTTACTCTGGTGGTCGTCGCCAGTACACTGGTGTTGATGCTTGGACTGTTGTGGTTGGTTATGTAGTTTTAGAATGGATGTTGCTTTGAGGTGTTAGTAGCTTTATTTGTGTTATTTTTTATTAACTTGTTATTTCTATCGTTATTATTAATTGGTCGACAAATAATACATTCTTTTTTCTTCTTCTTCTTCTAGCATTTTGCTAGTTTACTTAATGAATTTTTTTTCTAGGCTATTCAAAACTTAATATAATTAAGTTGTCAAACATATAAATGATATGTGATATGTTTTACCATTTGGTACATAAATCCATCGACAAATCATTCAGTGGCACAATCGGGAATTGCTTCAAGATGAGTCAAACTTATTTTTCCTTGGGCTAAAATACTTAATGGACTTCAAAACGAGTTGTTGCCTTATGCCCGCTTACTCTGTTATGCTAATCATGCATATATTCTGGCGCGTACTCTATTATTCTAATCATATATTCTGTAACTGATACATATATATGTGGATGGTCACGCCTCTAGCCGAAGAGACACCAGGCACTCGACGCCCTAGTTCATCATCATTCAAGTTTGAATTCAAACAAAAGAAGTTAGAACTAATCAGTTTGGTGTCTCCTTATGAAATCATGAACCTAGTTCTTTAGATGGTTGCAAAGCAGGTTAAACCGTTGAACAATTTGGCAACCATATCAATCAACACACAAACGAAAAAGCATTCACATCACGCATTGTTAGCGCACCTAATCATATATAGATGGGAGGTGATTTGCACACTTTTTATTTTGATTGGGACACTCACAGTACAACTATATAAAGCACAATGTAAACACTGTACAACTAAGTTATGCATAATTTAGAGTGTCCCAATAAAAAACTTGAGTGTGCAAATCAATTCCCTATATAGATGGATACAACGCACGTGTACAAATTAACTCAAACAAAAAAATAGGAACTATCAAACAGTTGAAAGTTCTGTATGTTTGCATCATATGGCACTTTGACTTTTTACATGAATCAAATGATTACCTTTTATTTATGCACGATTAAAGAAGAATACCGTAACACTCTAGCATATTAGTCGTAGCCCAAGTCTTATGTGTATGGGCTAAGGCTCGGTTATTATTTGTTAAGGTTAGTAATCTATATATTGTATAATACGATGATTATGAATACATGAAACACTTTGATATTCCTACATGGTATCAGAGCTTTCGTGTCGGGACTAATCGTCCCACTCAGCGTCTGAGTCTTCATGTATCTTCTATCTCTCCTTTACCAAAATCATATAACACTGCGTTTAATTGTCCAAATTGGCAAAATGCTATGTGTGATGAGTATAATGAACTTATTAAAAATAACACTTGGACTCTTGTACCTCGCCCGCGGATGCAAATATTGTCCGTTGTATGTGGTCATTTCACCACAAGTTCTTAGCAAATGGTACCCTTAGTTGCTACAAGGCTCGTCTTGTGGCGAATGGCAGTACTCAAATAGAGGGTGTTGATGTTGATGAGACTTTTAGCTCGGTTGTTAAACCAGGTACTATTCGGACAGTTCTTAGTTTGGCTACTTCTCGACAGTGGTCGGTTCATCAACTTGATGTCAAAAATGCCTTTCTACATATTGATTTAGCCGAGACAGTGTATATGCATTAGTTGCATGGGTTTCGGGATTCTGCACATCCTGATTATGTTTGTTTATTACAACTGTCTCTTTATGGTCTTAAGCAAGACCCTCGGGCTTGGTTTCAGCCCTTTGCCACGTATATTACTCGGGTTGGGTTTAATCATAGTCTTTGTGACTCATCGTTATTTATCTATAGACAGGGGACCGACACTGCTTATTTGTTACTATATGTTGATGATAGTGTTCTCACTGCTTGATTTTAGATTTTTTTATAGCGGATTATTGCTTTTTTACATCGGGAGTTTTCTATGACGGATTCGTGCTATCTTAATTACTTTTTGGGTATCTCTATTACGTGTGATTCTTCAGAGATGTTTTTATCTCAATGTAAGTATGCTACTGAGATTATTGAGCGAGCTCATATGGTTGGTTGTAACTCCAATCGGACTCATGTTGATACTGGTTCTAAACTGAGCGATCATGGTGATCCGGTTTCTGATCCGACATTATATAGGAGCCTTGCGGGGTCTCTTTAGTATCTCACTTTTAATCGCCCTAATATTTCTTATGCAGTGCAACAGGTTTGTCTTTATATGCATGAACTGCTGGAGTCTCATTTCTCGGCTCTTAGGGGCAGATTTTGAGGTATATTCAGGGGACTTTAGACTATGGGTTACAGTTATTTTCATCTTCTATTTCTTCATTGGTTGCTTATTTGGATGCTGATTAGGCTAGTTGGCCTACTACTTGGAGATCAACTTCTGGCTGTTGTGTACATCTTGGCAACAACTTACTCTCGTGGTCGTCTAAGCGTCAACAAACGCTTCCTTGTTCTAGTATAGAGGCAGAGTATCGTGGTGTTGTCAATGCCGTTGCTGAGACCTGTGGTGAACCTACTACTTGAGTTGCATACCCATTTGTCTTCCGCTATACTTGTCTACTGTGATAATTTTAGTGTTGTGTATTTATCTTCTAATCCAGTTCAACATCAGCGTATGTAGCATATAGATATTGATATTCATTTTGTTCAAGATTTGGTTGCTGCTGGTCAAGTTCGAGTTCTTCATGTTCCTTCACGTTATCAGTATGCGGATATTTTCACTAAAGGCTTACCTTCAACTTTGTTTGAGGAGTTTTGTACCAGTTTGAGTATTTAGTGTCCTCTCTCTCAAACTGCGGGGGAGTGTTAGTCGTATTTTAGCATATTAGTTGTAGCCCAAGTCTTATGTGTATGGGCTAAGGCCCGGTTATTTTTTTTAGGGTTAGCAATCTATTTATTTTATGATACGATGATTATGAATACATAAAACACTTTGATATTCCTACATCCAAAACTGGTTTTTAAGTATAATACTCCTTCTGTCCCATATTAGGTGCATGTTTTGAGTTTTTGAAGTTTTTATTTTCAATTTTAACTATTTTTTTGTTTGTGTTAGGATTACTTTGATGCAAAATTTATAAATAGATTGTGTTTTAAATATATTTTCATTAGTATATTTTTTTTCAAGTATTATATGACACAAATGAAAATATTCAAGGTTAAAGTTGAAAAATAAAGATTTTGAAAAGTCAAATTAGGACACTTATTATGAGACCGGGGGTGGGGGGTGTAATATTTATGTGTCTTGTTTAGTTTAACTATAACTTTTTATATTAGAATACTTATTTTGATTGATTAGTTAAATGTTTGAAGTAGAAATTCAAACTAATAATTGAACTTAAGTTGCATAGTATTTATGTGTTATGAAAAATATTACTCCCTCTGTCCCATATTAAGTGCCGCTTACATCATGCACAGAGTTTTAAAAAATTACACTAACTACACTCTCCACCAATCAAATATCATTTTAACCCTCTAAAGTCTTATCTCATTGGTTGAAATAGAATATGGACACTTAATTTGAGACATTCAAAGATTCCATTGTGGACACTTAATATGGGACGGAGGGAGTATGTGACTAAAATATTAGAAAAGAGGACTTAAGGGATCAAACTTGCTAAGTGACTAAACTAGTATCTAAATCTTATAACTAGAAAAATCCCAGGCCTTCTACACTATTTTATTTTGTAGAAAACTAGAATGGGGGGGGGGGGGGGGGGGTTTGAATAGTTTACCAGTTTCTAACTTGATTAACTTTAAAACCTTTACGTGTAATCAACAATAATAACTACTTAAACGATAAGTAATAAGCAAGAGTAAAGAAAGAAACAATCAAACCACAACACGAATGTTTATTGTGGTTCGGCTACAATGAATCTTTTTCCTTACCCTACTCCACACCCCGAGTATCCAACTCGAGAGTTTCTTTCGCTAGTCAACAAGCTCCTTTCACCGGTGGAGAAAACCTTACACGTCGCTTACACAAGATTACCGACACAAAGCTAGATGTCGAGTTCTTTTATAAGGGTACAACCACTCCCACTAGTTCTTTTACACAGGTACAACTACTCCTTTCACATTATGTATTTTAAAGACTAAAATACTAACCAATCACTACTGAAATTACACAATCACATGAAGTGTAAACTATGCAAGTTTACACAATGCTAAGCTAACAAGACTTGCAATGTTATGTTGAGACTTGCAACTTTCGGTATGAACTTGTGATTCTCTTTGCTACAAAAGATCTCACAAATGAAATGTTAATGAGTTAGATGAATGTAATGAGAATGTATGTGTAAAATATAATGAGAAGTGATGAGAAAATTCTTAAGTGTGGCGTGCTATTTATAGCCAACCAAGTCATCAAGCTGGCGGATCCGGCAGAACCAAAACAAGGGTTCCGCCCTTGTACCCACAGAGTTCCGCCAGACCTGACAGTCAAACACTCAAGAAATCTTTCCATATCTATGCAAGTAAAACAAGATCGTTAAAGTCAACTTTAAGATAGTTTGTGTAAGAATCTTTCCAAATATATAAGAGATCTTTCCAAAAGTCAACTTAGAGATTTTGGAAATCTTTCCAAGATTACACATGATGCATGTCATTATGCCATACAACATTTTCTATTTATAGAAATATAAAAATGTTTTGTCTTATATGAAATGTAAATGTAGCAAATGTAATGTTTAAATGAAATAAAGTCTAGTTACAAAAGGCTTAAACTATATTCATGATTTGCTAAGAATTAAAGTTTATACTTTGTCATTAACAAAACTTAGCAAAGATCGTAAAATATAAATAATGTTTTTAGGAGATATTTTTATTAACAATCTCCCCCTTTTTGTTGAGGACAAAACATAATCTTTATTTTAAAGAAAATCACTAACTATAATGTTAAGTCTTTAAAAATGTTTGTTTAAACGTGTTTAATTAGAATTATGAGAACTAGTATAAGTTTAAATATGTTTTCCTCCCCATTTTTGTCGAAACAAAAAGAAGAGTTGCGTAGCGGAATGATGCAAGCTAGGTGCTCCCCCTTGGATAATACTCCCCCTAGTTGGGGTGCAAAGATTGGGAATCATGGATTTTGAACCTACAAGAAAACGTTAGTTGTCGAAAAAGACAAGGAAACCACAACAAGTTATGAGTAGATAAGTAAGCATATCACCATCACAACACCTAAATGGTTAACCAATAATGCACATAATATAGTAGAACTGATTTCATTCCTAGTAAAATTTGACTTTTGTAAAAGTCAAAGAAAAGAAATAGAAAAATCAACGTCCTACTTCTAAAAATAAAAATGAAAAAATAACAAGAAAATAAAATCCTACATCTATAAAGGGAAACCACCCAATATAGTCTTAAGTGGGGCAAAGCCTCCAAATTCATGCTCTAGGAATGATTTGGGTGAGAAAGAGCATCTAGGCGTTCTAGGATGTGTTGGAGAGCAAAACGGGTTTCACCTTGGACTTGGTGAAGCATTATCTTAATGCTTTCATTTATTTTTGCCGCCCGCTCATAATGTGAGCACCCATGGCGAGGATTGGGTCATTGGTTGATGGTGGTGGTGGTGGAACATTGACGGTTTGTTGAGATGAGGTGGCGTTGGCAATGGAGGAGAGCAAGGTGGTTTGAAACTCCATTGCTAGGTGGAGATGGGAGTCCACCATGCTTTAAAAGCATAAAGGTTGTCGATGCGATCATTGATCTCCTGGTGGGTGTTGGGAGGGTTGTTCTATAAAGAGGCTTCTATTTCCTCATATGAGGGAAAGATAGACTCAAAGTGTTGGGATTGATATTGTGATGGTGGTTGAGATGCTTGAGATGATGGTGGATCATGGTGTTCAAAGTTGGCTTCTCCATAGATAGGGCCATGGATATACTTAAAGATGGGATAAAACAACAATGGTTTTTGTTGGTGACGATCTTGTTGTGGTGGTGGTTCTTGCTCAAATGGCTCAAAGAATGCCCGTGGTTGATGGTTTGCCATTCCCTCAATTGAGCCAAACGAAGTCAATGGTGGTGGATTAGTTGATCTAGGTGGAAGGTCATCAAGGTCTTGCAAGAAATGATGTGGTGATGTTGGTGGAGTGGCAAAGAACTCCATTGGTTCAAGCTTTGGTGATTTGGGTGGTGATGGAGATTTGGATGGTTGAGTTAGAGCTTGTGGTGGAGTTGGATCAATAGTAGTTATTGTTGGTGGTAGAATGCTGATCACATTGTGAAGCCTTGGTGATGGTGTAGGAGCAGCAAGGTTGAGAAAATTCTCATCTTTGATGGGTGAAGAGAGTGGTGATTCATCCGAAGATGAGGAGCTTAACTTGATAGTTGTGTTGAAACAACATGGTTTGACACTAATCCTTGTGGTTCTTCTAATAGGTCTAGATGGTGGAGAGGAGTTTGTTGACTTTGTCATTGTCAAAATGGTGATTTAGAAGCTTAAGATCGGAGATTGAGATGGTGATGGTGTGATTTGGAAGTTTTCCAAGATGGTCAAATTTATAGTGTTGAAGAGTTGTTGAAAGGAGTGTTTGGATTTAATGTTCTACCATACAAATTTTGAGGTTTCTAATGATTTTGAAGGTTGTCATATTATTGGAAGTCAATCCAATGGAAAATGGTGGAGTAAGAAGACCAAGATATGCACTAAATGCTATGTGGTCATGTCAAATGATTTGGACCAGATGTTCCATGGATTCCAAGGAACCTTTTGGAGGGTTCCTTGCTTTATGTAGAAGGGATCCTTGAGTTTTTTGGGTAAAGGGGAGTAATCCTGCATCCTGGTAAAATAGAAGGGATCCTTGAGTTAGTTATGGTTGAATTTGATTTTTGGTGGGAAATGGGTTCCTATTGGTTTTACTAACTAAAAAAGGTCCTAATGCACTTAACAACTAATAAGGAATGTGTTTCTAACCAAAAAGGATGGTTGGATGTTGTTTAGAAGTCGAAATTTTGAAAATTTGGAAAAATTTCTGCAGGTGCTGGCGGAACCCACGGAATACACAGACGGAACCCTGATTAGGGTTCCGCGGGATCCGTTAGGCCAAACATGGGTTTACCCAGAAAATGCACTGGCGGAACCCAATTTTTGGTTCCACCAAATCCGCCAAACCTAGAAAATTCACAGAACAGTTTTACGAGGGTCGAGACGATTTCTAAATTTTTCAAAAATCCTTAGAACATAAACTTAAGGCTATAACTGATTAGGAAATGAAAAAAATGAAAACGAAAACGTTCTTACGGATAGACTTTGACCGGAGGCTAGCAAATTTCACTATACTTAGTGAAATTTTCATAAACTTGAAAATTTGACAACATGCCAAATGTTGTCTTCATGCATACATGTTAGTTCATACATAGCTTAAACATAACATATTATCCCTACGAGTACATAAATCCATAGAACATATTGAAATACAACCAAATTGTTCAAAAGGTACCTTGTGTCAAACACCCCTAACCCCATACTCATTGACGATCCAACTTCTTGTTGAGCTTTCCAAGGAACCTCCCGAAGCACTTGAACATCCCTTTGGTTTGCTTGAACTCCTCGGACTCATTTGGAATACTTGGAAGTTGTGAGAGGTACTCGGGAGGAGGAAGCCTAGAGTTGGGTAAGTTGTCATCTTCACTCATTGATGATGATAATGAGGAAGTAGGAGGATGAGGATGTTTCCTTTGGGCTTTAGGGACTCTCTTATCACTAAGTGGAACAAAGGTATGTAGGATGAGAGGGTAATCAAGACGAAGACCACTTGTAGTTGGAGGAATTGGAGCAAAGTGTCTAAAAAGACGAGTCAAGAGCATTCCATATGGCATGGCAGTGGTGCCTTGAATGGGAATGTCGGCCATCCTTTTGGCTATATAATAAGCCAAGTTGAAGGGTTTGCGCACGGACACGGAGTAGAGCATATAGCAAAGAAAAAAGTTGATGTGATCCCTATTCCCTATAGTGCTAATGACGTTGGCTCTAATAACTTCCTTCCACTTCTTAAATTGAGGCTTAAGCTCGTTTAGTTCCATTCCATAAGGGTCCTTATCAACCTCATTTCCTGACCTAGTTCTTCTAGTGTTGGAGGTCCTAACAAAGAGATGATCACGGATAACATCCTTGGATACAAGAGGAGTATGATAGGGATGAATGCGGTCAATGACCGAGTGAAGAATTAAGAGAGAGTGTTTGTTCGAATTGAGACAATTACCATAATTCAGAACACCTAGGACTTGAGCAAATTCATTGAGAGAGATGTTGTATTGGTGACCACTAATCAAGAAATTTAAAGACATGAGACCATAATCATCGGTGGAGAGAGTGATGGAAACATAGAACTCTAGAATAAATCTAGGACAAATGGGCTCATCGATGTTAAGGAGGCAATCAAAGTGGATGCCGGCAAGTTTCCTATGAATGTTGGTGTTTTCTAGGAAAGAGGGGTCCATGGTCCTACCCTCATGAACATATCGTTTTTCAAGAGACTTGAAGATTTTTTCTTGAGTGGGGGTAAGTCCTTTGGTTTTGTGGTGTTTTGGTAGGTAGTTAAGAGTATCCTTGTGGTCATAGTGAGTTGCGGGAGACATGATGATTCCTAAAAACACAAATATCACATTTTTAGACTAAGTTGACGTGAATTTTAATGTTGAAGTTCTAGTCTGTGCCTATATGCAATCAATGTGGAGATGCGGTTTTCTCAACTCGTTTAAATGCTTAAAACGTTTTATCATTCAAATTTTTTACTTAAAACTAGAGATAACCCAAGCTCTCCTAATTCAATGTAGCTTCGTTTGAATGTACCCGAAAGTACATATTAGTTATGTATTCCCTTTAGCATTCAAGAGAGATTATGCAAGTGATGTTTTAAACATAACGTTTTTAATTTATATCAACAATGTAAGATGAAAAAATATTTGTCCTATTTGTGAGAAGTCATTTTTGCAAAATTTTTACATGGGGTGTTTTAGTAAACATGCTAATATCTTCTAAGAATGCAACTCCTAACTTAGGGAAACATGATTAGTTTTGTTTTACAACTGCTGCTCTACATGAATTTCTCAAGTTGATGCATAACCCCAAGTTTTAGTTATTGTGCAAAAATAGAATTCCTAGACGCAGATTAGGAGTGTAATTATTTTAAGAGTAGTTACAATGATGATTAAAAAGCAACATTGATGAAAGAGAGCGCAAATTTTCGTGTGTGGAGGAGTTGTGAAGTGAATAGTAACTGTTTTAGAGTGGTGGTGTAGGATAAAGAGTGTTTGGTTTAATATATAAAAAGAAAAAGTTTCTATAGGTTGGCGGATCTGGCAGAACCAAATAAAGGGTTCCGCCCCTTATGTCTCAAGGTTCTGCCAGTTCAGCAGAAGGAAAAACTAAATGGATTTGTTTTGATTTTTGTAATTTTATTCTAACGTTCAAAAGTACAATGTAGGTTCCATAAGCCCTAGTACAATCTAAGAAGGTTAAATGGTTCTCATTTAAGAGGTTTTGTGAGAATATTGGCAATATTGTCTTCGGAGGATACTTTCTCAATTGAGATGTTTCCTTTTTAGATATTGTCACGAAGGAAATGATGAGGGATTTCAATATGTTTAGCACGAGAATGTTGGACTGGATTCTTACTAAGGTCGATGGCTCCTTTGTTGTCGCAAATGATGGAGATGTTGTTAAGTTGAATTCCATAGTCGACAAGAGCTTACTTCATCCAAAGAGCTTGTTGACATGCTTTTCCGGCCGATACGTATTTGGCTTCAGTTGTTGAGATAGCTAGAGCCGTTTGCTTCTTAGAGAACCATGAGGTGAGACAATGTCCAACAAAAGTACAAATACCACTTGTGCTTTTTCTATCCACATAGTCACCGGCATGATCCGAGTTGGCATACCACAAAAGTACAAATACCACTTGTGCTTTTTCTATCTACGGATTCACTTTCCTCATCCTTGGTGAGTTAATTTCCGAGGACATAGGTGTTTTGATTGGTTTTGAATCTTCAAGACCAAATTTCTTAAGCATGCATTTTATATACTTAGATTGATTAAAGAATATTCCATCATCTAATTTTTTGATTTGGAGTCCTAAGAAAAAGTTGAGTTCTCCCATCATACTCATCTCAAACTCATCATGCATGATTTTTGAGAAATCGTCACATAATTCTTGACAAGTTGATCCGAATATGATGTCATCAATGTTGATTTGGACTATGATAATATGTGATCCTTTCTTCTTAGTGAAGAGAGTATTATCAACTAAGCCCATGGTATACTTATGGTCAACTAGGAATGTTTTAAGTCGATCATACCACGCTTTTAGAGCTTGCTTAAGTTCGTATAAAGCATTTTTAAGTTTGTAAACATGATTAGGTTTTTCAAAGTCGGTGAACCCCGGAGGTTGAGCGACATAAACTTCTTCATTTATAAAGACATTTAAAAATGCACTTTTGACATCCATTTGAAAAAGTTTAAAATCATGTGCACATGCATATGCAAGTGAAATTCTAATTGACTCGAGCCTAGCAACCAGAGCAAAAGTTTCATTGTAGTTAATGCCTTCTTGTTAATTATATCCTTGTGCTACTAGTCTAGTTTTGTTTCTAGACACTACACCCTTCTCATCCATTTTATTACGAAATACCCATTTTGTTCCAATTATTGTTTGACTTTTTGGTTGAGGAACTGGTGTCCAAACGTCATTTCTAATAAAAAGGTTTAATTCTTCTTGCATGGCTATTACCCATGACTCATCTTTTATAGCTTCGTTTATGTTCTTTGGTTCAATGGTTGACACGAAACAAAAGAAGTTACTTTTATTTTGGAATTTTGATCTTAGTGTTCTTTCGTTAGTATTTCCTATGACACTATCTAATGGACGACTTTTAGATTCTTTGACGCTGACGATTTCTTTATTTAATAGTTCATCTTCCTTGTCATTATCTAAGTTTTCTTGACTTTCCATTATTTGACTTTCAACTAAGTCATCATCTACCAAAGGTGATGTCTTAGAGGGAGGTGGACTCTCGTTAAATGTTACGTTCAACTATGCCTCGACTCTTAAAGTTTCTTTGTTTAAGACGATATAGGCTTTGCTATTTTGTGAATATCCAAGAAACACACCTTCATAAGACTTTGGGTCACATTTGGTGAGATAATCCTTGGTGTTAAGTATAAAGCCTTTACTCCTAAACACTCTAAAATATCCTAATGTAGGCTTTTTACCTCTATATAGTTCATATGGAGTTTTGTTTAAAAATGGTCTAATCAATACACGATTTAAAATGTAAGTTTCACCAAAACTTTTGTGAAATATTTTGTTCATTAAACATTGTTCTACTCATCTCTTGAAAAGTTTGGGATTTAGGTTCTACTGTACCGTTAGATTGAGGAGTGCGTGATGCCAAAAAGTTATGAGTTATACCATTTTTATCCTAAAAATTTCTGAATTGTATTTCATTGTCAAATTCTCGACCGTGGTCTATTCTAATAGTCATAATGCAAGTTTCTACTTGATTTTGAATTTTCTTACTTAGAATTTCAAATTGGTCAAACACTTCATTTTTACTTTTTAAAAATTTTGTCCAAGTATATCTTGAATAATCATCCACTACGACCAAAGTGTAAAAGTTGCCTCAATAACTTTGTATAGAGGATGGACCAAATAAATCCATATGTAAAAGTTCTAGATACCTAGATGTAGACACCATATTTTTAGCATTATGGCTACTATGGACTTGTTTACCAACTTTGCAAGGATCACAAAAGTGTTGGTCATATTTCAACTTAGGTAGGTTTCTAACTAGATCTTTGGAGGAGAGGTTTTGGATAAGTCTCATATTAGCGTGTCCTAAACGTTTATGCCATAGAGTTGAAGATTCATGTAATGAAGTGAGGCAAAGTTTGTCTCTAGATGTTTGATCAAGCTTCATGACATATACGTTGTTCTTAAGGACACATTTGGCTATGGTTATGCCGTCTTTAAGTATTTTACTTCCATTTTCACTAAAAAGGACGTTATAATTTTTACAGCAAAGTTGACTAATACTAAGGAGATTAAAACCTAGGTTATCAACATGAGCTACATCATCAATTGATAGTGAATCATGAGAGATTGTACCTTTTCCGATGATTTTGCTTTTTTACTTTGCTACCAAATGTAACATTATCTCCATCATATACTTGATATGTTGAGAAGAGGCTTCTGTTTCCTGTCATATGCCTTGAACACCCACTATCTCTGATCCATTCATCCGGTTCCAAACTAACCTTCAATCCTCGTCGTCATCACCTAAAGCACTTTCTTTCACTCTTTCCCTTCTTATCATCACGATCATTTTGGAAGGCTTTCTTGTCATCTTTAGGTTGCCGTACAAACTTCCCTCGTCTTCTAAAGAACTTCTTGAAGTCTCTAACGGCCATGGCATATTCTTCATTGTCACTATCCGAGCTAGATTCATCATCATCACTTGATTGAACTCTAGCTTTCAAGGCAATGGACTTGACTTTTTCTTTCTTGCCTTTAACTATTTTTGAATCCTTTTCCATTACCATCTCATGAACTTTGAGGTTTCCAATTAGCTCGTCAAGTGACATGCTTGAAAGATCTTTAGATTCTTCAATTACGGTCACTTTGGCTCTCCACTTTGGATGGAGTGCTTTAGGAAATTTCCTGACAAAATTCTTGCTACAAAAGGATTCATCAAGTGCCTTAAGTGAAGTAATAATTGTGTTAAACCAAGCAAATGCACAATCAATAATCTCATCTTTGGGAATAGAAAATTGTTCGTATTGTTGGATAAGAAGATCAATTTTGTTATCTTTAACTTGTGAGTTTCCTTAATGAGTGACTATTAAAGATTTCTAAATTTCTTTAGCGGTTTTACACATAAAAACTCTTTCATACTCTTTCTTTGGTAAAACATTGTAAAGCATCATTTTAGCTTCATTATTTTTAGCAATCAACTTCTTTTGATCTTCATTATGTATAGTAAGTGAGCTATCCTCATCTTTACCATTTGTAACATCCTTAAAAGTGGCTTTGTTATCACCATCAATAATTATAAACCATAGATCTATATCTTTTGATTTCACGTAAGTTTCAAAGCGGTTTTTCCAATAAATAAAACCGTTTGCTTCAAAAAGTGGTGGTCTTTGCATAGATTGCCCTTCTTTTAATTTTCAAAATCCATGGATCGTTTCAAGTTTTAAAACACAATATATTTTAAAAGCTTGAGTAACGTAGCTCGTGATGCCAATTGTAGAAAACTAGAAGGGGGGGGGGGTTTAAATTGATTAACTTTGAAACCTTTACGTGTAATCAACAATAGTAACTACTTAAATGATAAGTAATAAGCAAGAGTAAAGAAAGAAACAATCAAACCACTACACGAATGTTTATCATGGTTCAGCTACAAGGACTCTTTTTCCTTGCCCTACTCCACGCCCCGAGTATCCAACTCGAGAGTTTCTTTCACTAGTCAACAATCTCCTTTCACTGGCGGAGATTACAGACACAAAGCTAGACGACGAGTTCTTTTACAAGGGTACAACCACTCCCGCTAGTTCTTTTACAAAGGTACAACAACTCCCGTCACACTATGTATTTTAAGGACTAAAATACTAACGGATCACTACTAAAATAACACAATAAAATGAAGTGTAAACTATGCAAGTTTACACAATGCTAAGCTAACAAGACTTGCAACTTTATGTTGAGACTTGTAACTTTTGGTATGAACTTGTGATTCTCTTTGCTACAAAAGATCTCATAAATGAAATATTAATGAGTTAGATGAATGTAATGAGAATGTATGTGTAAAATATAATGAGAAGTGATGAGAAAATTCTTGAGTGTGGCTTGCTATTTATAGCCAACCAAGACAGCAGGCTGGCGGATCCGGCGGAACCAAAACAAGGGTTCCGCCCTTGTACCCACAGGGTTCCGCCAGACCTGATAGTCAAACACTCAAGAAATCTTTCCATATCTATGCAAGTTAAATCAAGATACTTAAAGTCAACTTCAAGATAGTTTGTGTAAGAATCTTTCCAAATGTGTAAGAGATCTTTCCAAAAGTCAGCTTAGAGATTTTGGAAATTTTTCGAAGATTACACATGATGCATGTCATGATGTCATACAACATTTTCTATTTATAGAAATATGAAAATGTTATGTCTTATATGAAATGTAAATGTAGCAACTGTAATGTTTAAATGAAATAAAGTGTAGTTATAAAAGCTTAAACTATATCCATGATTTGCTAAGAATTAAAGTTTATAATTTGTCGTTAACAAAACTTAGCAAAGATCGTAAAATATAAATAATGTTTTTAGGTGATATTTGTATTAACTTATTTTTTAGAGAGAGGGTGTGTTGGTTCGTGGGTTTCCTAGGGAGGAAAAAGGAGAGGAATTTTCAAATGATGATTTGAAGGTGATTTGAGGCCATAAATTATGAATTAAGTCCATATCAATCATCCCTACAAGTAAGTGACTCCTAATTCTAGTTGAATCGACAATTTAAGAGTTGGGAGTTTCGGCCAACGAACCAAATATCCCTTGGGGTAGTTTGTTTGGTCTTTTGTTATTTTACTACCCCTTAATATTTATCCTGGATAAATATTAGACTTTGGGTAATTACCGCTTAACCCTTTTTATAACATCGTATTTTCATTTCCTCGTTTATTTTATTTCATTTCATAACTTGTTTCTTATTTCCACTTGTACTGTCCCGTTTAGTGTGAACCAATGCGACACTTCGACATTTCCGTAAAGGTAAGTGTGAATGACGTTGTGTTGTTTGGACACACACTCTTACTCCTACTTGTGCAAACACAACAACATAGAAATCTTCTTTCACTGTACCAAGAGGTCTTGAGCGAGATATTATAGTACCTCGCTCACAGAAACCAATTCAATACCCAAGTAATGACATGCTTATTAGTAGCTATGCCCAGCTAAGTCGAATTCAAACTTTAGGTTGAATTCCAACTCAACTCCTGGTTGAGTTCAGGGTATATGACTGAATCCCTTTGCACTTTATCAATATTTTTGAAAGTATTAGACATAGACATATATTATGTAATACTTTCTTCATTTCTTGTTCTCATGATACTCGATTTTTGCTCCCATAGTGCTTCAGGCACTTTAGCCACATGGCCAAGCTTTTCCCAAATATTTTTTAAACAGGGGGCCTAGGAAAAATATCCTTTCTCCAGTTTATTTCAACTTAGAGCTGCAAATTGCCATTTTGGCCAATAAGTCATTTTTCCTCACTTCCCATTAAACTTGACCTTAGCACACAGCGTTATGCTTTTATGCCATAACTGGAAACTAATTTTAAATCCAATGAGAAACCAAGTCGAATGTCTTACATCCTCAGTTAATTAGGATAATATGTCACGATCAGAGAACGCCAATAACATTGATCAATGTGGTCGCTTCACGATTATGGTCACGTCCAACATTTGTCCTGCAAATGCATATGAAATTAACCATCTTTACCTAAATGTTTCTCGTTTCATAATAGCTGTAAACATTATCTTGGTATTCCTCCATGACAATCAGCTAAGGACCCCTTTAAAATGGAATGTATTCCATTCATGGATTCAAAAAACGCTAAATAGATCTACTCATAATGTCTCGTATAATTTTCATGAGTCAGCGACATCACCTCGATTCTCGAGCGATTGATTTAGCTCGTACCAGAAAGTGTTTGGGAGTTTATCACTACTTTTTAAACTTTCTGACGATCCTTCTTGGAAGGACCCTTGAGCCTCACTTCCAATTTCCTTTGATTGCCATTGTCTTACTGTTAATGAACCTAAGAGTGTATTGGTCCCTATGATTCAATCTTACTGGATGATAGACTTATGATAACATCAAATAACCTGAATATTTTAGTATCAATTTCCCTTGTAAATGCTCACAATTATCATGTTTTCATATGATATGTACTACAAATGCCTCATATTTCATTTTAGGTAATATTTGAGTATTTAAACAAAAAGATGATGAATTGGAAAGGAAACTCAAAGAAATGTGCAAAGTTAACTAGATCAGAGAAGGTCTACGGCTTAGTTGGGTCGTGCAACTTACGTCGTAGTCCTCGTTGCCACATGTAGGACCTTAAATCTATCAACTTTAACACAAATATGACAAGTATATGAAGTAAAGATGGTGACTTGTAACTATATGTGTGGCGTTAATATAAGAGAAAGAGAGTATAAAGATGAAGAGAACTTTATTAATAAAACACACACAATATACATAAAAGCACACACCTCAAATGAGCTTTGAGGTGTTTATATAGTGAGTTACATAAGACGCCCTAAAGGCTTTTCCATGGGCTTGGGTTTGGATTTGGATTACATGTATTATAATAGGCTTATATAACATAACACTTAACATATTAGCTTACCAAGTCCAAAGCCCAATGACTAATCTATTACATATCTTAACAAACAACACAAAGTTCTTTCTATGAGAATGACCATCACTTTTCTATTACATATTTTTAATGCTAACAATCTCCCCCTAAGGGGTGGTCATTCGAATGATGCTCCACTTGATTAGGTCTTCTTTGTTCTTTGTCAAAAACTTTGTGTGTCGTTGTAGATTAGCCTTTAGTCTTTGTTCCTTCATGCTTTGTGATCTTTGATGACTGACTTTTCATCATTCTTTGTTCTTTTGTGATGTGGTGCAATCTGCCTTTTGTCACTTCTGTGTTTGTGGTGGTTGTCTGCCATTCCAACATGTTCATACGTCTTTAGTCTTTGTGATACATGCATTTGTTATTCGCGTTCTTTCACACCGATCTTTGTCACTTTACTTCTGTAGATTCTTTTACATTGCGTAGAATCTTTCTTTAAACCTTACTTTGCTTTGATCTTTGTGAGAACTTTTCTTTGACGTAGTGATGCATGTATGAGCATGTGGAATCCTTCTTCATGGAGATGATGTATAGCTGCATGAAAACAGTTAGCAATAAATCAACCGGTACTTAGAGGTTCAAATTAGAGATCGTCAACAGCATAGTGTGAAGACTCCTTCAAACCCTTACCAAGGCCGTTCCCATTTCGGATACTCCCGAGGGAGCTTACGAGACCTACTAAGTAGCTCAACAAATGGTTGAGTCGCTGGGGATCACTCTACGACTGTAGACCGTTTGAAACCACCGCGAATACTAAGCGTAACCCATAAAGAATTACCGAAGTGACCTGCTGTCAGGGCTGCTTAATGTTGACCCTAGCAGGAATTTCCATTCAATCATTGAGAAATACATAAGTAAATCCTCTCATAAATGTTCTGGCAGATTGCTAAGATCTGCGTAGGACTCTTAAGTTCCTTAAAGATGAACAACCAGTGTAGAAATATCATGTGTTCCTATGAGATCTTTTGATGAATCTCGGGGATCTAGACTCGATAAGTGCACATATGTTTTCCTATGCGGAGATTAGGGAGAGGTCTCCTGTTTCAATATCAACCATCTCTAAGAGACAGATCGATAGATTACACCGGTTCCCCATGAGAATGAAACGAGCTCTTTTAAGAGAACTTGAGTGGTTAAGAAGGTTTAGTACAATTCGTCAATGGGTCCATGACGTTTTTATCTTCAATACCTGTGTCACCTTGGTAACAACCAGTAGCATATGAATTGAACCCGGTGTCTGCCCTAAGGTTGAACATATGGAGGGCTATTTCTTTTCACCCTTTTTCATAACTTTTCTTTTTAATTCTTCAACCCCTTCTTTCTCCTTTCTCATTTTCTCCTTTTTTCCAATCATACCTAAGGACTTCTAATACTAATATATTGGATTTGTCCTTGGGTAGATCCCTCCGGCTATGGCGGATCATAGGACGGTTTTTCCTAACCTTAGTCACCTTATATCTTCATGACTATCCTATTGTTGCCATAAAACCATTCATTTGAAAATCTCTCAAAGTATTTATGATTATTAAACATCTTTGTTGACACTTCGAGAGTTTTGTTTTCTTTTGAAGGACTCCCCCTTCACATGTGCTCATGTATTATTTAAGAAGTTTGCACATGCGGGAGGAGTTTGCACTTTTGAATTGATCCACTTTCAGTGAACATGACCGATTTGAGACACGCTTACATCACTAGTTAGACTAGCTTGAATTATTGCCCGTTATGGTCAAGTCCAAAGAAAGTCTCTCGATACGGTACATTCTACTCAGACAAGTCCTATTCGAGACACGCTTACATCACTAGTTAGACTAGCTTGAAATTATTACCCGTCCAGGACATGTCTTCTGATTACTGACATTTTAAGCTTCGTCAATTCATTGGTACAATCTGAGTCGAGCTCTTTTGAGATTCAGTCACAAACTTTAAACATCTTTGATCACATTTTAATCATGTCTTCTCCCCCTCAAAAATAGCATATCGTGATATTTTTTATATCAACTGATTAAAAAAAAGCTTTTTGGAGAGAAAGACAGATTTTATTTTGCATGAATTCGGAACATTTTTGTTTTTGTACTCCCCCTTAATAATAGCTCATTTTAAAATAAATTAAGGGTTTGGAGGGAGTTATCTTGAGCACTCATTTGATATATTTTGAGAAATCTTTTGAACAGTCTTGAAAAAGTGCTTAAGAATTCAGTTTTTAAAACGAGTTTTTGGTTGAAGTCTTTTTCATTTTTTTAGACTCGAACTTTTTGAAAAAGATTTCGTCCTTGAAAATACGAGTCCTTGATTAGAAATAATCAGAAGTCATCATTAGGGTCCGTGTTTCGTACTGAAGTATACGAAAGCCATAGTGAAGAAACTTTTGAGAAGCGACATGTTTTTAGAAAAAACATTAAAAAGAACTCCCGTTCAAGCATCTGTACATGTCCGTATCATTGTTGAATGACATTTCTAGAAACGTACAGAATATTGATTTATACGAGAGACATGTCGTAAGAAGAATATTTTTGGATTTTTTGATTTTATATTGTTTTTGTACTTTTTGAAAATTTTATATTTTTGTATTTTGTTTTTGTTGGTTTTTCAAATTTTGTATTTTGTTTTTTCAAAAATATTTACAGCGAAGCGATTTTGAAAACATTTTTAAAGAAGATTCGAGAAGACGTTCTAGCTCCTCAGGAGTTAGGCTTCGCATGCCAATTCGTCGAACTAAATAGTCAAACCGTTCTTTTGGAAGGGCTTTAGTAAATAGATCGGCGAGTTGATAATCAGTCTTGTTAGGTCACCATTTTACAACATAACACTAAGATTTCTAGAGAGAGAAAGTAAGTAGAGAGAGAAAGTGGAAGGAACCCTTAATATGAAATGAAAGATAAATGATATTACTAAGTGAACCAACACCCTCTAATGAGGGGTTACAAGGCTAAATGATATTACCAAATGAAAGACAAAAGATACATTTTCTCCCCCATTTCTTTTTCAAAATCTGGAGTAATAGAATCGAACAGGGGTTTTGGGAAGGAAACTTTTGTGATTTGAAAATCAACATTTTTCTTTTTCATTGATTCAATATTTTGCAAAACATTTTCAAACTTTTTATCTGCAAATTCATTCAATTGAGACTTCAAATCTTCAGTCTCTTTTTGTTTCAAGTATGAGTTTTGTTTCTGAACTCGTGAACTTTTGATTGAATCAAACAGGTTTTTGTAAATCTGTTTCAAACACTCAATCTCTTTTTCGTATTTTGAAATTTGACATTTCATTGACACGTTTTCATCTTCAACTTGTTCAAGCTTTGACATCCAAGGGTTTTCAAAAGACTTCTTTTCAAGATTGTGTTGTAACGCTAGCTCAAAGTTAATGCTTTGTGCTTGACATCTTTGAAAATTTTGTTCTAGAGAAAATATTTGACGTTTAAGTTTCTCTTGGATGTCGCTTGACTTTTTTAAAATCTTCTCATTTTCGTGTCTCAACATCCCATTTTCCACTCTTAATTTTTCAGACTCAACACTCAACGATTTATCACAAGCAGTTTTTTTAAAAAAACTTTCAATTTAGCTTCTAAATCAACAATGTCGTTAAGATACGAGTCTTCCTTTTTCCTTTTCCGCACTTTATGTTCATAAAATCCCTTTTTGCAAGTTAACAACTCTGTTTGTGTTTTTGAAAGCTCTTTTTGAAGTTGTTCAACTTGTTGTTTTAGTTCACAATTTTCATTTTTGAGTTTTGAAACCAATTTTCCGTTCGACTCAATTAATTCGCGTATTTTGTGCTGAAGATCTTGTTCTTTATTGTAATATTCTTGAAATCCCACTTGAAAACTTTTTTCACGTTTGGCTTTCTTTTCATAATTTGAAAGTTGTATTTTATAGCACTCAATGTCCCCTGTTAATGACACATGTTTTTCTTTTAGTTCAGAATTGAGCTTGTTACATTGAGTAACTTCATTTTGCATTTTCTTAATTATCAAAGCAGTTGAAGCACATTCTTGATCATGAGTCACATTGTTATGTTCAACCTTACCTCCATTAGGATCCATATGTGGAGTCTCAGGAGTAATATTTCTATCATCCTGATTCACCACATATGTGTCATTAATGTACTCAGGTTGTATATGACTTTGTGTCTCACAAGCAAACACATTTTCAAATCTATCATCATCATTAGATTGATGTACCTGAACGAGTGCGACTGAACTTTGTGAAGGAATGACAGCAGCTGCATTATTTAAACCATCCTTACATTTGTGTTTCCCATCAGCATCTGAATCATTCCCTGAAGTGCTGCTTTCTGTCTGCAGTTCTGATAAGGCGTTGTTACCCGTGAATACCAAACTATCATCCAACGTCCCTTCATTGTTGACTGTTCCTTCATGTGTCTGCCTTTTAATTCCATTCTCCCGTACATTCAATTCTCTTCCTCGTTTCTGCATCTCCAGTTCTTTGACAACACTCAGATGGAGTGATCTTTCATTAAGCACAAATTCTAAGTAGCTCATTCGTGAAACAAGCTGATCTCTAAAAGCTTCAACCTCCATACTAGAGATGTTCTCTCTCCATAACCTGCTTTGATATTCATAGTCTCTAGAAGTTTTGACACTTTAAAATCGATTGCCATGAACCCTCTTAACTGAGCCTTGAGCGCTCTAAATCCTGCCATGCAATCACTTCCCTGTTTAATTTGCTTTTCAAGTTGAACTATGTTTTCTCGGAGTTTCCTTTGAAAGGTTAGAACGTCCGTATCTGATCTGAAGAATACAGTAAATGTACTCCACGAAGGAAACCTTGTATCTGAGAGAATCGTGCATTGAATCTTAACAGAATGAAAATATGCTAAACAATCTTCTATAGAATGGATGGCTCTTTTCTCAACTTTAGACATCTTTCTCTCTTGTGAACTTGTTTGATACATTCTCTCTCCCCCGTGATTGTTGCAATGTATTCGGAATAATCAAACTAAAATGTATAGTTGAAATAGTGATTTCCGATTTTCCCTCCAAAATAAATTTGAAAAATTTTCTCTCCCAAAATTTGAAAATCACTATGAAATGCAATTATAAGATTGCAAGCAAAATTTGAGTTTCAAAAATTTTGCGCCAAATTTCACCGAAAAAATTTGAATCTTGGCCTAAAAATTTGAATTTTGGGCCAAAATTTTCACCGTTATACCAAAATTTAAATTTCGCGTAAAAATTGAACGTTTAGTCTCCTGTAAAAAAATAAATTTTACTCAAATTTTCCCGCTAAAAAACTCTTTTATTTTTTTTAATTGTTTTTTTTGGAAATAAGATGATGAAATGGATCTTGTAATGATAAACAAAGGTTATAGTTAGTTCTAGGTTTTTCTGACTTGCAGACTTGATAATCTTAGATAGGTGCAAACTCGGTATAGCTTAGGTCTTCAAACTCGGTAAATTTGAGATAAGTGCTAACTCGGTATGGATAATGACTTAACTCGCTAAGCTTTTTGAAAAAAAAAAAAAAAAAAAAAAAAAAAAAAAAAAAAAACTTAACTCGATAACAAACTTAAATCTGCAACTCGACAAACAAGTCTGCTAACTCGGTATAGCACTTAACTCGGTAAAGATCTAACTCGGTAAATCAACGTCCCAACTTAACTCGGTAAATAGAATCAACTTGGGCAGAGTTTCCCCTAGGTATTAGCCACAAAGAACCTTACTCGATATACGATAAGGTAAGGCTAACTCGCCAAATTTTTTCTTAACTCGCAGAAATTGATCTTAACTCGAAATACAAGTTCAAACTCGCGAATGCTGAAAGACCTAACTCGCTAGAATCAAAATCCTATCTCGACAGAAAACAGTCTAACTCGCTAAAAAAAACCTAACTCGTAAGAATCACGATGAACAGTAACTGAGATCTAAGTAATTCACTTTTAAACCTAGTTTTTCTACCAAATCAAACCTAAATCAACTTATATTATCCCTTGGCGAATGATACCACTTGTTAGGTCACCATTTTACAACATAACCACTAAGATTTCTAGAGAGAGAAAGTACGTAGAGAGAGAAAGTGGAAGGAACCCTTAATATGAAATGAAAGACAAATGATATTACTAAGTGAACAAAACCCTCTAATGAGGGGTTACAAGGCTATTTATAGGTGTGATCTAAGGCTTCACCAAACTATGCAAATATTACAAACTAAGCCCTTAGACTTTTACCAAACCTATAAACTTAGCATAAAACTTTATAAAACATATTAAATCACTAACGTATTAACTTAATAACGCAACCTATTACAAAATTCAATGATCGACACTTGAAATAATAAAGTCTATTCCCAACAAGTCTTAACGAAAAATAATTCAACAGTACCCTCTTCTACGTGCTCTTTGAAGAAATGGTTGCGGACTTTGATTTGCTTCATCTTTGAGTGGTGTACAGGATTGCACGAGTTGGCTATGGCACTTTTTGAGTCACAATACATAGGTATTCTGTCAAAAGTAAAGCCATAATCTGTGAGCTGTGTCCGCATCCAAAGAACTTGGGCACAACACGCAGATAGAGACACATACTCGGCTTCGGCAGTTGATAGTGCAGTACAATCCTATTTCTTTAACGACCAGCTTACTAGGTTTTCACCCAAAAATTGTGCTCCACCTGATGTGCTCTTAGCTGTAACTTGATCACCAGCATGGTCTGCATCTGAAAATGATGTTAGATTAAACCCCGAATCCTTCGGATACCAAAGTCCCATGTTAATGGTGCTTCGTAGGTACCGAAAGATCCGTTTAATATCTTTGAGGTGAAGTTCGGTAGGCTTTGCCTGAAACCGTGCTAATAAACAAACAAACAACAAATTGAGTGAGAAAGATGATAGTTCGTCATACCACGCTCTTGGAGCTTGTTTTAAACCATAAATGGCTTTCTTAAGCTTGTAGACATAGTCTGGATGTTCTTTGTCAATGAATCCTTCTGGCTGACTCACATACACTTCTTCTTTCAGAGTTCCATTCAAGAAAGCTGTCTTAATGTCCATCTGATAGACTGTGATTTTTTTGTGAGCTGCATTGGCCAAGAAAATCCAAACTTCTTCAAGTCTAGCTACAGGCGCGAATGATTCCTCAAAATCTATCCCTTCTTCTTGTGGATAACCTTTAGCCACGAGATGAGCTTTGTTGCGAATAATAGTCATTTCCTCATCCAGTCTGTTCTTCCACAACTACTTGAGATCAAGAACACGTATATCAAGTGGTCGTTCAACAAGTTCCCAACTATCATGTAACTGGTATTGAAGAATTTCTTCCTGCATTGCTTCTATCCAAGGGTTTTCTGCCATTGCTTCCCGAATGGTTTTTGGTTCTTTGAGGCTGATTGAGCAAATGTAAATGCACAATTCGAGATCGGTGGCAAGTTGTCTCCTTGTCTGAACTGGCTTTGAAGGTTCACCAATAACATGTTCTATTGGATGGTCTTTTGTCCATTGAAACGTAGAAGGGTACCTTGGGTTTAACAAATGTGTGTTAGATAGTTCTTGTAACCTTGAAGAAGATTCAGCAGAGTCTGTTGCAAATGGGTTTTCAAATATTTCTTCTTCTTCTTCTAACTCAACATCGTTTGAATTATTTGTTGGTTCTTCTTGAAAAATTGTGTTTTGGTTTTGCTCATCAACTCTTGGTAGAATAGTTTCAAGTACTGGAGTTGCTGGAGTAGATGTAGATGATGTTGAGGTAGTTGGTGTCTCAGCATTGATTTTTGTAGATGCATCTTGTGATGGTGGTGGTGGTTGATGGTTTTGAGCGGGTGCAACGGAATGTTGATGAGATGCATTTGTTGAGGTTCCACCATAGTATTCATCAAACATTAACTCGAAGAAATTTTCCAGTTCTTGTTCTGAAGGTTTTTCCGTGTTTGTTGAATGAGCTCCTTGAGGCACGAGTCCTGAACTGATGTGTCCAGAAGTCTGCTGGTTAGGTGCGGGTCCTAATCTGTTTTGATTAGAAGCCATAGGATTAAGCGCGGGTTCTAGAGTGAGTCTCTCAGAAGCCATCTGTGAAATCTCGTCAAACTTCACATTCAACGTCTCCATTATCCTTTTAGTTCTTCTATGATACACCCTGAATACCCTCGAGTTTTCTGAATATCCAATGAAGATTCCAATATCACCCTTAGCTTTTAACTTCCCTAGATCTTCTCTGTCATTCGTCGGATAGCACAAAGCGCCAAACACATGAAGGTAAGACATGTCAGGTTTACGGTTGTTCACTAGCTCATATGGGGTTTTATTGAATCTTGGATGTACTAGGGATTGGTTTTGAGTGAAACAAGCAGTGGCAATAGCATCAGCCCATAAGAATAGTGGTGCACTAGAATAAATCAGCATTGTGCGAGCAGCTTCCACAAGAGTTCGATTTCTTCTTTCAACTACCCCATTCTGCTGTGGAGTTCTAACAACTTAGTGATCCCACATCTTCAAAGTAGGTTCTTAACTCCTGATTTGTGAATTCTGTGCCATTATATGTTCTTACAATCCTTACTGGAGCTTGAAGTAGAATGATTGATGCTAAACCGTCAACCAAAGTTAACCACGGATGTGGTCAAGATGGTCAAACAGCCTAGAATCAATCTCCGTGGAAGTATAGTGTTTCCCCGGGTCGTTAAGTCCCAGCGAGGTGTGCAAAGGTATTTAAAACGGTTTCGTGATCGGGTGAATTTGGACGGGAAAGGGTATATAAGGGTTTGAATGATTACACTAAGGAAATACGAGTGAAAACGATTTAAACAAACTATATTAACAATGACGTGAAATCTAATTAACCTAAAACGTAAACTGAAAACTTAAGATCAGAAATTGCTTATATGTAAGCAGAAAAATAAGCCAAACGGCTTAAATAGAAGCTATCACTTTATTTATGTTTTTGGTTTTTCTTAATTTAACAAACTACTTTTACAAACGTAACCTAAAGTTAAAAACGTGAAAGTTATTTAAGTAAAACGCGAGTTAAAATTAAAATAAACGCAAGTGCGCAAAATAAAACGTGAAATTTAAGCTACGTTAACCCTACGGACATGAAAATAATATTTTTACGATCCTAACAATAAAAGAAAATTTTAAGAAAAAAAAAAAATAATTTTTACAGTATTTAATTAATTACTATTAATTAAGTACTATTTAATTACTAATTAATAATATTTAAATTACACTAATTTATGAGATTAAGCTAGAAAAATGAAAATTTAATTCTAAAAATTCTAAAATAATATAAAAGTAATTTTAAAACTAAAAATATATTTTTCCTACTATTTATCTATTTATTATTAATTAATTGCTATTTATTAATTACTAAAACTACTTTTGATTTATTAAAAATACTAAAAAGGCAAAGAAAAATCTGAAATTTTTAGGAAAATTCTAAAATACAATTAGGAACTTAAGAAAAATAAAAACTACTGAAAAAGAAGTCAAAATAAGCAAAATGGGGCAATAAGCAATACAAAATAAGCACTTAAAAATAAGCACTTATCAAGAAAAATGGCCAAAAGCTCAAAATCAATTCCAACAACTAAAGTGAGCTTTGAACAACTTATATTACCCAAATAAGTACTAAGATTAGGCTGAAATTAGAAAATAAGCTAAATTCTAATTATTGAAATGAGCAGGTCCCAAGGGCAACTTAGAGACCACAACAAGCTTATCAAATAAGCTTGTGAGTCCAAAATAAGCCTGGAATGGTTGAGTTGGGTTGGATGGCTCTCCAAAAAGCCAGAGAGCAATGCCAGAAGCCCACTGAAAAGCTTTTAAGAAGCTTGTGAAAATGGCTAGTGAAACAGACCCCTGTGGAGCAGGGCAAGTTGGCAGGTAAAATAAGCTGGGCCAGAAGACTTCAGCCCACACTAAACCTAGATTTGAAAAGCTAGAACAAATGGCTTTCCAAATAACCAACAAGCACACAACGGGAACAACAAATGAGCTCTAAAAGAGCTTATGAAACAAGCACATCACACTGACTGCTCAGTGTGAGTACTTCATTTGTCATGATAAAAAAAAACACAAAATAAGCTCAAAGTTGAAATGTAAGAACATGCATCAGCAGATGGAACAACAATCTATCTAAAATATCAATAAGCTCTCAAAAATCTACACTAAAAAGCACTGTGCAACCCAGGGAAGTGGGGTGTGCACACTGGTTACAGGGGAAAAGTTTGGACAATGGGGGGAACTCAAATCATCCAAAAGCTGTCAATAAGCTACCTAAGATGAGGGAAACAAGCTGAGGCAATAGCAGGCCATTAGCAAATCCAAAATCAAAAACTAAACAAACAAGCATGAACTGAAATTAGAATCAACAAGCTTAGCTAAAGTAATGTAGCAGCAGACCTGCTGAGGTGCAGGGGTACTTCAGGTTCAACTAACCAACTTCAATCAACTTATTTAATAAGCAAATGAGTGAAAAACCAGAATTTTCTCTTTGAAATTAATTAACTAACTACTAAGCTTGTAAAATCAACAAACAATTAGTAACTTGAACCAGCAATGAATACTAGAAAGATTCACCAAAGTTGGCCAAAAACTGGGCAGCAACCACTTTTGACTTTTTTATTACACCTAAGGTTTGACTAATGTGAGTTTCAGTTGATCACTACTAATCCTACCTGTAATATTAAGCTAGTTTATGTCCTAATTATCCTAAGTTTAATCTAAAACTAACAAGATTCAAGGATGATAGCAGCAGATACTAAACTATGCAAACAGAAATGAAGTTACAATCTACTTTGACTTTTTATCAAATAACTTACCACTATTAAGGCATAACTAACCTATCCTACTCTATACTGAACTAAGTATGCAGGAAACTTAACAAAACAACAACAGGAACATCACATAATCAGCCTATCCAAACACCCCTTTGTGAAGTATGTGGTGAGGTTTTTCAAAGCAACAAAGAGTTTCATGGTTAAATCTTTAAAACAACAAGTCTGACTAGAGTCTAGATACTAATAACAAGCATGATTATGTTCCAAACAAGTAGGGATAATAAGCAATTCAAATGGCAGTTATGAAATAGCATATATATAGATAAACAGTTAAACAAGAACCAAGTTTAAAACTTTCATTGAATTTAAAAACGAAGATTACATACTGAATTTAAGAGCCACATTAATTCATAAAAATTAAACTTAAAACTAATTCTACTCTACATTAACTACTCCTAATATTAAAAACCTAACTAGCTAACTGCTTCTCCTCAGCCTCCTCTCTTCCTTTTATAGTAAGCCTTTAGGGTTTTGTGGGACCCCATTGAACTTTCTCTTCAATAACTTGGACCCTTGGATGAGGGTAGGATGATCCTGACCCTTCATTGATTTTGGCGGGAACATTGGCTACTTGCAATTTGGCAGCTTGTATTTGGAAGGGGAACAAGCTTTGGCATTTTGTGGTGGAAAGTATGTGTAGGGGTGGAGTGTTGGAGGGGGGAAGGAGTAGGGTGAATGATGGGATGTTGGGTGTGGCAGGGTATGTAGCAGGCTAGGGGAGGGTGAGGTGGAAGAAGGTGTTGGTTTGGTTGACCTGGGTTGACCGAGGGTGGATAATACGGGGTGTTTGTTGTTTTTGATTTGGTGGGCTTGAAAATGGTTTGGGCTTGGGGTGAAACAAGGGCTGGGAGTTTGGATTAGTTTTGTTTTGTTGTAGGTTTATGAGAACAAAAGGGTCCGTTTGATTTGTAATAAACACAAGGACCAATAGTGTAATTTTAGAAAAGATCTGGACTGATTTTGAAACTTTCCCAAAGTACACATGAGGACAAAACTTGCCATTTTCCAAAATCCAAGGATCTTACATAATATTTTCCAAATTTACATATCCCGAGGACCAATTTTGCAAAACTCCAAACTACGGGGACCAAACATGTAAATTTCTCAAAACTTTCACCCAGGGACCAATTTTGATAACTTTTGATTTCACAAGGTCCAAAAATGATTTTTCTTTCAAAAACATCCCACCAGGGACCAAACCTGTCATTTTCTAAAACTCCAGGGACCTTTTATGCCAATTTGGATTTTTAGGGACTAAACATGTAATTTTCTCAAACTATTTTCCCAAAGTCTAAATTTGATAATTTTTACTTTTAAAAACTTTGGGTTGACTTTTCTTTTGTTTTAAAACGTCAGGGACTAGCTTTGTCAATATTTGAAACATGAGGGACTGAAACTGCCAATTATGCAAACTTTGTTCGTTTTTCATTTGTTTTTAAACATTTTGCATCTAAAACATATAAAACACACTTTTGAGATAATTTCAGTATTTTGATGCATTATTGGGTGTTTTTGGATGTTTTGGCAGTTCATATAAGACAAAAATGATGAGTATTTACACACTCATCAATCCCCCACACTAAACTATTGCTAGTCCCTAGCAATATTTTGAGAAAAACTTGATGGATTTTAAACTCTTTACCAAAAGCCATCACTTCTGGAGTAGCCAGGTGTAAGAACTGTGGCACACCTGATAACCGTGTGATTTTGAGCAAACCACCAGCTGTCAACGGATTTGAGTAGTCTTTACCAAAAGCCGTTTGCTTCTGGACTAGCCAGCTCTTGATGGAATAGTCAACATCTTGGTGAGCTGATTACCAATTATGGATTTTCCACGGCCTTTACCACAAGCCATAATCTTGCGGGCTAGCCAACTCATTTGTTTTCGGGGAGTTGATGAACCATACAATTTTGGGCAAATTGCCAGCCGTGAACGGATTTGATATGTCTTTACCAAGAGCCGTTTGCTCCTGGACTAGCCAATCCCTTTTGTCGGTTAGACAAGGCGGACTGATTACCACAAAAATTTTGAAGCACCAGTGAAAAAAATTTTAAAATTTTTGAAATTTTGGCAAAAACGGGGGTATTATATAGTAAAATGTGATAAAATTCGCTAGAATAGCGAATACCCCCCCACACTAAGCATGAATATTGTCCTCAATATTCAAAATCCCGGCTATTATGCCGACATTGTGAACGTAAAAGGGCAACATTACAAGCTAAGCGTGGAAAACACCATTTTGTATTTTCACTTCATAAGTAACCATAGCATGGGGGACTCCCCCACACTTAGGGTGAAAACCCTATAAGCATGCTACTATTTTTGTTTACCGAGTCGCTAGCTTGACTCGACCCCGAATTCATTTGTCCTTGGGGAAGCATGATGTGGAAGAAACAATCTCAACCGGACTTTCATTCAAAATGTTTGGACAAACATATGAAGCACGTGAAAGTTCCACACCGATGAGATAAGTATCCGGCTCAAGATAATGATACATGAAAATGCCGGGATCAAATATAGTGTCCTCACTCCCGAAGGGGTGAAGAAGAGAAGAAGTCACCCTGTAGGTGAAGAAAAGGAAGAAAATCATGATAAAAAGCATGATTTGATCTTCTTCCTCGAGAGGAGGCTCCGTAGCCTGAGTTTGGATTTCAAAGGTTAAGCTCGTAAACAACCCGGGAGGGTGGGTGGGAATTTGCAAATTCTCATAATTGAGAGCATCTCCCCCCGGGATATCAAACTCCGTAGGAGTCATAACATGATGAGTGAGTTCACCGGAGAACTCCTCATGAAGAGAATTATTCACAAGATGTGAATTTGTGAACTCGTGTTCCATTGTGGACTCATCACAATCCTCGTCAAAGATTGGATTATTAAATATCATAGTGAATTCAGAATCGAATTCAAATAGAGGATTGGTGAGAGTCGTATCGAATGTTTCGGGAATCAAGAGATTAATATTCTCTATTGGACTGTCGGGATCAGAAGTGAGTGACGGATCATGATATAGGAGACTTTCAATTTCTCCCAGATCAGCTTGGAAATCGAGGAGACCATCATCACCTTCCAATGAAAGTGGATCGATGTGAGCAAGTTCATCAGCGAACTCCTCAAGAAGATGATCAGCATCAGTTTGTGGAACTGATGCCTCAACATACTCGATGTCTCCATAAGATGTACAATCATCGCTAAAATCTTAGAAAGTCTCAAATTGATCTTTAGGACACTCAATAGGGGAAGGAATATCACACATATGCTCAAGAGTTCCCTGTGACTCTCTTGGGATTGGGACAAGGATCTCAACACTAGACTTTATTAATTCGTCCGATTCCCTTTCAGGAACAGTGTCAAGATGCTCGTCCCCCATGATCAAAGAGTGAGTGGGAACCTCGGGTGTGGTAGCAGTTGTTTGAGATGGAATCTCAACTGCTGGGGTATCAACTGATGAACTTGAAGTTTTATAAAATTCAAGGATGTCAAGTGTATCCTCATCATCACTGTCATCAGGAATAAAACGGAACAAAGAGCTAGACTTGGCTGCTTTTTCTCTTGCAATGGATTCCCGAATAGATTTTTCATATTCATCTTGGGAATTTATTCTAGCAGCCTGCTCTTCAGCAAGCAATTCTTCCATGGATTTTTGATGAGTATGTCTTTGGGCAAAGCCGTCAACTAAACCCTTAAGCTCATCAACGATTTTCATCAGATTTTGCATCTCTGGAAGAAGTGCTTGATTCATATCGTACTGTGGAGGTTGGTCGTAATAAGGTGTGTCAAAATTGTCACAAGGGTATGGATTCCCCGTTTGACAATCTGAACTGAAGTGTGGACCTCCACAGAGATCACAACAGTAAAACTGTTGAGGCTGTGGGTTGTACGTACTAGAGTCATAATCGTTATCAGGAAACTGCTCATAGACAAGCGTGTTTCCCGATTGACAATCAGAACTGTAGTGTGAACCACCACAGTACTCACAACAGTAAAACTGCTGAGACTGATGGTGTGATAACTGATGGAATGAATCAGTCGTGTCATGGTAGGAATAAGGATCTTGGTTATAGACAGACCCGTTTCCTGATTCTACCATGCCACAACTGGGGCAATTGCCACCATTATAAGGATTACCACACCAATGGCAAACCAGAAAGTGTGGATGAGACATAGAAAGAATCAAATGTGTATAAAGGGTGAGGAAATGAGAATCAAAGATGTGAGAGGGTAAAGGTGATTATTTTTGGATTTTTGAATAAACATTTTGTACAAATGATAAGAAAAATCTTTTTGGGTTTTTAGTGTTCGTTGAAAACTTGATTTAAAAAGTTTTCGTGAACGGATTTGTTTTGAAAATAGGAAAATATGAACAAAGGATGGATAAATGTACAATAGAACGAATTCCAAAGACACTAATCAGAAAAACCGTTTAGATACGCACACAACCTCCCCGGCAGCGGCGCCAAAAATTGATTGATGCTAAACCGTCAACCAAAGTCAACCACGGATGTGGTCAAGATGGTCAAACAGCCTAGAATCAATCTCCGTGGAAGTATAGTGTTTCCCCGGGTCGTTAAGTCCCAGCGAGGTGTGCAAAGGTATTTAAAACGGTTTCGTGATCGGGTGAATTTGGACGGGAAAGGGTATATAAGGGTTTGAATGATTACACTAAGGAAATACGAGTGAAAACGATTTAAACAAACTATATTAACAATGACGTGAAATCTAATTAACCTAAAACGTAAACTGAAAACTTAAGATCAGAAATTGCTTATATGTAAGCAGAAAAATAAGCCAAACGGCTTAAATAGAAGCTATCACTTTATTTATGTTTTTGGTTTTTCTTAATTTAACAAACTACTTTTACAAATGTAACCTAAAGTTAAAAACGTGAAAGTTATTTAAGTAAAACGCGAGTTAAAATTAAAATAAACGCGAGTGCGCAAAATAAAACGTGAAATTTAAGCTACGTTAACCCTACGGACATGAAAATAATATTTTTACGATCCTAACAATAAAAGAAAATTTTAAGAAAAAGAAAAATAATTTTTACACTATTTAATTAATTACTATTAATTAAGTACTATTTAATTACTAATTAATAATATTTAAATTACACTAATTTATGAGATTAAGCTAGAAAAATGAAAATTTAATTCTAAAAATTCTAAAATAATATAAAAGTAATTTTAAAACTAAAAATATATTTTTCCTACTATTTATCTATTTATTATTAATTAATTGCTATTTATTAATTACTAAAACTACTTTTGATTTATTAAAAATACTAAAAAGGCAAAGAAAAATCTGAAATTTTTAGGAAAATTCTAAAATACAATTAGGAACTTAAGAAAAATAAAAACTACTGAAAAAGAAGTCAAAATAAGCAAAATGGGGCAATAAGCAATACAAAATAAGCACTTAAAAATAAGCACTTATCAAGAAAAACGGCCAAAAGCTCAAAATCAGTTCCAACAACTAAAGTGAGCTTTGAACAACTTATATTACCCAAATAAGTACTAAGATTAGGCTGAAATTAGAAAATAAGCTAAATTCTAATTATTGAAATGAGCAGGTCCCAAGGGCAACTTAGAGACCACAACAAGCTTATCAAATAAGCTTGTGAGTCCAAAATAAGCCTGGAATGGTTGAGTTGGGTTGGATGGCTCTCCAAAAAGCCAGAGAGCAATGCCAGAAGCCCACTGAAAAGCTTTTAAGAAGCTTGTGAAAATGGCTAGTGAAACAGACCCCTGTGGAGCAGGGCAAGTTGGCAGGTAAAATAAGCTGGGCCAGAAGACTTCAGCCCACACTAAACCTAGATTTGAAAAGCTAGAACAAATGGCTTTCCAAATAACCAACAAGCACACAACGGGAACAACAAATGAGCTCTAAAAGAGCTTATGAAACAAGCACATCACACTGACTGCTCAGTGTGAGTACTTCATTTGTCATGATAAAAAAAAACACAAAATAAGCTCAAAGTTGAAATGTAAGAACATGCATCAGCAGATGGAACAACAATCTATCTAAAATATCAATAAGCTCTCAAAAATCTACACTAAAAAGCACTGTGCAACCCAGGGAAGTGGGGTGTGCACACTGGTTACAGGGGAAAAGTTTGGACAATGGGGGGAACTCAAATCATCCAAAAGCTATCAATAAGCTACCTAAGATGAGGGAAACAAGCTGAGGCAATAGCAGGCCATTAGCAAATCCAAAATCAAAAACTAAACAAACAAGCATGAACTGAAATTAGAATCAACAAGCTTAGCTAAAGTAATGTAGCAGCAGACCTGCTGAGGTGCAGGGGTACTTCAGGTTCAACTAACCAACTTCAATCAACTTATTTAATAAGCAAATGAGTGAAAAACCAGAATTTTCTCTTTGAAATTAATTAACTAACTACTAAGCTTGTAAAATCAACAAACAATTAGTAACTTGAACCAGCAATGAATACTAGAAAGATTCACCAAAGTTGGCCAAAAACTGGGCAGCAACCACTTTTGACTTTTTTATTACACCTAAGGTTTGACTAATGTGAGTTTCAGTTGATCACTACTAATCCTACCTGTAATATTAAGCTAGTTTATGTCCTAATTATCCTAAGTTTAATCTAAAACTAACAAGATTCAAGGATGATAGCAGCAGATACTAAACTATGCAAACAGAAATGAAGTTACAATCTACTTTGACTTTTTATCAAATAACTTACCACTATTAAGGCATAACTAACCTATCCTACTCTATACTGAACTAAGTATGCAGGAAACTTAACAAAACAACAACAGGAACATCACATAATCAGCCTATCCAAACACCCCTTTGTGAAGTATGTGGTGAGGTTTTTCAAAGCAACAAAGAGTTTCATGGTTAAATCTTTAAAACAACAAGTCTGACTAGAGTCTAGATACTAATAACAAGCATGATTATGTTCCAAACAAGCAGGGATAATAAGCAATTCAAATGGCAGTTATGAAATAGCATATATATAGATAAACAGTTAAACATGAACCAAGTTTAAAACTTTCATTGAATTTAAAAACGAAGATTACATACTGAATTTAAGAGCCACATTAATTCATAAAAATTAAACTTAAAACTAATTCTACTCTACATTAACTTCTCCTCAGCCTCCCCTCTTCCTTTTATAGTGAGCCTTTAGGGTTTTGTGGGACCCCATTGAACTTTCTCTTCAATAACTTGGACCCTTGGATGAGGGTAGGATGATCCTGACCCTTCATTGATTTTGGTGGGAACATTGGCTACTTGCAATTTGGCAGCTTGTATTTGGAAGGGGAACAAGCTTTGGCATTTTGTGGTGGAAAGTATGTGTAGGGGTGGAGTGTTGGAGGGGGGAAGGAGTAGGGTGAATGATGGGATGTTGGGTGTGGCAGGGTATGTAGCAGGCTAGGGGAGGGTGAGGTGGAAGAAGGTGTTGGTTTGGTTGACCTGGGTTGACCGAGGGTGGATAATACGGGGTGTTTGTTGTTTTTGATTTGGTGGGCTTGAAAATGGTTTGGGCTTGGGGTGAAACAAGGGCTGGGAGTTTGGATTAGTTTTGTTTTGTTGTGGGTTTATGAGAACAAAAGGGTCCGTTTGATTTGTAATAAACACAAGGACCAATAGTGTAATTTTAGAAAAGATCTGGACTGATTTTGAAACTTTCCCAAAGTACACATGAGGACAAAACTTGCCATTTTCCAAAATCCAAGGATCTTACATAATATTTTCCAAATTTACATTTCCCGAGGACCAATTTTGCAAAACTCCAAACTACGGGGACCAAACATGTAAATTTCTCAAAACTTTCACCCAGGGACCAATTTTGATAACTTTTGATTTCACAAGGTCCAAAAATGATTTTTCTTTCAAAAACATCCCACCAGGGACCAAACCTGTCATTTTCTAAAACTCCAGGGACCTTTTATGCCAATTTGGATTTTTAGGGACTAAACATGTAATTTTCTCAAACTATTTTCCCAAAGTCTAAATTTGATAATTTTTACTTTTAAAAACTTTGGGTTGACTTTTCTTTTGTTTTAAAACGTCAGGGACTAGTTTTGTCAATATTTGAAACATGAGGGACTGAAACTGCCAATTATGCAAACTTTGTTCGTTTTTCATTTGTTTTTAAACATTTTGCATCTAAAACATATAAAACACACTTTTGAGATAATTTCAGTATTTTGATGCATTATTGGGTGTTTTTGGATGTTTTGGCAGTTCATATAAGACAAAAATGATGAGTATTTACACACTCATCATAGAACTTGGATACGCTTCAGAAAGGTGATGATGGTACCTGGTGCTTCATTTTTTGACCTCAGAAAGTTTACCCATGTATATCTTGAATAATCATCAACAATAACAAGAATATACTTCTTTCCATTAATGCTTTCAACTCTCATTGGGCCACATAAGTCCATGTGTAACATATGTAACCTTACTTCCGAACTAGGTACGGTTTTGGGTTTATATGATGCTCTTTTGCTTTTTCCTTGTACGCATAAAGGACATAGGTGTTCCTTGGCGTATTTGAACTTAGGAAGTCTGGTGACGATGTTGTCTTTGGCTAACTTGTTGATGGTGTCGAAATTGAGATGGGATAAACGTCTATGCCACAGCCAGGACTTTATTTCAGTTGCCCTTGTCATAAGACAAATTGGTGATGTAGAAGCCATTTGGTTGATGTCGATAGCATACAAGTTTGTACCACGATTACCAGTTAAGAGATCATCACCAACCAAATTTCTAATAAAAACCGTGTTTCTCCTGAATGCAACTTCTAAATCTGCATCATAAAACTGCCCAACTGAAAACAAATTGTGTCCCAACCCTTCGACGTAGTAAACTCGAGTGATTAAAAAATTCCCAAACTGAAGATCTCCATAACCCTGAATAGCTGCTACATGATCATTTCCAAAGCGTACAGTTCCCAAGAATTTCCAAACAAAATTGATCAGCAGCTTTAATTCCCGGTCATGTGCTTGGAGCAACCCGAATTGACGATCCAAATACATATTTCGATAACCTGCGAAGAACAGAAGAGTTTGTATTTGGAAACCGTTTTGAATTTGGTTCCATTTGGTTAGGGGTAAAATCTGAATCACATTCATAGAAGGTATCTACTTGTCCATTTTGAACAACTTTCAATTTGCCATCCTTAAGAATGAATTCTCTACCCGTTGGTTTCCACATACAATACTTAAGGTAGTTCCTAGGCATACCATTACTAGTGGTAGACCTAAAGCGTGCAACTAATCTTTCTATAGATCTAGATCTAGCACTAGTTCCTTTTGGAACATACTTCTGTTCAGGCTTAACATTCACATTTTTAGAAACACATTCATCATGAACATCATTAATTAAACATTTCTTGCATATTAAACAAACAGAGTCATTACATGCATTAGAACCAGTACTTTCGACATTAGATTCAGATGACATATGTCTCTTAATACAAAGCGATAAATTCCTAGGGTGTTCTTCTACTTCTTCCACTTTATTCTTGCTACTACTCGTAGAGGCAGGCGAGACTTTATTGTTCCTTGTATTGCTCCTAGGCTTTAGTCTGCTGCTCCTAGAGGTGCTTTCTAATCCTGTAGAAGCTAAGGCACACGCGTTAGGATTTATATTGTTGTCCTTTTTAGCATCACTAGACTCTTTAGAATTATCCTATGAAGCAAACGCACTAGTGGGACTAATCCTAAAAAGGCTAGGTGCTATCACTTTTGGTGTTTTGACAACCGCTTTTCCTTTATCAATCTTTTCATTTTCACATTGCTTGGGCAAGGGTGTTGCAGTGACTGGTGTTGTCAAATCCTTTTTCTCATCGACTTTTGGAGCAAACCGTGAAATTGACATTTTTGGTTTGTTAACCGTGTTTGAAACATTTGGATTCTCCGAAGTCGATGGTTTTCCAAACTTAGTTTCCTCACCCTTTCCTTTTTGACTTTCAAGTTGAGCCCTCAAAAGATCATTTTGCTCTTTCATGTTCTTTAAGGCACGCTCATACGACATTTTGTCATACTTGCATTCTTCTTTTTTCCGATCAAGTTGTTTAAAAGATGACACATTTTTTTTTCAAGCTTTATAAGAGCATTTTCATATTTTGAAACAATTTCGGAGGTCTCAGCTCTCAGTCGTTCATCGTCTTGAACAGAATATGTTTGTAAAATGATGGACATAATATCAGTAGACAGAATAGCTTCGAAGAGAGAATCATTTAGATTTTCCAAAACATTGATATGCTCAAAAGATTCATTAGCCTTCTTTATCAGGGATTTGTGATCCGTGACGAAGTCAGCTATTTCTTTCAAAAATGCTTGTTCAAAATGAATGACACGAGCATGAATGTTATTAATTTGAGGAGCAAATTCACATTCAAGAATCTTTTTAAGCTGTAAATGAACCGTGGAATTCCAGTTGATCTCATTAAGTCTCGTTTTCGATTCTAAAGTCGTTTTAAGTTGCCCAACTCTGGTTTTAATATCATCAAGATATCCCCTTGCAGCACTTGTGTTAAAAGTGTTGTTTGAGGAAATCTGTTCCATGTTTGAAATCAATTTGGAAGCAACTACCTTTTTAGAAAATATTTTCGAGAATGGTCGTTTTATGGAAAACACCGATGGTTCTTTTTGTGGAACAAAAGTAATTCCCGAAAGTTTGTTCAATTTGTTGTAATCAATGGGTTTCAAATCCTTTTGTTTCATTTTAGTTATGCTCTCCTCGACAAGTTCCATCGTTTGCACAAAATCCCGAATGATGGGAGGATCATGTTTGGTGTAAATCACATTACCATTATACAAAACATTTTGTTCTTGCTGAGCTTTCTTGAGATTACAAGGAGTTGTGTTACCAAGAGCCATTTTATTTTTCGTATGGTAAATCGGATTAGTTTGATTTGAAATCATTTTCATTGTTTGACTTGACTGACCCGACTTAACCACTAATTCTTCTAGATGTGCAATCATGTGTTCTGACTCTATGATTTCGTCCAAAAGTTTATCTTCTTTCTTTGCAAAGTCCTTTTTCAACTCATCCCTTTCTTTTTCAAGATTGGTATAAGCTGTTTTTTGTTTTGAATCTTGGTTTGTTAACTCAAAAATTTCTTGTTTTAAAGAGTTAATGGTTTTTGTTGAACTTATTTCAAGATTAGCAAACTTGTTTTTCCATTCCCTATCTTTAACAAGTAACTTCTTATAACCAATTTCAAGTTCTGACTCGCGTTCTTTGTGAATTTGAAAACTTTTTGCATTTTCCTCGTATCTCTCAAGCTCAGTGGTCAATTTCTCATTTAACATCGCGATTGACCTTTTTCACTTTCTCGATTTCAATACCACAATTATTTAATAATGATTCAAATAAAGCACATGTTTCCTCATCATTCTCGGCATGCTTTGAAACAAAGCCTCCATTATGATTCACATTTGGAGTTGCTAAAGAAGTATTGCTACTACTTGGCGTATCCAGGTATGTATCATAAGTGGGTGCTAGCTTCTCAGAATGTTGTTCCTCATGAGGAGTGTAGGACCTTAGATATATCAACTTTAACACAAATATAAGCACTAGAAGAAGGAAAGATGGTGACTTGATGCAATATGTGCGGCGTTAATATGAGAGAAAAAGAGTATAAAGATGAAGAGAACTTTTATTAAAAAACACACACAATACACACACAAGCACACCTTACAAATGAGAGGTAAGGTGCCTTATATAGTAAGAGAGAAAGGCCTCATGGGCTTTCTAATGGACTTGGGCTTGGACTTGGTTTACATGACTTATAAAATAAGGCTTATGAAACATAGCACATAACATATTAGCTTGCCAAGTCCAAAGCCCAATGACTAAACTATTACTAATTTTAACAAACGACACAAAGTTATATTATGAGAATGACCATCACTTCTATATATATTTTTTTAATGCTAACAATCTCCCCCTAAGGGGTGGTCATTCGAATGATGTTCCACGTGAGTAGGTCTTCCGTGATCTTTGTCTTTAACTTTGTGTGTCGTTGTAGAATAGTCTTTAGTCTTTGTTCCTTCATGCTTTGTGATCTTTGATAACTGATTTTTCATCGTTCTTTGTTCCTTTGTGATGTGGAGTTATCTGCCTTTCGTCACTTTTGTGTCTGTGGTGGTTGTTTGCCATTCCAACATGCTCATACATCTTTGGACTTTGATATTCATATGCACGTAGTTCCCTTTCTTTCACTTTGATCTTTAGTCTTTATACTTTGTAGATTCTTCTTTTTGGCGTAGAATCTTTCTTTGAGCTTTGTGTTGTATAGATCTTTGACGGAGCTTTCTTTAACTTCCAGATGTATGTATGAGCATGTGGAATCTGTCGCCATGGAGATGAAGTGTCCCTGCATATAAACAGTTAGCAATAAAACATCCGGTACTTACAGATAAGGAATTAGAAATCGTCAACGGCATAGTGTGAAGACTCCTTCTAGCCCTTACCAAGGCCGTTCCCATGTCAGATACTCTCGAGAGAGCTTACAAGACCTACTTAGTAGCTCAATGACTGGGTGAGTCGATGGGGATCACTCCACGACTGTAGACCGTTTGAAACCACCGCGAACACTAAGCGTAACCCATAAAGAATTACCGAAGTGACCTGCTGTCAGGGCTGCTTGATGTTGACCGTGGCAGGAATTTCCATTCAATCACTGAGAATCTCAAAAGTGAATCCTCTCATAAATGTTCTGGCAGATTGCTAAGATCTGCGTAGGACTCTTAAGTTTACATCTGGCGTCCTTAATGATGAACAACCAGTATAGAAATATCATGTGTTCCTATGAGATCTTTTGATGAATCTCGGGGCTCTAGACTCGATAAGTGCACATTTGGTTTCCTATGCGGAGATTAGGGAGAGGTCTCCTGCTTCAATATCAACCATCTCTAAGAGAAAGGTCGATAGATTACACCGGTTCCCCGTGAGAATGAAACAAGCTCTTTTAAGAGAACTTGAGTGGTTAAGAAGGTTTAGTGCAGTGCGTCACTGGGTCCATGACGTCTTTGTCTTCAATACCGGCGTCACCTTAGTAACAACCAGTAGCATATGAATTGTACCCGGTGTCTGCCCTAAGGTTGAACATTTGGAGGGCTATTTCTTTTCACCCTTTTTCATAACTTTTCTTTTTAATTATTCAACCCTTTCTTTCTCCTTTCTCATTTTCTCCTTTTTTCAATCATACCTAAGGACTTCTAATTCTAATCTATTGGAAATGTCCTTGGGTAGATCCCTCCGGCTCTGGCGGATCATAGGACGGTTTTTCCCTAACCTTAGTCACCTTATAACTCCATGACTATCCTATAATTGCCATAAAACCATTCATTTGAAAATCTCTCAAAGTGTTTATGATAATAAAACACATTGTTGACACTTCGAGAGTTTTGCAATTTTTTGAAGGACTCCCCCTTCACATGTGCTCATGAATATTTAAGAAATTTGCACATGCGAGAGGAGTTTGCACTTTTGAATTGATCCACTTTCAGCGAACATGACCGATTCGAGACACGCTTACATCACTAGTTAGACTAGCTTGAAGTTATTACCCGTCCTGGTCAAGTCCAAAGAAAGTCTCTCGATACGGTACATTCTACTCAGACAAGTCCTATTCGAGACACTTACATCACTAGTTAGACTAGCTTGAAATTATTACCCGTCCAGGATAAGTCTTTTCGATTACTGACATTTTAAGCTTCGTCAATTCATTGGTACTTACTGAGTCGAGCTCTTCTGAGATTCAGTCACATACTTTAAACATCTTAGATCACATTTTAATCATGTCTTCTCCCCCTCAAAAATAGCATAACGTGATATTTTTTATATCAACTGATTAAGAAAAAGCTTTTGGAGAGAAAGACAGATTTTGCATGAATTTGGAACATTTTGTGTTTTTATACTCCCCCTTAATGATAGTATATTTAAAATCAATTTAAGGGTTTAGAGGGAGTTTTCTTGAGCACAGATTTTGAGAGATTTTGAGAAATCTTTTGAACAATCTTGAAAAAGTTCTCAAGAATTTTGTTTGAAAACGAGTTTATGCTTGAAATATTTTTCATTTGTTTAGACTCGAACTTTTTGAAAAAGAATTCGTCATTGAATGTACGAGTCCTTGATTTGAAAAATAATCAGAAGTCATCATTGAAGTCCGGGTTTCGTACTGAAGTATACGAGAGCCATAGTGAAGAAATTTTTTGAGAAACGACATGTTTTAGAAAAACATTAAAAAGAAGAACTCCCGCTCAAGCATCTGTACATGTCCGTATCATTGTTGAATGACATTTCTAGAAACGTACAGAATATTGATTTATACGAGAGACATGTCGTGAGAAGAATATTTTTGGATTTTTTGATTTTATATTGTTTTTGTATTTTTTGAAAATTTTATATTTTTGTATTTTGTTTTTGTTGGTTTTTCAAATTTTGTAATTTGTTTTTTCAAAAATATTTTCAGCGAAGCGATTATGAAAACTTTTCAAGAAGATTCGAGAAGACGTTCTAGCTCCTCAGGAGTTAGGCTTCGCATGCCAATTCGTCGAACTAAATAGTCAAACCGTTCTTTTGGAAGGGCTTTAGTAAATAGATCGGCGAGTTGGTAATCAGTCTTAACGAAAAATAATTCAACAGTACCCTCTTCTACGTGTTCTTTGATGAAATGGTAGCGGACTTTGATATGCTTCGTCTTAGAGTGATGTATGGGATTGCACGAGATGGCTATGGCACTTTTTGAGTCACAATATATAGGTATTCGGTCAAAAGTAAAGCCATAATCTGTGAGCTGTGTCCGCATCCAAAGAACTTGGGCACAACACGCCGATAGAGACACATACTCGGCTTCGGCGGTTGATAGCGCAGTACAATCCTGTTTCTTTGACGACCAGCTTACTAGCTTTTCACCCAAAAATTGTGCTCCACCTGATGTACTCTTTGCTGTAACTTGATCACCAGCATGGTCTGCATCTGAAAATGCTGTTAGATTAAACCCCGAATCCTTCGGATACCAAAGTCCCATGTTAATGGTGCTTCGTAGGTACCGAAAGATCCGTTTAACCTCTTTGAGGTGAAGTTCGGTAGGCTTTGCCTGAAACCGTGCTAACAAACAAACAAAAAATTGAATATCGGGGCGGCTAGCAGTTAGGTACATGAGAGAACCGATCATGCTCCGATATTTCTTCGGATCGATAGGTTTCCCAAACAAATCAGCACCTATTTTTGGTGAAGTGACCATTGGTGTACCAACAGAATCACAGTTTTCCATTCCATGTTTTTTCAAAATCTCGATTGTATATTTAGCGTGATTGATAAAAATACCACGAGGGGATTGATGTATATGTAAACCAAGAAAGAATTTTAGTTCCCCCATCATGGACATTTCAAATTTGCTTTTCATGAGATTTTCAAAATGTTTTGAATGGTTAGGATTGGTTGATCCAAAAATTATGTCGTCCACGTAAATTTGAACGATCAAAATGTCATCTTTGAATTTTTTTGATAAACAAGGTGTCATCAACCGTTCCTTTTGTGAAATTGTTTTTAAGCAAGAAAGATGATAGTTCGTCATACCACGCTCTTGGAGCTTGTTTTAAACCATAAATTGCTTTCTTAAGCTTGTAGACGTAGTCTGGACGATCTTTGTCGATGAATCCCTCTGGCTGACTCACATACACTTCTTCTTTCGGAGTTCCATTCAAGAAAGCTGTCTTAATGTCCATCTGATAGACTGTGATGTTTTTGTGAGCGGCATAGGCTAAGAAAATCCGGACTGCTTCAAGTCTAGCTACAGGCACGAATGATTCCTCGAAATCTATCCCTTCTTCTTGTGGATAACCTTTAGCCACGAGACGAGCTTTGTTGCGAATAACAGTCATTTCCTCATCCAGTTTGTTCTTCCACAACCACTTGAGATCAAGAACTCGTTTATCAAATGGTCGTTGAACAAGTTCCCAACTATCATGTAACAGGTATTGAAGAAATTCCTCCTGCATCGCTTCAATCCAAGGGTTTTCTGCCATTGCTTCCCGAATGTTCTTTGGTTCTTTGAGGCTGATTGAGCAAACGTAAATGCACAATTCGAGATCGGTGGCAAGTTGTCTCCTTGTCTGAACAGATTTTGATGGTTCACCAATAATATGTTCTATTGGATGGTCTTTTGTCCATTGAAACGTAGAAGGGTACCTTGGGTGTAACGAATGTGTGTTAGATGGTTCTTGTAACCTTGAAGAAGATTCAGCAGAGTCTGTTGCAAATGGGTTTTCAAATATTTCTTCTTCTTCTAACGCATCATTGTTTGAATTATTTGTTGGTTCTTCTTGAAAATTTGTGTTTTGATTTTGCTCATCAACTCTTGGTAGAACAGTTTCAAGTACTGGAGTTGCTTGAGTAGATGTAGATGATGTTGATGTATTTGGTGCTTCAGCTTCGATAGTGGTAGACGCATCTTGTGATGGTGGTGGTGGTTGATGGTTTTGAGCGGGTGCAGAGGAATGTTGTGGAGATGCAATTGTCGAAGTTCCACCATAATATTCATCAAACATTAACTCGAAGAAATTTTCCAGTTCTTGTTCTGAAGGTTTATCCGTGTTTGTTGACTAAGCTCTTTGAGGCACGAGTCCTGAACTGATGTGTCCAGAAGTCTGCTGGTTTGGTTCGGGTCCTAATCCGTTTTGATTAGAAGCCATTGGATTAAGCGCGGGTTCTAGAGCGAGTCTCTCAGAAGCCATTTGTGAAATCTCGTCAAACTTCACATTCATCGTCTCCATTATCTTTTTCGTTCTTCTATTATACACCCTGAATGCCCTCGAGTTTTCTGAATATCCAATGAAGATTCCAATATCACCCTTAGCTTTTAACTTCCCTAGATCTTCTCTATCATTCGTCGGATAGCACAAAGCGCCAAATACGTGAAGGTAAGAAATGTCAGGTTTACGGTTGTTCACTAGCTCATATGGGGTTTTATTGAATCTCGGATAGACTAGGGATCGGTTTTGAGTAAAACAAGCAGTGGCTACAGCATCAGCCCATAAGAATAGTGGTGCACTAGAAAAAATCAGCATTGTGCGAGCAGCTTCCACAAGAGTTTTATTTCTTCTTTCAACTACCCCATTCTGCTGTGGAGTTCTAACAACTAATGTTTGATGTGTAATTCCAACATCTTCAAGGTAAGTTCTTAACTCCTGATTTGTGAATTCTGTGCCATTATCTGTTCTTATAATCCTTACTGGAGCTTGAAGTAGAACTTGAATACGCTTCAGAAAGGTGATGATGATGCCTGGTGCTTCGTCTTTTGATCTCAAAAACTTTACCCAAGTATATCTTGAATAATCATCAACAATAAAAAGAATATACTTCTTCCCATTAATGCTTTCAACTCTCATTGGGCCACATAAGTCCATGTGCAACATATGTAACCTTGCTTCCGAACTAGGTACGGTTTTGGGTTTATATGATGCTCTTTTACTTTTTCCTTGTTCGCATGATGGACAAAGGTGTTCCTTGGTGTATTTGAACTTAGGAAGTCCGGTGACGATGTTGTCTTTGGCTAACTTGTTGATGGTGTCGAAATTGAGATGGGATAAACGTTTATGCCACAGCCAGGACTTAGTTTCGGTTGCCCTTGTCATAAGACAAATTGGTGATGTAGAAGCCATTTGGTTGATGTCAATAGCGTACAAGTTTGTACCACGATTACCCGTTAAGAAATCATTACCAACCAAATTTCTTATAAAAACCGTGTTTCTTCTGAATGCAACTTCTAAATCTGCATCACAAAACTGCCCAACTGAAAACAAGTTGTGTCCCAACCCTTCGATGTAGTAAACTTGAGTGATTAAAAAATTCTCAAACCGAAGATCTCCATAACCCTGAATAGCTGCTACATGATCATTTCCAAAGCGTACAGTTCCCATGAATTTCCAGACGAAATTGATCAGCAGCTTTAAATTCCCGGTCATGTGCTTGGAGCAACCCGAGTCGATGATCCAAAGACATATTTCGATAACCTGCCAAGAACAGAAGAGTTTGTATTTGGAAACCGTTTTGAATTTGGTTCCATGTGGATAGGAGTAAAAGCAGAATCACACTCATTAAAGATTGCAACATTTTTATTTTGAACAACTTCCAATTGGCCATCCTTAAGAGTGAACTCTCTACCCGTCGGAATCCACATACAAAACTTAAGGTAGTTCCTAGGCATTCGACTACTAGTGGTAGACCTAAAGCGTGCAACTAATCTTTCTATAGATCTAGATCTAGCACTAGTTCCCTTTGGAACATACTTCGGTTCAGGCGAAACATTCACATTCTTAGAAACACATTCATCATGAACATCATTAAATAAACATTTCTTGAATATTAAACAAACAGAGTCATTACATGCATTAGAACCAGTACTTTCGACATTACATTCAGATGAATCATGTTTCTTATTACAAAGCGATAAATTCCTAGGGTGTTCTTCTACTTCTTCAGCTTTATTCTTGCTACTACTCTTTGAAACAGGCGAGACTCTATTGGTCCTTGTATTGCTCCTAGGCTTTAGTCTGCTGCTCCTAGAGGTGCTTTCTAATCCTGTAGAAGGTAAGGCACACACATTAGGATTTATATTGTTGTCCTTTTTAGCATCCCTAGATTCTTTAGAATTAGCCTTGATGCACTTGTCATTTGTCTTAGATGTTGAGGCAGACGCACTAGTGGGACTAATCCTAAAAAGGCCAGGTGCTATCACTTTTGGTGTTTCGACAACCGCTTTTCCTTTATCAACAATCTTTTCATTTTCATTTTTCTTAGGCAAGGGTGTTGGAGTGACTGGTTTTGTCAAATCCTTTTTCTCATCGACTTTTGGAGCAAACCTTGAAATTGACATTTTTGGTTTTTGAACCGTGTTTGAAACATTTGGTTTCTCCGAAGTCAATGGTTTTGCAAACTTGGTTTCCTCACCCTTTCCTTTTTGACTTTCAAGTTGAGCCCTCAAAAGATCATTTTGCTCTTTCATGTTCTTTAAGGCACGCTCATACGACAATTTGTCATACTTGCATTCTTCCTTTTTTCGATCAAATTGTTTAAAATATGACACATTTTCTTTTTCAAGCTTTATAAGAGCATTTTCATATTTTGAAACAATTGCGGAGGTCTCAGCTCTCAGTCTTTCATCGTCTTGAACAGAATATGTTTGTAAAATGATGGACATAATATCAGTGGTCATAACAGTTTCGAAGAGAGAATCATTTAGGTGTTCCAAAACATTCATGTTTTCACGAGTATCATTAGCTTCGTTTACCAGGGATTTGTGGTCCTTGACAAAGTCGGCCGTTTCTTTTAAGAAAGCTTGTTCAAAATGGATTACCCTCGCACTGATGTTATTCAGTGGGATAGTAATTTCGTTTTCAAAAACTTTTTTCTGCTCAATATGAAAACTGGAATGCCAGTTGTTAATATTGATTGTGGTTTTAGAAGCAACAATATATTGAAGTTCTTGAATTCTCTTTTTAACGTCATCCAGAATGTCTCTAGCCTCACTTGTATTAAAAGTGTTGGTAGAAGACATTTGTTCCATTTTTGAAAGAGATTTGGAAACAATTACTTTCTTAGAAAACATTTTTAAGAATGGTCGTTTTATGGAAAACACAGATGGTTCTTTTTATGGAACAAAAGTAATTCCCGAAAGTTTGTTCAATTTGTTGTAATCAATGGGTTTCAAATCCTTTTGTTTCATTTTATTTATGCTCTCTTCGACATGTTCTATCGTTTGCACAGAATCCCGAACGACGGGAGGATCATGTTTAGTGTAAATCATATTACCATTATACAAAACATTCTGTTCTTGCTGAGCTTTCTTGAGATTACTGGGGGTGTTGTTACCAAGAGCCACTTTATGTTTCGTATGGTAAATCGGATTAGTTTGATTTGAAATCATTTTCATTGTTTGACTTGACTGACCCGACTTAACCACTAATTCTTCTAAATGTGCAATCATGTATTCTGACTCTACGATTTCGGCCAAAAGTTTGTCTTCTTTCTTTGCAAACTCTTTTTTCAGCTCTTCCCTTTCTTTTTCAAGATTCGTATAAGCTGATTTTTGTTTAGAAAGTTGGTTTTGTAAATCAGAAATTTCCGCGTTTAAAGATTTTATCTTTTTAAAAGAATTAACATCAAGTGTATCAAACTTGAGTTGCAATTGTTTTTCCCTTGAAACGAGATTTTGATAACCAGTTTCTAATTCAGACAATCTTTTTTTATGAAATTCAAAAGCTTTAACGTTTTCTTTGTAACTCTCAAGCTCAGCGGTCAATTTAACATTCGCGGCCTTAACATCGCGATTGACCTTTTTCACATTCTCAATTTCAATCTGACAATTATTCAATAATGATTCAAACAAAGCACGTGTTTCCTCATCATTCTCAGCATGCTGTGAAACGAAGCCTCCATTATGATTCACATCTGGAGTTGCTGAAGGAGTATTGCTACTACTTGGCGTGTCCAGGTATGTATCATAAGTAGGTGCTAGCTTCTCAGAATGTTGTTCCTCATGAGGAGACATATCTAATATATCATTATTGTGACATGTGTTGAAGTTTGATACCTCAGATGGTGCATTGGTGTCATAAACAGGAAGTGTATCAGAATCCGTGTCATACTTAGCTTCCTGAAGATTCGCCATGAATACGCAGTTCGCATCGATATCCTCTCTATCTTCCATGTCATCCATAAGAGCCATAAAATCATTCTCCTCTGTGTTCAACTGAAACCCTGCCTGAACCTTTTGTGCCAACGTCACAGCTTTCTGCAAGTACTCTAGATCTTTCTTGTTCGGCTTAGTTGGACAGTTCCTTGCCATATGACCTACACCCTGACAGTTGAAACACTTAACCGGATTACCCTGATTCACATTTCCCAAATTCCCAACTACTGGAGCTGCAACATTTCTATTCTGATTACCCATTGCCTAATTACCAACATTTTGACCTCGCTGATTTCCAACAAACTGACCCAACTGATTCCCTGCATACTAACCATGCTGATTCCCTGCATACTGACCTGCATTCTGCATATTCTGATTGCCCATATTAAATCCAGTAGCATATCCTTGTTGATTCCCATAAACTCCAACCACTTGGCCTCCATTACCCATATTGAAACTCGGCTGAGAAATCTGCTTGTTGCGAGTGTTCGATGAAATCCTTTGGTTGTTTATAGTTGGTGTAGAATAGCGTCCTTGGAATGCCTTTGACAGAAAAGCAAACGCTTGGGTCAATGCTGCAGAAGCTTCATCATTTTAAGTGAATTCTGGGTCTTCGAATTGTGGGTATTGCTGTTGTGGAATAACATGTTGTTGTTGATGTGGGTAGAACTGTTGTTGGTAGACCGGTGTTGGTTGTTGAGTGTATGATGGTTGCAAGTAGTTGTGAGTGGAAGATGATGATGATTGTTGTGTGTTCACTGGTAGCGGTGTTGGTGTAGTAGCAATTAATGCAAGAGGATCATGATTCTTTGCCAATCTTTCTTTCCTTACTTCATTAGCCTCAGCTTGGTTTTGCTTCAAAAAGTCATAGGGTTGATCATAATTCACCTTATGTAAATCCTTTGTTTGATTGACAATTGTAACATAACGACCCCATTCTTCTGGAAGGTTATTGATGAATTTGATGTTTGTTGCAATTGTTCGAGGTGTCAACTTGTTTCTGATTAACTCATTCATCAAAGTGCAAAACCTTGTGTAGTAAGATTCAATCTGTTCACCTTTAGTGGATGTGAAATTCTCCCATTCAGTAAGAAGTTTGTTCTCAACGTCTTGTTGTCCAATCTCTGATCCATTACATATCCTTCTAACACGTTCCCACATAGCATAAGCAGTTTCACAACTGTCGACCGCAGCAAAGATCTCCCGTGGTAATCCAAGTTGGATTAAATGCATTGCCATATCATCAGCGGTGATCTGCTTCTTGTCTTCCTCTGTGTAATCTGCTTCTGTTTGTTCACGCACGAATGGTTGAGTAGGAGGTGTTGTATTTGGATTGCCTTCAATTTGAACTTGTCTTGGCATAAATGGACCATTTGTAATGGAGTTGATCATTAATTTACCATCAGGCTTTGTTTGATGTAACGAAGCATGCGGCTTGTCCATGGGAGATATCCACCTTTTTCAAGCATTGGAGGTCGGTTTTCCGCACCGGCTGCATGAATATCTTGCTGAGTAGCCATTAATGAAGTGTAGATTGATAAAGTTGATATTTGGATCGATTCAACGAAGTAGGAGTTGTGTTTAGTGTAAGTTGATGCAGGTTTTTATGGTGAAAAATTTGATCTGGAACCTTGAAACCTCAATAACTTCCGTTCGGAGTGGATTTGGGCCTCGAAGCTTGGATTTAGATCATTCAACGTGTCCTTCTTCTCAGTCTCACGGTCGTTTTGACAGCTGATTCGTCGAAAACGGAGTTACGGTTCAAAAGTTATGGCCGTTTGAAGTTTGGTTGTCAAAAAGTCAAATTCTTACGCGTAAACCTTGATCTTATGCGTAAACAGTGAATCTTACGCGTAAACTCTGAATCTTACGCGTAACTTGGATCTTATGCGTAGGTTAAAAGTTATGCGTAAAGAATAAGGTTAAGCGTAAACACAAAGTTTATGCGTAAACTTGAACTTTACGCGTAAGTTAAAACTTATGCGTAGAATATAGTTTATGCGTAAGGTTCAAGAACCAAACAAATCTCTCAAACTTGTCCAAGCTTGAAAGATATCCCGTGTCGAAGTATTCCACAAACTTATCCAAGTCAGGGAAGTACTGAGTACAACTTCTGCGTAGAACTTAGGCGTAGAACTTATGCGTAAGAACTTATGCGTAAACTCCAAATCTTAGGCGTAGAATCCAATCTTTTGCGTAGAAACTCAACTTACGGGTAGGATCTTATGCGTAAGAAGAGGGTTTTGACCAAGCTTATGCGTAGAAAAAGGGTTTTGACTTAATCTTATGCGTAAGAAGTACTGTAGACAGCTGTTTCTTGTACTATACTCAAAACTTACGCGTAGGATGACCAGAAAACTTCAAAAATTCGATTTTTTCACCAAAAAACTCCTTTTTCACTTGTTTCTAATGATCAAATCTTTCCCGAAACACTTAGAATCACAAAAGCTTCAAGAAAAACAACTTTAACACTAAAACACGTAAAAATCAAAACTTTTTAAAGAAAAAGTGCACTTTTACAAGAAAAAAATCCAACTTTTTAAGAAAAAACTTGAAAAATACGATTCCACACACTCCTAAATCATTGTTAGGCGATTGATACCACTTGTAGGACCTTAGATATATCAACTTTAACACAAATATAAGCACTAGAAGAAGGAAAGATGGTGACTTGATGCAATATGTGTGGCGTTAATATGAGAGAAAAAGAGTATAAAGATGAAGAGAACTTTTATTAAAAAAACACACACAATACACACACAAGCACACCTTACAAATGAGAGGTAAGGTGCCTTATATAGTAAGAGAGAAAGGCCTCATGGGCTTTCTAATGGACTTGGGCTTGGACTTGGTTTACATGACTTATAAAATAAGGCTTATGAAACATAGCACATAACATATTAGCTTGCCAAGTCCAAAGCCCAATGACTAAACTATTACTAATTTTAACAAACGACACAAAGTTATATTATGAGAATGACCATCACTTCTATATATATATTTTTAATGCTAACAAGGAGACATATCACATATATCATTATTGTGACATGTGTTGAAGTTTTATACCTCAGATGGTGCATTGGTGTCATAAACAAGAAGTGTGTCAGAATCCGTGTCATACTTAGCTTCCTGAAGATTTGCCAAGAATATGCAGTTCGCATCGATATCCTCTCATTCTTCCATGTCATCCAAAAGAGCCATACAATCATTTTCCTCTGCATTTAACTAAAACCCTGCCTTTTCCTTTTGTGCCAACAGAAGTGCTTTCTGCAAGTACTCTAGATCTTTCTTGTTTGGCTTAGTAGGACAGTTTCTTGCCATATAACCTACACCCTGACAGTTGAAACACTTTACCGGATTACCCTGATTCACATTACCCTGATTCCCAACAACTAGAGTTGCAACATTCCTATTCTGATTACCCATTGCCTGATTACCAACATTCTGACCCCTCTGATTTCTAACAAACTGACCCATCTGATTCCCTGCATACTGACCATACTGATTCCTTGCATACTGACATGCATTCTGCATATTCTGATTACCCATGTGAAATCCAGTAGCATATCCTTGCTGATTCCCATAAACTCAAACCATTTGGCCTCCATTGCCCATATTGAAACTCGACTGAGCAATCTGCTTGTTGCGAGTGTTCGATGAAATCATTTGGTTGTTGTTTGTTGGTGTAGAATAACGTCCTTGGAATGCCTTTGTCAGAAAAGCAAACGCTTGTGTCAAGGCTGCAGTAGCTTCATCATTGTCAGTGAATTCCGGTTCTTGGAATTGTGGGTATTGCTGTTGTGGAATAACATGTTGTTGCTGTGGGTAGAATTGTTGTTGGTAGACAGGTGTTGGTTGTTGAATGTAGGATGGTTGCATGTAGTTGTGAGTGGAAGATGATGATGGTTGTTGTTGTATGTTCACTGGTAAAGGTGTTGGTGTATTAGCCATTAATGCTAGATGATCATGCTTTTTTGCTAGTAATTCAGACCTTACTTAATCAGCCTCAGCTTGATTTTGCTTCAAGAAATCGTACAACTGATCATAAGTCACTTCATGCAAATTCTTTGTCTGATACACAATAGTGACGTATCTTCCCCATTCTGGTTGTAACTCATTTAGAAAATTGGTGTTGTTAGCAATGTTTGTCTGACTAAGGTTGTGTCTCGATAAATCATTCATAATCTTACAGAACCTGAGGTAGTACGACTCTATGGATTCACCAGGAATTGAAGTAAACTTGTGAAGTTCCTTGAGCAATTGTGTTTCCATTTCCTGTTTCCCGATGTATGTCCCATACATTAATCTCTTAACTCTCTCCCAGACAGCATGGGCACTTACTTCACTATCAACAGTAGCATAAGTGGTTTCAGGTAAACCAAGAACAATGTAGTGAAATGCCTGATCATCAGCTGCAATCTGTTGTCTGTCTTGCTCAGTGTACTCAGTCTCATTCTGATCTCTATAGAAAGGTTGCATTGGTGAGGTTCCATTTGGATCTCCAGGGTCAAGTACTTGTATTGGTTTGAAGGGTCCATCCACAATGGATTTAATAAGAAGTTTTCCATTTGGTTTGCTCTTAAGATAGCGCATCATACGACTAGCCTACTGTGAATAACCACCCTTTGACAGCATGGGAGGTCGGTTTTCAGCACCGGCTGCATGAATGTCTTGCTGAGTTGCCATTGATAAATGATAAAGTTGATCTTGGATCGATTCAACGAAGTAGGAGTTGTGTTTAGTGTAAGTTGATGCAAGTTTTTATGGTGAAAAATTTGATCTAAAACCTTAAAACCTCAATAACTTCCGTTCGGAGTGGATTTGGGCCTCGAAACTTGGCTTGAATGATCTTTCGATCGACGTTCCTTCTTCTCGGTCTCACGGTCGTTTTGACAGCAAATTCGTCGAAAACGGAGTTACGGTTCAAAAGTTATGGTCGTTTGAAGTTTGGTTGTCAAAAGTCAAATTCTTATGCATAAACCCTGAACTTATGCGTAAACAGTGAATCTTACGGTTAACTTAGAATCTTACGCGTAACTTGGATCTTATGCGTAAGCTTAAGGTTATGCGTAAAGACTAAGGTTAAGCGTAAACAAAAAGTTTATGCGTAAACTTGAACTTTACGCGTAAGCTATAACTTATGCGTAAGATATGGTTTATGCGTAAGGTTAAAGAACCAAACAAATCTCTCAAACTTGCCCAAGCTTGAAAGATATCCCGTATCGAAGTATTCGACTAACTTGTCCAAGCTAGGAAAGTACTGAGAAAATCTTTTGGGTAGATCTTATGCGTAGGATCCAACCTTTTGCGTAAAATCCAATGTTAGGCGTAGAACTTATGCAAAGACTTCAATCTTACGCTTAAAATTCCAACTTATGCGTAGAAAACCAAAGTTATGTGTAGGAAAATGAACTTTTGCGTAGGAAGAGGGTTTTTTTGCCTTAACTTACGCGTAGAAAGTAATGTTATACGTAGAAAATGGGTTTTTTTGCTAAAACTTACGCGTAAACAGTACTATTTGTACTATTTCAGCCAAAAAGTTTGATAATCCTTTTACTTTTATGCGTAAAGTGACCAATCAGCTCAAAAATACGATATTTTCCAACCAAAACTCGTTTTTCACTTGTTTCTTTTGATCAAATCTCTCCCAAAATACTTAGAAACACTAAAACTTCTATTAAAACAACAACTTTAACACTAAAACTCATAAAAATCAAAACTTTTTAAAGAAAAGTCCACATTTTTTTATGAAAAACGCAACTTTAAAGAAAAAAACTTGATGAAAACGATTACCACACACTCCTAAATCATTGTTTGGCTCTGATACCACTTGTAGGACCTTATATCTATCAACTTTAACAAAAATATGACAAGTATATGAAGTAAATATGGTGACTTGTAACTATATGTGTGGCGTTAATATGAGAGAAAGAGAGTATAAAGATGAAGAGAACTTTATTAATAAAACACACACAATACACACACAAGCACACACCTCAAATGAGCTTTGAGGTGTTTATATAGTGAGTTACATAAGATGCCCTAAAGGCTTTTCCATGGGCTTGGGATTGGACTTGGATTACATGTATTATAATAGGCTTATATAACATAACACTTAACATATTAGCTTACCAAGTCCAAAGCCCAATGACTAATCTATTACATATCTTAATAAACGACACAAAGTTCTTTATATGAGAATGACCATCACTTTTCTATTACATATTTTTAATGCTAACACCACATAACAAAGATCAAGTCAACTCAGCACAAGTTATGGCGTAATAAAGACGACAAAGATACACCGTAAACATTCTTTGAGATTTTGCTGACAAGATAGTTGCACCATAACTACATAAACAAGGATACAACGCAGCTATGTGACCAAAAATTATCGAGACGAATACGGCATAACCCTCACTTCATGGTTACACCATAATTATTCTACAACTGAAGATGCAACGTGCGTGAAGGAGACTACGGCGTAACCCATTACTTATGGCTACGCTGTAGTTGAGTCGAGCCTATAAATATAAGCCCTAAATCTGCATTTCACACACTTCCATTACACACAATAACTGGAGGATGATTAGGGTTTCACTCAAGGCGATTTCCAGCAGTTCCAAAACCACGTTCAAAGGGAGAATTCACTTGAATTCATACATAGCTTTTATTAATACAAATAATGTTTAAAAAACGTCATTCATTTTCTCTACCTTTTGATAATAACAAAACATAAAAACATTCAACGTAAAAGTTAAGGTAAACAAAGTTTTTAGTCATAAAACTCCATATCGACACCAAAATCACTAAAAGTATAAATAACGAACATTAAGCATTGTGAATGATCAAAGAAATATTTTTTCACAAATGTGACATGAACATTTTACACAAAGTTTATTTTACAAATTATTTTCTAATTTTAACAAAATGTTTTATTCTATGAAAAATAATTTTAACTTCAAAAAAATTTGATTTTCCTCCCAAAAGAATCACCTTCACCAGATTTTAACTTCCCCACAAAAGGGCAAAAAAAGGAACGTGGTATGGTACCGTTAAATCCAGATGGTACCTTTAAATAATTAAAGGTACCTTCCATATTTAAGGGTACCGTCCCCGTTAGACACCCAGTTTTTTGTGTCCTAAAAATAGCAGCTCAAATCTAACATTTTTACCAACCTTTTTGCACTGAAATTTTCTGTTATACTTCTACACTTTCTAGTTCCATTTCTTTGATCATAAACTTAGTTTAATCTCATTCATTAGTGATTAAATATTTCTTCCATTACAAGTGCAAGAGAAGAACACTCACATTCATCAAGTAATCAAGAGTCTTAGCGTAGTTAGTACATAAGTAACATTGGTTACTTTCTTGTTATATTTTAGCATACATCAAGATCATAATTTTTAGTCTTGTCTAGCTGTGTTATTGGGTATATTGAGTTTATTGTGAGGATATCGTAAGAGTGTGTAGCTTGTGAGTTGATAGAGAAGATCTTGTAAGTTGTGTAGTTGATGTGTTGATTGAGCAGAGTGTGTCAAGATCGGGTGGATCTTATGAATTGTGTGGTTAGTTAGAAGATCGGGTTGATTGTGTGGTAGATTGGTTCTAGCTAAGATTAGAACTCGACATCTAGCTTAGTGTCAGGAGTTGGGATAAGCAATGTGTACGGTTTTCTCCGCCTGAAGAGAGTTTGTTGACATAGTGAAGTAAACTCTCAAGTTGTACTCGAGGAGTGGAGTAGCGCAAAGAGGAGCTTTGTTACCAAACCACTATAAATCACAGTGTCATCCTTCTTACTCTTTACTTTTACTTCACTTTCATTATTTCATAGTTATTTGTAACCCTCTAGGCGAATCCCACATCGACAGAGGCCTGGAGAGATGCTGAGTATATAAAAAAAATATTTGCTTTATCAGAGACAACGCGTTTTGTGATCTATTGCGAGCAGAGTTCTGATGAACTACACAGTTAAGTGTGCTCGTGTGAGAGTAGCACTGGCCTGGGTGACCTGTCGGGAAGTCTCAAACTAAGGCCCAAAAAAATAATACCGGTGAGCAATCAGGGAAAAGCAAAAAATATTGTGTAACAGTAGGCGGGATGTTAGAAATTGGTATTAGAGTCACTCGAGAGCCATTCAGGATGGTGGGGCAAACCACATCGAGGACGATGAGTCCCTAAGGGAGCGGGGTGATTGTAACACCCTAGGAAAATCTTACATCGCCAAAGGCCTGGAGAGATGCTCGATATATAAGAAAAACATTCGCTTTATCAGACACAACGCGTTTTGCGGTCTACTGCGAGTAGAGTTCTCAGGAACTACGCAGTTAAGCGTGCTCGTGTGAGAGTAGTATAACACCCCCAAAAACGAACAATATAGCGGAAGACTTATATTGACAGCGGAAGACTTTTGGGGTATTATATCGAGGATCTTTGTCACAATTATAGAAAACGACTCAAATGAGACGTTTTAAGTTTTATTTAAAATACCAAATATTCATGTTTCCAACAGGTTTCATTATTTAACAACAAGTTCTTATTCAAAGAAAGATAAATGTTTCTTTATTTGCCCACTTCGTGCCTTTGCCATCCATTCCATTTAGTTACCTGAGATAAACATGCTAAAAGTCAACAAAAGTTAAGTGAAATTCATAGGTTTATAATTAATAGTTTGAACACAAGAGATAGATGTTTATTGTAATATCGATACAAATAAACAAGTTAGAAATCACATTCATTATTGCCTTAAGCACATGACACTCAACGATTAAACAGACATCAAAATTATCCATAATAATGATGTGAAATAAGTTGCCCTCAAGATAGGTATTTGCCAGTAACCTATGATATTTAAATAAAGTGCATTTGGTGACTTTCCTCTAGCAACCAAATGGGGATTGTCAATCCCTAATAGATCTATTCACAATTATTTACGTTCACCCTTCAAGTGATTAAGGTTCATGATCGAGGGACTTTCGGCAATAGCTACTTAAGCAATGATAATATCAGGAAAAGACTTGTGTTCGGTTTTTGAGCATGTATCCCCCCCACAAAAACAAGTTAAATGTGGGCTATGAACTCACCTTAGTAGTACAGTAGAATAATCATAATCTCAATGATGCAAGGCAACGACTTCACACACAACCTAAAAGATACGGCAAGTTTTCAGTTTCTAAGTCTCATTTTATTGCGAACATTTATTATTAGTCATGAATAATCCATAATGTGCATAGGTGCCGTGTTACGTCGTCGATGTAAAAGAAGATAATTACGTATTGTTTTATCGTCTAAAATTTAATATGAATTTTATACGTGTGTGTGTATATATATATATATATATATATATATATATATATATATATATATATATATATATAAGTTACGTTTATAATTTTGTATTATCTCAATACATATATATATATATATATATATATATATATATATATATATATATATATATATATATATATATATAATTATATATAAAATTTATTATTCAAAATCAATATTATTATTCAATCCTTTAAGTTTCTCCAATTTACACATTTTACCCTTAACGGAATATATTTACGTCGTTAGTCCAAAGTTATATATTATTACATTTTAGGTCCAATTATATCAATATTTACATTTATTAGCTCCAAGTTTTAATATTAACTGTTTATACCCTTAGAAAACAGCTTTGACAGTTTTTACCCAAAGTTTACATGTTTGACAATTTTAGTCCCTAGTTAACGAAAATTTGCAAAATTAGTCCAAAAATTACCAAATTCAAAACTTAAAATTTTTATTATTCCAGTAAGCTCAGAAAGTTCAAAACAGCTTATTTCAATAGCTTATTTGCTTATTTTCCTCATTTTTCATTAAATGGGCCTTACGATACAAAATTTAAGGACTCGTTAGTGTTTTTCGATCCAAAGGGTTTGGGGGAACACTTGGTTTATCAAAATCCATCATTTTAAGTTGCAAAAACATTTCAAAAGAGTTTTTACGATCAGCTTATTAGAATAAGCTAAAAACAGCTTATTGGGCTTTACGGCCCAAGTTTATTTTAATTTCCTGAAAATTCTTATGAAATCACGTTTTACTTTAGGGTCGTTTAGGCTATCAAATTAAGTTGTTAGGTCGAAATATTTATCATTCTCGTTAGTATCCCAGTTGGTCATATAGGTCGAGTTTAAATATATATTGGTCATGTGTCAATTTTTAAAATGGCGAGGCCAAAGTATATGGCCAAAACTCAATACGCAAAACTATAAAAACTCAAAATAAATCTAAGTGTTTTAGGATATATCGTATAGGTCCATAAATACTTAGAAACATATGATTTTACTTGTGTATATGTTAATATTAGTTCAAAGTCGTTATAGGTTCTCGTTAATGGTCTAGCCAAATAATAGTACGATACATAAAACATAGGTGTTGTGTTTATATTTTACGTGTTATTAATAGCAAGTGTTTGTGCACAAAACATAAACGTACGTATCTAAATATAGTAATAAAGTTCAAGGCCTCACCTCACCTTTAAAAGGTGGTGTAAAACGACGTGTGGGGATCGTGTGAGGGTACAAGGGCTTCGTGGTTCACTTCATGTTCCACCAATGGTTCAAAAGGCTACAAGCGTGAGGTCCTAGGTTCACTTGAGTCGTGGTACACTTGGCAATCCGTTCGTCCTTCACAACTTCTTTCTCTCGTTATATTTTTAAGTTGTGATGTGTTTTAGTGTATGATATCAACTGAGTTTTCATGGGGGTCTTTTATAGTGAGTTTTGAAGGGTAGAAACAAGCTAAGATCACATCAGTGTGAGTGTAGGAGTGAGATGAATGCATGTTACCTCCTATGATGTCCAATCGAAAAGTTACAAAGCAAGGAATGTGTCATACGATCTCCTGTTCATTCCTAACATGAACATAGTTAGTTTTGTGATGATTAGGAAGTATGGGAGGCATGTAGAATACTTGTGACACGTTTTTGGCTTATCTTGCTATGGAGCGTTTTGTGGTTCACTTTGGTCATTTCTAAAGTAGCAAACGAGCGAGAGGGAGTGTAACATTCATCAATCATGATTCTTGGGCACTAGGTGAATTGAGAAAAGCAAAAATATGTTGGTGTTGTGTGTAAAAATCGTAAGATAATAGGGTACGTTTGGCTGTGTATCGCGACTGGCAGAAACAAAGGAAGAAAAATATATAGGATGCGTTTGGGCTTGAGGCCTGGTGGGCTTGTGGTTGTGTCGGCCCTAAGAAAGAAAAGAAAGAAAAATGAGTCCGTTTGATTTGTAATTTGTATCCGTGGCCCATTGGGTGTTGGGGGCCCACATCAAAATATTAATGAGTGTTCTCGGGAAGTTTCGTAGGTTCGGGAAATATATAAATAGTATACGGTATTTAGACGAAATGTATAGTTATAAGTATAAACGTTTTATATATAGTTATATTTCGCAATAAATATAGGTTATCTAGGTTGTGTGTAAGCATCGTTCCTGGGTAAACAGTCAATCACAGTAATCGTAGTGGTTCCAATATCAAGCCATAAATAAAATAAAAATTTTGTTACCCGTAAAAATGGTATTACGTTATCATAACATCGTTTTATTTCTTCGTGTGCATTTACTAATCGTAAGGGAAAATTACGAGAGGTTACATTACCTACCTCTTACAGGGAATTCCGTCCCGGAATTCTAGTCTAAGATAGTTGCCAAGGGTGTCTTAGGTGAAGAGATGTGGGTACTTGGAGCGAATCTGATCCTCGCGCTCCCAAGTGTATTCCGGTCCTCGCTTGGAGTCCCAACGAACTTTGACAATAGGGATACGGTTTTGTTTGAGTTGTTTGACTTCTCTATCCATGATTTCAATAGGTTCCTCGGTAAAGACAAGGTTGTCATCTTGTCGAATTTCTTTCAATGGAATAACGAGAGATTCATCGGATAAACACTTCTTAAGGTTTGACACATGAAAGGTGTCGTGAATCCGACTAAGTTCTTCAGGTAGTTTGAGTTTATAAGCCACGGGTCCTATCCTTTCCAGGATTTTGAATGGACCGATGTATCTTGGGTTCAACTTTCCATGTTTTCCAAATTGTACCATTCCCTTCCAGGGAGATACTTTCAATAAGACTCTATCCCCTACTTGAAATTCCATGGGTTTTCTTCTTATGTCGGCGTAGCTTTTCTGTCGATCTCGGGCTGCTTGTAAGCGTTGCTTAATCTTAACGATTTTCTCAGTAGTTTCCCTAACAAGGTCTGGTCCTATAAGTTGTCTTTCTCTAACTTCTACCCAACAAATGGGCGATCTGCACTTTCTACCGTACAGTGCTTCGAATGGTGCTGCTTTTATTCTGGCGTGGTAACTATTGTTGTATGAAAACTCTGCTAATGGTAAGTGCTTATCCCAACCTTTTTCGAAATCAATAACGCATGCTCGGAGCATGTCTTCCAAGGTTTGAATAGTTCTTTCACTTTGACCATCAGTTTGAGGGTGGTATGCAGTGCTCATATCTAGTTTAGTTCCTAAGGCTTTTTGTAACGATTTCCAGAAATGAGAGGTAAAATGACTATCTCAATCTGAGATGATTGAAATTGGTACTCCATGTCGAGTGACAATTTCCTTCACATACAGTTGAGCCAGTGTATTCATCTCATCGGTTTCTTTGGGTAGAAAATGAGCAGATTTTGTGAGACGATCAACAATAACCCATATTGTGTCGTATCCGGATGAGGTTCTTAGAAGTTTGGTGATGAAGTCCATAGTGATTCGTTCCCATTTCCACATAGGAAACTACAAGGAATTTATAAGCTGTCAGCCCTTCAATTTCAAGGGGACAGAAGGGGCCATAGGATTAATTCATTGGTTTGAGAGATGTGAATCGGTATTTTCCCGTAGTAATTTTACAGAGGATTGTAGAGTTAAGTTTGCAATGGGAACGCTTACTGAGGAAGCGTTATCTTGGTGGAACTCGTATGCCCAGCCAATAGGAATAGAAGAGGCATATAAGATATCTTGGGTTGAGTTTAAGAAACTTATGATTAAGAAATACTGCCCTCGGACAGAAGTCAAGAAAATGGAGGATGAATTTTATAACTTGACTATGAAGGGGAACAATGTTAAAACTTATATTAGGAGATTTCAAGAGTTGGCTACTTTGTGTCCTACATTGGTACCAACTGTTGAAAAGACGATAGAAGTTTTCATTCGAGGTTTGCCCCGGAGTACCGAAGGGAATGTTATAGCCTCTAAACCTCAAACGTTAGAGGAGGCCATTAACATAACCTTAAGGTTAATGGACCAAGTAACAAAGCACAACTCTGTGCCAGTGCCCTACGATAATAAACGAAAGTTCCATGATGGGAGAGCTTTCGGTAACAACCGTAATAACACCAATGGTAATCATACAAATCCCTATCCTCAACCAAGGCAAGATAATGCAAGAGCTTATGCCACAACTTTAAATGAGAAAAGTGGGTATGCTGGAAGTGCCCCTCTGTGTAGGAAATGCAGCTGGCATCACATAGGGCCCTGTGTCATTAAATGTAACATACGTAACAAGGTGGGCCATTACCCAAGGGATTGCAAGAACAAAAGACAAGTTACTGGAGGAAATCCACCACCAGCAACAGTCATTTGTCATACTTGCGGAGAAAAGGGACATTATATGAATAAATGCCCAAAGAAAAATACTGATGGTGCCCAGGGTAGAGCATATTGTTGAGGGATAGGAATGATCCATAAGAACCAAGCGTAGTCACGGGTAAGTTTCTTTTAAATAATCATTTAGTTAAAATATTATTTGATTTTGGAGCAGATAGAAGTTTCGTATCCATACCCTTAGCCTCTAGACTTAGGATTAAACCTATAGCTTTAGAAAATTATTATGAGATAGAAATGGCCGACGGAAACTTAGTTAGTACTAACACGGTCATTAAGGGTTGTACCCTAACCTTACTTAACTACCACTTTGAGATTGATCTCATACCTATTAGACTCGGTAGTTTTGACGTTGTTGTGGGAATGGATTGGTTGTCCAAGAATCAAGCAAAGATTCTTTGTGATGAGAAAATCATCCATGTACCTATCAACGGTGAGACTTTAACTATCTGAGGAGATCAAAGTAGAACTAGACTTAACTTCATTTCGTGTATCAAAGCAAAACGATATATGTCACGAGGTTGTCAAGTTTTTGTGGTTCAAGTAACGGAGACTAAGCCAAATGAAAAATGACTGGAGGAGATCCCTATAGTCAGGGAATACCCAGAAGTTTTTCCTAAGGACTTACCTGGCCTACCTCCAATTTGTCAAATTGAATTTCAAATCGACTTAATTCCAGGAGCAGCACATATAGCCCAAGCACCCTATAGGTTAGCCCCTTCATAGATGAAGGAACTCTCTGAACAACTCCAGGAATTAACTGATCGAGGTTTTATACGTCCAAGTACATCACCCTGGGGAGCTCCTATCTTATTCGTAAAGAAGAAAGACGGATCTATGAAGATGTGTATCGATTATCGTGGATTAAATAAACTTACTATTAAAAATCGATACCCCATTACCCCGGATTGATGACTTATTTGATCAACTACAAGGTTCAAGCGTATGTGGAAAACTAGAAGGGGGGGGGGTTGAATAGTTTTACGTCTTTTTAATTTATTATAAAATATTTTTAGAGTGTTTTCTTTGTTTTCAAAAATTTAGATTCGATAATATGTGATATCAAGTCTTGCACAATATAAACAACAATAAATATGTACGATATAGCAATAATAATGTAAGTAAAGAAATAAATGAGAGATGGAAAGATCGAACCGCGAGACAAGAGATTTATAGTGGTTCGGCTACAAGGACACCTTCCTTGCCCTACTCTACTCCCCGAGCACCTAACTCGAGAGTTTTCTTCACTATGTCAACAAGCTCCCTTATGGCGGAGAAAACCTTACACACCAATGTACACACCACAACTTCGTCACAACTTAATCACAACTTCTACACAACCTTTTCACACCAATCTACTTCACCACTTACTACTTCACACATATCTACTTCACACCAATCTTCTTCACACCAATCCTTTTCACACCAATCTACTATTACTAAGGAATATTTGTTTCCTCCATAGCTCCGCACAGCGGATGGACCAAAAAGATCCATATGTAATAAATCTAGGCACCTAGTAGTAGATACTATATTCTTAGCTTTGTGACTAGCATGAACTTGTTTTTCAATTTTACATGCATCACAAAAATGCTTGTCATATTTTAGATTAGCCAAGTTTCTAACTAGTTCTTTAGAGGCCAAAGATTGTATTTGTTGCATGTTTGCATGTCCTAATCTCCTATGCCACAATGTGGAGTTTTCGTCTAGGGTCGTTAGGCATATCCTATCCTCAGGTTTGTTTCCTAGTTTCATAACATATATGCCTCCTTTCCTAATTCCTCTACCTATAATTTTTCCATTCTTAACTATTTCGCTATCCTCTTCGGTGAAGGTAACTCTACATTTATTATCGCATATTTGCCCTATACTAAGCAAGTTATATGTAAAATTATCTACATGCTCAACATTTTCAATAGTAAGTGAGTCTTGAGAAATCGTACCTTTTCCAATAATTTTTCCACGCAAGTCACTACCGAAAATAACGTTACCTCCATTGTATGCCTTATACGTAGAAAATAGCTTGCGGTTCCCCGTCATGTGCCTTGAACATCCGCTATCCTTGATCCATTCGTCAGGCTCCAAGTCAATTCCTAAACATATTTCGTCGGTTGCTTTTGCCACAAAACATTTTTCGTCTCTTGGTTTTTCCACTTCTTCTTTGTCACTATCACTCCATGTTTCGCTAACAAAGGCGCCTTGATTTTCATAACCGGCGGCTTTAGACATTCACCAATGAGATGATTTGGACTTCCACATCTAAAGCACTTTCTTTTCCCTTAGTTATCACTTCTATTTCTTTGGAACGGTTTTCTTTCGTCTCGTGGTGATCTAGTGAATCTTCCTCGTCTCTTGAAGAATTTCTTGAATTCTCTTACGGCCATTGCATATTCTTCGTCTTCACTCTCGTCACTCGAGTCATCATCGTCACTAGGTTCCTTTTTGGCTTTTAGAGCAATGGATTTGGTTTGTTCTTTCTTGACTTTGACCATTTCCGAATCTCTTCTTATAATTTCTTCATGGAACTTCAAGTTGCCAATAAGTTCATCAAGTGATAACGTCATCAAATTCTTTGATTCATTAATTTCCGTAACCTTAGCTCGCCATTTTGGATGCAATGCCCTAAGAAATTTCCTAACACAATTTTTACTAGAAAATGTCTCATCAAGTGCTTTTAAACTTGTGATAATAGTGTTAAATTTAGCAAAAGTATTATCAATTGATTCCTCTTCTGGAATCGTAAATTGTTCATATTGTTGTACAAGAAGATCTATTTTATTAGCTTTGACTTGACTATTACCTTAGTGAGTAATAAGTAGTGATTTCCAAATTTCTTTGGCGGTTTTACACATAAAAATTCTTTCATATTCTTTACGTGGTGACGCATTATAAATTACCATTTTAGCTTCATTATTTTTACCTAGTTTCTTTTTCAAATCATCATTTTGTTTTTCAAAAGGTACAATTTCATCCTTTTTAGTGGTGGTCTTTACAATTTCATCCTTTTGTTGAGTGGGAGGAAAATCACCAAAGGTAATAACATGCCAAAGATCAAGATCTTTTGATTTCACATAAGTTTCGAATCTATTTTTCCAATATAAAAATCCATCACTTTCAAATAGTGGTGGTCTTTGCATAGATTGCCCATCTAAATATTTTTCATATTCCATAGATCGTTACAAGTTTTAAAATACAATATATTTTAAAAATCTTGCTAGACGTGGCTCTTGATACCAATTGTGCAAAACTAGAAGGGGGGGGGAGGGTTGAATAGTTTTACGTCTTTTTAATTTATTATAAAAGATTGTTAGAGTGTTTTCTTTATTTTCAAAAATTTAGATTCGATAATATGTGATCTCAAGTCTTGCACAATATAAACAACAATAAATATGTACGATATAGCAATAATAATGTAAGTAAAGAAATAAATGAGAGATGGAAAGATCGAACCGCGAGACAAGAGATTTATAGTGGTTCGGCTACAAGGACACCTTCCCTGCCCTACTCCACTCCCCGAGCACCTAACTCGAGAGTTTTCTTCACTATGTCAACAAGCTCCCTTATAGCGGAGAAAACCTTACACACCAATGTACACACCACAACTTCGTCACAACTTAATCACAACTTCTACCCAACCTCTTCACACCAATCTACTTCACCACTTACTACTTCACACCTTTCTACTTCACACCAATCTTCTTAACTACAATCTACTTCCTAACTCTTCTCCTTCACAACAAACTACTATCCAATCACACTATTTATATACCTAGCTAAACTATCTTCTATCAAATATTCACAACTAATTACACAAAGAGATAGATACAATGGATGATGTTCTAACAACTTGGATGTGGAGATCACAACAAGTTGTAATACTTCTTGTCTTGAGGGATAGAAGTATTCTTCTCTTGCACTTGAGAGGATGATGTTTGGATCACTTTGAAACAAAGATTTATGAATGTATGATCAAAGGATTAAGAGAATAGAAATGGAGATGTAGAACAGAAAGTTTAGGAGTGCAAAAGGTGAGAAAATTCTATAGAATGAACCAGTATTTATAGGAGACAGATTTACTGTTCTGGAGCGTGGCCGGTCCCCTTAATTCATGGTCGGTCCCATTAATTTTAAGGGGACCGCCCCTTATAATTAAGGGGGCTGCCCAGCTGTAACGGCCAGAAAATCTGTCTTTAATTAGGGAAAGTTTATTTGGTGAAAAACTAACTGATTTTGGTAACAAAATTGAATTCATATATTTAGTATGATTAAAACATTTTTCTTTATTACCAAAAGTGTTTTTCAAAAATATATAATATGTTTATATAATTAAATAAACTTTGTAATAATTAATTAAATACCCCTTTGATCATAGATTGCAATAAACACTTTGTTTATTCATACCTTAAGTGATTTGAATGTAAAGAGAATGTTAATCACTAAATACTTATTTATGTCATAAATTTTAGTTCAATGGGTTTATGTTTTGTAATAATCAAAACATAGAGATATTGATAATATGTTAATAATGTTTTTAGGCATTATTTATGTCAACAACGTATAATCAAAAATCGACTTACGATCAGGCTATCATCAACTGAGAGTGAGGGAAGAAGATATCCCAAAGACCGCTTTCAGAACAAGATATGGGCACTATGAATTTCAAGTTATGCCATTTGGTTTGACAAACGCACCAGCGGTTTTCATGGACCTCATGAACCGGGTGTGTAAACCATACTTGGATAAATTTGTTATAGTGTTCATAGATGATATCCTTATCTATTCACGTAATGAGGAAGAGCATGCTAAACACTTGAGAATAATCCTAGAACTACTTAAGACATAGAAACTTTATGCAAAGTTCTCTAAGTGTGAATTCTGGATTAGTGTTGTGCAATTTCTCGGACACATGATAGATAAACAAGGACTTTGTGTCGATCCAACAAAAATTAAATCCGTTAAGGATTGGTCGTAACATAAGAATCCTACTAAGATACGACAATTCTTAGGACTTGCGGGCTACTATCGAAGGTTTATTGAGGGATTTTCAAAAATAGCTAAACCTTTGACTGAGCTAACCCAGAAAAACAGGAAGTTTGACTGGGGAAAAGATCAAGAGATAGGTTTCCAACTTTTGAAGAGAAAGTTGTGTGAAGCTCCGATCTTAGCATTACCAGAGGGAAACGATGATTTCGTCATTTACTGTGATGCTTCTCGAAGAGGTCTTGGAGCTGTGTTAATGCAAAAGGATAAAGTAATCGCTTATGCATCACGACAACTCACGACACATGAGAAAAACTACACTACACATGATTTAGAATTAGGCGCAGTAGTGTTCGCTCTAAGAATATGGAGACATTATCTGTATGGCACTAAGTGTATGGTTTTCACTGATCACAAAAAGCCTACAGCATATTCTTAATAAAAAAGAGTTGAACATGAGACAACTTCGATGGGTAGAACTACTTGCTGATTACGATTGTGAGATTCGTTATCATCCTGGGAAAGCTAACGTAGTAGCAGATGCTTTGAGCCGAAAGGAATGAATCAAACCACTTAGAGTTAGGTCGTTAGTAAAGACTCTTCATTCGAATCTACCTTCTCAAATACTCAAAGCTCAGAATGAAGCCCTCGAAATGAAGGATCGTAAACTTGAGAATTTACGAGGGATGGATAAGGCTTTTGAGATAAGTTCATATGGAACTCGTTGTATTAAGGGTCGAAAATGGTTACCTTATCATGGTAACTTAAGAAACGTAATAATGCACGAGTCCTATAAATCTAAGTACTCCATTCGCCCAGGTTCTGATAAGATGTATCATGATCGGAAGAAACACTATTGGTGGCCTGACATGAAGGCATCCATTGCCAGATATGTGGGCAGGTGTTTAACATGTTCTAAAGTAAAGGCTGAATGCCAAAAGCCATCTGGTTTATTGGAACAGCCTGAGATTCCCATTTGGAAGTGGGAAAGAATTACAATGGATTTTATCACCAAACTACCTAGAACATTCAACGGGCATGAGGCTATTTGGGTAATAGTTGATCGCCTTACGAAATCAGCACACTTCATTCCTATATGAGAAACAGATGATATGGAAACCCTTGCTAGGTTGTACCTCAAGGAAATAGTTTCCCGACATGGAGTACCAATATCTATTATATCGGATGGTGATTCTCGTTTCACGTCGAGATTTTGGCAATCTATGCAAAAGGCCTTGGGTACTCAGATAGACATGAGACGGCATATCATCCGAAAACCGATGGTCAAAGTGAAAGAACTATCCAAACACTCGAGGATATGCTTCGAGCGTGTGTGATAGATTTTGGAAAAGGATGGGAGAAACACTTAACATTGGTAGAATTCTCATATACCAATAGTTATCACGCTAGCATTAAAGCAGCACCGTGTGAGGCACTTTATGGGATAAAGTGTAGATCTCGGTCTGCTGGGCTGAAGTTGGAGAAGTACAACTCACGGGTCCGGAGATAATCCATGAGACAAATGAGAAAATAGTTAAAATCCGACAACGCTTACAAGCTGCAAGAGATCGGCAAAAGAGTTATGCCAATATAAGACGTAAGCCTTTAGAATTTCAAGTCGGAGATAGGGTTATGTTGAAAGTTTCTCCTAGGAAAGGTTTTTTTCGTTTCGGAAAGCAAGGAAAGCTTAGTCCGAGATACATTGGACCTTTTAAGGTTTTAGAACGAATTGGTCCAGTGGCATACCGACTTGAATTACCGGATGAACTAAGTAATATACACGACACGTTTCACGTATCAAATCTTAAAAAGTGTTTATCGGACGAGTCACTTGTTGTTCCTATTAATGAGCTTCAATTGGATGATAAGCTCAATTTCACTAAAAAACCCAGTGGAAATTATGGACCAAGAGGTCAAAAATCTAAAACATCACCGGATTCCTATCGTTAAGGTACGCTGGGACTCCCAAAGAGGACCAGAGTATACTTAGGAATGAGATGATCAAATCCGTGCTAAATATCCCCATCTGTTCTCACCATCACACACTAACCATAGTTAAATCTCAGGACGAGATTTTCTTGTAGGATGGGAGACTGTCACAACCCACTAACTTCACCTTAGGTTAGGAATGCCTTATTAACTTAACTTAGGCCCTCACTAGCACACTAGGATTAGAAATGCCTTATTAACTTAACTTAGGCCCTTATTAGAGCACACTAGGATTAGAAATGCCTATAGGATTTTCCCGAGCTTAATTTTTGCTTTAATACATTATTATAACCTAACTAACCTTCTGACAAGCTCACGTTTCCATCTATGCCAACCACTACTATGTTTACTTAAGGTAAACATCTCGGTATGTCAAGTCAAGCTAATAAACATATTTTCACTAAGAAAACTACTACTATAATACCCCATACTTGCTAGAAAACCCTAAATGCACCTATGTATTTCCGGTTAGTTTTAAAACCCTAACTGCTTATCTGAACTAACATGAAAAGTGCTTAGGACTTAGATATAAGTTATAATAGTTACCTTAGGATATATTAGAACCCTTATGACATAGTACAACCCCTAGAAACTTAGGAACAGGTCATATAAGCACAAAACCTTAATTAGGTCATAACTTCCCGAAACTAGTTCTAAACTAGGTTAAATCTTTACCATAAGCTACCATCACTTAGTCTAAGCTACTAATAGTTACTAAACATCATTAGGACCTTAAATAAGATACTAAAACATAGATGAAACCTTAAACACTTATTAAACAAAACTAGATTAAAATTAGACTTAAACACCTAAACCATGTCACTTAAGCACCTTAAAATGAACAAGCAACCATCCTAGCACCTCTATATAACTAAGCTAGCAACCTAGCACCTCCAAGCACCAAAGCTAGGATGTGCATCACCTCATTGTGATTTGTCATCTGTCATCTGCTACGCATTTGTTTCACATTCGTTGGATTAGATTTGTTACAATTTACGTTCTGTGGAAAGCCTGGGGCTATCCTTGTTGTCAGGATCGAGTCATGAGAAAATATTCTATTTGTGAAGATTCTGTTAGAAGGACCTCCCTGAGCGTGAGGTTAATTGTGTCGTTCTTTTATGATTGCGGCGTCTCCGTCTAACTTTTGCGACTGCAATTTTCGTGGACGAAAATTTTCTTTTTAGAGGGGAAGAATTGTAAAACCCAAGAATCTGTTTTCCGAAAGTCTCATATAATTTGATTTTTTCCTAAACTTGGTACCATTTAATCTTGAACCTATAACTTAAGCTATAAAATAAAACGACACAACTCGATACTTCTAATATTTATCACACAAAATATACGAGAAAGGGAGGAGTTTGTCCTTTTAAATTGTGTACGCTATATTATTGAGCTAAACATAAACCTGGGTTGTGGGACTTGTATAACGATTTGTTCAAGTTATTGTGGGCCGAATATATTTTACATGAGATACAAATATCACACGTTTAAAGTTGAGTTGGACATAAAATGCTATTATTAAATACACGTGGTTACTTAAGGGCCGAACTTATTTTTATCTTTGAACACATATTAACTAAGAGATGGGCAACATAATTTGAAAATTCAGAAGAGATTTGGTCTTCCCCTCATCCCCTATTACTCGGCTGACATGTTTCCCATTACTCCCTTATTTACTCTCTTATAACAAACTATATATATGCATTTCCCTCACACACTGAAACCCTAAAACAAAACTACAAAACGGCAGTTTATTTTCCTCTCCAAGATTCAATCGCACTACAAGAATCAGGAGAACAGGCGTCGAACCGTTTCCCGTCGACATTATGTCGACGGCATAAGACAGAAAACGACAAAAAAAAAACGATTGACCGAGGCCAACTGCGTTGAATTTTTCATAATCGTATTTTCCCGTTGACATGTCGACGGGGAACTTTTAGAATTTTTTTTAGCCTCAATAATTCACCAAAGTTGGGCGCGAAATTTACCCACTAATATATTCCCGTCGACATGTCGACGGGAATATATTAATAACGTTTTATCCCACAATTAACGTGTGATTAAGCATAATAATTATTATGTTTTAAGATTCCCGTTGACATGTCGACGGGAGTATATTACTAATTATAAACATTTTTAATAAATGAGTAAAATATTGGGCGGGATATTTTCCCGCTTTATTGTTACCGTCGACATGTCGACGGGAATATATCTTTAAAAATCAGGCTATATATATCCTCACAAATACATTCCCGTCTCATTTTTTTACCAATATATACATTCCCGCTTTATTGTTGCATCCGACTGACATGCGTGGTCGTGGTTGGGATACGTTGCCATGTCAAGTTTTGCCTCCAGCACCCTTAATTTTGTCTCTAGCACCTGTTTTTGTGCCTCCAACACCTGTTTTTGTGCCTCCAGCAAGTTTATTCTAAGATTTTTTTCATGACAGTTTGAGCACCTTTTTGGAGCAGATCCAGAACCGCTTGATGTTGAAGCTCCCAGAGAACCGATCATCATTTTGGCGAGTCGTTCCTCCTTCCATAAAAAAAATTACATCCATGGTCTTCTGTCCCAGGCTATTAAAGAGTAAAAACTATTATTTTTAACAACTAATTAACCAAATTATTTAAAGAAAAAATATGTAATTGTTCACCTGCGAGAAAGGACACGCATAGTATAGTTTACCACGGGAGTAAGATTTACACGATTCTCGCAGAATCACGTCTCCTCGTTCACATGGACAAGGAAAATCTTCAAATTCTGCCATCTTCTTCACCATGATAACAGTGTATGTTTGTGGTTGTGAGGTTGAGTGGTTGAATCGTGACCGGTGTGGCCCGATCTACAAGTTGAGGTGATAAAAGGTGGTGGCCAGAAAAAGATTCCGGCGGCCGAAAAATGCTGGTGTCGCCAGAAAACAGAAACTGCTAGAGAGAGATATAGTGAGATGAGTATGTGTGTGTGTGTGTGTTTATATTGTGAGGATAAGGTATTAGGTAGGGAGAGAGATATATAGTGAGATGAGACATATCATGTATAACCATAGCATCTCGACTCCTTCGTTTAACATCTCATGTATAACCATAGCATCTCGACTCGTTCGTTTTACATATCATGTATAACCATTGCATCTCGACTCGTTCGTTTAACATCTCATGTATAACCATTGCATCTCGACTCGTTCGTTTAACATCTCATGTATAACCATAGCATCTCGACTCGTTCGTTTTACATATCATGTATAACCATAGCATCTCGACTCGTTCGTTTTACATCTCATGTATAATCATTGCATCTCGACTCGTTCGTTTTACATCTCATGTATAACCATTGCATCTCGACTCGTTCGTTTTACATCTCATGTATAATCATTGCATCTTGACTCGTTCGTTTTACATCTCATGTATAACCATTGCATCTCGACTCGTTCATTTTACATCTCATGTATAACCATAGCATCTCGACTCGTTCGTTTTACATCTCATGTATAACCATAGCATCTCGACTCGTTCATTTTACATCTCATGTATAATCATTGCATCTCGACTCGTTCGTTTTACATCTCATGTATAACCATCTCGACTCGTTCGTTTTACATCTCATGTATAACCATAGCATCTCGACTCGTTCGTTTTACATCTCATGTATAACCATAGCATCTTGACTCGTTCGTTTTACATCTCATGTATAACCATAGCATCTCGACTCGTTCGTTTTACATCTCATGTATAATCATTGCATCTCGACTCGTTCGTTTTACATCTCATGTATAACCATAGCATCTCGACTCGTTCGTTTTACATCTCATGTATAACCATAGCATCTCGACTCGTTCGTTTTACATCTCATGTATAATCATTGCATCTCGACTCGTTCGTTTTACATCTCATGTATAACCATAGCAACTCGACTCGTTCGTTTTACATCTCATGTATAATCATTGCATCTCGACTCGTTCGTTTTACATCTCATGTATAACCATAGCATCTCGACTCGTTCGTTTTACATCTCATGTATAACCATAGCATCTCGACTCTTTCATTTTACATCTCATGTATAATCATTGCATCTCGACTCGTTCGTTTTACAAAACTTATTTTTTAATATTTTATAAAAGTATTTATAATAAATATTTTTTTAATTATATTAAAGTAACTTTATAAAAGTATTTATAATTAAAGTAATTTTATAAAAGTATTTATAATAAATAATTTTTTTCAATTATATAAATTTAGTTAATTAATTTTATAAAACTTATTTTTTAATATTTTATAAAAGTATTTATAATAAATAATTTTTTTAATTATATTAAAGTAATTTTATAAAAGTATTTATAATTAAAGTAATTTTATAAAAGTATTTATCATAAATAATTTTTTTTTAATAAAAGCTATTTTACCGTCGACATGTCGACGGGAATAGAACCGCCAAAATTTTCGTGAAAATTCAATACATCCCGCCAAACGTAAACAACAAAATATTATAATATTACCGTCGACATGTCGACGGTATTAGTAATAATATAAAAAATTCTCTTAATGTCCCCGTCGACATGTCGACGGGATAATAAAAAGCAATACCAAAACCAGATCTGGTCAAAATTATTGCTCATAACTTAGAAAAATCAAAATAAACCATCCCCCCCCCCCTCTCGCCGGCGATTATACCACCACTCCTCATCCACACCTCCACCACTCCTACACCACACCTCCACCACTCCTCCACCCCACATTATACCACCACAGCACACCACACCACTCCACCACAGCTCACCACAACACACCACACTCGCACCACTGTGCACCTACTCCTCTACCCCTCCATTATTTAATTCTCTCCTCTACCCCTCCATTTTTTAATTCTTCTTCTTCCCCACTTCTCTTCTTCTTCACAGATCCACCAAGACACAGCAGCAGCAGGTAATAAAATTTGTTAATAAATTTTGTTAATATAATTTGTTATTATTATTGTTAATAAAATTGCTATTAAATTTTTTTAATAAAATTGTTATTAAAATTTTGTTAATTTTTGTTACAGTAGCAGCAGGTGAGAGCCGAGGGTAAAGCAGGATGAGAGCCTCGTTTTATTTTTTTATTAACTTTTGGTATCCCGACGACATGTCGACGACAACAGTTTTTTTTTTTTTTTTTTTTTTTTTTTTTAATTTTATAACCATTATATATTGCATCTCTTTTATTATAGCCCGAGCCCAAGACGAGACCACAGCCGAGACCACAGCCGAGCCATAGCCGAGACCACAGCTGATACAGTAGCCGAGACGGTATGTATTCCTTTTTTTAATTTTTTTTTTTTTCATATTTATGCTTTGTTGTAGTGTTTGGTTACTAGTTTAGTGATTGCAGCCGTATGTATTGTTTGGTTACTAGTTTAGTGATTGCATCCGTATGTATAGTTTGGTTAGTATATTAGGTTTTGTTGTAGCGTTTGGTTACTAGTTTAGTGATTGTTGCGGATTGTGAACTAGCCGTAGGATATTGTGTACCCACGGTGCAAATAGCACCTTGGGGGACTTGGTATTGAACTAGCCGTAGGATATTGTGTACCCACGGTGCAAATAGCACCTTTGGGGACTTGGTATTGAACTAGCCGTAGGATATTGGGTGGGTTTGGTTAAATGTTAGTTGGCGTTTGGTTAGTATATATTGGTTAGTATATATATGGTATACTACTTTTAATATATTGCTTATATAACGGGCTTATGGTTTGTTTGGTTTTCGGCTTATGTTTCACAAGCTTAATTTTTATGGCTTATTTTGAAACTTTTTAACTTAAATAGTTTCAAAATAAGTAAAAAAAAAAAAAAAAAAGCTTATGAAATATAAGCCGAAAACCAAATAAGCCATAAGCCCGTAGATATATTGTTTGGTTTTCGGCTTATGTTTCATAATAGTTTCAAAAATAAGTCACAAAAACAAGTTTCAAAATAACAAAATACTTTTACAGATGGCAGCAGTAGCGCGAGGTCACGGTGGTGACGGTGCCGATGACCCACCACCACCTTATCGTTCGATTACTAGCGGTCACCGTAGTGGTAAGAAAATTAAACTTGATAATTTGAATTTTGTTACTTGTTATTTTTTAACGTTTTCACTCACTTCAATTGTAGGTTTGTCACAAAAACCTCGACGAGGAGGTAGAGCGAGACAAGCTGGCGGCAGGGGTGGAGGTCGGGATGGCGGCCGGGCACAGGTCCGTGAAGCCAACAAAAACAAAGACCTCAGGAAAGCTGTGACTGCCTCGGGCCCGCAATCGATCGAGTTCGAGCGGCGTGATCAGAAGACATTTCATCATGTTGGGCCCAACCGCGCATGGTTCGGTAACTATGTTGGTGAGCTCGTTAGGTCCTTGCCGTTGCACTATCCCTCCTGGCACAACCTTGACGAAGCAACTCGACAGGGCTTCATGAACCGACTCGGGGTCAGTTATTTTATTTTCCTTTTAATTATATCTTTATATTTAATTCTTTGAATGCATACATTTATTTAAATTTGTTTAATTGTGTATATTTGTTTAAATTTGTTTGCAGGAATTCTTCGACTTGCAGACCCACATGAACTCACCCGATTGGAAAACCATTTCGGCGGGCCTCAATGCGTACGTTGCTAAGGTCTACTCTGACAACAAGGGCTCGATGAAGAGGGTTTACTTCGACGGGGAGGGTGGGCCTGAAAAAGTAGATGAGATACGAAGAAACCCTCCTCCGAACGTCGAGCCATCTGTGTGGAAGGAGCATATCAAGTTTTACATGAATGAGAAGACCCTGAAGCGTGCTGCTGTGAACAAGGAGAACCGAAAGAAGTTGAAGGTGTACAGCCGCCACGGTTCCAAGTCATTGGCCGCTATTCGCCACGACTACGTAAGACACATTTTATTTTTATACAAGTATTTTATTTTTATAAAATTATTTAATTATAATTATATAAAAGTAATTAATTTTGATTTTATAAAAGTATTTAAGTTTAATTAAAATAAATATGGTGTTTGATTTGCCATTTTTAATTTGTTTCATCTTATACATATGCATGTGTATATACAGTTTCTGAACAGCAAGGACAAAAAATACCCGTCCCTCATCCAGTCGTTTTACGACACACACTGCGACAGTGATGGTATGTGGTTGCAGGATGAGGCTCGTGTTCAATATGTAAGTATCTTTTATTTATTTATTTTTAATTTATTGTTTATTTATTTATTTATTTATTTTTTAATTTATATATATATATATATATACACTTACATATATATATAAATTTTCTCAATTAAATAGGAAGAGATGGTCCGGCTGCGAGATCTGGGAGCGAATACGCTGGAAGGGGTGGCGTACATGGAGGAGCAGATACTTGCTAAGGTTTTGAAGGGCAAGCAGCGGGGCCACATCGCCGGACGGGGTAGGGTCGTACCCGGGCTCTCCAGGCCACCGTTACCATACACCCCGCCTCCACCTCCAGGTATGTACAGTTTGATAATATATTAATTATAGATTACTCGATCATGACTCAAATTAAGTATTGCAATAAATGTTTTTTAATTTTGATTGTTTCATTTTCAGAATACGCTGAGATGGAGAAAAAGCTTGCTGAGGCCGAGAAGAAGATTGCTGAGGTCGAGGAGAATCGCCTTCGAGAAGCTTGAAGGTGGAGATTGCTTTGATCACAGGTTTTATCTCCTCCAACCCACGATGGAACGAGTATGTTAGTCAGGCGGGTTCTCAGCATGTGGATGGCTCAGGCAGTGGCGTTGGAGGTAGTGGCTCAGCTGGAGGGAGCGGGAGTCGCAGAGGCGATGAGGATGGTTCTGGCGATGATGAGGGTCCTACTGATGATCACGAGTGATTTTGGATGTAGAGGTACAAACTTGGGTATTTTGTGTTGTACTTATGCTTGAAACAATATTTTGGCGACCCATATGTTAGTATTGTATAGTTTAACCTTTTGGCGACTTGAACGTCGCGGATATTAAAACATTTGTGGATATGGCAGCTAGGTTTAGACATTACCACACCCTGTTTTGTAGACTTTATATGTTTTTATTCATTTTGAGGGTGTTTAGCGATATTTTGCAAGTGTTATAGCCGATGGCGAGTTATACGTTTAGGACATGTTGATATTCAGTGGTTATAGGTGCTTGTAATGTTACAGGTTTTGGTAGAATTTTTCCGGAAAATCCGGAAAAAATCTGGAAAATTGCAATATTTGCAGCCTGCTGTTAGCAGGGTGTTAATAATGATACCGTCGACATGTCGACGGCATCAATGAAACATAATTATTGGTTATTTAATGATACCGTCGATATGTCGACGGTATCATTAAAACAAAAATATTGTTTTTAATATTATACCGTTGACATGTCGACGGCATTATATTAAAAACAATTCTTTTGTTTTAATGATACCGTCGACATGTCGACGGTATCATATAAACCATAATTATAATCAACTAGTTAAAACGTTAATTATTTATATGGTACCGTCGACATGTCGACGGGAAGAGTTTGACGGACACCAAATCTCTTTGACTGGAAAACGACGTGGGACCCACAGTGTCGACGGTGATTGTCGACGGGAACACTGTTCCCGTCGAAGCACAGCCGTCAACGTGGTACCGTCGACATGTCGACGGTAACGTATTATTCCGTCGACATGTCGACGGAAAGGGCTTAAAAAAGTCGCCGGGGAAAGCCTCGATTGTCACTACAAAAATGGGATCGATTTGGGTCGACAATGTCGACCCAAAGGTTGAAGTGGGGTCGTACCAAACAGTTTGGGTCGACAATTTCGACCCTTTCGGGTTGTACCAATTTCCTCGTCCTAAAAACGTTTGGAACGACATTTTTAAAACGAATGAGACGACATCCATTTACCGGTCAACAATGAATATTTCCTTTGGAACGACATTGTCGTTCCAAATCTCTATTTATTTTTTGCAAATCATTTATGTAAATACACGAAAAATATTTTGGAAAATACCCATTGGAACGACAATGTCGTTCCAACATTTTATTTATTTTACATGTTTTACTCATTTAAATACTAAAAATATTTTTGAAAATTCCCAATGGAACGACATTGTCGTTCCAAAGGTTTTAAATATTTAAAAAATTTGCCAACTGGAACGATTTTTTCTTGTACTTTTGTCGTCCCATTTTGTGAAGTATGCAAAAAAAAAAATGCAGCAGCAGCCTGCATTTCCAGGTTTTTTCCGGAATATTTTCCGGAAAAAACCTACCATTACACAAGCTGTAAATCAACCAATATCCGCAATACCAATTCGGCAATATGATACAATACCAAATTACTCATCTATTACTTAAATTCGACAAATACGATACAAATTAAACTAACAAATACGAACTTTATACAAAAACAAACCAAGATTCGGCAATATATAGATTCTAGTATTACATAACTAATAACAAATAGGATACAAATTAAACTACGCCTACGTCTACTCCTCCTCCTCCGATTCCTCCCCCTCCTCCTCCCCCTCCTCCTCCTCCCCCTCCTCCTCCGATTCCTCCCCCTCGTCCTCCCCCCCCTCCTCCTCCTCCCCCTCCTCCTCACTACCACTAGCATTAAAATTCTCGGGAATGTGGCTCATATGAGGATTAGTTTGTCTTATATATTGGTTAAGGTCGGGTAGGGGGTCGGAATAATTAAGATTAGGATTCGGGTTAGAACTACTACCCTGGCATGTAGTAGAGTTATGAAAGACGGGACGATAACAATTTTCGAAGGAATTAGGGCTGGGAAATGGGGGAAATGGGGGATTTTGTGGTAATCCTGAAAAGTCAACAGGAAACGGATTACCTGAGCTGCTGTTGTTGTTGTAGTAGTGGCTGACAAACTGGCCAAACATAGATTCGAAGTTGGCTTGTCGAGACTGAATCTGTTGCTGCTGAAGTAGGAGTATTTCATTTTGCCTCCTCAACAATTCATTCTCTTGTTCCTTTTGTCTTAAGACCGCCGAAATAGCCTCAGTAGCATTGTTTTGTTGAAGCGGATAATGAGAGTACCTCGATGAAGCTTTGCCGCTACCCGGCATTAGCCTGCCAACGCCCTTATAATTTTGCCGGTTGTTACTGTGGGCTGTCTTATCGAGTACTTGCTTCTCAGTCATTAACGGGGCCGTACCGGCTTTAACTTGTTGCCACAACTCCTTCATCGCCAACTGTGTAAGTCAAAAAAAAATATGTTTATATATATGTTAAAAAGAGGTAAGTTAAAATATATATATATATATATATATATATATATATATATATATATATATATATATATATATATATATATATATATATATATATATATATATACACGTTAACCAAAAAAAAAAGAAAAAAAAGAAAAAAAAAGAGGTAAGTTAAAAAAAAAACAAGTAACTTGATATTAATTACGCATGTTAGGAGATAAATTACTTACATAAGCCTTCTCGTTTTCTTCACTTGTAAAGACGCCATCTTTTCTTGTATGGCCTATCCTATACGTCTCCACGAGTTCTTCATTCTGCCCGTTCTTCGCAACCCGCTATACATACAACATAAAATAAATTAATAACGAGTTATATATAAACATTATATAGACATTTGAAAATCAAAAAATTATAATGAGTCTTACGCGCTCCGTTCGTCCTTGTACGAACGACTTCCTCCCTTGGTGGGTTTTAGCAGTGTTCTTTGCCCGGTTTTCTGCATTTTTTGCAGATCTCGCCATTCGTCCCGGATCAGAAAACCAGTTGACCAACGACTCCCACTCCGCTTGGCTTCTGCTACCCCACACTGTCGACGGCGGCGGATTTTGCTTTGCCGTCTCGGGTGTCGGTTGTGTGTCAAAGTATGCGGTTTTTATCCTGTTTCTATGCTTGCGCCATAGTAACCGCAGCTGAAGCCCAATCCCAGTAATTATCCGTTCCCCAACCGTGTAGACATTCCGCCCAACCCTTATATTGTCATTCCTGTTTAACCAAGGCGTGAGCTCGAAATAAGTCTGCAAATAAATATACACATTTAAATAACAAACAATTTAAATATAGCACGCATATCTAAACGGTCGATAATGATAAGAATACAAATATAATAAACAATTAATACCTCGAGTGTGGGAAATATGTGAGCCATAAAAGGCTCCGGAATCTGCTCCCAGTGCTCGCAGTCAAAGGGAAGTGGACTAACTAGTTCCCCCAAAAGACTACTGAACTGCGGTGCCCACGTGCCCACAGCTGTAAAGGTACCTAGATCATCAACGTCAAAGCCGATGGGCAAAGGCCGATTATTGTTCGATTTGAACGCACTCCTTATGACCCGATTTGAGGTCACACTCGAAACCGAAGCTACAAATATAAGTTATTGAGTCGTGAGAATACAAGTAAAAAAATTTAGTTTTATCAATAAAAAACTTCAAATAAAAATCACAATTTCTTACCGAAACAGTAGCCCGGCGTAGTAAAATAGGGTTGGTGTGGTGGTGGTGGATCACCACCGGCATCCCCGCCGTGTGCTTGGGGACCTACACACGCCATCTGTAAAATTATAAGTACAAGAACACACAATTTCGTGGACCAATTAATACTAATAAACACATTCATATAAATATACACATTTAAACATAACATAACATGCAATTTCATTCAAATAAAAGTTACACGTTTAAACATATAGTAACAGTTTCATTCATATTCGTAGGAGTGAAAGGGAAATAATGTCGAATTTCTCTCAAATAGTAAAACAGTTATACGCATCCATATCCTAAATGAGACAAAACATTCAAAAAGCAGTCCCAAACAGGGGACTTTCCGAAATTAATTTCTAATAAATTAATTTCGGACGGGTTTTCTATAGGATGATTAATTTCAGATGGGGGTTGTCCGAAATCAATCACTAGAATCCTAAAAAAAAGTCACATAAGTTTAACAATACAATATCATTCCAATAACAAATACATTACTAATTAAATTACATACTAATAAACAAAAACAAAATATGGAAATAAAGAAAACATACTAGGTGTCACAGTTGGTACACGGCTCAAAGAGAAGAAGAAAGATAGAGAGGTGGTGCTTTTGCGATGGTCCTACACAAACATACATTTCATAAAAAAAAATTACAATTCACATAAGTTTAACAATTATACTAACCAAATTACAATATCATAAGAGTAATTAAATTATATACCTAGTTCGCGGCTAAAATAGAGGAAGAGAAGAAAAGAGAAAAAGAGGAAAATAGGTGTTGTCCCGGCTCTCCCGGCTGTCCTGGCTAACCAAAAACATAAAAAAAAAAAAAAAAAAAAAAAAAAAAAAAAAAAAAAAAAAATTAATACCAACTTCATTTTAGCACATCAATACTTGTAAACTTTACTACAATGTCTAACAAAACACAAGCTAAATTAATACCGGCTGTCCATAACTTTTGAGGACGACATTGTCGTACCAAAAAAACACTTTAATACAATAAAAAAAAACACAAGCTAGAGGTGGTCCATAACTTTGTCCCGGCTGTCCATAAATTTTGAGGACGACATTGTCGTACCAAAACACTTTAACACAATAAAAAAAACATACCTTTAAATTAACAACAATAAAAAAAAAAAAAAAATACCTTTGACGGTGGTGGTGCTGCTGCTGCCGTGGTGGTTCACGGTGGTGGTGCTGCTGCTGCCATCTAACGCCACCACAAACACAACACAAAATAGAAACAAAGATTATCAAACCTAGGAATATCAATAACAAAACTAATTAACAAAATGAAATTAACAAAAAATTCATACCTTTACACAAACCAAATTAACAAAAATTAAACAAATTGTGCACAGTGGTGCGTGTGTAATTGGTGTTTTGAGGTGATTGTGGTGTCGAATGTGGTATTAATTTGATTGTGTTGGTGTAGAATCGAAGAAGATGAAGATGGTGTATTGATGTGGGTTTTTTTTTTTTTTTCGCTTCTGATAGAACAGATATGGTTTGACTCGTGGGTTATTCAATTATTAAGCCCTTTGGGTCGACATTGTCGTCCCAATGGGTGCACGATTTTTTTTAATCCCTTTGGGTCGACATTGTCGTACCAAAGGGAGTAAGATTTTTTCTTTTTTTTTTGCTTTTTTAATTTTGGAACGATAATGTCGTTCCAAATATTGTGGCGGGATAAATTATTTCACGGCGCGGGTACTTTAAATTTTGGTGAAAAATTTTGGAACGACATTGTCGTTCCTTATGGATTTTTTATTTTTTTCATTTATCTATTGCATACTAAAAATGATTTTAATTATTTAATTAATACTAAATAAATTAAAAATGATTTAAATTATTTAATTAATACTAAATAAATAAATAATGATTTAAATTAATTAAAAAAAATATTTAAATAAATTAAAATTATTTAAATAAATGTTGTAATCTTGTTTTGAATTATTTAATTAATACTAAATAAATACCAAAAACGAGACAATCTTTTTTTTAATAAAAAATATTTAAAATTATTTAATTTAATTTAAAATTAAATCCAATAATCTATGCATAACGTGTTAAACGGATGAGTCGAGTTATTTCGACTATGCATAACATGTCAAGCGGATGAGTCGAGTTGTTATGACATGCATAACATGTTTAGCGGATGAGTCGAGTTGTTATGGATATCCATATATAACAAGTTTAACGGATGAGTCGAGTTGTTATGACATGCATAACATGTTTAGCGGATGAGTCGAGTTGTTATGGATATCCATATATAACAAGTTTAACGGATGAGTCGAGTTGTTATGACATGCATAACATGTTTAGCGGATGAGTCGAGTTGTTATGGATATCCATATATAACAAGTTTAACGGATGAGTCGAGTTGTTATGACATGCATAACATGTTTAGCGGATGAGTCGAGTTGTTATGGATATCCATATATAACAAGTTTAACGGATGAGTCGAGTTGTTATGACATGCATAACGTGTTAAACGGATGAGTCGAGTTATTATGGATATGCATATATAACAAGTTTAACGGATGAGTCGAGTTGTTACGGATATGCATAACATGTTTAACGGATGAGTCGAGTTGTTATGGATATGCATAACACGTTAAACGGATATGCATAACATGTTTAACGGATGAGTCGAGTTGTTACGGATATGCATAACACTTGGCCCATAGTTAGGAGTTGCATCTTTCAAACTAGAACAAGATAAGCTGGAACTTTGTTGTTGAGCACGAGTTCCATAATTGCTCGGCTCATTCGTTTAACATCTTGTGTACAACCATATCATCTCGGCTCATTCGTTAAACGAAACAGACGAGTTAATAAACTGCTTTACGCATGGTGAGACATTGTGGTTAACACTTGGCCCATTGTTTGGAATTGCATCTTTCAAACTATAACAAGATAAGCTGGAACTTTGTTGTTGAGCGCGAGTTCCAGTATTGCTCGGCTCATTCGTTTAACATCTCGTGTACAACCATATCATCTCGGCTCATTTGTTAAACGAAACAGGCGAGTTAATAAATTGCTTTACGCATGGTGAGCAATTATGGAACTCGTGCTCAACAACAAAGTTCCAGCTTATCTTGTTCTAGTTTGAAATATGCAATTCTAAACAATGGGCCAGTGTTAACCACAATGTCTCACCATGCGTAAAGCAGTTTATTAACTCGCCTGTTTCGTTTAACGAATGAGCCGAGATGATATGGTTGTACACAAGATGTTAAACGAATGAGCCGAGCAATTATGGAACTCGTGCTCAACAACAAAGTTTCAGCTTATCTTGTTCTAGTTTGAAAGATGCAACTCCTAACTATGGGCCAAGTGTTATGCATATCCGTAACAACTCGACTCATCCGTTAAACATGTTATGCATATCCGTTTAACGTGTTATGCATATCCGTAACAACTCGACTCATCCGTTTAGCATGTTATGCATATTCATAACAACTAGACTCATCCGTTAAACTTGTTATATATGCATATCCATAACAACTCGACTCATCCGCTAAACATGTTATGCATGTCATAACAACTCGACTCATCCGTTAAACTTGTTATATATGGATATCCATAACAACTCGACTCATTCGCTAAACATGTTATGCATGTCATAACAACTCGACTCATCTGTTAAACTTGTTATATATGGATATCCATAACAACTCGACTCATCCGCTAAACATGTTATGCATGTCATAACAACTCGACTCATCCGTTTAACACGTTATGCATAGATTATTGGATTTAATTTTAAATTAAATAAAATAATTTTAAATATTTTTTATTAAAAAAAAGATTGTCTCGTTTTTGGTATTTATTTAGTATTAATTAATTAATTCAAAACAAGATTACAACATCTATTTAAATAATTTTAATTTATTTAAATATTTTTTTTAATTAATTTAAATCATTATTTATTTATTTAGTATTAATTAAATAATTTAAATCATTTTTAATTTATTTAGTATTAATTAAATAATTAAAATCATTTTAGTATACAAAAGATAAATTAAAAAAAAAAAAAACTGAAGGAACGACAATGTCGTTCCTTTGGTTTTTTTAAAAATAAAAATGATTTTTAAACCATTGGCACGACATTGTCGTTCCTTTGGTTTTTATATAAAATAAATTTGATTTTTTCACAACTGCTAATTGGGAAAAAAAGAAATAAAAATGATTTTTAAACCATTGGCACGACATTGTCGTTCCTTTGGTTTTATATAAAATAAATTTGATTTTTTCACAACAGCTAATTGGGGAAAAAAAAAATAAATAACAGAAGGAACGACAATGTCGTTCCTTTTGTTTTTACATATAATAAAATTGATTTTTTAACCATTGGCACGACATTGTCGTTCCAAAATGTGTGGGCCCAAAATATTCGCGTTGACTGCTATATTTGGTGAAGAAAGTGGGACCCTTTGTCCAAATGGAACGACAATGTCGTTCCAAATTTTTGCCCCGTCCCAAAGGTGCTCATTTGGTGTAGTGTGTACTAGTGTCGGTACAAAGATTCAATCGGTACAAAGGAGATCTAACTCAGGTGGTGATCGGCTTTTGTTTGTCCTAGCTAGTGTAATCGTGGTGTAGGGTGATCGTTGGTGTGTTCCGTTTCGAAGAAGGGTTTTGGGTTTAGTACGAAAGGGTTGTGTTTTGGTGCTTGTATTCTCAGTTTTGTTCCATCATTTGACCAACGTACCTTTTATAATCGTCCTTGTGTTCTGTTCGAAATAAGAAAAACATATATACGTTGATAATTAACATGTGAACCTAATCTTTTGTTTCGTTAAAACATAAGTATACGGTTACCATATATAAACGCCACATGAAATCACGAATCCATGAAACATTCACGTGTCGACTTAATTTCGTTTTGGAGCATTCAAATATGTTTTGATATAAATTTTCGATACGGTTATTAGAACACTCATTTTGATCTCTAATATCAACATTCAAAAACTGGTAAGAAAACTAAACAAATAAGAGAGAGGTTGTGCATGGTTGTTGACGTGAATAAAGGTCTGAATTATGTGTGATATTGCGTTATATGTTTGGCTCGTTATATATGTTTGTGTACGTCGCATGCGTGTGTCGACTTCTATTCTGTTCTCCATTGATTCTGTTGTGATCATGCGCTTTTAACCTGATCTGTATCGAGCTAAAAAGAGTAACACGTGCTTGTCTCTTTTCTGTTTCAAATCGAATAGAGATAAATAAAGAGGGTGTCGCGGGTTTATTTTGTATCGCGAGGTATATGTTGTGACTGGTGATGTCTCGCGAGCTGTTTTGTATCGAGTTTGTGTGAGTCGTGTGATCAGTAGGGGCTGGAAGAATGCATGCATTGTGAATATTAAACAATAGAAATATGTGTGAGTTTATGAAATCTGTTGGATGGTGGTATGCATGTGGGTGTGTGTTCAAAAAGGCTGCTAAACACATGTTATTATGTCAAACTAAAACCATAAATTAAGTATGTGTATTAATCTGACTTGAAAATGGTTTAGTATTAACCCTCGTTTATCTTAATAAAAACATATTGTTGTCTCATTTAAACTGTGGTCGTGGGTTTGTAAGTATAAACATGGGGCTGTGTTTATTCGCATGTATAAGGGCTGGAAAACATGCATAAAATAAGTGAAATAAGCGAGTGAGTATATGTGAATAAGAGCTGGTATTTATACGCTACTATAACTTGATATTATACGAAAGAAAAGGGGTGTTTTAGAACAAGTTATAATCTGATACAAAATGGGTTAGGATATATATTGATTTTGGATTGGTTAAACATGTGTCATGTGAGTACTGTCGAGTGATATAATAAATATGGGTGTTTGTAGGTAAATTGTTGAGGTGGTCTCGAAGTGTTATTTAACATATTATAATCTGGGTTAAAAGACTAAGTGAAACATGCATGTGATTGTATGCGAGGCGTAAATGTATGTAAGTAGTTTGCATGCGTGTGGATTTGTAAACAAATGAAACTTGAGTGTGGTGAACATGTGGTGTGTGTATATATATATATATATATATATATATATATATATATATATATATATATATATATATATACTATTACGGTTGCATGTTTGTCATAGGTGTTTTGTGTCGTGGTCGGGTGTGTATATTGTGTCGTCACGGTCTATATATATATATTTTTTGGAATCAGTAATACATTACGCCTAACTTGTGAAACGGCTAATTACTAAATTTGGCCATTATAAATTAAATTACAATATAAACCTTAAGCTTAAACAATTGATGTATATAAACCTTGAAACTTTGGTAAATTACACTTATGACCCTAAACTTTACTAAATTGACATGATAAATCCTAAACTACTATATTGTCATTATTAAAACTTTAAGTTTATTTAATTGTCATTTATAACTCTAAAGTATAAAATTATTAATTCGGGAAACTCGCTAAAATATGGAAAGTTACTTAATTTGGAAGTTACTAAAAACGGAAAGTTTCTAAAAATAGAAAGGAACCTAAAATGAGTAATCTGATTTGAAATGAATTTATAGTAATAAGACGATCATTAATTCGTGTAGATTCACTGAAGAAGGAGTAACTTTCGATCCTTATGTTTCTGATATGGATTTCATTTGCTGTATAAGGTACATATATTCTATCACTTTTCAGTAGGGACTTCTCATGACTTTCTTTCGATCCTTGACACTGCTAAAATTCCCTTCAGTTATGCCATTGCTATGTTCCCCATTTGATATGATTCGTTGATATGATCTATTTGATATAAGCCTTGCTATGATACCTCTGATTTGATTCTGATTTGCTATCCACTTTGATTATGATTATGTGATTGCGAGATTCTGTTATATTATGCTCTGGGAGCATTCTGTTCTGTCATGCTCTTGGAGCATTTTGTTATAGATAGCCTTGCTTTATTTGTTCTGATATGTTCTGTTCTGATGCCCGAATTTTTAGTCTACTCATGGAGGTACCATGGGCGTGTCATTGAGGCACCAATGGCATGACACTATCTGGGGCGGTGTGATTAGTCCCCGGCATCCCCGTCTGATTATGATATGATATGAGATCTCTTGGACACTTTATATATGATTTGTTTGTGGGGGACGTATGGATGCATCCTAGGATTTGTTTTGATATGATATGATATGATACGATTTGGTTTGGTGACTGGCTGTACGTGCCTTGTACCCCTTTCACGTCTGGTACATTGGAGCTAGCTACTCTATGTACACCCTATGAATTGACGGATATGTGATTATGTGATTTGAGACCTATTCGAGTATCTCGTTAGGTCGGCTTGTGGCTTTCTTATGTTTCGTATGTCTATTCAAGTATATCGTTAGACAAGCCTTTGTTGATACGTGCTCTATGATTCTGACTATTATCTGATTATGCTACCACTTGATATCTTTCTGATGTTTCATTCATTTGATTCATGATATTCGTTCTGTGTATGTTGATCTCTTATGCATTTGACAGATGATATCCTTTTCAGTAGGAGCTTATGATTCCCTTTTTTATTACTCATATACATTTCGTTTATCCGTTTATTTTGTTATATATCTGTTCACTGGGCTTTTTAAGCTCAGCCGCATTTCTTTTCCTGCGGCAGGTTTTAGATTGGAAGCTGGAATTGAGTGAAGAGTGCATAGGAGCATCTTGATTAGACTTGGATTGGATTTAGCTTGGATTTGTATTACATACTTTATAGAGTTAGCATTTCATTTGTTCCTTAGAATACCTTTGTAATTTTTATGTTTATAAGTCTTCCGCCTGCGTTGTATGTTCTGATTTGGCACCATAATGTGACATTTTGACCCATGTCGGGTTGGGGTGTTACAATTATGGTATCAGAGCCCAGACTGCGACTTGTAGTACCTAAGTTATGGCCTTTGAAGATTTGGACCCTTAGGTTTGCACTTTAGGAGCTTATGGAATAACCTTAGAAGGATTTGCTTTATGTTTCTCCCCTTAAGAACCTTAGTTATGACTGGTGAGGATTGGGTAGATTATGATTAGTATCTTTCTTCCGCATCACTCTGATTTTGGCTCTGCTTTTAGTTAATCCTCTATAAGATCATTCGTTCCGGAGGTTTAGAAGATTTATCAGGATACGCAACATAAGTTTAGAATGCCTTGAGACTTTCAATTTTTGAGAATCATCACTTTCTTTCGAACTTCGATCTTTGATTCGTTTAGATGCCTTTCATTTGGTCAGAGAATTCGCGTATTTATGAATTCGATGTGTTAGACACATTCTATGGTTTCTCTTGCTTTTGATAAGCATATTAAGGTTCCTTCTGCATTATTGGTTTTTGCCCTACCTATTCCATCCCTATGAGAAATCTTGTGATTATCCATCACGAGTATCCGATTTGTTTGATGTGTTTTGAAGATATTCGAAGATAAGTCCGTTCTGCTAATATGTTTCCATTGGAAATGTTCGATTCGATATTTTTCTATATATGGATTTGTTGACTGAGCATTGTGATTATACCAACTGTCATATTATATTTTTCATCTTTGGCGATTTGAGAAACTCAAAATTCTGCACCATGGTTCCCAACCTGGTAAACAATTATGATCATCTTTGTTATGAAAACTCGTATGTTAATCCCTCGCGGTTGTGAAGATACTTCGTTTGATGAAACTCGCCTCGGGAGTTATTCAAATTGTTTGAAATTACGCGATGTATTCCTTGATGAACTACTAAGAGTATCATCTGAATGTGAAGTTGTTTTGATCTGGTTATGAGAATTTATTTAGTCACGACTCGAGATATAATATGATTGCAATAAAGGCATGTGTATATGATGCAAGTATTATGACGCCTGGCCAACGTGATAATAGTTACATCATATAACTTGAACTTATTGGGATTATATGGTATTTTGAGCAGTACCTGAGAAGAGTAAGTTGGTTGATTCGGAAACTTTATCCATATAAGAGTGGCGTTTGCTTAATTCTGATACTCCGTTGTAAATTACATCAATAGAAGGGAAAGAATTTAAGAGCCAGCTTCTAGGAAGTGATTTCATCTGTGCAAGTACGTATCTTTGATGTGCTTCTGTTTTATTCGGGGAGAAGAATGAAGATAGCATGAAGTTGTGGATTGAATTTTGGAAGCTAAATCGTATCATGTTTTGTGTGAAGGAGTGAGATATTCCTAGAATTTTTTTCCGTATTCGTTATGATCTCTATTAGCGTTGTGATGCCAATTGTATTGGTTACTACTCCGACTATTCCTATGGATTTGATAAATCGTGTCTTTCATGAATACTTGGACAAATTGTCTTAGTATGACACATTGGTGTGTTCAGAGACGAAAGAGAAACATGAGGATCATCTTCATATTTTGTATTGACATTTCTACGTCAGAAGAAACTCCATGTGATATTTTCGAAGAGTAACTTTCGTTGGAGGAAGAACGAGAGGAGAATTTGGAAGAGCTGGAAAGAGAATTGTTTCTACTCAAAGAGGAGGATTTTTTTTTTTTTTTTTTTTTTTTTTTTTTTTTTTTTTTTTTTTTTTTTTGTGTCCTTATGCAAGACGAGAATATTTTGGGCTATGCATCAATACATCTAGAACCATAGAAGGTGAACATCCGACGCATGACTTGGGAGTGATTTATGGCAGACGTGAAGACGCTCAGGAGCAAGACGGTAGAGGATTAGCTATGTTAGAAGACTGAAGGAATCAGTTTTGATTGAAGCACACAGTCCTATCAACTCTATTCATCTTAGTTGTACTAATATGTATAGAGTCTTGAAGCAGGAGCTGGACGAGATTTCCATGCACATGAGGAAGAACAACGCGAATTGTGTTGCAGTTGATCGTGTGACTAGGGCGGCTCGTTTGGAAGATCAGCAGAGATTTCTATCAGCAGAAGATCATTCAAGCTACATGGCACACCTGCAGTAACCATGACAGAGAATCGCGTTTGCTTCACACTTTCAGAAGAGATGCAGAAGATTGTGGAGATTTGACTTGGGATGTTAGTAAGACTTATTATTTTCAGACGGATGGACAAACAGAACAACTACCGGAACCTGGAAGATGTGTTGAACGGGAAAGTATTTTGTCTAGTTGAGTTGCTTACGGGTTTATGGCATACAAGTGACAAAAGATTCTTCTAGTGTTTCATGAATTAAGATGTGGAACACCTTTTGGTTGAAAAAAAAATCTGGGATTTAGACTGGGAGTTGTGGTTCCGTATGATGATTTTGCACAGAAGAGTTAGACATGTGCATTAGAGAAAGTTTTGGTTCACGACGCACTAGATTTTAGATTCGTTCTCATCCGTACGATTATTCTACCAATTCGGTTATGCATTCTGATACATTTTGATACTCTGAGTTGTGATTTTGATCGTCAGTACGAATATAATTCCCATATCTTTATGAGACTCTTGATACGGTTGATGATTCGATATGTGCTCCTCTCACTTTGGCAAGTTCCTTTGTTCGTTCAGAATTTAGTAGGATTTGATGATCTTTTATCAGTTAGCACTATCTCCGTGTTTGCCTCGTAGGTATATGTGTTTCGTGTATCTCCTTGTGGGATTTCAACTATCATCTATCATCTGTCATCTGCTACGCATTTGTTTCACATTCGTTGGATTAGATTTGTTACAATTTACGTTCTGTGGAGAGCCTGGGGCTATCCTTGTTGTCAGGATCGAGTCATGAGAAAATATTCTATTTGTGAAGATTCTGTTGGAAGGACTTCCTTGAGCGTGAGGTTAATTGTGTCGTTCTTTTATGATTGCGGCGTCTTCGTCTAACTTTTGCGACTTCAATTTTCGTGGACGAAAATTTTCTTTTTAGAGAGGAAGAATTGTAAAACCCAAAAATCTGTTTTCCGAAATTCTCATATAATTTGAATTTTTCCTAAACTTGGTACCATTTAATCTTGAACCTATAACTTAAGCTATAAAATAAAACGACACAACTCGATACTTCTAATATTTATCACACAACATATACGAGATTACGAAAGTTAAAAAGGGAGGCGTTTGTCCTTTTAAATTGTGTACACTATATTATTGAGCTAAACTTAAACCTGGGTTGTGGGACTTGTATAACGATTTGTTCAAGTTATTGTGGGCCGAATATATTTTACATGAGATACAAATATCACACGTTTAAAGTTGAGTTGGACATAAAATGCTATTCTTAAATACACGTGGTTACTTAAGGGCCGAACTTATTTTTATCTTTGAACACATATTAACTAAGCGATGGGCAACATAATTTGAAAATTCAGAAGAGATTTGGTCTTCCCCTCATCCCCTATTACTCGGCTGACATGTTTCCCACTACTCCCTTATTTACTCTCTTATAACAAACTGTATATATGCATTTCCCTCACACACTGAAACCCTAAAACAAAACTACAAAACGGCAGCTTATTTTCCTCTCCAAGATTCAATCGGTACAAAGGAGATCTAACTCAGGTGGTGATCGGCTTTTGTTTGTCCTAGCTAGTGTAATCATGGTGTAGGGTGATCGTTGGTGTGTTCCATTTCGAAGAAGGGTTTTGGGTTTAGTACGAAAGGGTTGTGTTTTGGTGCTTGTGTTCTCAGTTTTGTTCCATCATTTGACCAAGGTACCTTTTATAATCGTCCTTGTGTTCTGTTCGAAATAAGAAAAACATATATACGTTGATAACATGTGAACCTAATCTTTTGTTTCGTTAAAACATAAGTCTACGGTTACCATATATAAACGCCACATGAAATCACGAATCCATGAAGCATTTACGTGTCGACTTAATTTCGTTTTGGAGCATTCAAATATGTTTTGATATAAATTTTCGATACGGTTATTAGAACACTCATTTTGATCTCTAATATCAACATTCAAAAACTGGTAAGAAAACTAAACAAATAAGAGAGGTTGTGCATGGTTGTTGACGTGAATAAAGGTATGAATTATGTGTGATATTGCGTTATATGTTTGGTTCGTTATATATATTTGTGTGCGTCGCATGCGTGTGTCGACTTCTATTCTGTTCTCCATTGATTCTGTTGTGATCATGCGCTTTTAACCTGATCTGTATCGAGCTAAAAAGAGTAATACGTGCTTGTCTCTTTTCTGTTTCAAATCGAATAGAGATAAATAAAGAGGGTGTCGTGGGTTTATTTTGTATCGCGAGGTATATGTTGTGACTGGTGATGTCTCGCGAGCTGTTTTGTATCGAGTATGTGTGAGTCGTGTGATCAGTAGGGGCTGGAAGAATGCATGCATTGTGAATATTAAACAATAGAAATATGTGTGAGTTTATGAAATCTGTTGGATGGTGGTATGCATGTGGGTATGTGTTCAAAAAGGCTGCTAAACACATGTTATTAAGTCAAACTAAAACCCTAAATTAAGTATGTGTATTAATCTGACTTGAAAATGGTTTAGTATTAACCCTCGTTTGTGTTAATAAAAACATATTGTTGTCTCATTTAAACTGTGGTCGTGGGTTTTTAAGTATAAACATGGGCTGGGTTTATTCACGTGTATTAGGGTTGGAAAACATGCATAAATAAGTGAAATAAACGAGTGAGTATATGTGAATAAGAGCTGGTGTTTATACGCTACTATAACTTGATATTATACGAAAGAAAAGGGGTGTTTTAGAACAAGTTATAATCTGATGCAAAATGGGTTAGGATATATATTGATTTTGGATTGGTTAAACGTGTGTCATGTGGGTACTGTCGAGTGATATAATAAATATGGGTGTTTGTGGGTAAATTGTTGAGGTGGTCTCGAAGTGTTATTTAACATATTATAATCTGGGTTAAAAGACTAAGTGAAACATGCATGTGATTGTATGCGAGGCGTAAATGTATGTATGTAGTTTGCATGCGTGTGGATTTGTAAACAAATGAAACTTGAGTGTGGTGAACGTGTGGTGTGTGTATATATATATACTATTAAGGTTTCATGTTTGTCATAGGTGTTTTGTGTCGTGGTCGGGTGTGTATATTGTGTCGTCACGGTCTATATTTTTTTTTTGAATCAGTAATACATTACGCCTAACTTGTGAAACGGCTAATTACTAAATTTGGCCATTATAAATTAAATTACAATATAAACCTTAAGCTTAAACAATTGATGTATATAAACCTTGAAACTTTGGTAAATTACACTTATGACCCTAAACTTTACTAAATTGACATGATAAATCCTAAACTACTATATTGTCATTATTAAAACTTTAAGTTTATTTAATTGTCATTTATAACTCTAAAGTATAAAATTATTAATTCGGGAAACTCGCTAAAATATGGAAAGTTACTTAATTTGGAAGTTACTAAAAACGGAAAGTTTCTAAAAATAGAAAGGAACCTAAAATGAGTAATCTGATTTGAAATGAATTTATGAGTAATAAGACGACCATTAATTAGTGTAGATTCACTGAAGAAGGAGTAACTTTCGATCCTTATGTTTCTGATATGGATTTCATTTGCTGTATAAGGTACAGATATTCTATCCTTTTTCAGTAGGGACTTCTCATGACTTTCTTTCGATCCTTGACACTGCTAAAATTCCCTTCAGTTATGCCATTGCTATGTTCCCCATTTGATATGATCCATTTGATATGATTCGTTGATATGATCTATTTGATATGAGCCTTGCTATGATACGTCTGATTTGATTTTGATTTGCTATCCACTTTGATTATGATTATGTGATTGCGAGATTCTGTTCTATTATGCTTTGGGAGCATTCTGTTCTGTCATGCTCTAGGAGCATTTTGTTATGGATAGCCTTGCTTTATTTGTTTTGATATGTTCTGTTCTGATGCCCGAGTTTTTAGTCTACTCATGGAGGTACCATGGGCGTGTCATTGAGGCACCAATGGCATGACACTATCTGGGGCGGTGTAATTAGTCCCCGACGTCCCCGTCTCGATTATGATATGATATGAGATCTCTTGGCCACTTTATATATGATTTGTTTGTGGGGGGGGGGGGGGGGGGGGGCGTATGGATGCATCCTAGGATTTGTTTTGATATGATATGATATGATACGATTTGGTTTGGTGACTGGCTGTACGTGCCTTGTACCCCTTTCACGTCTGGTACATTGGAGCTAGCTACTCTATGCACACCCTTTGAATTGACGAATATGTGATTATGTGATTTGAGACCTCTTCGAGTATCTCGTTAGGTCGGCTCGTGGTTTTCTTATGTTTTGTATGTCTATTCGAGTATCTCGTTAGACAAGCCTTTATTGATAGGTGCTCTATGATTCTGATTATTATCTGATTATGCTACCACTTGATATCTTTATGATGCTTCATTCATTTGATTCATGATATTCGTTCAGTGTATGTTGATCTCTTATGCATTTGACAGATGATATCCTTTTCAGCAGGAGCTTATGATTCCCTTTTCTATTACTCATATACATTTCGTTTATCCGTTTGTTTTGTTATATATCTGTTCACTGGGCTTTTTAAGCTCAGCCGCATTTCTTTTCCTGCGGCAGGTTTTAGGTTGGAAGCTGGGATTGAGTGAAGAGTGCATAGGAGCTCTTAGTGGACTACCTTGAGGATTAGAAGCCAATTTTCATCTTGATTAGACTTGGATTGGATTTAGCTTGGATTTGTATTACATACTTTATAGAGTTAGCATTTCATTAGTTTCCTTTGAATACCTTTGTAATTTTTATGTTTATAAGTCCTCCGCCTGCGTTGTATGTTCTGATTTGGCACCATAATGTGACATTTTGACCCATGTCGGGTTGGGGTGTTACAGGTATTATGTTGATCACATAATACAATAGTAGGGAGCTTCATGTGAGGAGTCATATACTTCTAAATTACAATGGCCTTAACATACGCACACCCGCACTACCCCAGGATACGTGAGTGAATTTTCTAAACCTCTACTTTAATTATCTAGAGACTCAGGTGAGTTTTCATAGCCTCACACCTTTTAAATGCTTTCTAAATGTTTTACAAACCCTGTGAGGGGGATACATGCTTTAAAACCAAATACAAGTCTTTTCCCTAGTTCTTGCACGAGTAAACTAACTACCATCATTACATAACCAAAATTCATGAATCTAATCGTTTGGGATATTTTACCCACGCGAACGTGAATATAGTTGATAGATATATTAGAGTTTGACAACTCCCGTTGGTATTAACACCCCACTAGGTGGTACCAATAAGTACTATATTTGAACCCACTGAAGATTTAACTTTGGCAAGTTATCCTTCCCATCCCCTCATGGTTTGGTCTGCAGACCCCATGACCCGGATTGTTAACGTGTGGTTCATGAGCTTAGTGCAATGTACCTTCTAACACTAACACTTTTCCACACATAGGGTTTAAGCTGAACCCTGTGGAACTTGTATTTATACTTTAACTTTTTAAACCTATGACTCTCACTCAACATACGTGTTGACTTTTAAGCATGTTATCCTAGGTAATTAGGCACTATAGGAGCCCTGGTACGGAGAACCACGGACATGAGGACGTCCAGAATAGTCATCATTCATCAGTTTTGTATCATAAAACGTATCTTAGGGACCTCTCTTTTGGTAAAAGTACATCTTTTACTGTAAAAACTATAATGAATAAATGAATGATAACACCTTTTTCAAAAACGTCTCTTTTCGAGTCATTTTCTATTATCTTGTCTTTGTTTCCATGAGTAATACCCCAAACACTTTATCCGCTGCGATCAGTGAAAAATGGGAGTGTTACAGGGTCTTATTGTGCCTTTTCACAATGATCGACCTATTTTGAGTATAGCAGGCTGTTTTGACTGCCTCAGTCCAAAAGTGTTTTGAAAGAACTGAGCCATTCAACATTGTTCTTGCAGCCTCAATGAGTGTCATGTTCTTCCTTTCAACTACTCCATTTTGTTTAGGAGTATAAGGAGAAGAGAAGTTCTGAGATATACCTTTCTCATCACGGAAACACTCAAGGTCCTGGTTTCTGAATTCAGTACCATTGTCAGTTCTTATTTGTTTCACCTTGACATCATTTTGATTTTCAATGTTCCTGACAAAGGACATGATTGTATCAGCTGCCTGACTCTTTTTGGTCAGGAAATATACCCAAGTGTATCTTGAGTATTCATCCACTATGACCAGAGTATACTTCTCATGGTTGATCTACATTGGACTAACAGGTCCAAAGCGATTCATGTAAAGGAGGTAAAGACAACTTTTGATGGAGAAGGTTTGTTTGGTTTTGAATGATGCCCTGTGGTGTTTTCCTTTTTCACAAGTAGAACATGGCTTGTTTTTGGTATACACAAGGGATGGTAGGCCAAGAACCTTGTTCTGTTTGGCCAGGTTGTTGATGCTTTTGAAATTGAGATGAGAGAGTCTCATATGCTAGAGGCAGTTGATTGTCTCACTTGCCTTAGAGAAGAGGCAAGTCCCATTTTGAGTAAGGGATGAAATGTCTAGAACATAAACATCATCCCTCCTGGGAGCAATCAACACAACTTCCTTGTTGGCATTAAAGATGGTCCCTCTCTTGTCATCAAATTGAACTATGTATTTTGCATCACATAGTTGACTCACACTTATCAGATTGTACTTGAGACCATTGACATAAGCTATTCTTGTAAAAAATATACCATTGCAGTTTACTGAACCATAACCTTCAGTGGGAGCTGATGAGTTATCACCAAATACTACCTTGGGTCCTAGTTCTTCTACATATTTGTGCAGATAACTCTTCACACCAGTCATACTCCTTGAACATCCACTGTCGAGGTGCCAAACAGGATCCCTGATGTGTTTCTGCACAAATAGTAAACTGGGTTAGTTTTTCTTGTTAACCCATCTCCTATTGGGCTTAGTCCTCAGGGACATTTTGAACTTAGCTAAAGAATCATGATCAGAAGTAGAGTGAACTGAGATTCCACATGTTTTACATTTTGTGGTAGTTGAAGACTCAGTAGACTGAGAAATGCTGGAAGTGGTGTTTCTTCTGGCTTGTATGACCTTGTCATGTCCTCTGTCATCATGAGAAGGGTCTCCACAGATGTTACAACAATTGTTCATCATGCAATCATCAGGTAGATGATCATTGAACCCACAGTGAGGATATAGCAAGAAAGGCTTAGCCTTCTGTCTCTATTTGGAAGATGAGGCATACTGATATCCTTGTGTTTTGTAAAGACCTTGTGCTTTTAGAGAAGCAGAGTGATAGTTGTGATCAGAAATCCTGTGGTCCTCTTGTTTGCATATCATGTAGAACAGGATTCTGTAGTAATTATTAGTGGAGTGATTTGGATGATTGCAAAGTTCACATCTCACTGAAGGTCTGGATGTAGATTTTGGTTTGGAAGAACTTGAGGAAGTTTCTGGTTGTTTAGATTTTGAGTCAGAGAATTTTTCAGTGGACTCAATCTTTTCACTCAACTTCCTGACAAGTTCAGCTAACTGATCATACTTGGAATCAGTGCTTTCAGGTTTCACTTCAGCGTATACTGAAGGTGTGTGGGTTTCAAAAGGTACTGAGGTAGGTCTTTTAAGGATAGTTATTCCTGGACTTGATTTCTCCTTGGGATAATGTAGTTGATAGACTGATGGTGCAAGATCAGAACTAGGTGCAGCTCCCTAAAGTTGTTTTAGTGGAGGGAGTGGTGATTGTAAATTTGACTTAGACTCAGTGATGGACTCAGTACTACTGGGTTCATCAGTGACTCCTAGCATTTCCTTAATGGCCTGACTTTCAGGCTCCAAAATTCTTCCAGTGTTGAAGTTTAGCATTTTACTGTCAGGATTGACTCTTTTAATCCAATCACTGGATTTTGGTGCAAGTTCCTTGCTAGAGAGTTTGTTAACTGATAGAAAGGCTGTTGCATGGTTACTCTCCCCAGACACTTCAGTGAGTTGGTATTCACCTAAAGTAGCCTTTTTGGTACTAGGTGTGAGACTCAGTGTGTCAAAGAGTTTGGGGTTCTTTTGAGTCCATTTTCAAATGACAGCCTTTTCTTTCTTAAGTTCTTCCTGAAGAGCTTGATTTTGTTTTACAAGTTCAGAATTTTGAATTTGAAGTGTAACATTTTCAAGTTTGGCTTGTTTTAAAGCAAGGAGTTCATCCCTATACTGATTTAATTCAAAACTCAGTTTGTTAAATTTTGAAAACAAGTTTAATCTTTCCTATTCAACATACTTAAGATCAACATTTATATAATCTAAGTAAGATTTCCAATTAGGATCATCATCCGTAGACAGTAAGATGTTTACCTTTCTCATGGTGATGCTCACCCACTCCCCATTCCTTGCATGACTCTTTCCCACAGCAAGCTTGTTGTCTTCAGAGAGAGCCATCAGGGCACTGATATGAACTTCTTCATCCTCAGAGGACACTTCTTCCTCATCCCAATCAAATTTTTCAGCAACTAGCCCCTTGTTTTTAGCCTGAGCAGGTTTACGAGCCTGAGGTGTTTGAGTGATTGAGGAGAATGACTCAAGAAAGCAAGTTTGGCCTTGGCCTTTCTATATTTGGCTTCAAAATCTTTTTGAGGAATTTTTTCAATCTTAGTTTGAAAAGACTGACTAGATTGAAGTAATTTTGGTTGAAACTTGCTTGTTCCTGAGAAGGAGTTGTTTCCTGATAATTTGTAAGATGGTTCAGAGGTTGTTTTTGAGAAACAATCTTTTGCAAAATGACCTTTTTTTACCACATTTAAAACATTCAGTGTTGTCATTTGATTTTGAGTTTACGAAATTTTTGTTTCTTTTGATAAATCTTTTTGAGTTAGCAAGAAGTGCCCTTTCGTGAAATTCAATTTGCAAATCATTTAGGTACTCCTCACTTGTTCTTTCACCAACCTCATCATCTGACCCATCTTGAAAATCCTGCACAACACCATTGGAATAGAAAGCAGTAGATATGGGTGAAGAGGTCATGGTCTTTTTAGTCTCTTGAGCCTTTTTAGAGTCTGGGTATCTCCTTGAGATTAGGTTATCCTCGCAGAGAAATTTACCATAAATCTCAGGAAGCTCAAGAGTCTGTAGGTGATTAGCATTTCTCAGTTCATGAGAGAAGTTTAACCACTTTTCAGGGAGACTGTTGACAAAAACAACATTGATTTCATGCTTAGACAAGGTGACACCATCATTGGTCAGCTCATTCAAAAGGGTCTTATACCGGGTATAGGTCTTTGAGAGATTTTCAGAATCTTTGGCCCTGAAAGTATTGTAGTCATGTTTCAGGTCCATGATCCTGTTTTCCTTGGTATCTGAGGGGCCTTCATAGTTGTGAACCAAGTCAGTCCATGTCTACTTGGCAGTGGGACAATTGATGACTGATTCCATTATATCGTAAGGAAGAGAAGATATAATGATGTTTTTCATGCGTTGGTCTTGAATGAACACCCTCCTCCTCCATCTTTGGTCCACTGAGCTTCAGGTTTGATTAAACCTTGAGCAGTTTTAGGGACATATGGACCATCATTAATAAGCTTAATGTAGTATGGTTCCATCCTAGTCAAGTAGCAAAGCATACGCTTTTTCCACTTGTTGAATTTTCCAACTTCAAATCTAGGGGCAGTAGCAGAATAACTTCCATCCTTTTTATCGACAAGTTGGGGAACATCAATGTCAGCCATGGTGGGATCTTGATTTTAAAAACTTTTGAGCACTCTTAAGTTTTGAAAACAAATTTTGAAAAGTTTTACAAATCATAGGCTCTGATACCACTTGTTGGTCCCGTTTACTAAGTTATAATTAACTAAAGAGTTAATCTAAACAAGTTCCATGACTTTTAACACAGATATAAAGATGATTAACAACAAAGAAACGTAAAAATAAGAGACAATATTTTTCAACGTTTAATACTTTATTAGAAGTTAATCAAAAAGAATTATACCCAAGTGTTTGTAGAATAATACTTGGGATTGAAAACGACAAGTGTGGTATGACTCCTCTCTAAACCCAAACAAAGTTTGAGTGACAACTAAAAGGTCCTACTGAGATATCTCATGGACTATGTTGTTCTTTGGAGGAGTAAAAGCGGTTTGTGAATGTCTAAGCATTAATTGCACAAACTTGTCTTTTACTCCTCACTTATGCTATCTATTTATACACAAGTGAATTACAACTTTACTGAAAAAGACAAATTGATGACCTAAGCTAGTAGAGACAAAATGCTTGCTTATTTTGTCTCTGTTACAATAGACTATATTGGGTAAAGGACAATATGCCTTTCTAGTGCACAGTGATAACACCATCCTGACTTGATGCCTTTCAGGAAAAGTTTGACTTCAGGTCGATAGGGACACCTGTTCAGACATTCAAACATTTCCCGCTTCAACCCGACCATTCTCCAGTCTTCAGGTCTTCAGTCTTCAGTAGTTGTTGAGGATTCCTGGGGGTTCAGTGAGTTATTGTCATCCTCACTGAACCCATCATCTTCTTCTTTGCTTAGATGCCACTCACTGAGTTCCACCTCACTGACTAGAGAACCTTTCTTCTTAGGTTCGGTCTAAGCATCCTGAAGATGACTCACTGAGCAACTGTTCACTCAGTGACTTGAAAGTATTTACGAAAATTAAACATTTAGATTATTTTATGTTCAAATCCTAGAAAGAGGAAGCTTGGGAAATTCAGTGACCCAACATATCAAACACTTAATTTGCATAAATATGTCATTTTGACGTTTGGTTCAAGATATGTAAATGATGCTATTTAAAAGGGATGTGATATGTACACCAATAAAATTGGTGTGTACACCACTAAGTATGAAGTATATAGTTGTACTATATGCATTATCAACACAATTTAGTGGTGTGCACATCAATTTTAGTGGTGTACATATCACCTCCCTATTTAAAATTCTAAGCAGATTTAATTGCTTCCTAAGTGGAAGAAAATTAAATTAGTCCACTTTTAACCTCATTAATGCAATTAAAATTACTAAAATCACGTTTTTATTATAAACCAAACAAGGCTATTTGAGCAATTTTAATTTCAAATTATCTCAATTGTCTTCAATTTACCCCAACCAAACGGCCCTTTAGTATTATTTTTATATTCTCACCAGTCTAACTCAAACTTATAAAGATGTGTATGAACACAATTGATACCTTTTAACGATTGAACAAATACTGATCATGAACTTATAAAGATGTATATGAAAAAAAAATCTATACCTTTCAACGATTGAACAAACATTGAAGAAACGTGGATTGTCCTCTTTTTTGTGTTTTGCTTTATTTATTTATTTATTTATTTATTTTCTCTAGAATATGAGCGAACAAAACTCAATGAGAAGTTGTCACGTGTTATAAAGTGACGTAGCATCCCGATTTAACGGTGTTATAGATAGATGTAACGAGACACGTCAGTCTTAGTCAAGTAACAGGTATTCTGCTTTTTTTTACTACAAACTAATACGTGATTTTGGAACATTTCAAACCAACGAACCGACAAAATATCGACCGACCAAACATTTTGGTTTAACAAATTTACCCACTATTGGTCTAACAAACGACAACCCACCATCATATTTGTCTGGGTGGTTGCTTCTCTTGACTATGAACAGAGTAAAACTCGAAATTTTATACTCCATATTTACAAACAAAATTCACATTTTTAAGCCAATAAAGTTCCATTCTAATGATGCATGCGACTTTATTAGGTCCCCTAACTTCAAAAACAGACACGTATAGATAATTCAAACTACTACTATACAAGGCTTACAAATTTGACCATTCTCAACCCACTCTAACAAAATTGATTGATACTTACAAAAAAATATAAGCCATGAAAGTTTTAGCAAATTAGTAGACCTTAACAGGTTATAAAAATATCGAAGTTATTCCCATTGTGGTACGATTGGATCCGTGAACCTATCAAGGCTCGTAAGAACTCTTTTGTAATTTGTTTTCCTAGAATCCTAGTTGGTTGCTACTTTTATATAATTTTTTCGTCCATAAACCAATAAGAATCTTGTTTTACTAGAACTCAAATTTGATAATTGAAATGCAGTGTACAACTTTCCCTGACAAACTTACAAGTCTTCAATGCATCATTATCAAATTTGGAAAAAAGAAAAGTTCTATAACATCTATCAGTCTCATGAAACCTCATCACCATAAGGCCTGGACTGGCTTACACAAGTAAACTGCACAGAAACAGTAGAAAAAATCTGACAAACCGACACGATTTACTTTAAAGAGAGTTCTGTTGCAATCGGTAGATCAGATGGAGTGCATACGAGAGCACGTTGCTGCAAATGTAGCAAACTCTGCTCCATACTCACTTGTACCATTTCTGCTAGCATCTTTTTCGCATTACCACATTGCTCTTCTCCGTCAATCTGTGTTATGATATTGCCCAAGATGGTCTCGAGCGCGTCAGCCTCGAGTTCTGTTCTTTGGTATGGTGATTCACGTAATAACCTTAGCAATGTGTGGGCTTTTGTTCTGGACTTCATAGTTCCCTGGACTGTTAGCTCCAATAGTCCTGGAATTACGCCTTCTTTGAGGATTGGTTCCCTATATCTACAACGGTCACTTTGACACATGGTCAAAAGTGTTGCTACTGCGTGTTCACGGCCTTGAAGGGACCCGCTCTCTAAAACTTCGACAACTGCAAGTACTCCTCCTTCTTCAGATGTCAATGAGAGCCTGCCTTCCTCAAAACTAACTAAAGATTCAAGAAGCGAAATGCATCTATCTGATATCTTTGAGGTTTTTTTACATGTTTTAAGGATGTCTACCAAGTAGGGGATGGGGTCGGATTGAATAATCAACATGAGATTGTCTGGTTCGGTTGACAGATTTGAAATAGCCACGACTGCATCCATTTTGGCTTGTGGTGAGCCGTGGTTTAAGATTTCAACGAGAGATGGGATAGTCCCGGATGCACCGATCGCCAACTTCTTAACTGGAGATGCAGATAGAGTGACTACTGCTGCCACTGCGTGTTCTTGCATCTCCATGTTATTGGATTGAAGAAAACCAACAATTGGTTCTAATGCACCACTATCGACAATACTAATCTTGTTGCTGCAATTAGACAAGATACACAAAAATTAGTCAAAATCAAACTAAACCAAGAGTTTACAAACTTGAAATGAAACATCAGTCTAACAAATAAAGAATGAAAGATGGGCACACGTGTGCCTGATAAAAATATTTCGAGCTACATATGGTACCTCATGGGTCATACGTATATTTTCCTAGATAGAATTATCAATTTAATAAACCTTTTCTTCAAAAATTTATACATCAAGAGATTAACACAAGTTATATGAATTATTGTACCTCTTAAGTCTTAAGTCAAAACTTCTTCCACGTGTCTCATACAATTCCATTACGTGTCTCAAAAAATGGTCATATTAATCTGGAAAACGAAAGATATTAATGTGGTGTAGGAGACCACATGACAAAATTTGGAAAAGTATTTTTCATTAATTGAATTGATTTAAACCAAGAGAAAAAAATGCTCACGCAGACATGACAAGCCATATTACCCACCTCAATTTACTTCAAGATTAATCAATCAATCAAAGATTTTTATTTGGAGAGCAGAATACTAAAAATCATAATATTAAATAAAAAAATTTAAACAATTCCGAACTCTGCATATTATTTTAATATCCACCCAAAATATCAGATCCCCTAAAACATATTACTGAGTAAAATTTTGAATCCTTGAACATGAACAAATATATGTATGAATTACTTCATTATTCTAATTCTAATATTAAGAAGAAACACAAATAATCAATTCACCTAAAACAAGCAGTATCCAACTAAATATTAAAAACTGATATAGTCTAATCCAAAAACTATTATAATCATCATGTATCCAAAATTAACAATGTTAACCATAATAATAAGATAACATTCGCAAACTCAATCTCACACATCCTAGGAGCCAACCACATATTACTTTCTTTGAATAATTAGGTTGTTTACTTTATTTATTTATTCTTTTCAGTTAATCAATCAAATAAATAAATTAAAAAAAAAAAAAAAAAAAAAAAAAAAAAGAAGCATAGACCATACACACAAGCTTTAATAAAGATTCACCTTAAAAAACAAAAAAAAAAAATAGTAAGAAAATATAACAACACAAACCACAAATAAATACAGTAAATAAAATCATAACAAAACTTACGTTTCATCCTTAACAGCAAGGTTAAGAAGAGCAAGCAGTGCAGCCTCATTAGCTTCCTCGTCACCTTCCAACCTTAACATCGAAACAAGCGGTTTAATAGCAGAAGAAAATTGTTTTCGACAACGTTGTGAAGTTTTTGTAAGTCTTCTAATCTCTTTAGCAGCTTCAATTCTGGAACATGGGTTATTATAATCTTGTATGAGTAGCAAAAGTGAGTGGACAGCTGCACTGGTGACGGTGGTGGTGATTTGGTTATGGTTATGTGGATCCATGGAGTTGAGGTGGCAGTCACCGACGGTGATATTACAAGTGGTGGAGAGAGAAAATATCTGACTGTACGAAATGAAAGGTGTTTCGTGTTTTATAAAAGAAAGAGATCATGAAAGGGTAACGTAAGGTGCAAATGAAACGTGGAAAAGATGTCGTGGCGTTAAGCAACAGTTATACTTTTTTTTTTTTTTTTTTAGTCAATAATATTAGAAAACTAACTCACATTTTTTTTAAACAGCAGCAAATTATATATATACTAAAAAGAAAGAGGTAACTGTCACTACAAAAAAAAGTTAAATTTTACACGTTTATTTATCCACGTTATTGAAAGCGTGTAGATATATTTTGAGTTTATCCACAATTACATGCGTGCAGAAATTACTCACATTTTCAAGCGTGAACAATAAAATACAAATGTATATGTACAAATTAAATGCACATATCAGAGCGTGATAAATTTGTTCACTAGCAAAAGCGTGTAAAATTTTACAACTAACAAATTACTTCACATAAATCAACGTGGACTTTATCAAAGAAGAGAAATTTACATTTTTCACTTCCAACTTTACTAACATTACATGTCTAGTCTTTTCATTTCTTAAAAATGATAAACTCACACAAACAGCTTCAAAGCTTCAAATCTATAAACTCACACCATTTGAGTGAACAACCGACCCGTTAAATCACACCATCTTCAAAGCTTCAACAGCTTCAAAGCTTCAATTCTATAAAATCTATAATCAACTTCAAATCATTTGTGTAGCGTTAAATCATTTATGTATCTTCAAATCAACTGTTTCATAATCATCAACCACAATCAACTTCGACCCGTTAAATCATTTGTGTAGCGTTAGGGTTTCGAATCACCACCACCGCCACCGTCACCACCACAAACAACTGAATCATCTTCTCCGGTAACCGGTTCGCCTCCGTCATTTGGAAGTTTAGATCCGGTTGAGCCTCCAGTTCGTCTCCTAATCGGAGTAATCAGCTGGATATGCAGGTTTTGTAACTGAATTTTGAGATCGCGTTGACTATTTGACTTTTTAACTGATTATTATTATTTTTATTTATATTTTAATTGATTTTGTGTGATTTTTTTAGCCGTCTTTGCGAAGCGAAGAGTATCGCCAACTGTTTCGGCTTCCTCCTGAGGAGGTAGTAATTTTTCTTATTTAAGTTTAAAATGATATTAAATTATAATGGCTTTGCATTGTATATGATCATGTTTAGGCGTTAGCGGTTTTGGCTTTATGTAATGTGGATTGTTAAATGGTTAATCTTTCATTAGGAGGTTAGGTGCTGCGTGAAAAGATACATAATGTAGATCAATTTTCACACTTTCTTCGTTTAATGAATGTGTTTGAATGCTTTAATGGATGATGGCGTACCGACTACACTAGAATCAATAGCGGTTATTGATTGTTAGTTAGGTAGGATAGAAGAAGTTCTGTTATAAGATTGAATCTTTCATTAGGCGGACAGGTGTTATGTGAAAAGATAGATAATGTAGATCAATTTTCATGTTTTCTTTGTGAGTGAGTGGGTATTTCTTTTTTGGTGTGTTATAGGAATGTTATTGGGGAGGGTGTTTATGTTATAGGATTGTTATAGGGTATAAGATGACGTGGCGGCGCCTATAACTTATAAGTAAAGTTTTGTATACAAGGTGGAAGTATGTTACAATGTTTTACATGTATGTATGTATAAATGCCATTTTTAAAAAATTATCTCAGAGGTTAGTATGATGTATATTTGCTTTGAATAGATGTGATTCTTTCCATAGAAAATTTTCTAGCTTCGCCACTGACTGTCACGAACGATATCATCTCAGTCACTGCCTAGCTGGCCGGATAAATGTGGGAATGTGACGATTCCTTATCCTTTTGGGACGGAGAAAGGTTGTTACTTGAGTAAATTGTATCATGTAAATTGTTCAAAACTACAAGTGCACAACACTAGTTCAAATTGTTAGACATATCACTTGATGGTAATATGCATGGCTCGTTACCAATGGCTCAACGCTGTTACCCCCAAAAAGCTAAAAAATATCTTGATCCGAAAATATGGTTGTCAAGGTTCCCTATCCGAGCTCAGAGAACTTCTTGACTACTATTAATTAGGTGTGACGCTCGAGCCAACATGAAGGCTCTGTATAGTGATGAAGATCAATACATGACGGTTTGCTTATCAATGACAGGTTGTAGTATGTTAAGAGATGGTTTATGTTTAGGCATGGGTTGTAGTCAAGCTCCGGTTCCTTATAATGTTACAAGTTTTCGGATCCATACACAAAGTAACACAATTGGGACTGCTGGGAAATGGAGTTTCAATAACTGCACGTACGGGTTTCTTGTTAAGAAAGGTCATTACACGTTTCAAGTAACGGATTTTGATAATATGCAAAACCGGACTTTTCCTGTTGTTTTTGAATGGTCAGTTGGGAACACGAGCTGTGAAGAAGCTAGAAAAGATGGCGAGAATTATGTTTGTGGAGAGAATAGCGTCTGTATTGATACTTTGACTGAATTCAATCAAAGTTACCAAGGCTATCGTTGTCAATGTGCTGATGGGTACAATGGAAACCCGTATATCAAAAATGGTTGCCAAGGTAATCATAACGTTGTATATATGTTTGTTTAATACCATTAACGGAATTTATATGTATAGTTGAGAAGTTTTTGTTATGTTTTGCAGATGTTAACGAGTGTGAGAGGCCTGATCTAAATGAGTGTGTGTATGGTTGCACTAACACGAATGGAAACTACGAGTGTCCTTGCTTGGGGGCAGTGAGGTGACGGTAAAAAGACTGGGATGGGTTGCAAATATTCTGGAGGGACGATCTTTGCTGGTAAGTATATGAAACTAGTTTTCACACTACACTAATTAGAAAATCTTTCATAAACTACGACCTAATTATGTGGTTGCTTCATTTTGGTGATCAAGTCATGTGCTTTGTCTAGTAACTGCTTTTTTAAAAAATTATCTCAAGAGGATACATAGAGTGACTACTTTTTTCTTTATTGCATTAGATATAAATTACTGTTTGTTTGCACGTTGATGTGTAGGGATTGTACCAGGCTTTACCTCTGAAGGGATCTCTAGAAGCTTACAACCCCCACTAGGCAGTGTACCTGATCGGTGTAGTATAGTATAGTGACAAGTACCGGGGGATTGATCGTTCAACTAGGAATAGTGTCGCTAGGATTAGAAAACCTAAATACTAGTTCTAGAGATAAGGGATGATTATTTTTGTATTTTTATATTTTTTAGAAAGCAAGTAAAAATTTCGGGTTTGAAGGATTTGGACGGAATTAGTTGCTAGTCAACTAACCCAATACTAAAGATGCAATTAAAATAAAATACTAGAAATGAAAATAAACTAAATTAAACTAAGGTTGTGAGCAATAAGTGGAGAAATTGTGTTTACTTAGATTTCACTACTCCCTAGATATCTTTTACACGTTAATTACTTGTTATAGTTGCGTGGATGACGGATTGTATTCCTTAATACCATTCATGGGGTGGCGCACTTAATTCCCCAATCCTATGAGTGCCTACTTCACTCCTATGTCGAGCCGGCTAAGAAGCTCCTAACATGGGGTCATTAGAATTTACTCATGCATTAAATACAACCAATAAAACCTAGTGCACGTCAGTTCATGTTTCCTAAGACGTTCAAGCATGTTACCATTTGGAGATCTGCCAGTTTTCTTAAGCCTAACATCGAAATCATTCATCTAATACAACCATAAACAAGCAATCAACACATAATTAACATCTAGGTTTCATTAGATCTAAGCAAACACAATATAGATCTAGCCTAGCATGGTGGAATTAAGATAAGAACAAGATATAGACAACCAACACATAGATATATTGATTGAATTAGAACAACACTTATCTCAATTACACATGAAAGGGTTCAAGGGCTGAAAACCCTTGAAAAACCTGTAAAATTCATAATAGGTTCGGCCTTAGGGTTTCTCCAAAACTTCTCTCTTTTTTTATGAATGAAAATTAGAAAACTATATATAGGAAATTGAGGCTGACGGCGTCAAGACCAAATAGGTGACGCCGTCATCTTGCCGCCAAAATACTTCTCGGACTGCCTTGACCTACATCTGACGCCGTCATGTGTTAGGGTCTTCCAGGCCGTCACGTGTTTTACTCTTGACGCTCTACTTGTGATGCCTTCATGTTTGTACTGGGCCATCATGCAATTTACTCTTGACGCCGTCAGGATGTTGCTCTTGACGCCGTCACCTACTGTTCCCAGCAAGGAAAATTAAGACTTTGGCGTTTTCTTCATTTTTATGCTCCAAAAATGTCCGAATTGCTTCCTTTTCCAGATTTCTCTCCCAAAGTACCTAAAATCACAAAAGGAACGATTTAGGGCAATATTTGATCAAATAAATTCAATTCCGGGCTTAAATGACCCCTTAAAAACGGTTCATTTTTCGCCTCATCATATACCCTTACACTTGAGATTTGCTTGTCCTCAAGCAAATGCGCTTTTATTCTAGTCAAAATACAAGTTAGGGGTCATTTAACACTAATATAAAAGTAATTACAACAAATAATCGTTCCACTAAAGACCAATAGACAAGCACGGAGGTCATACACAAGCACCTCACAAATAGTGTTTAGATACTCACATCTCTCGGGTGTAATAAAGTATAAATTACAATATGGAAACGGAAGATATCTCTCACTACCTGTCATAGAAAAATAGATTACTATAGGCTTGGGAAAGGATTAAACCTCCACCACATGGCGTAAGTACCTAGGATAAACTATCAAAGATGTCTTTTAAAGGGTTGTAACGTTAGGTGTAGGGATATGAAATACACGGTTTTGTTAGATATAGGCAGTATTTACTGGTGGCGAGTTTACAATCTTGGTTAATTACATGTACAATATGGCGTTGCTAAGCCAAGACTAGACTCGACTTAAGCTAATAAATGAAAAATAACAAAAACATAAAATGAACATAGAATAAAAAGGGATGGTAGTCCGTATGTTTTTTCTCTTTTCCTTTTCTATATATTCTTTTTTTTTTTTACTTTTTTTTCGATTTTTTTTTTTTTTTTTTTTTTTTTTTTTTTTTTTTTTTTTTTTTGCATACACTCTTACTCTACCATCCAAAATATTACATCATAGGGAATGGAAAATTCCCCTTACACTTGAATTTTTACATACTTTACAATGAACTAAACTAATGACTCGAATTAAGAAAATCAAAACACTTGGAGCACTTTTAAGATTAACGTACATATGGGGGTAATAAATGATGTTCTTCCCCATTACTCCATACAATAAGTACTTTACCCATGAGTCCCAATCGTCCCAAAACAATATGTACAAGGATATGACTCGACTTAGCAACCATGTAATCAATTAGATAGTTAACTTAGGGTTTAACAAATAACAATAATGCACTAAAAATGAGCGCATACACGGAAGGCTAAGGCGATTTGGTTGTACATTTAAGTGGGTGTAACAAATTCTTCCTTTAAGTAAAATGCTTAAAGTTAGAAACGAAAAGATAGGCTCGGAGGGGTGTACTAGGGGTTTCGTGTACTAAAAATGAGTACAACGCTAATGGTGTGGGAAAAATTAATTGACTTAACTAGCCAAGTAATATGACTTAAATGGTCAAGTAATTATGATACGGGTTTAACACAAGGGTGATCCTAATGCCTCTTATCATGTAGTAAATCCTACTACATGAATGTAGTCTCACTAGCGGTCTCGGGATGCATCACTAACGCAAGTTCTAGAATCTAAATGCTACCGGTACACTCATAAGCACTAATAGTAAATGCTTTTCCTATCAAATCTAAAAGCGAACCTCACATATTTGGGTGGAAAATTTTTCTGAAAGTACGGTTATGTGCTAGTCATACAATCTCCTATCCATGAGACGCTTGCTATGGCTAAAGTTTCACTCCTAAATGTTGTAAAAAATTTTAAATTTGGCGCTAAAATTGCACTAACAAGTATTTCTCATAGTTTTATTACACATCTACTATCAAACAAAACAAACTCAAGCGAAAATGTATCTGTAAGGTATCATCATTTTACCCTCCCCTTACACTTAAGATGAACATTGTCCCCAATGTTCAAGTAAAGAATGTAAAAGTGAAATAAGTAAAACGAATGAAATCAAATACTCCCCTGATTCGCTCGGTATGGATAATAAGGTGGCCAGGTTAAATCTTCCTCCAAGAAAATGAACAATCAAAGCTTCCCTTCCAGAATATAAATCATCTTCTTGTCATACATAACCTGTAAATCCTGAGAAAACAAACAAAGCAACCTCGCATAAAATCGGCGGCAATCTATATAAGTTACTAAATCCTAGAAAACAAAATAAGATATAATGCTTGTGGAATGAAGTTTGCAGATTTTCTGGAGATTATAAAACTTAATAATTCACAAAAACTTTAAAACTCCGTTAGAAAAACAAAACCGGTAAAATTTCCAGATTTTTACACGTGACGCCGTCAAGAGTAATCTCGTGACGCCGTCAGAAGTGACCTGCAGAAATTCTTATGTTAAGTTTCCGGAAAAACTTGGTCCTACTTCCTGGAAAATTCTGCAAAACTTCATTATGACTCAATACAAGCATTTGACTCTAACAAATACGAATATACATATTCATTTAATATTGTGGAGAATCATGATCGGTTTGTTTCTTAAAAACATATTTGGGGTTTCCCCTTACACTTATCTTTCGCAAAAATACTTTTAGGTGGAGTTAAGACTAGGCCAAAACAACAAAGTAAAGTATTTCCACTATTTAATTTAGAAACATGATCTACCAACAATAAAAATAAAGCATGCATACGGAAGCAAATAACAAACAAACAAAATAAAATCACACAAAGTGAAGAATGTCACCATAAGCACATTCAATTATTTCAAATAAACGTAAACATAAATGGTTGCCAAGGTAATCATAACATTGTATATATGTTTGTTTAATACCATTAACGGAATTTATATGTATAGTTGAGAAGTTTTTGTTATGTTTTGCAGATGTTAACGAGTGTGAGAGGCCTGATCTAAACGAGTGTGTGTATGGTTGCACTAACACGAACGGAAACTACGAGTGTCCTTGCTTTTGGGGGCAGTGAGGTGACGGTAAAAAGACTGGGACGGGTTGCAAATATTCTGGAGGGACGATCTTTGCTGGTAAGTATATGAAACTAGTTTTCACACTACACTAATTAGAAAATCTTTCATAAACTACGACCTAATTACGTGGTTGCTTCATTTTGGTGATCAAGTCATGTGCATTGTCTAGTAACCGCTTTTTTAAAAAATTATCTCAAGAGGATACATAGAGTGACTACTTTTTTCTTTATTGCATTAGATATAAATTACTGTTTGTTTGCACGTTGATGCGTAGGGATTGCACCATGCTTTACCTCTCAAGGGATCTCGAGAAGCTTACAACCCCCACCAGGCAGTGTACCTGATCGTTGTAGTATAGTATAGTGACAAGTACCGGGGGATTGATCGTTCAGCTAGGAATAGTGTCGCTAGGATTAGAAAACCTAAATACTAGTTCTAGAGATGAGGGATGATTATTTTTGTATTTTTATATTTTTTAGAAAGCAAGTAAAAATCTCGGGTTTGAAGGATTTGGGCGGAATTAGTTGCTAGTCAACTAACCCAATACTAAAGATGCAATTAAAATAAAATACTAGAAATGAAAATAAACTAAATTAAACTAAGGTTGTGAGCAATAAGTGGAGAAATTGTGTTTACTTAGATTTCACTACTCCCTAGATATCTTTTACACGTTAATTACTTGTTATAGTTGCGTGGATGACGGATTGTATTCCTTAATACCATTCATGGGGTGGCGCACTTAATTCCCCAATCCTATGAGTGCCTACTTCACTCCTATGTCGAGCCGGCTAAGAAGCTCCTAACATGGGATCATTAGAATTTACTCATGCATTAAATACAACCAATAAAACCTAGTGCACGTTAGTTCATGTTTCCTAAGACGTTCAAGCATGTTACCATTTGGAGATCTGCCAGTTTTCTTAAGCCTAACATCGAAATCATTCATCCAATACAACCAGAAACAAGCAATCAACACATAATTAACATCTAGGTTTCATTAGATCTAAGCAAACACAAGATAGATCTAGCCTAGCATGGTGGAATTAAGATAAGAACAAGATATAGACAACCAACACATAGAAATATTGATTGAATTAGAAGAACACTTATCTCAATTACACATGAAAGGGTTCAAGGGCTGAAAACCCTTGAAAAACCTGTAAAATTCGTAATAGGTTCGGCCTTAGGGTTTCTCCAAAACTTCTCTCTTTTTTTATGAATGAAAATTAGAAAACTATATATAGGAAATTGAGGCTGACGGCGTCAAGACCAAATAGGTGACGCCGTCATCTCGCCGCCAAAATACTTCTCGGACTGCCTTGATCTACATCTGACGCCGTCATGTGTTAGGGCCTTCCAGGCCGTCACGTGTTTTACTCTTGACGTTCTACTTGTGACGCCTTCATGTTTGTACTGGGCCGTCATGCAATTTACTCTTGACGCCGTCAGGATGTTGCTCTTGACGCCGTCACCTACTGTTCCCAGCAAGGAAAATTAAGACTTTGGCGTTTTCTTCACTTTTATGCTCCAAAAACGTCCGAATTGCTTCCTTTTCCAGATTTCTCTCCCAAAGTACCTAAAATCACAAAAGGAACGATTTAGGGCAATATTTGATCAAATAAATTCAATTCCGGGCTTAAATGACCCCCTAAAAACGGTTCATTTTTCGCCTCATCACACGTAAATATAGTGTTTCAACATTTTTCCCACTCCAAAATAATCACGCATCGGTTTACATAGCTTATGTAAAAATACTATGTACATGTTCAGTAACAAATATACTTGCTACTTAAAAAACGAAGATATTACATCCTGTGACTTTCGCATGGATAGCAAAACATCGTTCTGATTCTAGATCTTTTTTTGTTAAGCTAATGATTCTCATGTTCTTGGAAACATTTGGTGGATAGGTAATTAATATTTATGATCTTTGAAACATCTAGTCTCAATTTGAGCTCTCTGTCATTGCAGATGTTGTGGGACCCGTTTCATTTACATTGATCAAGTAAAAAGCTCTCTAACTGACCGTATTGAGATAGCTGCTCAAAATTCTTGGATTGGGAAAGGTGGAGCTTTTACAGGAGAGATCAGGTATTCATCTAAATTTGACACAAGATATCACTTGATTTAAGTATATAACCTGCCCATCACTTGTTTATATGCTTCTTTCTTTTGATACAAGGATTACCAGCCCATTAAATATTATTTTACTCTCCATTAGGTTTGTGACATAATTTTATCTCTCCAATAGGTTTGTAACATAAGTTTACCACTTGTAATTGCAGTGCGGAGCAATTGAAAGATATTGGATGCAAATGGGTAATTCTTGGGCATTCTGAGAGGAGACACGTTATCAGCTGAAGTTGCCTCGAAGACTCGAATCATCTATGGAGGTATTAATTAATAACTTTTATTTAGTTTTTAACCTTGTGGCCTAATTTTTTTTCCTTTTTCTTTTGAAAGAGAATATGAATTGAATGGTACAAGCGTGCTTTAATTCTTGTGAGTGATTAAATTTAGCACATCATTTCTCAAACAATATTAATATGATATTTGGCTATTTTTATTTATTTATTAATTATTTATTTTTTATTTTTTAAATTAACAGTTTGTTGTATAGACTTTACTCATAGACACACCGTGACCAATAGACATAAAGACATGCTCTGTTAGTAATCAGGCGCACCAAAAAATATAGAGCATACTCATTTGCAGCAATAACACTAGTAGTTTAAATTTCAGGCGCCTTAGGATACTAAAATAGACGCACACCCTAACCAATAGAGATAAAGAGAAGCCCTGTTAGCCATAACTCGCACCAAAAAAATACAAAGCATACTCACAAAAAGCAATAACATTGGTTCTTGAAATTTCAGGCTAATGGCAACCAGTAGTAGTCATGATCTGCTGTCCAAGAATACCGGGAAATAGTGAAACCAGACGATGATTGTTTCTGTAAAAGAAAGTGACACCAAGAGTCCCAGAACCCGAGGACCAGTCCAAAGGCAACTGTTCAAGGATACCGAAGAAGAAGACACTGAATCCGATCCAAAGAAGCAAAAACAGGAATAACAAAAAAAGGCTACAAAACGAATAGTCCCCTGTTAACCTCACAAAACGGATGTGTATGATATATGTAATAACCCAGGTACTTATAGTTTTAGTATCTACTTATGTATCCTGTGGTAGCGCAACTTAATGGCATCTGTATCTATGACGTATTGTAAAATAGTTTTTGAATGACCCATAGTATACATATACATATACATTGACCCAAAACAAAATTTCAGCTACTCATGCTCCGATTATACGTTGTCCCTCAAGGACATTGTTTTATTATGATATGCCTCAAGCATGGTATACTAATCGATTCCAAATAAAATCCTTGATGAAAAATATAGAGCATAAAAACAAAATGGTTATCCGATGTATAAAAGACTGCATGATAGTCTCATCAAGAGACACTAGACATGAAGGTTCTAAAAGAACCTAAGATAGCTAATGAGATCTCAATAAATTATATTATATCTAAAATAAAATGGAATAGAAACAAAAAAAAACGTCGATAAATTTGTTTACATACAATATAACGCTTATTATTTTGCCTAATGAGTATCAAAAGTCAATTATTATCCAAAAGCGTGCTCAACAAAATGATTGGCCAACATGAATATACGCAAGCAAATACGAAAAGTATTGGGATGTGAAGTTCATACACGTCAACGTGTAAAAGCTATTGGACATACATCAGTCTTTGTGTGAAACTGAAATAAGAGTTCTAAAGTTATGTACGTTAAGACATGAATTGTGGAATAAATAAATTCATAAAAATGTGAAGTTGATTTTACGAGACACATTGTCCCGAGATGAATGTAAATATCTTGTTGATATTTTATAAGACAATTAATGTAAAAGTATTTAATTCTTTCTAAAATGAGTTGTATTAAAGCTTTTGAAATTTCATTAAAGATCTATAATGACTCAAGCATGTCTATCAAATTAAACTTCTAGAAGCAATTAATCCCTATTTGAATATATTGAATGAATGCTTATATGGATTGAAATTTATTTGGATGCCTATTATATTGCTTTTGCACTTGTCTTTAAGAAATAATTGGTCCTCATGTACCATACATAAGTTCAACTGAAGCTTTAATAATTCATATGCGTCATAGGAGTGTAGTTTTCTCTTTTAATATCTGTATTAGCAATGTATATCTTCAAACCAATGCATTAGATATTAGGTTAGAAGCTACATATTTTTTGTCATCTTTGCAGGGCATATTCTTAACAACAATTATTCGATGGACTTATTACCAAATATTTGCCTGAAAAATTATATGAGCAACTGCTTTAGAAGATTGATATTAGGTGCTTGAAAGATATACATTAAATTGAGCAGGAGCAGTATGCGCACTGCACTCTTGTTTCCTTCTTCAAGTTTTTTATCCCATTAGGTTTTTATTTATAAGGTTTTTAATGAGTTGGTCTATAGCGTATAATGAATGGTGAATATTCAAAGAGGAGTGTTGTAAATATTAATAGACTTATGTCTATTTACATTTATCTCTAGTGGGTTATTTGGGTTTGAGATGCATTCATCTGCCCAACATATACAATCCATTTGTAATCTCTTGGAACCACTCAATAATAATTCTCTTCCTCTCATACTTCTCTTCATCTCTTACTTTTGTTCACTACTTTCATAATACATACTTGTTTGTTAGAGCACTAGTTATAGTGACACCAACTCACATGTGTCATATTACCACCTCAACACCACATCACTGACTTACTAAACTCATTCACACACCAAAATATTCTCCTCCATCAAAACAAGCCAAAAGGGTCACATCCATCATATTTTCTTCTTTTACAATTTTTTAAATAAACTAATTCTTCATTCATTACATTAAAATACAAATAACATATTAATACAAATAAACCTTAAAAATGTTTATTTATATTTCACGATCACGATTTTTCAATGTTTTGTCGATAACAAAGGTAAAGTTATTTTAACGAAATAAATAAAATATGTAATGCTTTGAATCAATAGTTTACTAACTCATTTCATTAAAAAAATATATATTAAACATGTTTAATTATGTAGTTAACATAAAACCAAAACTATTTTATAAAAACACTTTAGTAACATTTGTTACTTACATTCTATAAAATAAATGTTAAGAAAATGCTAGTAAACACTTGGACTATCCATGACCCAAAACCAAGTCCATAACCCATAACCCATGAAGCTTTGATCCATAACCCATGACCCATTGCATGACATCCATAATGGGTAAAGCCCATGACCCATGACCAAAAGTCCATAACCCATAACCCAAAGTCTATGACCTATGACCCAAGATGTCTTTGACATCAGGCATGACATCATCTATCCATGGATCATAACCCATAACCCATGACCCGGTTTGTAACCCAAAATCCAGACTGGTTAGTGTGTCGGATCATAGGAGTTTACACTAGCAGGATCCCTCTAAGGTGGGAACCGGCGGAACTGGGTGAATAGTAGGCAACTTTGCCTATAAATAGTGAGCGATTTCTCACTTGTCTCTCACCTCTTTTAAAGTTTACATCTCTTTATACTCTAAACTCTCTAACCTCATATCTAAGAATCTCTTCTATGTAGTTTCTCTTTGTGTTTCTCTAAGTTCCTTCCAAAAGGCGAGAACACAACGCCTCGAAGACGTGTAAGCTCGTGTGATGAGTTGCTTAGGATCTTCTCTTCCAAGATCACAGAAGTGATAGTTGTTCTTTCTTTCTTCTCCAAAGGTGTTGTAGAAGTGTTGGGTCGATAGGTGTAAAAGGATTTTGAATCCTTTAGTCGAGTTGTATCGGTTGTGATGGTTTGGTTGTGCTAAGGACCCGGTATCTAGCTTTGTACCAGATAAAGTGTAAGCTTTGGTGTAAAGGCTTCTCCGCCATGTGAAAGGAGTTTGTGTTGTGATTACGAACTCTTGAGTAGGTAACTCAGGGAGTGGAGTAGGGCGAGGAAGGTATCCTTGTAGCCGAACCACTATAAATACTTGTGTTGTGGTTGTGTCTCTCTATCTCTATCTCTTAGCTTACATTTACATTAACTTTTAAAGTCTTTAATTTTAAACTTTGGCCTCAAATTATTTTATTTGTGTTATGTAATACTTGATGCAAAATATATGAATAGATTTAGTTTTAAATGTATTTTCATTGATATAATTTTCATTAAATATTACATAACGCAAATGAAATAAAGGTCAAATTTCTAAAAAAAAAGACTTTAAAATTCAATCGTAGACATTTATTTAAAGACAAAAAGAGTAATGCCCAGCCTACTAAAAAAATCTTCTTCCTATAACCATGTACACACAACCCCACCTACCAAAACATGCACATAAACGCAACACAAGCCCATTTTAAAATACATAGAAAAATATCAAACACAACACAATCACAACACTCACTCATGCCACTCCACTCACGCAAGGGTGGGGGTATGGTAACATGCAACTGGCAGCACCAGTTTGGGTTCCACATGGGACTGACGCGGGTTAGGTGACACCCATACCTAGGCCTCTTATTTTCCTCAGATTTCTCTATCCATTTATTTTTCATTAACTTTCTCTCACATTCCAAGTAGACCCGATTATAATTTCTAAAAAGATATTTCCAAAGTACTACCGGAAGATATGAATTTACATATTACCTATGCTATAATTTTCAAAATCGATGACCTCACAAAAGGGAATAAAAGCACACTCATACTCTCACTAAACTATGTGTTCATTTTTGGGCGATCACTCGATTGCACGGATAAATTGTGTATTTTATCACAAGCTTGGCAAGTATACAAAGCTCCACCACTAGAGCTAAGATCTAAACAATTCTCATAAGGTAATCTTTCACCGACAACACTACTCTAACAAAAGCGAGAAAACCATAAATAATCACCCAAATTCATGAGTAAGACACCTATGATTGCTCAATCCTTCACTCGAGTAGGCTAAAGGTTGGGATTAACATCAAGATTGAGTAAGGGTAGGATACGACATGTGATTCACATATATAATTGTTGTAAAAATAAAAAGGTAAACAAATAATTTCCATGTCCACAATCCGTTATCGCTAGTTGCTTTCAATTCCACAAACCCAAAATCCAAGAGTCAAGAGTCAAGGGTTCTTCAATAATCATCAATACATCGAGTCAATGCATATATAATATAGTGTAATGCCTCAGAACTTTGGACAAAAATTTCAAAACCAGAACAATTTTCAAAATAACCATTGGTCTATATTTTTTAGTATGGTCTTGAGACACTATGTGTCTCACTTCTCACTTCAAGTCTATGGGATGTTTATCTTGTTCACTTTATTTGCTGATATGCGTGATCAGGTCTTACATTTATAATATACTCGTCTATCTACTGATCTACACATATACTAACTAACAGTGTACCCGGTTGGGTGCAGTGTAGTGTTTTGGTAAATCCAAGGTCGTCCCAAAACGGTGTGTGATCTCTAGCTGCCGAATTGAAATAATGATCTACCTAGGAAACAATAAAATTATCACATTGTGTTTTAGATCCACACGATCATGATTACTTTCCTAATCACTAAGGTGATGGTACAATGGCAAACAAATGAGAGATAAATTTATTACTTAGTCTATATCGCATGATCTTACGTATAATGTCTAACCCCTAACTGATTAGTGGTTCTAGTGTCGCTAGGCATGAATGGTCATCACTACCTAACTTATAGTTTCCAGTGTCAGCAGACGGGTTATCACATCGATCATCTGGAATCTAGTCTTTAAGTATATAATCTAATAAGCTGAATAATCAAACACGTCCAACCACAATCTTAATGGAGTCGTTTAAAGTCATTTGGCTGATTGGTTGTCTAGACACTAACCTATGGATCCTAAGTCAACTTACTTAGTACATAGTCATTATTTATTCTAGCTAATCTAAGAGATATTCCTACGAGTTTCCCCTCAACATTTATGTGTTTCCAATCAAGACTATAACTAGACAGGTCATAGTAGAGGCATGCACTCCTAACAAGATGCAAGGGTCTTCGGTTTACTAATCCAATATTGATAAATTGCTACCTATCTCATGGCTTAAGCTCTTCCATTAATTACTCCTACTGAGGGTCGTCAAGTGGTCGTTTCTTACAACTGCTAAGAGCTTGGGGTACGGTTGGCTGGTGGTTGGCGCCATCACCACCAGCCGAAAAACGGTGACGGCGCACAGTAACGCCGGTCGCGCCATCGGCCTTTGCGCCGATGGCTCAGCGCTGTGGCCAATTTTTTTTCCAAGATATATGAACGTTGCATGATGTGTTTAATGGTACCAATGGCTATATAGCCGTTCATTGTCACATTTTCAAAAAAAAAAAAAAAAAAAAAAAAAAAAGAAAAAAAAAAAAAAAAAAAAAACCCAATTAAACCCCAAAAAAACCATATAAATACCTCTTATTATTCCATACTTCAAACACACCTCCAATCTATTACATCTTTACTTTTTTCAATCATGAATCCAAACAATCCTAACCAAACAATTCTCAACAACCCTAATTTCGATCCGTATGATGTTTTTTTTAATGATCGAGAACGATATCTTCAAAGTTACATGGCGTATGAACAATATGTATCTGTGTATGAAAGAGCCGAGGGATCGAGATTACTTTATGTATCGGTGAAAAGAAAACGAGGGCATACATACCTCGTGAACGAGAAGAGGCGGAACAACGTTTACTCGATGACTATTTTGGCAACGCCGAGAATGATCCTAAATATCCGGAAGATAAATTTAGGCGAAGGTATTGTATGAGCTCTATACTTTTTAATAAAATTCTCAATGATATATTAACTTATGATGTTCAGCCTCTTCCCGAGTACTTTAGTTTTTTTCACCAACGTAACGATGCTACCGGTAGTGCAAGTATTGGTGTTGTTTTGAAGTGCACATCCGCCATACGCCAATTGGTGTACGGCACTGCACCTGATGCATTTGATGAGTACTTGCAAATTGGTGAACGTTGTTCACGACAATGTTTAGATTACTTTACTAAATGCATACATGTTTTATACAATGAAAAGTATCTTAGAAAGCCCAATTTAGAGGACATTGAAAAAATATATGGTCCGTGTATGTTAAAACGTATAGTGTTGCAAGGTCGGAAAAGATATTGAACTTCAAAAGGGTTCAAGAAAGTGCTAGAAAAGATATTGAATGAGCTTTCGGAGTCCTACAAGGTCGGTGGGGGATTATACGACAACCTGCACGTGCTTTTCAAGTCAACGCTTTGAAACTAATCATGTATTGTTGTATAATGTTACACAAAATGATATTGAAACACGAAGGATTCGAAGTGAATTTAAGAGAAACATTCGTCGATCCATGCCCGAACATGCCAGAAACTTGGATTGAAAGATGGGATTTACATATTATAAAAATAAAAGAACTTCGAGATTGAAAAGTTCACGACGACCTTCGACAAGACCTTGTTGAGCATTTATGGAACTTGAATAATTAGTTTGTATTTTTTTTAATGTAGTGTGTGTTTTTTTTATATGTAATGTTTGTTTTTAATATTAATGAAGTTTATTTAGTTTATATTGTATATATATTTTAATGTGAAAAACTAGAAGGGGGGGGGGGGGGTGAATAGTTTTACGTCATTTTTGTTTTAAAAAAGTTTGCTTGTAAAGGATAGATGCAAATTACAAAAACTTTTATGCAAAAATATAGACACAAGTTCGTTCTCAATTATTGTATGAACCCAACTTATTAAGACTGTTGAGTAGAAATTATAATTTTATTAATCACACTTATATATATATATATATATATATATATATCCTTTTATGAGATTAATGTTGTGAATGGAACCTAGTTTGATCTTTATGTGAAATCAATATATGCAAAACACAAACAATTATAACTATATATGAAACGTAAATAAGTAAGTAAACAAAGAGTAAGAGATGGAAAGATCAAACTGAGAGACAAAGGATTTATAGTAGTTCGGCTACAAGGACACCTTCCTTGCCTTACTCCACTCCCCGAGCACCGAGCTCGAGAGTTTTCTTCACTAAGTCTATAACCTCCCTTATGGCGGAGAAAACCGTACACACCTTAGCTTACACCAATTTAACGACACAAAGCTAAATGTCGAGTTCTAATCGTAGCTAGAACCAATCTCACGACTACAATCACACCACAACTTCTTCACACCCTTTTACGCCTTCTACACTTCTTCACAACTTTTGTTTCTTCATGCCTTCACAATTTCTATCTATTCACAACTTCAAGGGTTTTGCTACTTCACAACTTCTAGGCTTCTAAGTCTTCACAACTTCAATACTTCTATCTCTCTAGTTGAGGGCCTTTATCTATATACCACTACAAGGATTCTTCTACTATAAAAGCTTCTATGTCTTCTATGCTTGATGCGTAGGGATTGCACCAGGCTTTACCTCTCGAGGGATCTCGAGAAGCTTACAACCCCCACCAGGCAGTGTACCTGATCGATGTAGTATAGTATAATGACAAGTACCGGGGGATTGATCGTTCAGCTAGGAATAGTGTCGCTAGGATTAGAAAACCTAAAGACTAGGTCTGGAGATGAGGGATGATTCTTTTTGTATTTTTATATTTTTTAGAAAGCAAATTAAAATCTCGGGTTTGAAGGATTTGGGCGGAATTAGTTGCTAGTCAACTAACCCAATACTAAGATGCAATCAAAATAAAATACTAGAAATGAAAATAAACTAATTTAAACTAAAGTTGTGAGCAATAAGTGGGAGAAATGTGTTTACTTAGATTTCACTACTCCCTAGATATCTTTTACACGTTAATTACTTGTTATAGTTGCGTGTATGACATATTGTATTCCTTAATACCATTCATGAGGTGGCGTACTTACTTCCCCAATCCTATGAGTGCCTACTTCACTCCTATGTCAAGCCGGCTAAGAAGCTCCTAACATGGGATCATTAGAATTTACTCATGCATTAAATACAACCAATAAAACCTAGTACACATCGGTTCATGTTTCCTAAGACGTTCAAGCATGTTACACAACGGAGATCTGCCAGTTTTCTTAAGCCTAATATTGAAATCATTCATCCAATACAACCATAAACAAGTAATCAACACATAATTAACATCTAGGTTTAATTAGATCTAAGCAAACACAAGATAAATCTAGCCTAGCATGTTGAAATCAAGACAAGCACAAGATATAGACAACCAACACATAGACATATTGATTGAATTAAAAAGAAGACTTATCTCAATAGCACATGAAAGGATTCAAGGGCTAAAAACCCTTGAATTTACTGTAAAATACGAGCTAGGGTTCACAAAGTTCGGCCCTAGGGTTTCTCCACACAAGTTCCTCCCTTTATGAATGAAAAATAGAAAACTATATATAGATTTTGGAAGGTGACGGCGTCAAGAACAAATGTCTGACGCCGTCATCTCACCGCCAGATAGTTCGTTAGACTGCCTAGATCTGGATCTGACGCCGTCATGTAGTCCCCTTATGCAGGCCATTACACAATTAACTCTTGACGCTCTAGTTGTGACGCCGTCAGGTTTGTACTGGGTCGTCACCAAATTAACTCTTGACGCCGTCATGCTTTTCCTCTTGACGCCGTCATACACTGTTCCCAGCAAGGAAAATTAAGTCTTTGGCGTTTTCTTCACTTTTATGCTCCAAAAACGTCCGAATTGCTTCCTTTTCCAGATTTCTCTCCCAAAGTACCTAAAATCACAAAAAGAACGATTTAGGGTAATATTTGATCAAATAAATCCAATTCCGGCCTTAAATGACCCCCTAAAAGTGGTTCATTTTTCGCCTCATCATATACCCTTACACTTGAGATTTGCTTGTCCTCAAGCAAATGCGCTTTTATTCTTAGTCAAAATACAAGTTAGGGGTCATTTAACATTAATATAAAAGTAATTACAACAAATAATTATTCCACTAAAGACCAAAGACAAGCACGGAGGTCATATATTAGCACCTCACAAATAGTGTTTAGATACTCACATCTCTCGGGTGTAATAAAGTATAAATTACAATATGGAAACGGAAGATATCTCTCACTACCTGTCATAGCAAAATAGATTACCATACGCTTGGGAAAGGATCAAACCTCCACCACATGGCGTAAGCACCTAGGATAAACTATCAAAGAGGTCTTTTAAAGGGTTGTAACGTTAGGTGTAGGGATATGGAATACACGGTTTTTTGGATATAGGCAGTCTTTACTGGTGGCGAGTTAACAATCTTGGTTAATTACATGTACAATATGGCGTTGCTAAGCCAAGACTAGACTCGACTTAAGCTAATAAATGAAAAATAACAAAAACATAAAATGAACATAGAATGAAAAGGGATGGTAGTCCGTATGTTTTTTCTCTTTTTCTTTTTTTTTCTTTTCTTTTTTCTTGATTTTTTCGATTTTTTTATTTTTTTATTTATTTATTTATTATTTTTTTTGCATACACTCTTACCCTACCATCCATAATAATACATCATAGGGAATGAAAATTCCCCTTACACTTGAATTTTTACATACTTTACAATAAACTAATCTAATGACTCGAATTAAGATAATCAAAACACTTGGAGTACTTTTAAGATTAACGTACATATGGGGGTAATAAATGATGTTCTTCCCCATTACTCCGTAAAATAAGTACTTTACCCATGAGTCCCAATCGTCCCAAAACAATATGTAAAAGGATATGACTCGACTTAGCAACCATGTAATCAATTAGATAATTAACTTAGGGTTTAACAAATAACAATAATGCACTAAAGATGAGTGCATACACAGAAGGCTTAGGCGATTTGGGTGTACATTTAAGTGGGGTGTAACAAATTCTTCCTTTAAGTAAAATGCTTAAAGTTAGAAACGAAAAGATAGGCTCGGAGGGGTGTACTAGGGGTTTCGTGTACTAAAAATGAGTACAACGCTAATGGTGTGGGAAAAATTAATTGACTTAACTAGCCAAGTAATATGACTTAAATGGTCAAGTAATTATAATACGGGTTTAACACAAGGGTTATCCTAATGCCTCTTATCATGTAGTAAATCCTACTACACGAATGTAGTCTCACTAGCGGTCTCGGGATGCATCACTAACGCAAGTTCTAGAATCTAAATGCTACCGGTACACTCATAAGCACTAATAGTAAATGCTTTTCCTATCAAATCTAAAGGCGAACCTCACATATTTGGGTGGAAAATTTTTCTGAATGATACGGTTTGTGCTAGTCATACAATCTCCTATCCATGAGACGCTTGCTATGGCTAAAGTTTCACTCCTAAATGTTGTAAAAAATTTTAAATTTGGCGCTAAAATCGCACTAACAAGTATTTCTCATAGTTTTATTACACATCTACTATCAAACAAACAAACTCAAGTGAAAGTGTATCTGTAAGGTATCATCATTTTACCCTCCCCTTACACTTAGTATGAACATTGTCCCCAATGTTCAAGTAAATAATGTAAAAGTGAAATAAGTAAAAAGAATGAAATCAAATACTCCCTTGATTCGCTCGGTATGGATAATAAGGTGGCCAGGTTAGATCTTCCTCCAAGAAAATGAACAATCAAAGCTTCCCTTCCAGAATATAAATCATCTTCTTGTCAAACATAACCTGTTAAACCTGAGAAAACAGACAAGGGAACCTCACATAAAATCGGCGGCAATCTACATATGTTATTAAATCGTAGAAAACAAAATAAGATATGATGGTTGTGGAATGATGTTTGCAGATTTCCTGGAGATTATAAAACTAATAATTCAACAAAAACTTTAAGACTCCGTTAGAAAAACAAAACTGGTAAAATTTCCAGATTTTTACACGTGACGCCGTCAAGAGTAAACTCATGACGCCGTCAAAAGTGACCTGCAGAAATTCTTATGTTAAGTTTCCGGAAAATTTTTGGAAAAACTTGGTCCTACTTCCTGGAAAATCCTGCAAAACTTCATTATGACTCGATACAAGCATTTGACTCTAACAAATACGAATATACATGTTCATTTAATATTGTGAAGAATCATGATCGGTTTTGTTTCTTAAAAACATATTTAGGGTTTCCCCTTACACTTATCTTTTGCAAAAATACCTTTGGGTGAAGTTAAGACTAGGCCAAACAACAAAATAAAGTATTTCCACGTTTTAGTTTAGAAACATGATCTACCAACAATAAAAATAAAGCATGCATACGGAAGCAAATAACAAACAAACAAACAAAATAAAAATCACACAAAGCATGGGTTGCCTCCCAAGAAGCGCTTTTCTTTATTTACGAGTCTTGTAGCTAGACTCAAGGTCATGGGTTACTACGTGACCTCATCGTTGGTTTCACTTTCTGATTGTAAATGTTCTTTGTAGAAACCAATCACCTTTTTCTCAATCGCTCCTATAATCCTATGGGAAAATTCCTTATCGACTTTATACTTTGGTCCTAGAGTCAAGCAATCTTTGTAGAAAAGACTCCTCTTTTCCCATACATAATCCATGCCCTTTTTCTTATCCTCTTCATTGATGTCCTCAAAAGCACCAATGTTATCCTTGTCAAATCGGGATATAAAGCGAAATTATTTCATTCTATTAGGCATCCTATAAGTGATCCTATCGGTGTTACTTGTAAATCAGATTGTCCCTTCTATCTCATCATATTCTAACTTGGACTCCTCAACAAACGGTTTACCAAACACAACATTGGATAATCGACAATGAATAACATTAGCAAGATCTTCCACAATCATAAAGTCGGTGACAAAAGTGAAATTCCCAACAAAGAAATGTAGACCTTTAACTCTCCCGACAAAGTTACAAACTCCACCGGGGTATTTGGGGTCTCTTCTAGGTTCAAGTCTTGTTTTCACTATATCATTATAAACACTTGAGGACATAATGTTGATCGGGGATTTAAAGTCAATGTAAGCATTGTCAACGTGACTATACCCAATCATACATGGTATCTTAGCATTCTTAAGATCGCCTCTCTTTATCTTAGTTTCGATTCTAGTAAAAGGAGATCGAGGGTCATCAATAAGATTATTATAATATGCAATCTCCTCCTTAGTGGGGTATAGATTAAAATAATCATTTAGCTTCGGATCTATTTCCCCCTCTTCAAGTTCCTCAACAACATTCACAAAATCATTAGGCCCTAGGTCCTCATTTGAATACAAGGCGGTCGCTAGGTCACTAAATGCATGGTCGAGCTCAACCTTAATCAACCTATTAAGCTCCCTAAGTTCCCTAATCTCACTCTCAATTTGCTCACGTAACACAGCCACATATCTAGGGGAAAGGGGTGGATTCGCGTTTTCCATAATGGTCAACGGAATAGTCAATGAATTTAATTTACTAACAAAGGCACAAAGAAATAAGATAGACTAATAAAAAGAGATTCTAAAAATAAAAATAAAATCTTACTCGAAAGGAATCTAGCAAGTAGACCTAATAAAAAGAGATTCTAACCTAGACAATAACTATTCCCCGGGTTGCGGCGCCAAAAACTTGATGCGTACGGATTGCACCAGGCTTTACCTCTCTAGGGATCTCGAGAAGCTTACAACCCCCACCAAGTAATGTACCTGATCGATGTAGTATAGTATAATGACAAGTACCGGGGGATTGATCGTTCAACTAGGAATAGTGTCGCTAGGATTAGAAAACCTAAAGACTAGGTCTAGAGATGAGGGATGATTCATTTTGTATTTTTATATTTTTTAGAAAGCAAATTAAAATCTCGGGTTTGAAGGATTTGGGCGGAATTAGTTACTAGTCAACTAACCCAATACTAAGATGCAATCAAAATAAAATACTAGAAATGAAAATAAACTAATTTAAACTAAAGTTGTGAGCAATAAGTGGGAGAAATGTGTTTACTTAGATTTCACTACTCCCTAGATATCTTTTACACGTTAATTACTTGTTATAGTTGCGTGGATGACGGATTGTATTCCTTAATACCATTCATGGGGTGGCGTACTTACTTCCCCAATCCTATGAGTGCCTACTTCACTCCTATGTCGAGCCAGCTAAGAATCTCCTAACATGGGATCATTAGAATTTACTCATGCATTAAATACAACCAATAAAACCTAGTACACATCGGTTCATGTTTCCTAAGACGTTCAAGCATGTTACACAATGGAGATCTGTCAGTTTTCTTAAGCCTAACATTGAAATCAATCATCCAATACAACCATAAACAAGTAGTCAACACATAATTAACATCTAGGTTTAATTAGATCTAAGCAAACACAAGATAAATCTAGCCTAGCATGTTGAAATCAAGACAAGCACAAGATATAGACAACCAACACATAGACATATTGATTGAATTAAAGAGAAGACTTATCTCAATAGCACATGAAAGGATTCAAGGGCTAAAAACCCTTGAATTTACTGTAAAATACGAGCTACATACAAGTTCCTCCACACAAGTTCCTCCCTTTATGAATGAAAAATAGAAAACTATATATAGATTTTGGAAGGTGACGGCGTCAAGAACAAATGTCTGACGCCGTCATCTCGCCGCCAAATAGTTTCTCGGACTGCCTAGATCTGGATCTGACGCCGTCATGTAGTCCCCTTATGCAGGCCGTCACACAATTAACTCTTGACGCTCTAGTTGTGACGCCGTCAGGTTTGTACTGGGTCGTCACCAAATTAACTCTTGACGCCGTCATGCTTTTCCTCTTGACGCCGTCATACACTGTTCCCAGCAAGGAAAATTAAGTCTTTGGCGTTTTCTTCACTTTTATGCTCCAAAAATGTCCGAATTGCTTCCTTTTCCAGATTTCTCTCCCAAAGTACCTAAAATCACAAAAGAAACGATTTAGGGTAATATTTGATCAAATAAATCCAATTCCGGGCTTAAATGACCCCCTAAAAGTGGTTCATTTTTCGCCTCATCAATGCTTCAAAGCTTCTATGTCTCCACACCTTCTCGTCTTCAATGTCTTCTCAACTTTGAGGCTTCAACTTCTTCACTACTAACCACTACTTCTTATACCTCCTATCACTAATTCTATGCTCTTCTACTTCTTCACTTCTAGTACCACTTCACAGTTTCAACAATTCTAGATCCTATGTCTAAATATAGCTAACTAATGTATACACCTTATTCACCAAAGTATGAATGATTTACAAGATGAAATGAACAAACAACTTAGATAGCAAGATGATACTAAGTTGTAATACTTCTAGTCTTAATTGATAGAAGTATTCTTCTTTTTGCACTTGAGTGTTGAGGCTTGAATCACTTTGAAACAAAGATTAATGTATATATGATCAAAGGATTTTAGAGGATAGAAATGGAGGTTTGAATCAGAAAGTTTAGAGTGCAAAAAGGTGAGAAAAATTAGTGGAATGAACCAGTATTTAAAGGCACAGCTGGGGGGGATCAGGAGTGTGCCGGTCCCCTTAATTAGGCACAGCTGGTTGAAAATATGAATTCATATATTTGTAATGAATTAAACATATTCTTTTAATTCCAAAAATGTTTTATAAAAGATATAAAATATTTTGTGACATTTTATAAAAATCCAGTGATTAATAAAAATGTTCATTTGATCTTATAATGCATTAGACACTTTGTTTATCATACCTTAAGTGATTAGATGGTGAAAGTGAGTATTTACTACTAAATAGTTATTTACGTCATGATCTTTGGTTTGATGAGTTTTCGTTTTGTGATTATCAAAACATAGAGATATCGAAAGATATGAATAACGTTTTTAGGCATTTATTTATATCAACAATCTCCCCCTTTTTGATGATTACAAAACCTAAACTCATTAAATCCAAAAATTAATTTTTAGACAAGTATTTAGTGAGTTTATATTCACTTCTCCCCTTTTTTGTAGAATCAAAAAGGTTTAAGCCGATAAGATGAAAGCTCCCCCTTGATGTATGCTCCCCCTCGTTTTGAGGGCACCAAGGGTTCGAGCTATGGAATACATGCAAGGAAAATATTAGAAGCACAAGCAAATGTATATAGCATAATAACAACTATAAATAAGCATGGCAAAGGAGAATTAGAAACACATAGTAAAACATTCATTAATTCAAAATGATTATGTCAAGCACATAATCATTGTTACATAATCCATAATGCTAGAGTTCTAAGCCAAGTAGAATATCCTATTGTGCCAAGAGAGTGTCATCAAACTTTCTTGTATCCCAAAAAGGTTGAAGTGTTTTATTTGAGAAATAAAAAGCATAAGCATATAGAATGCTTGGTTGAGAATGGTAATTGGGGATCATGTTGGTGGCTTAATGGAGGTAAATTTTTGGTTTCATGGATGTTGGTGAGTTTGGTGATGTAGAGCTTGGAGGTGTTGAATTTGGAGTTGGGTTTGTTGATTGAGGGTTTTGATGTTGTTCAAGTAATGGTGTTTGTTGAGATCTAGTAAGAAGATATTCAATCCAAGTAAAGTGCTCATTCAATGTTTTGGAGGAAGATGCAACAAGGGCAATTGTTGACATGCTTCTCAATTTTGTTTATGTTGTGTGGTGATGAGGGTGATCTAGATTGAGGTGGATCCAAATTGCGTTGTGCAAGATGTAATGCTAAAAGAGTGCTAAGCTCATGGGCTTCTTTTAGCTCCTCAACGAACTTCAAGTGTTCGGAGGAAGGAGATGGTGGTGGAGCATGATAGTTGTCTTGGGTGAGGGTTTGAACATGCAACATAGGAATGGCATGTGAAGTTGTAGGATGTGGTGGTGGTACTCTTGGTGGTGGAGACATGTTTGAGCTTGGGTAATCATGAAAACATTATATGGGTGGAAGAGATGCTTCATGAGTGGATGATGCTTTTGTTGCATGAGCAACATGTTAAGTATTGGTAGTGAGGTTGGGATTGTTGTTTTGGGATTGTGCATGCTCATCATATGAAGAAGCATTAATGAAGGCAAGAGTGGATGATAGTTTGTGAGATGGATCATTTGTGTGGGTATGGGGTTTAGTTGTTGGTTGACTTGGAACAACATCACTTGAGTTGTGACAAGAATCAAGTTTCCTCCTCCAAATGGGTTTGACGGAGATCCTTGCGGTTCTTGAAACCTTGGGTTTTTGGTTGTTGGGAGATGACATGTTTGGATGTGTGAACATTTATGATGGAAAGAAGGTATTGATAGTGTAGGAAAAATGTGGTTTAGGAAGGTAAATTTTGACGGATAGTATGGGACAAAGTAGGTTTGTGAATTATGGGAAGTATAGGGTGAAGTGGGTCAAAAAGTGATAAAGAAAACAGTAACCCCGACCATCAGATGGCCGGTCCCCTTAATCATTAAGGGGGCTGCCCATCTGGTGAATTCCAAATTGCCAGAATTAGATTTTTTGGCAGAAAATTTGCAGAAAGGTTGTGTTTTTGGGTTTGGATTCAAGTAAGTTCAACTCTTTGAGGCAATATAGGAAATACTAATCATATATATAGGGCATGTTATTAAAATAATCAAGTAGACAAGTAATTTCTAATTTACATGCAATCTACTTGTTGGCCAATTAAGTCATATAAACAATGAAGTAATAAAACATGCTAACCATATATTCAACTATATGAAAATTATGATAAGTGGGCTAGTCTAAACATATTGATGAGTAACAAATGGGAATTTATGATTGTATGGACTTCAAGACTTGTTACAAACAAGATCCATATAAGCAAAACATGATTCTCATGAAATGATTTGGTTTTATTGTGAATGTCATATTCATAGAAGTATATGCCAAATGTGATATAATCATAGATAGTTTTAAGAAAACGTTTTTAGCTTTATTCAAAAATGATTTGAAATTGATTCAAATGTGTATTTGAGTAAAATAGATTGTGTTTTGCTTCATGAGATGTTGACAAATTAGATAAGAAAATTTTCCCAATTTTGATTTTGATTAAAACAAAGTTGTTGATACGTGGGAATCGCACCAGGCTTTACCTCTCGAGGGATCTCGAGAAGCTTACAACCCCCACCAGGCAGTGTACCTGATCGTTGTAGTATAGTATAGTGACAAGTACCGGGGGATTGATCGTTCAACTCAGGAATAGTGTCGCTAGGATTAGAAAGCCTAAAAACTAGGTCTAGAGGTGAGTGATGATTCTTTTTGTATTTTTTATATTTTATAAAAGCAAATAAAATCTCAGTTTTTGGAAGAGTGTGCGGAATTAGTTGCTAGCCAACTAACCCAATAACTAAAGATGCAATCAAAATAAAATAACAAAAATGAAAATAAATCTAATTACTAATGTGGTGTAAACAATGATAGGGAAAATTGTGTTTACTTAGGTTTCATTACTCCCTAGATATCTTTTACAGGTTGATAATTTGTTACAATTGCATGGATGACGGGTCGTATTCCTTAATACTAGTCGTAGGGCCGTGTACAATATTCCCTAACTCTATAGGATCCTACTTCACTCCTATGTCAAGCCGTTAGAAGCTCCTAACATGGGATCATTAGAATTCTCCTACGCATTAAATACAACAAAAAATCATAGTACACCTCTGATCATGTTTCTTAAGACGTTCAAGCATGTTACCAATGGAAGTCTGCCAGTTTTCTTAAGCCTAACATCGAATACAATCATCCGTAACAACTATATTCAAACAATCAACCCATAATTAACATCTAGGTTTCACTACATCTAAGCAAACACACAAGAGATCTAGCCAAGCATGTTAAATTGAAGACAAGTGTAATATATATTCAAGCAACACATAGACATATTGATTGAATTGAAAGAGTACTTATCTCAATTGAAGATAAGAAGTTTCAAAGGGTAAAAACCCTTGAAAAAGCTGTGAAAATCGGACTAGGGTTTTTCTCCAAAGTTGCACCCTAAAAGTTACACACCTATGAATAAAAATTGGAAAACTATATATAGATTTTACAGGGTGACGGCGTCAAGAAGAAAATTGTAACGCCGTCAACTCGCCGCCCATAATGAAATCAGATTGCCTAGATCCACTTTTTACGCCGTCATGTGTAAAGTTGCTCTGGGCCGTCACTAATATTTCGACCATGACGGCCTATGGTGACGCCGTCATGTCCCTAGTACAAAACTTTCTGGATCGTCATGTGCACCATCCACTTCCACCTCTTGTATTGCTCTTGACGCCGTCATTAAGAATCTTGTGACGCCGTCAGGTACTATTCCCAGCAAGGAAAATTAAGACTTTGCTGTTTTCTTCACTTTTATGCTCCAAAAACGTCCAAAATGCTTCCTTTTCCAGATTTCACTCCAAAAGTACGTAAAATGACAAAAGAAACGATTTAGGGCAATATTTGATCAAATAAATTCGAATCCGGGCTAAAATGACCCCCTGAAAACGGTTCATTTTTCGCCTCATCAGTTGTGACAGATTATAGTCAAATATGTTGTTTGAGGAAAGATGAAATAGTTGTTTGAAAAATTATTTTTCAAAATGTGAATTTTTATACATGTTGGGTTTGAAACTGCTGCTGAGTGAAACTGCTGCTAAGTGAAACTGCTGCTAGTGGTAATGATTCTGCTGCTAATGTCAAAGTGCTGCTGAGGATAAATGCTGCTGACAGAATCTGCTGCTAATGTGATAAGGATGAATACGGTTTAGATAAATATAGAATAGATTGTGTAAATATTATATTTATCTAGAATATACTTATCTTGTAGAGAAAGGTATTGTAAACCTAGTAGGACTCCTTAGTCTATAAAAGGAGGATCCTAGGGTTAGTTTATGTACGTGTTATTATTCACTTCAAGGTTGTAAAACCCTAGCATTGTTGAGTGCTCGTATTAATAATATTGAAGTGTTGAAAGAGAATTATAAGTCTTCTTAAGTTAAGCTTTTACATTCCGCATTCAAGCTTAAGTGTTTATTTTAAGTTAACTTCTATATAAGATCGTTTAAGCTCAACTGGGATCAACAAGTGGTATCAGAGCTTGTGATCTAGAAGTTATAATCAAGAAGATTTTGTTTCTTTAAAGTTCGCTGTTCCAAATCGTTTGCTTAAGATGGGTGATGAAACTCATATGGTGACTGCTTCAAGGGTACCTATGCTCAATCCTTCTGAGTATGAGCTATGGAAGAGGAGGATCAGACAATACATTCGCATGATCGACTTCAACATGTGGAATGTGATTGTTAATGGTGATTCTGAACCAGAGAAGAGTGCTGATGGTAAGGAGATACCAATCAAGTCTGCTGAAGCTAATGCAACTAGGAAGCTGGAAATCAAGGCTCATAGTATTCTCTTAATGGGAATACCTAATGAATTTCAAATGGACTTTGATGGTAAGGAGATACCAATCAAGTCTGCTGAATGATGCTACTAAGAAATCCAGGAAGAACATGTTGAAGCATCAGTTTGAAAACTTTACTTCTGAATCTGTAGAAAAGATAATTGGCACATACAACAGGCTAAATCAACTAGTTAGTCATCTAAAGCTTGTTGGTTATGTTGTTCCACAGGAAGATGTGAATCTCAAGTTCCTAAGAAGTCTTGCACCTGAATGGAGTATGCATACAGTGGGGTGGAGGAATAAGCCTGACTTTGAAACAATGAAGTTAGAGAGCCTCTACAACAATTTAAGGGTGTATGAATCTGAATTGGCTACTTCGTCTACTTCATCTACTAGTGCACAAAATCTTGCTTTTGTGTCTTCAAAATCCAAAGAGACTCAAGAATCTCACTCTACTGCTTATGGAGTCTCTACTGCTGATGGATCTGCTGCTGGTTCAAATGACAAGATTTCTACCAGTGATGTTGCTTTATGTGCATTCTTGGCTGAGCTTACTACTACCATAAGATCACATGTCATAAATCAAGATATGGATCATATTGATCCAGATGATCTTGAAGAAATTGATCTCAAATGGCAAATGACAATGTTGACTTTAAGAGCAAGAAAGTTCTGGAAAAAGACTGGAAGAGAAGTCAAATACAAGGCTAAGGAGAGTCCAGGGTTTGACAAGTCGAAGATTGAATGCTACAATTGCAACAGGAAGGGACACTTTGCTAGAGAGTGTAGATCTCCAAAGAAGAATGTTGATGTTCCAAAGAAGACTGAAGAATCAAAGACTGCACTTGTATCATGTGATGGGCTGGGAGATTATGATTGGAGTGATATGGCTGAAGAAGAACCAAACTTCTCTTTGGTTGCTGCTGTTCAACCCAAAGTGCATAACTTTGCACTTATGGCATATGGTTCATCATCAGGCTCTGACTCTGAGGTATCTAATGACTCTGAATCATCTGGTTGTTCTTTTAAATCTTGTTCTGACACTATAGAAGTTCTTAAGGCTAGGAATGAGAGTTTAAATAAAGAAGTTGAACACCTAAAACTTGATAACTTAGGTTACAAAGTAGGTATTCAAAATGTTGAAAGAAGATTAGAATATCTTAAAGAGTGTGAGAAGGAATATGTAGATCAACTTAATCTCAGAGATATAGAAATTTTTAAGAAAAACAGTGAAGTAGAAGTTCTTAAAAATAAGTTGGTAGAAGCAGAAAAAGAAAAAGAGGAAGCTCTTGCTGAAAAATATAAACATGTAGTAAGAGTACAAAAACAACAATTTGCTTCTGATATGGTTCATAAATCTATTGAGAATAATTTGATGAGAAAAGGTAGTGGAATTGGGTATAATGAAGTGGCTCCTCCAGCCAAAAGTGCTTTTGCTCCACCAGGAAAAGAACTATCCTTCATTAGTGAGCTAAATATTGAAAAACCTGTAGGTGAATGTAGTACAAGTAAAATTGAAACACCTAAGGTTGAGGATAGAAAATTTCCTGAAGCTCCAATTATTGAGGATTGGTATTCTGATACTGACAGTGATGAGGAACAGGTTAAACAAACACAAAATGTGAAAAAGGAAGAAATTCCTACCAAGTTTAATCCTAAAATTGAACAGGTTAAGTTTGTCAAACCTCTGTTAGGAAACAACTTCTCTAGGAAAATGGTAGAATACAATGAGATACCTAGAGAACAGATGGATAGGTTCAATAATAAGCCTAGGGGTAACCAGAGAAACTTCAATAACCTAGTTTCAAACAGATTAGGTAATCAGTTTCAATTACAAAAGAAGGCTTGGTATAAGTGTGGTAGCTTTGACCACTTGATTGTTAGATGCCCTGAACACCAAAAGCCTGTTTGGAATCAATACACTAGGGTGAATCACAAATATGTAACAAAACAAACTCACCCACATCCTAATAGAAACATGGTTCCAAGAGCTGTTTTGTTGAGATCTGGTGCTACTAGATCTATTTATGCTGCAAAATCAAATGGTGTTTTCAAATCAACAACTAGTTCTTCTACAGGCTCTACTGCTAGTAAGCATTCTGCTGCCAGTATGCACTCTGCTGCTAGCAAGCAACCTGCTGCTAGTACAAAACTTTCTACTTCTGAGCCAAAACATCTTCCAAATACAGTTGTTGGTAATCACTTTTATGCTGTTAAGGCCTCAGCTTGCTGGACTTGGAAACCAAAAACAAATGGTTCAAATTCTGTTTCCAAGGATAGTAGTGCATCAAGTGATTTAAAGAAATTTGATTATACTGATGCACAGGGCAGATCCAAGTCAGTAATGGCTTGGGTCATCAAGAGAAACTGATTTCTCTATTTTTCATGTGCAGGTCAATCTACTAGATGAGCTTAAGGATATGGTTATTGTTGATAGTGGATGTTCTGGACACATGACAGGTGATGAGTCTCAACTTGAAGACTTTGAGGCTTTTGATGGTGGTTATGTTGCATTTGGGAATGATCCAAAAGGTGGAAAGATTGTTGGAATAGGAACTCTTAAAACTGGAAATTTGGACTTTGAGAAGATACTGAGTGTATGATTCTTTCTCCTGATTTTCAATTGCCAGATGACAAATCTGTGCTTCTAAAGATCCCTAGAAAGGAAAATATATACAGTGACCATATTAAGAACATTGTTCCTAAGAGGACTTTGACTTGTCTAATTGAAAAGGCCACTGTTGATGAGTCCAAATTATAGCATAGGAGATTGGGACATCTGAACTACAAGACCATGAACAAATTGGTAAAAGGAAATCTGGTCAGAGGAATGCCTACAAAGACTTTTGAGAATTGTGAAATTTGTGTTGCATGTCAAAAGGGTAAACAACACAGAGTTTCATTCAAGTCCAAGACTGTGAACACAAATACTGAGCCATTACATCTATTGCATATGGACTTATTTGGGCCTGTATTTGTCAAAAGCTTGAACAAGAAGTCATATTGTCTTGTTGTCACTGATGACTTTAGCAGGTTTACTTGGGTATTATTTCTTGCTACTAAAGATGAAACTCCAGAAATACTCAAGGCATTTATTACAAGAGTTGAAAACCTGTACAATCACAAGGTGAAGATTATCAGATGTGACAATGGTACTGAGTTCAAGAATAGTGTGATGAATCAATTCTGTGTGGGGAAAGGAATTCTAAGACAGTACAGTGTAGCAAGAACTCCACAACAGAATGGAGTTGCAGAAAGAAGAAACAGGACACTTATTGAGGCTGCAAGAACAATGTTATCTGATTCACAACTACCTATTCCTTTTTGGGCTGAAGCTGTGAACACTGCATGCTTTGTGCAAAACAGAAGTAAGGTGGTCAAGCCTCATAACAAGACACCATATGAATTATTTCATGGGAAGAAGCCACTGATCGACTTTCTCAAACCATTTGGATGTCCTGTTACAATTTTGAACACTAAGGATCAGCTAGGCAAATTTGATGAAAAAGCTGATGAAGGGAATTTGGTTGGTTACTCTGTGATTAGTAAAGCCTTCAGGGTATACAATAAGAGAACCAAACATGTAGAGGAGAATTTGCATATAAAGTTTTCTGAGAACACATCTAATTCTGAGGGAAAAGGACCTGAATGGCTGTTTAATGTTGATATGCTTACCAAAACAATGAACTATGTACCAGTCATTGCTAGTATTGACAAACCACAAGAAGAATTTGTTGTGATTGAAAAGATAAAGGTTGGTCCTACCTTTCAATCAGTTTCAAGTCCCAAAGAAGATGCGGTCACTCAAGAGAAACCTAAGGAAACTGAAGAAGGTATTGAAATACCTATTGAAGCATAAAAAGAAACTAATGAAGCTCTCAAAGTAGTTGTTGATGTCTCTCCTACAAAGCCAGGAGACTCTGCTGCTGACTCAGAAGACTCTACTGCTAGGCCAAAAGTTACAACTACTGCTCCACCACATTCTGCTTCCAAGCCTACTAACTCTACTGCTACTTCAATGTTTCCTAATTTGGACTCTCAGGGTAGACCTATTGCTGACTCTATCTATCCTGATGATCCAAATATGCCTCCTCTTGAGAATATTTATTATGACACAGATGATGATGCACTTGATGATTGAGGCCTCTCTGGAGTTGAAGGAGGTTCATTTGGAGGTTCATCTTCATCTGATGATGTGTAGATGAATGGGGATATAAGCTCTTTTGGGGATGGTTGCTGAATAGGGATCCAAGCTGTATCTTCTGAAGACTCTGAAGATGATGTTGTGGGGACATCACAGCTTTACCCCTGGAAGTGCTGGGGGTTTGATTCAAATTGAGGAGATCCTTGAACACCGGAAGATCATGTTTTCTCTTCTTTGCCTGTTCCTTGGTTCTACAACCACCATAAGGAGGACGGAATGGCGGTACATAGGTTTCAAATGGGCTCTCATCTTCGGATGATGAATCAGAAGAGATATTGATGATTTCGGGGGTTGATTTCATGATTAGTTGATTTGATTTGGGTTAAGTGAAGATTTGATTTGATTGATTGGCGTTTTGATTACGATTAGGGTTTGATTGTGATAAATTAGGGAAAAGATTTGGTCCGTTTTTATAGGGATTACGGTATATCATCACATTAAATGCTGAGGATCTTTGACTTTTTGACCAAGCTTGTTTAGTCAACTCTGCTGCTGGATTATTTCACTCTGCTGCTAGTTATACAACTCTGCTGCTAGTGTTATTATGCTGCTACGGTTGAAAGTGTAAGGGTGGGATGTGTAACTTCTTCAATCTGTTTAAAACCTAATTGATCTTTCTAATTGGTTTTCTCATATCACAAATTGAAGTTATCACACACACTATTACTTTATTTCTCTCAAAGTTAATAATTCCCAATTTCCCTAAACCCTAATTCATGGAGTGCGTTCGTACCTGGGCACCGCAACACAACAGTGTGGTCGTTTTAGATGCTGAATCAGTTAAAGAAGAATTCACAGACATGGTAACATTTTTGAATGCTACTTCTCTTAGGTATGCACTCACTGTGAATCCTACTATATTTGTTTCCCACATCAAACAGTTTTGGCTTACCGCTAAAATCAAAACTCTGAATGGGGAAAAACATGTTAGTGCCTTAGTAGATGGGCAAAAGGTTCGTGTATCTGAATCATCAATAAGAGAAACTCTTCTCTTAGATGATGAAACAGAGACCACTTGCCTGGCCAATTCTGCTATTTTTGCTGGTTTAGAAGCTTTGGGATATGAGGGGAATCATACAAATTTAAAATTTCAAAAATCTCTCCTTTGTCCTCAATATAAGTTTTTGATACATCTTCTTCTTCATTGTTTGAGTCCTAAAACTTCTGGATGGCATGAGTTTAGTGCTACTATTGCTTCTGCAATGGTATGCCTCAGCAAAGGTAAACCATTCAATTTTTCCAGAATGATTTTAGAAGGGATGTTTCAAAGTATCAAAGAGTCTGGTTCATATTTGCTTTATCCAAGGTTTATACAACTCTTTGTTCAAAAACAACTTACAAAGTTTCGAGGTCATATTGCTACTTATGATGCTCCAAAATTGGTTTCTAAAACTTTTACTTTCTTGGTTAAACATGGTAAAGGTTTTTCAGGCACACATACTAATCTTACACCTAAAATGGTGCAACTTGTGCAAAACAATCAGGGTGAAGGATTAGGAAATCCCACTGATTCCCATCACACACCCAATTTTAGTGCATCTGCTACACAACCTAAAATACTCTATACCCGTAGGAACACCAAAAAGAACACTGATCTTCCTCAGGATAGTGTTAGTATGGCTGTACTAGATGAGGCTGTCCTAGGTGATGGAGAGGACATGTTGGCAAGGGCTGTTACTACTGCTTCTAGCTTAGCAGCAGAGCAGGATAGTGATAACATAAATAAGACCCAAACCAAGGCAACATCTAGAGATGATGATTCTTCTGAATCAAATTCTCAGGATGGTAACCCTAGCCACATGGCAAAAACAGGGGGCTCAGACGATCAAACTAGGTTTGATACTGAGTTTATGTCCCAAGATTCACCTCTCGGACCAGGTTACACAGGTCGAAGTGATGAGGACAGACCAGTGACCAATGAATTGATGGAAAATCTTGTACATGATGACAATGTCCATGATTCACCTCTCGGACCAGGTAATACAGGTCGAAGTGATGAGACTATTATGAAACTTATTCAGGAATTGACGGTTACTTGTACCAACTTGGGGCTGAAATGTACTACCTTGGAGGACAAAGTTGTTACTCTTTCATCTGTTGTTGCTGATCAGGACAAGACCATCATCAGTTTGCAAAAACAGATCAAGAAGTTACAAAAATCTAAACCTTCAGCCTCATTGAAAAGATTGAAGAAAGTGGGCACTTCTCAGGTTGTTAGTTCTTCTGAAGTCTCTACTCACTTGGAAGATGATGCTTCCAAACAGGGGAGGAATGAAGAGGCAATGAGTTCAGGGGAGGCAAATGTTGAAAAAGCTGATTGTGCTCTGGGTTTAAATGATGGAATGGTTTCAGGGGAGGCTCCAGTGATTGGTGATATGGATGTTGATAGTCCTCAGGATGCTGGAGATTTTGTAGTTGCTGATAAATCAGGGAATGAGGTTGTTATGGAAAAGGTGATTGCTTCACAAGAGAAGGTGGTAGAACAACTTACAACTTTGGAGCCTGAGCAATTAGTAAAGGCAACAGGGTTGATGGGTGAAACATTGATGAAGTTGGGAGATAGTCTTGACTCTGCTGCTCAAGAATCTATTGCTAAGGAAATTACTAACTCTGCTGCTAGTGGATCTGCTGATGCACAAGACTCTGCTGCTGGGTCTGGTGACAATGCTGCTGCTGAAGCTATGGTATTGCTGAGCAAGAAGACTACCCCATTACCAACTCCTTCACTATCACAATTAACAACAACAACAATCAAATCATCAGCCTCTAGAAAACCTGAAAAAGGGATTGTGATTAAAGAACCTGCTGCTCAACAAAAGAAGACTATTATTGCATCTTCTACTGATAAAGGAAAGGGCAAGCAAATTGAAACCCCAAGGATAATGTATAAGGGGATTGACTTTACTGATGTACCTTTTGATTCTTGGCCTAAGCCATTGCAAGTTGAACATGATGAAGCTGCTGCTATTAAAGCACAAGAGTTGATTAACTTGGAAGATCAACAGCTGGCTGAGAAGGAGGCTGAAGGGTTAAAGAATTATGATGAATGGGTAGATGAAAAGATCAGAATTGCTGCTGATATTGAACTAAACAAGCTGATCAAGATTGAATATAATGAAGTTCCAACTTTTAATGTGCAATCTTGGTATAGTGACTTTACTTCTAAGAAGAGAAAAGAAAATGCTGCTGCAAGAAGAAAAATAAAGATATTCAAAGGTCCAACTGTTAAACAGCAAAGGAAAGAATATGAAAGGTATCTAAAGAATATGGGTGGATGGACATTGGTGCAGTTGAAAGCTTATTCTGATAAAGAAGTTTTTGACTTGTATCAACAAACAAAGAAGAGAACAGATACTTTTTATGCTATGGGATGTGCTGAGGATTTGGAACAAATTGCTCAGATGAACAAGAAGTTGGTACCTGAAAAGATAGCTGAAGCAGAGCAAATTCAAGAAGCTAATGTTGTTGAACAGCTTGAGGGTGATGCAGCAAAGACTACTTCTTCTATGCAAGGTGATAAGAGAAAAGGTGTTATTTATAAGTCAGTTGCAAAGAAGAAGAGAAAGATTGGAGAAGGAAGCAGTTCTATGCCTGAAGGAGATGAGTTTAAACATGGTCTTGATCACATTCCTTCTGAGCATCAAAAAGAACAATTGAAGGGTTATACTGTGGTTGGCAAGATGGAAGATCCTGAAGTAGTTGATGCTAAACCATTAGGAGTTAAATATCCTATTGTTAAAGTAACTACAGGGTATGATACTAACATTGGAGCATTTCATGATGTCCAGAGATCTGATGGTAAGTCTTACAGATTTCTTAGATTTCAACAGATGCTACATTACTTTGATAGAGAGGATGTTGAAGACTTGTGGAAGTTATACAAGGCAAAGTTTGGAGCTAAGAAATTTGATGGTAAAAAGTATGAGAGAGATCAAATTGATCATATCTTAACTTCTTCTGATAATGTTATGTGGAGAGCTCTTAAACTTATGTTTGAACCTTCAATGGATGATTCTGAATGGACAGAGATAGTAGAATACAAAGTAAGAAAATGGAGACTCTTTCAAGATTCTGGAGTTCATGTGCTAGAAATTGGACCTATTACTTTGTATATGCTAGCTGAAGTAGATTACCCAGTGGTAAGATACTGGAATATTGTCAATCAGATGGTTAATGGTGATAGATCACTTAAGCTGCAGAAGGATTATGATTCTGATGATCAAGCATTCAATTTACTGTCAAAGTATAAGAAGATATTTGATCAACTGAATTTTCAAGAGTTGAAGTGTTTGGAAGCATCCTCCAAGTGATTAATTGAGCTTAGAAGAAACTTACTTATTTAGAAATAAATAATAAGTTTAGGGGAGGATTGTTGGGTCTGAAACTGCTGCTGAGTGAAACTGCTGCTAAGTGAAACTGCTGCTAGTGGTAATGATTCTGCTGCTAATGTCAAAGTGCTGCTGAGGATAAATGTTGCTGACAGAATCTGCTGCTAATGTGATAAAGATGAATACGGTTTAGATAAATATAGAATAGATTGTGTAAATATTATATTTATCTAGAATATACTTATCTTGTAGAGAAAGGTATTGTAAACCTAGTAGGACTCCTTAGTCTATAAAAGGAGGATCCTAGGGTTAGTTTATGTACGTGTTATTATTCACTTCAAGGTTGTAAAACCCTAGCATTGTTGAGTGCTCGTATTAATAATATTGAAGTGTTGAAAGAGAATTATAAGTCTTCTTAAGTTAAGCTTTTACATTCCGCATTCAAGCTTAAGTGTTTATTTTAAGTTAACTTCTATATAAGATCGTTTAAGCTCAACTGGGATCAACAATACATGATATTTTATTTTTGATAGCAAGAATCACTAGTTATGAATTTTTACATACTTTACAATAAACTAATCTAATGACTCGAATCAAGATAATCAAAACACTTTGAGTACTTTTAAAATTAACGCACATATGGGGGTAATAAATGATGTTCTTCCCCATTACTCCAAAATATAAGTACTTTACCCATGAGTCCCAATCGTTCCAAAACAATATGTACAAGATATGACTCGACTTAGCAACCATGTAATCAATTAGATAATTAACTAAGGGTTTAAACAAATAACAATAATGCACTAAAGATGAATGCATACACAGAAGGCTAAGGCGATTTGGTTGTACATTTGGGTGGGTTGTAACAAATTCTTCCTTTAAGTAAGATGCTTAAAGTTAGAAACGAAAAGATAGGCTCGGAGGGGTGTACTAGGGGTTTCGTGTAGTAAAAATGAGTACAACGCTAAGGTGTGGGAAAAATTAGTTGACTTTACTAGCCAAGTAATATGACTTAAATGGTCAAGTAATTATGATACGGGTTTAACACAAGGGTGATCTTAATGCCTCTTATCATGTAGTAAATCCTACTACACGAATGTAGTCTCACTAGCGGTCTCGGGATGCATCACTAATGCAAGTTCTAGAATCTAAATGCTACCGGTACACTCATAAGCACTAATAATGAATCCTTTTCCTATCAAATCTAAAGGCGAACCTCACATATTTGGGTGGAAAATTTTCTGAATAGTACGGTTTTGTGCTAGTTATACAACTCCTATCCATGGGACGCTTGTTAAGGCTAAAGTTTCACTCCTAAATGTTGTAAAAAATTTTAAATTTGGCGCTAAAATTACACTAACAAGTATTTCTCTTAGTTTTATTACACACCTACCATCAAACAAACAAACTCAAGTGCAAGTGTATCCTATAAGGTATCATCATTTACCCTCCCCTTACACTTACGATGAACATTGTCCCCAATGTTCAATTAAAGAATGTAAAAGTGAAATAGGTAAAAGAATGAAATCAAATACTCCCCTGATTCATTCGGTGTGGATAGTGTGGTAACAAGGTTAGATCTTCCTCCAAGAAAATGAACATTCAAAGCTTCCCTTCCAGAAAAATAAATCATCTTCTTGTCATATATAACCTGTTAAACCTGAGAAAACAAACAAGGCAACCTCGCGTAAAATCGGCGGCAATCTATATATACTAACAAGTCCTAGAAAGCAAATTAAGATATAATGCTTGTGGAATGAATGTTTGCAGATTTCCTGGAGTTTATAAAACTAAAGAATTAACAAAAACCTTAAGACTCCGTTAGAAAAACAAAACTTGCAAAATTTCCAGAATTTTACACATGACGCCGTCAGGAATTAATTCCCGACGCCATCAGAAGTGACCTGCAGAAATCTTTATGTTAAGTTTCCAGAAAATTTCTGGAAAAACTTATGTCCTACTTCCTGGAAAATCCAGCAAAACATCATTATGACTCGATACAAGCATTTGACTCTAACAAATACTAATAAACATGTCCATTTAATATTGTGGAGAATCATGATCAATTTCGTTCTTAAAAACAAATTTGGGGTTTCCCCTTACACTTATCTTTTGCAAAATACCTTTATATGAAGTTAAGACGAAGTTAAACGATAAAATAAAGCATTTTCACAATTTAGTTTTGAAACATGATCTACCAACAATAAAAATAAAGCATGCATACGGAAAAAAATAACAATCAAACAAATAAAAATTATACAAAACATGGGTTGCCTCCCAAGAAACGCTTTTCTTTATTTTACGAGTCTTGTAGCTAGACTCAAGGTCATGGGCAATTATGTAACCTCATTGTTGGTCTCATTTTCTAGGTCATCTCTAATCTTAGTTTTGTATTCTAGACCCGATTGTAAATGTTCTTTATAGAGACCAACCACCTTTTTCTCAATTGCTCCTACAATCCTGTTGGCAAATTCCTTATCAACTTTATATTTTGATCCTAGAGTCAAGCAATCTTTATAGAAAAGGATCTTCTTCTCCCATACATAGTCCATGCCCTTTTTCTTATCCTCTTCATTGATGTCCTCAAAAGCACCAATGTTATCCATGTCAAATCGAGGCACAAAACGAAATTCTTTCATTCTATTAGACATCCTATATGTGATCCTATCGGTTTCACTAGCAAATCGGATTGTCCCTTCTATCTCATCATATTCTAACTTGGACTCTTCAACAAATGGTTTACCAAACACAACATGGGATAAGCACAATCAATAACACTAGCTAGGTCTTCAAAAACCATAAAATCAGTGACATAAGTAAAGTTCCCAACAAAGACATGTAGACCTTTAATTCTCCCGACAACGTTACAAACTCCACCGGGGTATTTGGGATCTCTTCTAGGTCCAAGTCTTGGTTTTCACTATATCATTATAAACACTTGTGGACATAATGTTGATTGGGGATTTAAAATCAATGTAAGCATTGTCAATGTGTTTATACCCAATCATACATGGTATCTTTGCACTCTTAGGATCGCCTTTCTTTATCTTAGGTTCAATTCTAGTGAAAGGAGGTCGAGGATTATCAATAAGATTATTATAGTACGCAATCTCCTCCTTAGTGGGGTATAGATTGAAATAGTCATCTAGGTTTGGATCTATCTCCCCTTCCTCAAGTTCCTCAACCACATCCTCAAAATCATTCGGTCCTAGGCCTTTATTTGAATACAAGGCGGTTGCTAGGTCACTAAATGTATGATCGAGCTCAACATTAATTAACCTATTAAGTTCCCTAATCTCATTCTCAATCTGTTCACGCAATAAAGCCACTTCTCTAGGGGAAAGGGGTGGATTCGCGTTTTCCATAATGGTCAACGGAATAGTCAATGAATTTTTGTATTTTTTATATTTTATAAAAGCAAATAAATCTCGGTTTTTGGAAGAGTGGGCGGAATTAGTTGCTAGCCAACTAACCCAATAACTAAGGATGCAATCAAAATAAAATAACAAAAATGAAAATAAATCTAAATACTAACGTGGTTTAAACAATGATAGGAAAAGTTGTGTTTACTTAGGATTCATTACTCCCTAGATATCTTTTACAGGTTGATAATTTGTTACAATTGCATGGATGACGGGTCGTATTCCTTAATACTAGTCGTAGGGCCGTGTACAATATTCCCTAACTCTATAGGATCCTACTTCACTCCTATGTTGAGCCATTAGAAGCTCCTAACATGGGATCATTAGAATTCTCCTACGCATTAAATACAACAAAAAATCATAGTACACCTCTGATCATGTTTCTTAAGACGTTCAAGCATGTTACCAATGGAAGTCTGCCAGTTTTCTTAAGCCTAACATCGAATACAATCATCCGTAACAACTATAAACAAACAATCAACCCATAATTAACAACAAGGTTTTACTACATCTAAGCAAACACACAAGAGATCTAGCCAAGCATGTTAAATTGAAGACAAGTGTAAGATATATTCAAGCAACACATAGACATATTGATTGAATTGAAAGAGTACTTATCTCAATTGAACATAAGAAGTTTCAAAGGGTAAAAGCCCTTGAAAAAGCTGTGAAAATCGGACTAGGGTTTTTCTCCAAAGTTGCACCCTAAAAGTTACACACATATGAATAAAAATTGGAAAACTATATATAGATTTTACAGGGTGACGGTGTCAAGAAGAAAATTGTGACGCCGTCAACTCGCCGCCCATAATGAAATCGGATTGCCTAGATCCACTTTTGACGCCGTCATATGTAAAGTTGCTCTGGGCCGCCACTAACATTTGGACCATGACGGCCTATGGTGATGCCGTCATGTCCCTAGTACAAAACTTTCTGGATCGTCATGTGCACCATCCACTTCCACCTCTTGTATTGCTCTTGACGCCGTCATTAAGAATCTTGTGACGCCGTCAGGCACTGTTCCCAGCAAGGAAAATTAAGACTCTGCCGTTTTCTTCACTTTTATGCTAAAAAAACGTCCAAAATGCTTCCTTTTCCAGATTTCACTCCAAAAGTACCTAAAATGACAAAAGGAACAATTTAGGGCAATATTTGATCAAATAAATTCGAATCCGGGCTAAAATGACCCCCTAAAAACGGTTCATTTTTCGCCTCATCAGTTGTGACAGATTATAGTCAAATATGTTGTTTGAGGAAAGATGAAATAGTTGTTTGAATAATTATTTTTCAAAATGTGAGGTTTTATACATGATATTTTATTTTTGATAGCAAGAATCACTAGTTATGGATTTCTAAGGAAAAAAAATTATCATGTTCAAGAGAATCGGTTGAGCCCGTTGTCACATATAATCACCTTTTATGGTAACTAAAGACATGGATAAGTGATGACATAATCTAATGAACTTAATGCACTATAATAGAGAGGGATAAAGCCAATCATCAATGGATGCAAGATAAACACATATATATACTAATTTCTTCATATTATTAAATACTAACTTATCTCAATCATAAGTCATATTATAGCACATCTATTATAGCAACTAGAATGGTCATTTATCCTAAATGATAAGTATTCTACTAGTGGTCATTGATGATTTCCAAATTAAATGATGAATAAGAAAATGAGCAATAGACCCAAAATCAAGGGGGTCAACTAGACTAGTTTCATGTATACATATATTAGTAATATTAATGATATATGAACAAGGCAACCTACAAATTTAATCATATTAATAAACTAATTATGACATAATTTGATATAATGTGATATTAATAAGTTTTTGAAAAGAAAACTTACCTCAGGTCCAGCTTTTCTTAAAGAGTAGGCATGAGAATGTTGGTAAACATCTTCAATGTTTGCCCAAAGCTTGACAAAGTAGCAAGGTATAATCCCAACGCACTAAAGATCAAGGTAGCTTGATCAGAAACACGTAATCGATCACATCAATCATCATGAGTCGTGTTAGTAAAAAATAATTGCGTTTGAATCCTTCATCTTGAGGTAGTAAAGAATACATCATAAAATCAACACTCCAATAGTGAAGATCATATCAACAAATCTTTAAATGGCCGCAACAACGTCATATGCAAATTGTGTGAAGAATGTGAATCAGAGTAATATGAATCACTAGTCTTCATATGTATGATAGAAAAGTGAGCTATAAAAAAATGTCTCTTCGTTCGTTTACTACCTAAACATGAAAAAACAGCTTGGTACCCAGATTCTCATGGGTTCGAGATGGTTAGTTGAGGACATCCATTGCATTTAAATGCACAAGATGAGGATGTCGCCGAAAAGTACAAGAATTCATCAATAGTTTGTTTTAACCAACAAACAATGTCTTTCTTGACTTGAGTAATTAATAATGGATGCAAATAATATTAATTCTAAATTTCTCTACTAGGTTTTACAAATTTTATTTTTCTTGATATATTTGTTGAAAGATCATTTGCAGTAAATACTAAACCGGTTTGATCATTAAATGACTTTTGAATATTAAGTAGATATTTTAAAGATTTAGAACTATTTTCAAATTTAGCTAATATTTTTGCTTTTTCATTTTCCATTTTAATTTCCTGTTTGTAGTCTTGACATTTTTAACATTCAAGATCAATTTCAATATTACTTTCAAGTCTAGACATTTCATCTTCTAAAATTATTTCTTTTTCAAAGTTATTTCCAACGGATATTGAAGATTCATTTTTTAAAAATAATTTTTGAGTCTATGTTGCAAAAATGTTTGAAGTTGTTTTCCAATTTTGAAAATTCTAATATAAATTGATCATAGAAAAAATGTTTGGTTTCGGATTGAACCTTATTTGTAGTTGTACAATCTTAACATACTATACGATGATCAATTTCATCGTCCATGTCGCTCAATGTTTTATTTGTAGGTTCGCTTTGATCTTGGAGCATGTAGTCCTTGGCATCAATACTTGTATTTACATTTATTTGAATATCTTAGCAAGCCATATTTTCATCATCTTCTTCGTCCTTGTCGCTCCATGATTTATTTACACTATTTCTTCGGATTTTACTCATGTATTCTTCGTTATTGATACCTTCAATGATCACATTTGAACTAGTAGTACTTGTGTTTATTCCAATTATATATTTATCTATCAAATTTTCTAGAGCAACTAATTCTTGTGCAACAACAAGTTTATCATCTTTGGTTTTACACTTCTCTTGGTGAAAATTTAAAAGACATTTCCAAATATCATTTGCCATTTTACAAAAGAATACTCTTTCATATTCAACTCTTGGAAGAGTTTTGTAAATCACTACTTTAGCTTTAGTATTTTTATCGATCTTTGTTTGAAGATGATTATATTGATTTTCAAAATCCATTTTAGTTGGTTGAAGATCACCAATTGAAATGATATACCAAAGATCAAGATCTATTAATTTCACATAATTTTCAAATTTATTTTTCTATTCAAGAAAATGATCACTTTCAAATAATGGTGGTTGTTGCGTAAATTACCCTTCTAAATATTTTTCAAATTCCATAGATCGTTACAAGTTTTAAAATACAGTATATTTTAAAAATCTTGCTAGACGTGGCTCTGATACCAATTGTGGAAAACTAGAAGGGGGGGGGGGTTGAATAGTTTTACGTCTTTTTTGTGTATATGTATTCAAGAAAATGATCACTTTCAAATATGTATATATATATATATATATATATATATATATATGTATATATATATATGTATATATATATATGTATATATATATATATATATATTTGAAAGTGATCATTTTCTTGAATACATATATATGTATATGTGTATATATATATATATATATATATATATATATATATATATATATATATATCCTTATGGTTTGTTTATTATGAGATTAATGTTGTGAATGGAACCTAGTTTGATCTGTATGTGAAATCAATATATGCAAAACACAAGCAATTATAACTATATATGAAACGTAAATAAGTAAGTAATTAAAGAGTAAGAGATGGAAAGATAAAACCGAGAGACAAAGGATTTATAGTGGTTCCGCTACAAGGACACCTTCCTTGCCCTACTCCACTCCGCGAGCACCGAGCACGAGAGTTTTCTTCACTAAGTCAATAACCTCCCTTATGGCGGAGAAAACCGTACACACCTTAGCTTACACCAATTTAACGACACAAAGCTAAATGTCGAGTTCAAATCGTAGCTAGAACCAATCTCACAACTACAATCACACCACAACTTCTTCACACCCTTTCACGCCTTCTACACATCTTCACAACTCTTGTTTCTTCATGCCTTCACAACTTCTATCTATTCACAACTTCAAGGGTTTTGCTACTTCACAACTTTTAGGCTTCTAAGTCTTCACAACTTCAATACTTCTATCTCTCTACTTGAGGGCCTTTATATATATACCACTACAAGGATTCTTCTACTATAAAAGCTTCTATGTCTTCTATGCTTCAAAGCTTCTATGTCTCCACACCTTCTACTCTTCAATGTCTTCTCAATTTTGAGGCTTCAAATTCTTCACTACTAACCACTACTTCTTATACCTCCTATCACTAATTTTATGCTCTTCTACTTCTTCACTTCTAGTACCACTTCACACTTTCAACAATTCTAGATCCTATGTCTAAATCTAGCTAACCAATGTATACACATTATTCACCAAAGTATGAATGATTTAAAAGATGAAATGAACAAACAACTTAGATAGCAAGATGATACTAAGTTGTAATACTTCTAGTCTTAATTGATAGAAGTATTCTTCTCTTTTCACTTGAGTGTTGAGGCTTGAATCACTTTGAAATAAAGATTAATGTATATATGATCAAAGAATTTTAGAGGATAGAAATGGAGGTTTGAATCAGAAAGTTTAGAGTGCAAAAAGGTGAGAAAAATTAGTGGAATGAACTAGTATTTAAAGGCACAGCTGTGGGGGGGGGGGGATCAGGAGCGTGCCGGTCCCATTATTAGGGGCTGGTCCCCTTAATTATTAAGGGGGCCGTCTGGTTAATTAAGGGGGCCGCCACTCCTGAATGTTGCCCAACTTTGTCCTTTTGTGAGGAAAATTTTTCTGGATTAGATTTGGCATTTTTGGTTGAAAATTTGAATTCATATATTTGTAATGAATTAAACATATTCTTTTAATTCCAAAAATGTTTTATAATAGATATAAAATGTTTTGTGACATTTTATAAAAATCTAGTGATTAATAAAAATGTTCCTTTGATCTTATAATGCATTAGACACTTTGTTTATTCATACCTTAAGTGATTAGATGGTGAAAGTGAGTATTTACTACTAAATACTTATTTATGTCATGATCTTTGGTTTGATGAGTTTTCGTTTTGTGATTATCAAAACATAGAGATATCGAAAGATATGAATAACGTTTTTAGGCATTTATTTATATCAACATTTAATTTAAGTAAAAGAAAAAAAATGGCCGATGGCACCAGAAATTCTGGTGCCAACTGATACCCTTGAAATGTGGTGTCGTGGGATTTCTGGTGCCATGGAGCTTTTTGCTGATGTGGCAGCAAAAAAATCCCACGGCACCAAGCCATGGAACCAACGGCACCAGTGCTCTAAGGAAAGTTCATCCTACAGCCAATAGAGGGCGCTAGGAATCAGATGGTCACCTACCACCTAGTACACTCGTAACCTAAGATTTATAATAGCATGTTAACTTAAGGGTCTTTAGAACACATACAAATTATCTATTAAAATCATCGAAGATTGAACAATAAAATCATAATTAGTACACTTAAAAGAAACATAAAATTTTAATTACCAAGAATAATAAATAGCACACGATGAATACTTCAACTAATAAAGATGAGATGAGATCAATTAAAAATTAAGTAAAAGTGAAATTAAATCAAACATTAGTAATCGAAGTATCATGTACATATCATGTTGAATGTCATGGAAAACCTTGAAGGGTTTGCCTGTTGAACCGATTGTAACCAACTGCTGCTCTTTTCTTTCTTTTCTTTTTTGTCGACTGGAAAAAAAAACAAAAGGGAATACTGAATTTGAGGATTTTGTTTGTATTTATAGGGTAATGAAACATCCTATGACTTACCTGGATTTGGCCCTTGAGATTCCTTTCCACTTCACTTTAGGTCTTTTCATTTCTTTTTGCGTCCGACATCGCCCAAACACAAAAAAGTTTATGTGTTTTATATTATAAGTAAAGTATATTACCCGTTTACTGTTCACCATAGAGTAGTAGGCAAACACTTTTTTTTGCCCCAGATCCGAGAAGTGCACCCGCAATATATTCGGGTCTCACTCACATTTACTCTCCCTTCCTCTCTCATCTCAGGCTCCGACATACCTCCGACACCGGTAAAAAAACCCATGGATCTAATCACCCCGATCCGGCTAACTTATATCCACAGTACATGTTGTGAGTGTAGCTACAGAACCGAAGAAATAATTTTTAAATGGACACTTTGTCATTATCACAGCCACATATTGGCCCTTGCTTTCCAGATGATTCTCGCAGGTTGGCTAAAAACGCAGACGCGCGCGCACACACACACAATGGATCTATTGTTCTTCCACATATCGTAAACGTGGAAGGATTCACTAAGAAAACCCTCAATTAATCTATTACGATCTGAGATGGAGGGTAAACAAATCCCACAAACTTATAGCAAGGTAGAATTAGGGTTTTGTTTTAATTTGGGGTTTTATCGGTTGATTTTGTTTAATTTATATTTTTTTAAAAAAGTTTTTTTTCCCTTTTTTGCAGCTTCAATGATCGATTACAAACATGTTTCGAGCTTTGATGGTGTTGATTTTGTTGTTACTAATCGGAAACGGGGTTATGGAGGTTAATATCATTTTTTCATAATTTATGATTTTAGATATAAACCATTGTTTTTTAAAACTTTGTTTTTTGTTGTGTGGGTTTTGTTGTTTTGTCAGGCGTGGTTTCGATTAACTTATTTTCCTGGCTTATGAGCTTATTTGCTTCAAGGGGATTAAGAATTCAAGGTGCGTTTTTTTTTTTTTTTTTTTTTTTTGGTAATTTTGTTTACTTTTTCCCACTGATTTTGGCTTCAAGTATAGTTTTTATATGTTTGTTGGTTAAAGATTGTTTGCTTATCACCTCATCATCTTCAGCTTATTGACCCACTCCAATAAAAGAGTGTCATTATTGACTTTTTCAAAATCAAAATAAGCCCATGAGCTTGATAAATAAGCTAAAAGTATCATTCTATATTTTTATGCAACGGTTCTAAGTGGATGAAGGTAAAATTATGGTTATGTTTTAATTTAGGTTGCCTATACATGTTGCTTGCTTGCATTACATGTTGCTTGCTTGCATAACGATAAAATCATTACAGGTAATCAAGTTTTTTTAGATATTGTTATGATTTTATCGTGTTGCTGATAATGGGGTTTGCTAAAAATTTACTCATAGGTTTGTTACTCTTAAAATGAATTTATGTCAACAAAAAGAGGTTTGATTTATAGTCATGTGTTTTTATTATTGGGATTAGCTTATTTTTGCAGCTTATAGCCTTATTTAGAGACTGTGAATTCAATCATGTTCTATATAAGATTTTGGTAACTATAGTAAACTTAGGATAAACATAGAATGGGTTACTGATTATACCATTTTTTTGGGAGATATTTCTGGCTGTTTTCCTTTGAATAGATCAACCTAATACTCTGTTCAACCAAAATTGTACATGGTAACATTTAGTAGTGTTTTGTGACTAAAATTTATTGTGATCCTTTTACAGGCCCAATCTGTGTTTGGTGGCGGAAACTGAATTCATGTATGATGATGCAGGTATATGTATGTCAAAATTGAATGAGATCTGATGATGAAGGTCATGCCGCTGAGTCAATGGGAAACCAGGTATGCGATTTTTTATTAAAGCAAGAAAATAAATAGATTGTTTGGTACATGATCAATTACATATTCACCGCTGTGACGATATGGGGCACCATGTAATTTTTTATTATTATTTTGTTGATCATGCCTGACGATGATGCCTTATGTTTGCAGTGAAAATGGTTGGAAGGACCATGGAGTGGCCCCGAATATAAATTTGGGAGTCCGAATGAGAAGTTTACGCTGTTCGCAGGTAATGATGAATGGTTTGGTCCAATGGAAGGTTCACATCATTATTATGGGCAACATAGAAGTCAATTGTAGTAATATAACTTGACCAGAAGTACTCAAGTTGGCCAATTTTTAGAAGTACTAAATTATCTCTATAGTGAAATTGTGAATGCTATTGGCTTCAATCAGTCGGGCACACACAAAACATGGTATCTTTTGATATTGAAGCCTCAAAATGTTTATTAGAAACATCAATTTACTAGCATTCAGGTTTGGAACTGAATATTTCAGTTAGAACGGCTTTCTAACCTTTACGTGACAATTTTATTTTCTATAAAAATGTTGAATGATTTTCACCAGATGCATGACATATCGCTAATGTTTTTCACTATACATTAATGTATGAGATTACGCCACTTCATTCTAATATGTACTCCTATGTATGCAGGTCCACCAAAGTTCCATCTCACCAAGGAGTTATCTTTCCTATGCAGGATGCTCAAAGTGCTATAAATGAATTGACTGGTAAGAGTTGCCTCAATACTTCATGTTATCATCTTTGTTTAGTTTCCAAATGCCCGAGAACTTTGAAACTCAGAACATTGAGTTTAATTATTTTGATATGCAGCTATATGCAGTATTTTCTTTGATTGCATGATTCAGTTTTATTCGCTTTATCTACAATTTACTTACATCATTATTCAACGTCATCTTATCATGAAGTGGCTCGGCTGTAGCCATATGCGCTACAATTGGACTATCAAACTATTTTTTGTCGTACACTTCGGATTCAATACCGCGCACCTCAAGAAGGAGAAACATCTCATTCAAGGCCTGCGCGTGAAAGAGCCAAGAAAATCAAATTTTATAAAAAGACTTATCTTAGTGTGAAGATGCGAACATTGGTAAGTGCTCATTTCAAAGGTGCTTATAAGTCATAAGTATGTGCTAATAATATGCAATCCAAGCGCCCCCGTTGACTGAAAATAGTTTGCTTCTTACTAGGCTAAATTATAATCTGAATGGTCCTATTAAATTTCTGATTGATTTGATTGATTTGAAACATTCACATTTAGATTCAGCTTTTTCATTTGATTTTTTGCTTTGAATGATTTAAAACGTGTTTGTTTTGACATTTTCTGTTGTTTCCTTTAGTAATCATATTCTTTAAATTTGGTAGACGCAAGTATTTGGAACGATGGCGAAGGTACATCCTGAAGTTATCGATCAGCTGCAACTGCAAGTTGTGATTTCAGTATCGGCAGATGTGAGTTTTACATCAAACAGGTTCCCTAAATATAAATTAGGCTCTGATAATCAGATTCTGGATGGAGCCACCGTGGATAGTAAGGGACCTCCATTAATAGAGGTGATTGCGCAAGAAACTGAGCAGCTATCCGACCAACACAAATGTCTCTCAGTTCGTGATCTGGCTACCAAGTTTGACAAGAACTTGCAGCTAAGTTGTGCAATGAGGTATGACGTTAAACCGTATGCTGAAATGCCCGTTTTGGCTCATTTATGTGAATGGGTAAACTTAAGTTGTATCACATTAAAAAGGGGTCAAGATCAAAACAACGATTGGTAATTCTGAAAATTTTGTCCTTGAAAAAGGTTTTAGACATAATGTTGCATGTGGAACATAGAAAACCACTAATCAAGATTTAGACAGAAAATTAGGAACAAGCAAATGCAAGGCATAATGTTGCAATTATTGTTTGCAATTAATATCCTCTTTCTTATATTGTTACACAAACATAGCTTCATTCTTTAAGGTTGTTATTTCAGTTGTCATACAAACATATCTTCATTCTTTAGAATTATTATTTTTCGGCTAGAAATAGGTGTGCAGTCATTAATAAAGGATTAAAAAAAGGTTGTCATGCATACATAACTTGATTTTTGAGCCTGCAAAGCTTAACGGTTATGTTCCTCCAAACATGAAGATTTTCGGAATCATGCTTATTATAAGTAGTTAGTGTTGATTTTTCTTTTACTAAATACGTGTCGTTACATTGCAGGTTGGGGCCACACTGCCATTCGTTGCTGCACAGTCGCTTAAAATAGAGGTTGCTGCACAATCGCTTACAAGAAATTAACAAAAAACTCAATGACGTCTAGATTACTTGACAAATCGACAGACTAATTCTGATGCTAAGGTAACGTTTTGGTCGTAATTGTTGCATATTATAAATGTTGCAAGTTCTAATAATAAGTTTTTGGATGTGCCCTTTTGATTATTCATCTTTTTACAATTTTTCATCAAGTGCGTGAAGTTTATCTCTTTTCTTATTATAAAAAAAATGGAATCTGTGCAGAAAATGAGAGGCAATTTTTAAATGGACCCTGACCGGCAAAAGGAAGAGTACTAAAGAGAAGACAGTAGATTTGGCCGAGGAGCAGAAGGCAAGTCAAATGACATGAAATGAAAGGGTATGTCTTAGTTTTACTTGAATCATTTTAGCTAAGAATGAATACACACTTTGGATCAGCTTATAAGAGAAGAAACAAGTAAACCCAAACACCACCTTAATGTATTATATGTGCGACTAAAGTGAATTTGCAATATGGTTTTGAGCTTTAGTTGAATTACATAGGCTAAACAATGAGAGATGAATAACTGAAGTGGTGAGTCTCCCTTTGAGTCGAAACAATCTTTTAGTTTAATATTTTTATGGGATTGTTTGCATAGTGTCATGAAGGGCATCTCAAATTTTTCTCACTATAAGCATGTACAATAGTAGTTAATTGGTAGTGTTTAGTTTGCAATTTCATTTTTTTACGAACTGTATGATGTTAGGGCTGTTATTTGATCTGTCATCTTCGGCAATCGATTCCCAGCTAATCCAGTAGATAAACCAATGTGAGGTTTGGGTAAGCTACCACAACCAAGTATTATTGCATATGTTTGAAATTGAATAAACTTGAGTTGCTCTTTATGATACTTAAGAAACAATTTCATGAGTAAATACGATACAATTTTGCTTTTCCACCTGCATAAGCCCACCAAAATAGAATATTAAGATGCAAGTTATGTTTGCAGCTTAGATTTTAGAATAATAAGCCCACTTATTTTGCAGGTACAAAAGAGGCGGAGAGTCAAGTGGAGCTGTAAAATATAGATAATGGATATCGAAGACGAGTAATTCAACAGCACAAGGGAGCAAAGTTGAGCCGACAACGAAAATGTAGGTACATTATAAATTTTATTACTTATCAATACACTGCACACTTTTTTTTTATGTTTTTACTTAACGAATTAATACCTGCTAAAAAACGGGTTGGCACAGTAGCCAGACGGCGAATTGTCAGCCAAATTTGATTCAAATCTCACAAAACACAAATAGTATTAACCAATCAATCTGAGCCTCATATTGTGAACTAAAGGCCAAAACTGGTATTAAAAAGATGTTGACTACGATTCGGAGAACAAGGAGATTAAATTAGTGATTTTGAGTAAAGGTTAAAATTACTTGCATTTGTATAAATAATTGAGATACTTCTAAAGTAACTGGTTCTTTCATCTACTTTTAATAAAGTTCATGGATATTAGTAAGCTATCACGGTGTATTCATAGATGCGCAACAACGGGTGGGTTAATCTAAATAGGCCGGGGCGGGTGTAAAAAAAAGTTAAACAGGAACGGGTCAAATAGGTTCAAAGTATTATTTTTGTAGCATAGAGCCTCCATAAACTTTTTTTGTTTCTCAACCACCAAGCCAGCCTTGGTTGTTTGGCCATTTATAATTGGTAATCAGCTCACCAAAGATATTATTAATAATTTATCTAAGAGTTGGCTAGTCCAGAAGCAAACGGCTTTTGGTAAAGACAAATCAAATCCGTTGACAGCTGGTGATTTGCTCAAAATCACACGGTTATCAGGTGTGCCACAGTTCTTACACCTGGCTATTCCAGAAGTGATGGCTTTTGGTAAAGAAGTTTTCAAATCCATTAAGTTTTAAATAAAATATTGCTAGGGACTAGCAATAGTTTAGTGTGGGGGATTGATGAGTGTCTTAATACTCATCATTTCTGTCTTATTTAAGCTATAAAATATCTGAAAACATACAAATATGCTTCAAAATACTGGAATTATCTCCAAATTATGTTTTTAGGTGTTAAAGTGCATAAGGGATGAAATCTGATGAAAAACATGCAAAATATACATAATTTACAGTTTCAGTCCCTAACCTTTGATAAATTGGCAAATCTAGTCCCTAGTCATTTTAAAACTTGTAAAATATCATAAAAGGTCCTTGTTCTAATAATGTTTGACAATATTGGTCCTTTTGATAAACTTTTGGAAAATTACAAGTTTAACCCTTCTACTTTCAGAAAATTACAAAAATGGTCCCTGGGTTTAAAAATAATAAAAATATTCACTTGTGGTCCTTATACTAATATTTAATTGCAGGTTTAGTCCTTTTGTGAAGTTTGGAAAAGATACATTTCAGGTCCCTAAGTTTCAGAAAGTTACATATATGGTCCTTGGGCTATATTTACAAACCGGACCCTTTGTATTAATAACAAAACAAATCCAAATCCAATCCCCTAAACCCAGCTGCAAATCCAGTCCACCACAAGGCCCAACTTAATAAACCCGGCCCATCCCCTTTGTATTACTAATAAAACAGATCCAATCCCAACCCCGCTTTTCCCTCTTCTTCTTCCACATACCTCCCCCCTCCTCCTTTCCACCTGTAAAACTCCACCTCACCCTTTCCAGCTCACCCTGCTTTATCACCCACTCTCCACCACCTCTGTCACCTACACCCCTCCACAATAAATGCTCTTCACACCCCAAAACCACCACTGTTCACACACTACCCACGGTTTTGAGTAATACCACTCAAATTAGTCCAAAGTTACACCAAACGTGTCCCCTACTCATCCATATACTCCCAAGAATCCTTAATTATACTCAAACCGCCTCAAATCCACGTGGTGCGTTTTGGCGCCAAATTTAGATTTGAACGGTATGGATCAATTGCTCAGTTTCAATGGATTAGATGAAGTGGGATGTTATCTTTGACCAAGTTGGATGAGAAAGAGTGATAAATACAGAGGAAGACAGAAGAGAACCATATCATAATTTGTAACTTAGTTTATGATCACATAGCTTAATTAAACTAGTTGTCACTAGTAGTGTAACCTTTCAATTCTGTTTCTTAAGTGTTGTTTAACTTTGTAAAAGTGTAATCAACAACTTTCAGTTATCATATCAATCTATCTTTTCAGTTTTCAGTCAAGTTCACTTTGTCCCATTTTATTTCAAGTTATTTAAATTCTGTGAATGTTTGTTGTTTGAAAAGATCTCTTAAACACTACTTAGTTCTTTGTCAGCTATTGCAAGATTTCGGATCTTATTAACTATCAATAATTCATTAAAAAGAAAAAATCAAAAAGAAAGCAAGTAATTAGAAATATTGTTATACAGGTTACTGTAGAAGAAGCAAAGGAGCAAAGTAAATTCTGGATTGCTTTGGTTTAGAGCTCTGTGGAGAGCATATAGGTGTGATACTCAGTTCTTGGTTCTCAGATTTTGGTATTGATTCAAGTTGTAAGCTATTCTCTTGATTTTTGCCATTTTCTATATTAGTTCTTATTTTAGCTTAATTCTTCTTGTTTCATGCTTATTTGTTAGTAGTTAATGATAATATAGAGTTAAATTAGTAAGCTGTTAGTTGGAAATCTCATTTGCTAGTTGTTAAAATATAGACAGTCAAATTAGCATATTAATAATTCATAGGTTATAGTTGTTATTATCTGTGTAATTGTGTTTATCTGATCATAATTCATCATAGTCAAGTGTTAGAAATCAGTTCCATGGTTTAATTCAGAGTTTACAACACTAATCATAGAAATATTCATCTTAAATGGGTGTTTGGATCAAGCTGTTACTATGATTTGTTGCATGCTATTGTCTCTAATTCTTGTTGTTGCATATTAGTTTAAGTCAAAATAGTCCTTGTCTGTCATAAAATATAAGTCTTGTTAGAGTAAAAGTCAAAATTAGACTTAATCTTGTCTAATCTGTTAACTGTGTAGTGTAATCAGTCCATAATCTTCATACTAGCTTAGAATTAGATAAACTAGCTTAATTTCAATTTATCATAGCTTAACATAACTTAATCAATCAGTAAATTAAGGTCTAAGTTCAGATAAGTCAACTTAGTTGTTAAAATTAAAAAGTCAATTTTCAGCTTGCACAATTTTTGAATAAACTTTGGATTTAAATTGTGAACTTGTTAATTGATTATAGGACCTGAGCTTGTAGGTTTAAATAGTCTTGTTGCTGAACTCTTTGTTACTATTTTTATTTATTTTTATCCAGCTGATTTAAGTGCTTAATTTGTGCTTAGCTTTTGGTAATTCTTCATAAATCTCCCCTGTGCACAGTCCTACCCATTAACTTTAAAAGCTTGCACAAGCTTCTTTAGTGCTTGTAAGTCTGTGTAAATTGGACTTTTGTGATGCCCTTGTGGCTAGTTATCTAAAATAAGTGCTTATCTGCTTATATCTGCTTAACTGAACTGCTTATTGTGCTTTAACTTGTGCATCAAATAAACCACACCACTGAGCATTCAGTGAATACAAGCAACATCACAAGCCCACCATAAGCTCATCACAAAGCTTTGGCTTGTGATCCTTGGCTTTTCAAGAAGCTTAGCAGTCCATCTATCAAATTCAAGCTTAAACTTTCATTTTCAAAGCCTGTAACTAGGGCTGCAATCAGCTTGTAACTTGTTCATTCACTCAGTCCTCTGAGTGAACTCAGTGATACCACCAACTTCATAAGCCCTGCATAAGCTACCCATTGATACCCATTGGTCAAGCTTTTGTATTTTGGAATCCTCACCAGCCCATATTCATAGTTCAGTACTCAATAAGCCCTCTTGAGCTTATTACATAAGCTCAATTTGGCCTCTTGGTTGCCTGTCTAGGGGTGTTTGGATCTCAGCTTTATTGGAATTTCTTATAAGCTTTTCACAAGCTTATTAGCTTATCCCAGTAAACTCACTTGTCCATACCTGTTAATATACCATATATAAATAGTATTAATCTTTTATTTTCTTTGTTAAGCCTGTTTTAAAGCTTGTACTAAGCTTACTAGCTTATTTCACTCACTAAGTTAACTGAGTGAACTCAGTGATACCACCAACTTCATAAGCTCATTCTGAGCTTATCACTGGGTCCCACACCTTAAATCTTGGTTCTCCCAACCCCCCTCCTACCAGGCTTGAACCATTGACCCTTTGCTTGGCCTAAATCACAGTGGACCCCACTTGGTTTGACCTCACAAAGTTGTCCCCTTTTCTGTCTCAGAATCAATAAGCCAAGTGCTTATTTGTGTTTTGTGGCTTATTCAAGCTTCTTTATTGGTTGAACCTTGTTTAGTATTGTATAAATAACCTTTTAGAACCAGAATCTACCCTTGTGGACCCCTCATAAGCTCATTCGAGCTTATTTCCTTAAAAGTCAACAGAAAGTCAACTGTTTAGGGTATTTAGCACTTTGAGTGCTTATTCTGTGTTTCTAAGCTTATTGTTTTTGTATTAGTTTCTTATTTTAAGTATTTTTATAGTTTTATAAAAGAAAAACCACAAAAAACCAAAAATACTTATAGTGATAGCTTCTATTTAATAGAAACTATCTATTTAATTTTCTTTTTAACTTATTTATAAGCACTTCTGTATTTTTATATTTTTATTAAATCTCTTTTGTATTAAAGTATTTTTATAAATTTTTCCAGATTTTTCTTTTGTTATCTAGTATTTTTTAGAATTAATATTAGTTTAATTAATAATTAATTAATATTAAATAACTAAATAGCATAATTATATTTTATTAAGTACTACATAGTTTTTATAATTTTTCTAGCTTTTATATAAGTTATAACATTTTTATAAATTTTTATAGAATTTTTACTGTTCATATTATAGTATTTATAATTTAATTAGTTTAAATAGTTAATAATTAATTAAATAGTTAATAATTAATAATAAATAGATAATAAGTGTAATAAATATATTTTCATTTCTAAAATAAGTTTTATAATATTTTAGATTTTTCTAAGTTTTAAATTTATTTTTCTTAACTTTATTTTACATTTTCTAATTAAATAGTGTATTATTAAATAGTATTAAATAGGTTTTAATTAATATAAATAATATAATAGTTTAAATAATAATTTTCTTTTTATAATAATTTTATTTTATTCTTAGGATCACAAAAATATAAATTTCACATTTGTGGGGTTTATATTGATCACTTTTTACTTTTATTTTTGTACGTTTACGTTTAATTTAATTTAAACGTACGTTTTTTATACCTTTTACGTTTCTAGGGTTTTTGATCGTACTTATTAGTTAATATAACTCATCTGAGTTATTTATACTTTTAGTACTGTGACAAATCAATCATAACCCTATTCCTGATCAACCAAACTATATAACATATTCGTTCAAACACAGGATATCACAACCTCGTTGGGGAATAAACGACCCGGGAATATAACTGTTCTACCTCGGATTATTGCATTAGCATATTTCTAGTTTGACTTGTTAAGTTGACCTCTCTACAGTGGTTAGCTAAATAAACAGGCTGGTTGTGCGTTAATCAATTTTTGGCGCCGCTGCCGGGGAGGCTGTGCTTCGTTGAACGATTTTTGTTATCTATTTAGTTGATTATCTATCCTATATATATATATATATATTCCATAAACAATATAAAATACAAAAATATTTTGTTTTTCTTTCTATATATATAAAAGATAAATAATCACAAAAATACTCTTCGCACCCCTCCTGAGTTTCCTTTTCTTCAAGGATCCTTAGACGCGTCTTAGTGCATGCGCACTCGTTCTTCAAGGTCATCAAGTCCTCTTCGTGAGCTTGTAGCCATACCTCGAAGAAGTCGTAGACGTTCTGCTCCCTCAGTCGTACCCGAGATACGTACTGAACCAAAAATTCCTGTCAAAATGACAGAAGAACAAACGATGAACGAACTTCTCCAGGCACCCACCGATGGGTACGGAGATGCCATTGTTGTTCCAGCCATCGTAGCTGAGAACTTTGAACTTAAAACGGGGTTAATAAACCTAGTGACAGCGTGCCAATTCTATGGTTTTGATAGGGATGATCCTCACTATCACATTCGGTGGTTCAATAAAATCACATCCACCTTGAAATGTAAAAACGTCCCTGAGGATGCAATCAAACTTCTTCTTTTCCCGTTTTCTCTCGATGGGCCTGCCAGGGTCTGGCTTGACAAACAACCCCCTAAGTCGATTGAAACGTGGGAAGATTTAGTACAGAAGTTTGTGCATAAATTTTATCCTCCTTCAAAAACCACGAATCTCCGGAATGAAATCATGAAATTCACTCAACATTTTGATGAAACATTTAGTGAATCATGGGATCGTTTTAAGGAAATGTTACGCAACTGTCCTCATCATGGATTTACTGAGTTGATATATCTGGATACTTTCTATAATGGCATAAGACAAGCTGATCAAGATTCTCTTAATTCCTCCGCGGGAGGTAATTTTTTAAATCGTACAACAAAGGATGCTTTAGCCATTATAGAGAACAAAGCTGAGGTCCGTACCTCAAGAAACAAACCAGTTGCTCCCAAAGCAAGTGATTCACCTTCTACTTCATCTCCCATGACTCAAACTGTTGACAATAATCAGTTTGCTCAACTCATGGATGCTATTAAAAATTTGACTCTTAACCAAAAGAAAGAGTCATCTACACATGCTGAAGTCAAAAAAATTGAACTGTGTGTCACTTGTGGTGGTCCTCATGCATACTACAACTGTACTGCCACCGATGGCAATGCATTTGAAGTCGATGCTCTAGCCGGTAATTTCAATCAAGGTGGTAACCAATACCATCCTCAAGCTGAAACAAATTACCGTGCTAATAACCAAGAGGGACCATCAGGATCATATCAACCCAACAATTCAAATAGGTCTAATCCTAATCAGCCAAGAGGGCAATATAACCAAAATCAATATCGTACTCAGAACAATCAAATTGTTCCTGTTCAATACCCTCCCCATAGGGGAAATTCAAATTCTAATCAAGGGTATTCAGCTCCTAATAATCAAATGGTTTCGTTCCAAGAATCTCAATCTGCTGAGCTAGCTAACCACATCAAGGCTACTGATGCTAAAATGAGAGTGGTTCAAAACCAAATCTCCAGTTTGAAGAATGAATTTGATTCTTCAATTGCGAGGAACAATAATGAGCTAAAGAACGATCTTAAGAGTATGATATCTGATTTGGTGAAACAACTCGTTCCACCTTCCACCTCGGGAAGTCTCCCGAGTAATACTGTTGCGAATCCTAGGGGTGAACTCAAAGCTGTCACTACACATAGTGATACAGCTCAAGTTGGACCAACCACGGTTGTCCCAAATTCTACACCCCCAATTACTCCTACATCATCAAGAGTAGATCCCACTCTTTCACGATTCACGGTTAAAAGTTTGTCTAACAATCTTTATGACCAAAGGGCAGCTATGACATATTCTCATATGCTTAATGCTTCCCGAAAGAGTGTACTTGACGATAGTGATGATGAGGAGGATTCCAACATCATCAAAGCTATCACCACTCGTAGTGGTGCTGCTTATGAGGGACCCTCGACTCCTATTCCACCACCGTTATACGATGTGGAAAAAGAGCCCGAGGTTGCCAAGGACCAGGTGCAAATTCCAAGCCCACGAAGTACCGCACACGTCCAACCGCAAGTTGTCCCTCGAAAGAAAACCAAACCAGGAATTGTCTTTGAGACTGATGAAATTCCTGAGCCTACTGTCCCTAAATCCAAACCTTTTAAGCCTTCTATTCCTTACCCTTCACGCTTGAATGAGCAAGAGCACCGCGAGAGGTCTAATTATCAAACAGACAAACTCTTGCAAATCTTTAAAGATTTGCAATTTGACATAAGTCTTGCGGATGCTGTCATCTTGATGCCCAAGTTCGCATCAACAATCAAACAGTTGTTAAACAACAAGGAAAAACTGGTTGAATTGGCAAAAACTTCTCTAAATGAGAGCTGCTCTGCAGTTATCTTAAAGAAGCTTCCCGAAAAGCTTGGAGATCCTGGGAAATTTATATTACCTTGTGAATTTCCAGGAATGGTTGCATGCAACGCCTTGGCCGATCTAGGCGCCAGCATCAACCTGATGCCTAATTCAGTATGGAAGAAACTTTCTCTTCCTAAACTTACCCCTACCTGCATGACTCTCGAGCTTGCAGATCGTTCAGTATCTATGCCCCTCGGTATTGCCGAGGACGTATTTGTGAAAGTAGGGAAGTTCCATTTTCCAGCTGACTTTGTGATTGTCGAATTCGATGCTGATCCTAGGGTTCCTCTCATTCTTGGACGAGGATTCCTAAGGACGGGCCACGCTCTTATAGATGTATTTGAGCGTCAAATCACATTGCGTGTAGGTAATGAGGCTATTACCTTTAACCATGATCAAACTTCAACATACTCCTCAAATTATAACTCTGCATCGGTTAACCGAATCGATGTCATTGATGTTGCCTTACAGGAGTACTCTCAAGAAAATCTTGGTTATGTTCATGATTTGGTGAGTGGTGATCCCACTCCATTGTCTCATTCCATCATTTCCGACTCTTCATCTTCCCTCACTCTGGTTGAGGAAAGTGATTCTATTATGGATGAGATTGATGATTATCTCAATCTGGATACATTTCTTCCTGGTATTGATGATACCGAGAGTGATCAGGAGGAAGATGTTATTCTTCTTCTTGAACAACTGCTGTACCCAGAAAATTATCCCACCATCCCACCCAAGCAACTTCATAAAGAGGAATCCAAATCAGTTGAAGAAACTGATAAAATTCCTGAGATCAAGCATAAGACCTCCCCTCCTTCACCTAAATTTCAAATTCTTGAGGAGGAAGTTCTTGTGATTACTGCTGTTCTGATCTCCCTACTACCCTTCACCTACCCGGTGATTTCTCCATCTCTTCACTCATTCGGGAGTGAAGATGTTACTTTTGATCCTGGGATATTCCATATAACATTGGTTTAGATCCAGATACTTCCCCATGGATTTTTCAAATGCTTTGTCTCCCAACCTGTTCAGGAACTCTTTGTTACAGTTAATCGTTCACAAGCGGTTAGCTTGCGTGACAAACCTGACAGTGTGGGAGGAAAGATATCAAATACGGGGTCGAGTCCAGCTAGTGACTCGGGAATCAAAAACGTTAGCACAAACATGGGTCTTCACCCGTGTGTAACACCCTAGTGTGGGGGAGATGCCCCACATGTTGTAAATATGTATATAATCTAAAAAAAAAATAAATAAAAAAAAAAAAAAAAAAAGTATGTATATACACTTTAAATAAAGGCTAAGTAATATTTCCCTTTCACCTTCTAAGTTCGGTTTAACACCCGGTACTTTGGATATTGAGGGCAATATTCAGTTCTAAGTGTGGGGGGGGATTCTCTCGAGAATTCAAACACATGTTCCATCAGGAACCCCCATTTTAGCCAAAAATTTTAAAATTTTTTCTCACTTAGAACGCAAATAAATGGTATCAATCCTCCATGTCTAACACACAACAGGATTGGCTAGTCCAGGAGCAAACGGCTCTTGGTAAAGACATCTCAAAACCGTTATAGCTTGCAATTTGCTCAAAATTGTATGGTTCCTCAACTCCCCATCATCCTCAAAAGATAATGAGTTGGCTAGCCCGCAAGTTTATGGCTTGTGGTAAAGGCAGTGAAAAACCATAATTGGTAATCAGCTCACCAAAGATATTATTAATAATTTATCTAAGAGTTGGCTAGTCCAGAAGCAAACGGCTTTTGGTAAAGACAAATCAAATCCGTTGACAGCTGGTGATTTGCTCAAAATCACACGGTTATCAGGTGTGCCACAGTTCTTACACCTGGCTATTCCAGAAGTGATGGCTTTTGGTAAAGAAGTTTTCAAATCCATTAAGTTTTAAATAAAATATTGCTAGGGACTAGCAATAGTTTAGTGTGGGGGATTGATGAGTGTCTTAATACTCATCATTTCTGTCTTATTTAAGCTATAAAATATCTGAAAACATACAAATATGCTTCAAAATACTGGAATTATCTCCAAATTATGTTTTTAGGTGTTAAAGTGCATAAGGGATGAAATCTGATGAAAAACATGCAAAATATACATAATTTACAGTTTCAGTCCCTAACCTTTGATAAATTGGCAAATCTAGTCCCTAGTCATTTTAAAACTTGTAAAATATCATAAAAGGTCCTTGTTCTAATAATGTTTGACAATATTGGTCCTTTTGATAAACTTTTGGAAAATTACAAGTTTAACCCTTCTACTTTCAGAAAATTACAAAAATGGTCCCTGGGTTTAAAAATAATAAAAATATTCACTTGTGGTCCTTATACTAATATTTAATTGCAGGTTTAGTCCTTTTGTGAAGTTTGGAAAAGATACATTTCAGGTCCCTAAGTTTCAGAAAGTTACATATATGGTCCTTGGGCTATATTTACAAACCGGACCCTTTGTATTAATAACAAAACAAATCCAAATCCAATCCCCTAAACCCAGCTGCAAATCCAGTCCACCACAAGGCCCAACTTAATAAACCCGGCCCATCCCCTTTGTATTACTAATAAAACAGATCCAATCCCAACCCCGCTTTTCCCTCTTCTTCTTCCACATACCTCCCCCCTCCTCCTTTCCACCTGTAAAACTCCACCTCACCCTTTCCAGCTCACCCTGCTTTATCACCCACTCTCCACCACCTCTGTCACCTACACCCCTCCACAATAAATGCTCTTCACACCCCAAAACCACCACTGTTCACACACTACCCACGGTTTTGAGTAATACCACTCAAATTAGTCCAAAGTTACACCAAACGTGTCCCCTACTCATCCATATACTCCCAAGAATCCTTAATTATACTCAAACCGCCTCAAATCCACGTGGTGCGTTTTGGCGCCAAATTTAGATTTGAACGGTATGGATCAATTGCTCAGTTTCAATGGATTAGATGAAGTGGGATGTTATCTTTGACCAAGTTGGATGAGAAAGAGTGATAAATACAGAGGAAGACAGAAGAGAACCATATCATAATTTGTAACTTAGTTTATGATCACATAGCTTAATTAAACTAGTTGTCACTAGTAGTGTAACCTTTCAATTCTGTTTCTTAAGTGTTGTTTAACTTTGTAAAAGTGTAATCAACAACTTTCAGTTATCATATCAATCTATCTTTTCAGTTTTCAGTCAAGTTCACTTTGTCCCATTTTATTTCAAGTTATTTAAATTCTGTGAATGTTTGTTGTTTGAAAAGATCTCTTAAACACTACTTAGTTCTTTGTCAGCTATTGCAAGATTTCGGATCTTATTAACCATCAATAATTCATTAAAAAGAAAAAATCAAAAAGAAAGCAAGTAATTAGAAATATTGTTATACAGGTTACTGTAGAAGAAGCAAAGGAGCAAAGTAAATTCTGGATTGCTTTGGTTTAGAGCTCTGTGGAGAGCATATAGGTGTGATACTCAGTTCTTGGTTCTCAGATTTTGGTATTGATTCAAGTTGTAAGCTATTCTCTTGATTTTTGCCATTTTCTATATTAGTTCTTATTTTAGCTTAATTCTTCTTGTTTCATGCTTATTTGTTAGTAGTTAATGATAATATAGAGTTAAATTAGTAAGTTGTTAGTTGGAAATCTCATTTGCTAGTTGTTAAAATATAGACAGTCAAATTAGCATATTAATAATTCATAGGTTATAGTTGTTATTATCTGTGTAATTGTGTTTATCTGATCATAATTCATCATAGTCAAGTGTTAGAAATCAGTTCCATGGTTTAATTCAGAGTTTACAACACTAATCATAGAAATATTCATCTTAAATGGGTGTTTGGATCAAGCTGTTACTGTGATTTGTTGCATGCTATTGTCTCTAATTCTTGTTGTTGCATATTAGTTTAAGTCAAAATAGTCCTTGTCTGTCATAAAATATAAGTCTTGTTAGAGTAAAAGTCAAAATTAGACTTAATCTTGTCTAATCTGTTAACTGTGTAGTGTAATCAGTCCATAATCTTCATACTAGCTTAGAATTAGATAAACTAGCTTAATTTCAATTTATCATAGCTTAACATAACTTAATCAATCAGTAAATTAAGGTCTAAGTTCAGATAAGTCAACTTAGTTGTTAAAATTAAAAAGTCAATTTTCAGCTTGCACAATTTTTGAATAAACTTTGGATTTAAATTGTGAACTTGTTAATTGATTATAGGACCTGAGCTTGTAGGTTTAAATAGTCTTGTTGCTGAACTCTTTGTTACTATTTTTATTTATTTTTATCCAGCTGATTTAAGTGCTTAATTTGTGCTTAGCTTTTGGTAATTCTTCATAAATCTCCCCTGTGCACAGTCCTACCCATTAACTTTAAAAGCTTGCACAAGCTTCTTTAGTGCTTGTAAGTCTGTGTAAATTGGACTTTTGTGATGCCCTTGTGGCTAGTTATCTAAAATAAGTGCTTATCTGCTTATATCTGCTTAACTGAACTGCTTATTGTGCTTTAACTTGTGCATCAAATAAACCACACCACTGAGCATTCAGTGAATACAAGCAACATCACAAGCCCACCATAAGCTCATCACAAAGCTTTGGCTTGTGATCCTTGGCTTTTCAAGAAGCTTAGCAGTCCATCTATCAAATTCAAGCTTAAACTTTCATTTTCAAAGCCTGTAACTAGGGCTGCAATCAGCTTGTAACTTGTTCATTCACTCAGTCCTCTGAGTGAACTCAGTGATACCACCAACTTCATAAGCCCTGCATAAGCTACCCATTGATACCCATTGGTCAAGCTTTTGTATTTTGGAATCCTCACCAGCCCATATTCATAGTTCAGTACTCAATAAGCCCTCTTGAGCTTATTACATAAGCTCAATTTGGCCTCTTGGTTGCCTGTCTAGGGGTGTTTGGATCTCAGCTTTATTGGAATTTCTTATAAGCTTTTCACAAGCTTATTAGCTTATCCCAGTAAACTCACTTGTCCATACCTGTTAATATACCATATATAAATAGTATTAATCTTTTATTTTCTTTGTTAAGCCTGTTTTAAAGCTTGTACTAAGCTTACTAGCTTATTTCACTCACTAAGTTAACTGAGTGAACTCAGTGATACCACCAACTTCATAAGCTCATTCTGAGCTTATCACTGGGTCCCACACCTTAAATCTTGGTTCTCTCAACCCCCCTCCTACCAGGCTTGAACCATTGACCCTTTGCTTGGCCTAAATCACAGTGGACCCCACTTGGTTTGACCTCACAAAGTTGTCCCCTTTTCTGTCTCAGAATCAATAAGCCAAGTGCTTATTTGTGTTTTGTGGCTTATTCAAGCTGCTTTATTGGTTGAACCTTGTTTAGTATTGTATAAATAACCTTTTAGAACCAGAATCTACCCTTGTGGACCCCTCATAAGCTCATTCGAGCTTATTTCCTTAAAAGTCAACAGAAAGTCAACTGTTTAGGGTATTTAGCACTTTGAGTGCTTATTCTGTGTTTCTAAGCTTATTGTTTTTGTATTAGTTTCTTATTTTAAGTATTTTTATAGTTTTATAAAAGAAAAACCACAAAAAACCAAAAATACTTATAGTGATAGCTTCTATTTAATAGAAACTATCTATTTAATTTTCTTTTTAACTTATTTATAAGCACTTCTGTATTTTTATATTTTTATTAAATCTCTTTTGTATTAAAGTATTTTTATAAATTTTTCCAGATTTTTCTTTTGTTATCTAGTATTTTTTAGAATTAATATTAGTTTAATTAATAATTAATTAATATTAAATAACTAAATAGCATAATTATATTTTATTAAGTACTACATAGTTTTTATAATTTTTCTAGCTTTTATATAAGTTATAACATTTTTATAAATTTTTATAGAATTTTTACTGTTCATATTATAGTATTTATAATTTAATTAGTTTAAATAGTTAATAATTAATTAAATAGTTAATAATTAATAATAAATAGATAATAAGTGTAATAAATATATTTTCATTTCTAAAATAAGTTTTATAATATTTTAGATTTTTCTAAGTTTTAAATTTATTTTTCTTAACTTTATTTTACATTTTCTAATTAAATAGTGTATTATTAAATAGTATTAAATAGGTTTTAATTAATATAAATAATATAATAGTTTAAATAATAATTTTCTTTTTATAATAATTTTATTTTATTCTTAGGATCACAAAAATATAAATTTCACATTTGTGGGGTTTATATTGATCACTTTTTACTTTTATTTTTGTACGTTTACGTTTAATTTAATTTAAACGTACGTTTTTTATACCTTTTACGTTTCTAGGGTTTTTGATCGTACTTATTAGTTAATATAGCTCATCTGAGTTATTTATACTTTTAGTACTGTGACAAATCAATCATAACCCTATTCCTGATCAACCAAACTATATAACATATTCGTTCAAACACAGGATATCACAACCTCGTTGGGGAATAAACGACCCGGGAATATAACTGTTCTACCTCGGATTATTGCATTAGCATATTTCTAGTTTGACTTGTTAAGTTGACCTCTCTACAGTGGTTAGCTAAATAAACAGGCTGGTTGTGCGTTAATCACTTCTTATGTTATTTTTTTTTGTAAATACAAGTCTTATCTCTAACACAATATAGTAACTTCGTCCCTCTCTTTTTTATGCTAACTTGCGTATACACAAACCCCGCGGCAACGCGCGGGTTAAAAATCTCGTAAATATCAAACTTCATATTACTTCTATGCAAAAGGCCCCTCATTTTACTTGATGTTAAACTTTCAGCCCTTGTGATATATTTAAACTTTATATGAACTGTTCAGCTTTAGTCCCTTGAGCTAACAACGCTCGGCTCCCAAGCTATTATTTATGGCTTAGAAGCAGTAATAGTGTTACGTCGCATGTGCTCTCGGTAAATAATGGTGAATCAGCTCTTGATGGTTACGACATAAGTGTTACGGCCTTGTTACATCGTAGTGATCTTGATATCAGGATGGTCAATTGGTCTTCACAAGGTATATACCGTAGAGACTTCATCCCATCTACGTCATAATGATTCTGCATCTATACTTCTTTGAAATATTAATTAATAATGTCTACGGCCTAGGGACATCGTCTCCTCTATCTCGTAATAACTCCTGATGCAGATTTCCACTTGATTCGTCCAAATTAAGTCCTATTGCACATATTACCGTTCCAAAGCCTCTTTAAATTTGAATATGCAAATATGAATGAATTGAGTACCATATTCATATAAAACATTATAAAATAGGCCAATAAACATGGGATATCGATAGTAAAATATATACACTATTTGATGTTATCATTTGGTACCCATAATGGACCCAAGAACCAATGGGTACCAAGACCTTGAATTGTAATTTTATTTATAGGTATGTCTCAAACATGATCTATAACTGGACAATTGGACTATGAATAGTGATTACACTAAAGTGTTGACCGGGGCTGGGGGATTGTTTAATTTTTAGAAAAATGATGATGATAAACATATCATCATTGAGACAAACTTGAAGGGCAAGGTCTTAAATCAAAGTAAATTTTTTTGTAACTCCAAACATAAAACAGGTCTTGCATCCATGGTAGATAATTCAACTATTTGGAATATAAGATTAGGACATGTTAACATGCGGTTAATCCAAACCATAGATTCAAAAGAGCTAGTGAGGAAATTACCAAAAGAAAATTGTGATAGTCATTTTTGTGATATGACTTTAACCACTAGACTCTTAGAACTTTTACATATAGACTGGTTTGGTCCGTCTTTTATCCAAAGTTACGGAGGACACTTCTACATTTTAGTAATTATAGATGATTATTCAAGGTATACTTGGACACAGTTTTTGAAATCTAAAACCAAAGAAGTTAATACATTTAAGGTCTTAGGTAAAAATTTACAAAACCTACTTAGTTGTTCGATCATTTCAAACTAAACGGATCACGGCATAGAATTTGATACCGAGGTGCAACATGGAGCCTTTTGTGATAAACATGGAATCTCTCATAATATTTCGGTTCCTTGCACTCCTCAATCCAATGGGGTAGTTGAAAGGAAAATTAAATGTTACAGGAGATGAGTCATACAATGTTAAACGAACAATCCATACCTCGAAAGTTTTGGTGCCATGCCGTAGAAAACACTTTCTAAGGATGTATGTCACCTCTCCTAAGTCTTTCATGGCAAAACACTTCCTAAGCCAAGATTTTACATCTTGTAGCATTGGAATGGTATTTTCTATGATTAATATGTCATCGACATATAAGATTAGGAATGCGACGATACTCCCACTAGATCTTTGATATACACATGGCTCATCAACGTTTTGAGTGAAACTATACTTTATGATCTCCTCATCAAACCTTTTATTTCAACTTCTAGATGCTTGCTTTAATCCATAAATAAATTACTTTAGCTTGCATACTTTCCAAGGATGTTTAGGATTTACAAACCCTTTAGGTTGCACCATATAAACGTCTCTACTTAGGTAACCATTCAAGAAGGCGGGTTTGACATCTATTTTCGAAATCTCATAGTCATAAAACGTTGTTATGGCTATATGAATCCTAATAGCTTTAATGTAACAATTCGCAATTTTGGGTAACTATTCATTTTCACTATTCACTTTTACTATTCACTCCCGATACCCGCACCACCTTTTGACTAGTATTTTTAAATGACCTTGCCTAATCATATACCTAGTCATCAACTAGATATTACTTAGATAATATCTTACAAAATATCTCACTAAGAGAAGTAAAGTTGAAATTCTCTTCTTAAATATCTTAACTAGATATTAAATAATTCTGGTTTTAGGTTTTTACAACTTTAAGCACCCCGATAAAACTTATCACTCATTTAATATGCTAAGATATGTTATATTAATAAGTTCTAACATTTTTATAAGTTTTATATTTTTAGGATACCCGATTTAGAGTTTCATGACTTTACGACTTACAGTTAGCGATTACCGGGACTAAACGACCTCCGTAAAACAAGATAATAGCAAGGAAACCCATTTAGTCACTCACCACTTATTATGAACGACCAAGAAGTGAATCATGATGCAGGATTTACCGACCAGGTTTTAAATTTATAAGTCTCGTCTACCATATGCACTATCGGGCAGTGTACCCAGTCGTATGAGGTATAACTAGATGGTAAAGCCGAGGTCGTCCCAAGAGCTAAGGGGCGGAAGATATCTAAGTTTTAATGTCACTAAATAAAAAGGGGTTTTATAATGATTGAAATAATTAAACTAATAAAATAAATAAGAATTAAGCAAATGACAAGTAAAGGGAAATCAGTAGGAGAAAGTAGTGTTAACCTAATTATTACCCTTGTTATTAACATGACAAGTTTTCTAATAATGCATCCTATCATTTTATCTGGTGGTTCAATTCAATAGACTCAGATGGTCAAATCTCCTATCCTATCCGACACCTCGCCCTATTCTCCCAAATCGATTGAAAGAGTTCGCTGGCGCGAAATGAAAGAGTCATTAAGTACCTCTACTAACTTAGACTAGTCTAGCCGGATGTGGGCACGGTCACATCTTACATCCCCTTTAACTCCTTTAACATATCTACTTGGTAGGTGATCTTATGGTCAATTCGCACATGTATGGTAATGGAAGCGTCTACGGTTGGTCTTAACCATTACCAAGTCACACCTTCTAATGAAATGCGGCACGGTCACATCTATCATTTCCCTCGAAGGTCTACCAAATATCAATGCCTCTAAAGCATAAAGTGTCCTAAGACTAGCTAAGCAAGTATACAAATAAAACGAATAAAGATGCGCGAAAACTAAATCATATTAATAACAATTTCATAATGAGGCTAACGGCAAGAGGTGTTTAGCCACTCATGTTCATGAATGCAGAAAAATAAGTGTTCAACATAAATGTAAACATTGAATTAATACAAACAAATGGAATGAATAAACTTATGACTATGGCGTGAATTCTCCTTTGGAATGGACTTATATGCTGATGGAACTTTTGTCCTCTTCCTCCCTGAATTCCTTCTGACTTCTGTGTGGTGAAAAGTGTGTGTAAACTCAGAATTAGGGCTGGTATTTATAGGCCTGACATAGCTACGGCGTAGCTCTAGGGTTGGCTACGCCTTAGTCTATGATAATTGTATCTACGTCGTAGTTAGATCCTGTGCTACGCCCGTAGTTTCGTCAGCTCTCATGTCTACAGTATAGTTATGATGGAACTACGCCGTAGTTTCCTCTTTGGCCTCGATAGTTCTTTACTACTTGCATTTAAGCTCTACACCGTAGGTGGAGAGAAGCTACTCCGTAGAACCCTTTGATGTTAAACTACGCCGTAATTGTGTCCTGGGTTACGCTGTAGTCTTCATAGATGATAGCTACGGCGTAGGTAGATGGAACATCTACGCCGCAGTTAATGCAGAATCCGCATACTTCATTGATTTTCGTGTAAAACCTTCCAAATCAGCGTCTTTTCGTTCCTTTTCTCATTTTTGCCCTGAAGACAGAATATAAACAAATAGAAGTATATATCCAACATATTAACATAAAAGATGAGCAATTTAGGGGGAAATTAACACTTAATATACGGGTACAATTTGATGTTATCAAATATCCCCCACTTGAACTCTACTTGCCCTCAAGTAGACCTTATTAGAATAATTCTAATAAAGATATCTCCCGAGAAACTGGAAGACATGAATTTAAAATTTTCCTATGCTAGAATATATCAAAGCCGAACACCTCACGAAATGGGAACAAACACTCATACTCTCTCTCCTAATCTAAGTTTTAATTTCGGGGTGATCACTCAACGCACAGTTATAGAATGTATTCTATCATATGCTTGGTAGTCACACAAATCTCTACCACTAGAGCTAAGGTCAAACAATTCTTAAAGGCAATATTGGGTGAACATATATAAGGCTAGGGGTGTAGTGTTACTAACATACTAATATTGGGTGAACATATATAAGGCAATATTGGGTGAACATAATATTGGGTCAAACAATTCTTAAAGGCAATATTGGGTGAACATATATAAGGCTAGGGGTGTAGTGTTACTAACATACTAATATTGGGTGAACATATATAAGGCAATATTGGGTCAAACAATTCTTAAAGGCAATATTGAGGCAAAAGCCTTACCCACCAATGATGCCCGAGTAGTCGTTAAATTTCTGAAGTCTCTCTTTGCCAGATTCGGAACTCCTCGTGCCATTATCAGTGATCGTGGCACACACTTCTGCAATGAACAATTTGCAAGAGTGATGCTGAAATATGGTGTAACTCACCGTCTTTCGACAGCATATCACCCCCAAACAAGTGGGCAGGTGGAGGTATCAAATCGGGGTATTAAGATAATTCTGGAGGTCTCATTTGACTGTCAAACACCGTTTTCCTCGAGCAAACATGGATAAAATAAATTTTGGTAAACAGCACTATTAGTCATCTAGTTATTGTTAGCAGTGTAATATGATATGGTCTGCAAAATAATTGGCCAAATATGAGATGCAGTTGTCCAATAAACAGATCATTCAAACAAGCATTTCCTTTCCAACATATAACAAAGAAAAAAAGAAACCTGCCATAACTATAAGCCTGTTAAATAAAGGCATGGCCTCGATGATCTCAGTTTGCAAACATGAAAATTAGTACTTTTTTAATCATACTGATTCAACTACAAGATCTATATACAAACTTTCAATCAGCTTTTCACTTTGAATCTTCAGTTTCTGTACTTTCGGTTATATTCAAGGAAATTTGTAACTTCAAAATGGATGTTTTTCTTCTATGCTTTCGATCAACGACAGTATAGATGATCATGATCGTCATCAAACTCTGTTACACCTAACATCGCCAAAGCTAAATGAGACTTCATTTCATTCTTTGTTTGTCGAATCTGAGGATAACCATCGCTAACATAGTTGCTAGAAGATAATGCCATACTAGGCTTTGTCCTGATTGTTGAATTTTCTTCAACTCCGGTGAGGATTGAGATGATGCTGTCTATGTTTGGTCTTTTTGATTCTTCATTGGTTATGCAGGCATCTGCTGCTTGCATCATCCGGGCTATCTGGTCTAAGTTTCTTTCAGTGAATTTGATGCGGGGATCAAGTAGTTTCTCTATAGAACCCTGTTGTAACAATGGCCTCGCCTGCATATTTTGAGCAGATTTAATCAGTATATTAATGTGTTTTTCATGACAAAATAATCATAAAATTTATTCTGGAAGATCTTGAAAATGAGATTCCAACATAAGTAAATCATATCTTTCGAATTATTCAGCAATGATAGTGATTGAAATGGATGTCGTTTTCATAGTGATTATCACAACTTGAGGAATCACATCATAATCAAGTCGCTTATAGCTAAAGATAGTTGAACAATGTTACATCCATCTCATTTAATCAGTTTCCCATGGCTAGTCCTTACCTATCTGATTGTTTTGACCCCAAATACTCAGAGAAATCAGTTGAGTCTGAAAATGACAGTTTTGATGGTTTAAAATTCATACTCCGCTAAAACAGCAGAATGATAGGAATGACTCACCCACAAAACCAAGTTCTCTTCTCCTGCGCCTCTTCGTGTTTCAATAGGCTTGCGTCCTGTTATCAGTTCCAAAAGAACCACCCCAAAGGCATAAACATCGGTTTTATCAGATACTTTCCCATGTTGGAAATATTCAGGAGCCAAATACCTGTAAAAAGAAATCATTTTGTCATTCCCACCAACCAAAACCAAAATTTTATGCAAAATCTTGATCAAAATCTTACCCGAATGTTCCTTTGACAGTTTTACAAAGAAAGGGAACTGACGGGGCAGAAGTCCACGTGGCTAATCCAAAATCGCATAGCTGCAAACCCAGACAGATAAAAAATCATTAAATATCAATGACACCTTTAGATCAGAGTATACATATGATAACTTTAAAGCAAATTTCTTCCTCACCTTAGGTGATTTTCTTGAAGAAAGAAGAATGTTCGAAGGCTTAATGTCTCTATGAACCACACATCTTTCTGTTCCGTTATGCAGATACCTCACAGCCTCGGCAATTCCTTTAGCAATCTTATACCTTACTGACCATGGAAGCTTTGATCCACCATTTCTCGTTTCTGCAAAAAAGAAAGAAAAAAGACAGTTCCTAGTTAATAAAGATCCAAACTTCAAGAATCCACATCAATAACAAAAACCACTAGTACAAAGCAAAGGTCGAAGAATTAGTACCGCGTAGATACCGTTCTAAGCTTCCTCCCGAAACATACTTGTAAACTAAAAACAAACCCCCCTCTGGGTCAATACAAAACCCCACGAGTGGACAGATAAAAGGATTATGAAGAGAACTAGCTATCATTAGTTCTCTACAAAATGCTTTAGGTGCCTCCTTATCTTCTTTGTCCAATTTCTTGATTGCCACACTAGTCCTCAACATCCCAACTCTTCCTTTGAACACATAGCTCAATGCACCTCTCCCCAAAACCCTCCCTACACAGTTTAAACAATTTCAAATCAGATCCCAATTTAGCGAAATAAAGAGTCTAAATTGAAGAGATTTGAGGCAAAGATCTTTATTATAAGAATGATGCATAAACCACCTATTCAAAATTTTGTCGTTAAACATCATTTCTATATTGAACAACTTTATGCTCATAATGCATAAACCAACTATTCAAATTTTGTCATTTAACAATCAACTCTATACTGAAATACTTTATGCTCATAATGCATTAACCAACTATTCAAATTTTGTCATTCAACATCACTTCTATTTTGAACTACTTTACGCTTCACATACTAAGCATCTGTTTTAAGACTTTTCGTTTCCGACAAATCATACAAAAAATGTCGACAAAGTAAATCCCCTTAATTATTTTGAAAAGAAAAAAAAATATATATCCTTTTAAACAATGAAAAGTAAAACCATCAATGAGTAAAAATGAAAAAAACTTTAGGCCTTATACAAACCATCATCATATCTTAATTTTATACAAACTCCAAACCTACTTGATTTTAAATGCACATAATGACAAGGGTTTGGTTATTTATTTCTAACTTATCACAATTGTTTCTTGAGGAGTCATAGCATTCAGTTAAGTCAAACATATGACATTCGAAAAACAAAAAAGAAAAAAAAGGAAATCAAGTAAGTACCTTTGGAAAAATTCCTAGTAGCAGATAATATTTCACCATAAGTAAATCTACACATGTTATGTGCAACAGGTGAAATACTTCTTTCCAAAGACTCAATTCTTCTCCACTTAAGCTCTTGAGATCTTGGTTCAATCAACCCATTATCCAAATTTACCATCAAAACAGTTGAAGATGATGAGTTAACACTCATAGATTCAAGCTCAACTTGTGAACACAAACTAAATCTAAAAGATGAATGAACTGAATGTGGTTCAGCATTATTTGCCAATCCACTACCAACTGCACATCCACCACTTTCAGCTAATAACCATGCTTTATTATGCTCACAATTATGCACCATTTTCTTTTTCATTTCATCTTTTTTCTTACTAATAGTTGGAAAGAGACAAGCAAAACCAAAATCCCATATCATTTTTTGGATAAAGCTTTTAAATTTCATTTCGTTTTCCTCATTGTAATGATATATTTCATCATCATCATCATTATCATCAAAATTTACTAAAGATGATGAAACTGCAAGTGGGTCTTGTGTAGAATTGAATTGGGTCACCATTTTAATTTTTAAGAAAAATGTTGCAAAAACACCAAAATCAAGAAACTAAAAAGAGGGAAAAAGATGATTGCTTGAAAGTGGGGGAGAGAATATATATTTTTTAACATGGAATCAGGAATAGTGGGTGTGAAGATGAGTGAAATAATATATAAATGTAGGTGGTCTGTGTAGGATTAAATTAAGAGGATTAGTTGAGAGAGAGAAAAATGGTCCCCTTGTGGTAAAAGAAAGAGAGTCGGAAAGGATTGATTGTATCTTGTGAAGAGAAAAATGTAGGTGGTCTGTTAAGAAAGAGATATAGGTACTAAAGAAAATGAGAAGAAAAGTGTGAAGAGTTGAAGAGAGATTCTATCTGTTAATGGTTATCAAAGACAAAATGGAACCCACACAAAGACAATCAATCTGTTAATGGTTATCAAAGATAAAATAAACATTGGTTAGCATAGTTAGCTAATAAGGGTCTAAAAAGCGAGTTAAGCATGATTATAACAATAGAGCAAAGTTAAAACTATGGTCATACCTTGATTATAAAACAAAATAATCTGACAAAACCTCAAATTTGGTTATAGATACCACACTCCTGTAACATCTACACAATAAAAACATCATCCCAACCGTTAAAATTACATAACCCTTTCATAACATGATCTAGAAAACATAAAAGACTAAATCTCATGCTTAAGAGGGTGTTTGGGATTGCTCGTCGATCACAATTCAAAAGCCCGGAACGTCAAAAGTGGTCCATCAGGATGTGACAAAAATTCTTACCATGTGCCAGATATTTTATCCATGCCAACGCAAGAATTTTTTGTCATAAACATTCCAAACGAACAATAATCCAATTGCAACGAATTCTATAACACCAAAACCAAACGAACCTGGCTCGAATACAACTTGCTGGTAATTCAAAGAACTAATCAAATAACAAAATCAAGAAACGAAGGGAAAGTCTTATTTAAAACAATCAAACCAAGGTATCGCAAGTACAAAATTCTAATTCAAGTGTACAAAAAGCACTAATGTCATTGGTCTATATTTATAAGCAACTAATGACCTAAAAACAACCAAATCTTAAAGTGACTAATTAGAAAAAAATACCATAAACTAATATCTAACCAAAACAGAATTTATGAAACAAACCCTAGAGTTTAAGTCACTTTTTAACGGACCTGTCGTTAACTAACCAATGCTTAAATTCCAAGAAATAACGTTCACAATGTGTGCGGACCTAGTTGGTCTATGGTGAACAGACAAATCTGACTTTACTTTTTGAGTTTTGAAAATTCTCGTTTGACCATGCACGTACGTATGTTCTCCTTCAAATAAAAATCTAAAGATAAAAGTATTATTTTGAGGGTTTGCTTATTGTAAAAATCAAAGCAAAGTATTTGAAAGAAATGAATCAATACCTTCCTATCAATCAAAAAAGCTTTCGTTTGTTCCTATTTGTCTCCATCATTTCTACTTGTTTGTTAACCTCAACAGCGATAAGCACCATTGCTGTAAACCAAAACATAATCGATGGCCAAACCTTAGTTTCAGACAATGAAACTTTTGAAATGGGATTTTTCAGTTCCTCCAATGTTTCAAGCAATTGGTATTTAGGAATATGGTATAACAAAATAGCTGTCAAGACTGTCGTATGGGTAGCTAATAGAGAGATTCCACTTACTAATAACTCAAGTGTGTTAGTACTTGATGGTAATGGAACTCTAATCCTCTTTAACAGTATTAATCTGCTTTAAATTAACTTCATTGCGTTTGGATTCTTCCTTCTGCTCAATTGAAGACAATATTCCCAACGAAGCCCTATGTGAACTCACAACATTCTTGTATCCAACTGAGAGGAGGTTCCTTTCTTCAACAGTCAACTCTAAATTCAATATTGTCAACTTCTCCATGGCGCCCACCATTTCTGCACAAAACCCAATGATAAAATTAAAAGTAGGATCACCTATAACCTAAACCATATTTTTATGCAAAATTATAAACCATTTTGACCAATTATTACAAAAATGTAAAACTGCCACATACTTACAGCTAGAATGTCACTCAACTTGGCTTTGTCCTGATTGTTGAATTTTCTTCAACTCTGGTGAGAATTGAAATGATGCTGTCTATGTCTGGTCTTTTTGATTCTTCATTGGTTATGCAGGTATCTGCTGCGTGCATCATCCGGGCAATCTGGTCTAAGTTTCTTTCAGTGAATTTGATGCGGGGATCAAGTAGTTTCTCTATAGAACCCTGTTGTAACAGTGGCTTCGCCTGCATATTTTGAGCAGATTTAATCAGTATATTAATGTGTTTTTCACGACAAAAGAATCATAACATTTATTCTAGAAGATCTTGAAAATGAGATTCCAACATATAAGTAAATCATATCTTTAAAATTATTCAGCAATGATAGTGATTGAAATGGATGTCGTTTTCATAGTGATTATCACAACTTGAGGAATCACATCATAATCAAGTAGCTTATAGCTAAAGATAGTTGAACAATCAAACATCCATCTCAATAATCAGTTTCCAACGGCTAGTCGTTAACTATCTGATTCTTTTGACCCCAAATAATCAGAGAAATCAGTTGACTCTGAAAATTACAGTAAGAAAGCAGAATGGTAGGAATGACTCACCCACAAAACCAAGTTCTCTTCTCCTGCGCCTCTTCGTGCTTTAATCGGATTGCGTCCTGTTATAAGTTCCAAAAGAACCACCTCAAAGGCATAAACATCGGTTTTATCAGATACTTTCCCATGTTGGAAATATTCAGGAGCCAAATACCTGTAAAAAGATATCATTTTTAGTCATTCCCACCAACCAAAACCAAAATTTTATGCAAAATCTTGATCAAAATCTTACCTGAATGTTTTTTCCATCTCACGACTTGAAATATATCATGGCATGCCTTTTTAGCCAAACTAATTTGCAGTGCTCACGTCATCAAATCCCAAACTCCAGTTGTGCTAATAGAAAGTCAATGTAGAAAGGGTATTAAAACTGAGTAAATATAACAGATTGTAGAAAGAATGAAAAATTAACGCATGCATAAAATTAATCCAAAGGGGACTTTCTTAATCTTTTATCTGATATTCAAAGCCCGAACATGTCTGTGTCGTTAATGCTAATTATAAGTTGGGCATTGGCAAGTTGCCATATGTCTGCCATGGTAGAAAGCTCACGAAGACTGCCCCAACATGTCTGGACCTGAACTCGTGCCATGGCAGCAAGTTCACCAAGACTGCCAAGAACTGAGGCCAGCTTCATTCCCCGTCTGCATTTCTGTTATAAAAAGAAAACAAACATCCACAAAAATCGATAAGGCGATATTCAAAGGTGTGATAACAGCATTAGAATAGTGACTGCCACATAAAGGCGGATTATAAAATAACTAGGTGAAAGAAAAGGATGATAAGAACCTACATTGCTGTCATACAAAGGTCAAATAGATTATTTCACGCACCTAGTTTCTGAGGGAATGCCGATTAGTTATCAAGTTGAGTTTCAATCTACTCCATCAAATAGCCCACATACTCAAGACCAACAATTCAGTGCGACATCTGCAACCATTTAATAAAAAAATCATTTTTGGCCCATTTCATAAAAATGATCGATGAAAAATTCCAGCCGCAATACATAACAGTGGGATTTTTTGCAATTATTATTATCTATAACATTCGAAAGAAAACGGGAAACATGACCTGCAAAGCTAATGTCCGTGAGTTTGGTGGAATGTATTATCGGTTGACACAGAATATCCATGAGCATCAATAACAACGGTATCCAAATTCGGTTCAATATCAGGCGCCTTATCCATTAGGCAACAGGGGGCTTTTCCACTTAAATAAATCCAACCACAACTTAGATCCCAAAGATGTGTTCCTATACCATAATTAGGCATAGTTGATGGGTCTGTAATACAAATATCTCGTCGCAATAAAATATTAGGCTCAGATTTGTATATCTTGATCAGGTCATAGAAGTAGGCCAATCACGCTTTGGATGCAAAGAAATCCGGTTGCATAGTAGACATATATGCTATGCCATCCGGTAATTGCCTCGCTAATTTAGGGCCAGAACTTCTCGCTCAAATTACAACAATCATCATTGCCCTAAAATCTAGGCAGGCCACTGTAACAGTAGGGCGAACTCGCCATGGCTGCAAATCCGATAATTTGCCCTGCCAAGATACGGGTTACCTCAACTGTGACTTTAATTAGAGGTGCATGGTTGCGAGGAGACAGTAGCTTGTGCGCAAGCAGCTTACTCAGGTAAGCGTGTAACAAAAGATAATCATAAATATCAACCGAGTACCCATACCGTCCTTAACATACGAACCAAAGTAACCCAATTTCTAAGCAATTCACGTGAAATTTTAAACTTTCCACTGTTCAATCATCAAATATCACATCAAAGTTGTAAATCACCATAAACATGTATACAAAATCTATAATAAATCCTAATACATACCAAATTAGCATTAACTAACACACCCCTCTCTGTGTAATGCACCCCAGATCCACTTTCTAGAATGTGCAACTTAAAAAGATGCACAAAAGAAATCAACAAAAACCCCCAATTGATGAACCCTAATTCTGGAATAATAATAATAATAATAATAATAATAATAATAATAATAATAATAATAATAATAATAATAATAATAATAATAATAATAATAATAATAATAACAATAACAATAACAATAACAATAACAATAACAATAACAATAATAATAATAATAATAAAAAACCGTTTCTCTCCCTCTCTAGGGGCGATCCATCATCTTGATCTCTTGGGATCATCTTGATCTCAATCCATCATTAATCGTTCAATCCATCATCAATCGTTCAACATCTTCCGTTGAAATATCACAGGTTCCTTTGTTTTTCAGTCTCGTTTTGTTTTTTAGGGTTCCGATCTGCCTACTCAGTTCCTTCTTTAGGGTTTCGCATTGGAAACCTTACGTAATTGGTCTTTGGCTCCCTAGTCGCTTGTGGTGGATCCCCTTGCAACCTCTTGTTTGCTTGTGGTTCGGTTTTCAAGCCTCTTTGTGGGAGTTACAGATTTGTTTCATCTGTTTTGGGCTGTGCGGACAGGTTTGGTTATAGGTTTGATTATCTTGCTTCGTTTAGGGTTTTTGCATGGTGATTTGCGCATGTTTTACATTGGTGATTTGCGCATGTTTTGAGAGCAGTACATGGTTATTCAGAGCAGTGCATGATTATTCTTTAAGCGTATAGGGTTTCTGCTACAGGAATAGTCATTGTGGGGTATTTTGGTTTATGCTACAGTAACAGTGGTTGTGGATTTCAGAAACAGTTGTGAACATGCTACAGTTCTGCTGCTACAGTTGCCATTCAGTTTCGTGAAGCAAGTTTCTGTTTTTGTATTTTCGTTTGGAGTTTTATTTGGCCTTTATTTTTGGAGTTTAGTTGGTGCTATTTTCCTATGCCTATTGTGAGATTCCATTGTCCTTTCGCGGGTCTTAGTGGGTGTCGTGATGGGGGTGGAAATGGGCTTACCAATAATTATTTGATCACGCATGTTCGCGATCGACACTTCAATGGGGAGGCGCGGGTTATCACTAGACATGCTCTTGTGTCGGATTTGGTTGTTTTTGAAAGGGCTGAGGTTACTCTTAAGCGTATGGGATTGTGGTTATGTGGTGGTTGTTTCAAAACGCATACTTTTCGGGCTAAGTGTCGACATGGTGGGGGGTCTGATTTTGTGTCACCTCCTGATTGTGGTGATGGTGTTGTTCGGTTCGTGTTGCATGATCTCACCAAACCTCATGCCCCTTCTCATGTTGCTCTTGTTAAGGACTTGGTTTCTGATGAGTCTGGTGGTTTTGATTTACATCTCCTTGATACTCTACTTTCTAAGGGGTTGCGTACTGTCAAATCTATCCCTCCTAAATGTCGTCTGGGGTTTTCTCGGGTTTTGAAAGGAGCCCTTGATAAGGTGGTTTGTTCGCCTGATGACATTTCTTGTTGGGTTGGTTTGTTAGTCTTGCCTCTTTGTTTGCTTAAAACCTTTTGCCCGAGGAGTAATCAAGAGTGTAGGTCTGCTACCAAACGTCAACGGCAGGAATAGTATATTGTTAATGCCATTTCATCTTGGGGCACACCTGGTGGTAGTTTACAAGTTGTGCAACCCCCCCTTTATGGTCTAATATTGATGAGGAAAACTTGGACTTGGGTGACCGTAATATCAAGCAGTGTAAGAGGAAGATTTGTGATGGCCATTATACTGTTGCTATTAGAGTTCTTTCTTCTTCGGGTATTGCGGCTTATGATGATACTACTCTCGCGGATCTAAAAACTAAGCACACTTTTCAATCTGCCCCCTTTTACCAGATATACCTATTGATCATCATCACCTTTTGGCATCTCCTGCTATGGTTCTTGATATGATTAAGAGTTTCCCTCGTGGTACTTCTTGTGGAAGGGATAGTTTGCGTGCTCAACACCTTTTGGATTGTTTAACCGGTGCTGCTGTTGCCATCTCTGATGAGTTAGTCACTTCTATCACCCAGGTGGTGAACCTTTTTCTTGAGGGTAGATGCCCAAGGGTGTTAGGAGAGTATGTTGCTAGTGCTCCTCTCACGCCCTTGGTTAAACCAGGAGGGGGGATCCGTCCTATCGCTGTTGGGACTGTTTGGAGGCGTTTAGTCTCCAAGGTTTGTGCTTCTATGATTGGCCCTTCTTTGGATGGTTATTTTGATGGTTTTCAATTTGGTGTGGGTGTTTCGGTAGGTGGGGAGGCAATCCTTCATGCTGTGAATCGGTTGATTGAAGACCGTGGGGGTGATGTGGGTTTATCAATGTTGTTGGTGGACTTTAAAAATGCTTTCAATATGGTGGATCGTGCGGTTATGTTACGAGAAGTTCGCCTTCGTGTCCCGGCTATTTCACGTTGGGTGGAATTCTGTTACTCTAATCCTGGTAGATTATATTATGGTGAGCATACTTTATGGTCGCACCAAGGGGTGCAACAGGGTGATCCACTTGGGCCTCTTCTTTTTGCTTTAGTGTTACATCCCTTGGCATGTCAGATTCGAGACTCCTTCACTCTTTCTCTTCAAGCTTGGTATCTTGATGATGCTATTATTGGGGATACTTTGGTTGCTGGGAAGGTTTTGGAGTTGATTATGATGGATGGACCTAGTTGTGGTTTACACCTCAATGTTGATAAAACTGAGGTTTTTTGGCCGAAGGAAGACCCCAGGAGCAGGTATGTTGGTGTTTTTCCCCCTAATATTTTTCGACCTTCGCTTGGTGTTAAATTATTAGGGGGGCCCGCCAGTGTGGATTTCGAGTTTAGTAGTAAGCTTGTTATGAAAAGGGTTGCTAAGACTATTGAGCTTATGGATGTTGTTGCTAAGCTTAATGATCCCCAGTGTGAGTTGTTGCTTCTGCGTGCATGTGCTGGTATTTCCAAGTTGTATTTTTCTATGCGCACATGTCCTCCTCGGGTCTTTGAGAGTGCTCAGGTTTCTTTTGATGCAGCACTTCGATCTTCGTTGGAACGTATTGTCACGGCTTCTGGACCGGGATTTGGTGATTGGCAATGGAGACTCGCTACCCTACCTTTTGCTCTCGGGGGTCTTGGTGTGTATTATGCAGGTGATGTCTTGAACTATGCCTTCCTTGCTTCTAGACTTCAATCTGCCAGCTTACAGACTAAGCTTCTCCGTAGTTCTGGTATTGTGTCTACTGGTCCCTCTTTTGATGATGCATTGTGTACGTTTAATGTGAATATGGATATTGACCTTTTGAGTAACCCTAGTGAGATCGCTGCCCCCAAACTTATGAAGAAATTGGCAGATATACATTTCGCACGTGTTGCCCAAACGGTTGAATCCACCTTCCATTTATCTTCTAGACAGATGGCTTTATGGAACTCATTAAAAGAGGATTACACGTCAGATTGGCTTAGGGTGGCACCGATATCCGGATTGGGACAAACTATGAATGCCAGGACTTACCGATGTGTGCTGTGTTATCGGTTGGGTGTTCCTCTTTTTACTGTCCAAATGCCATGTTCAGCTTGTTCTAAGGTTTTTCCTGGAGATATTTTCGGAGATCATGTTGTATCGTGCGCAGGCATAGTTGGTATTAAACATCGGCACAATGTTGTGCGTGATGTTCTTGTTGATATATGTTCTCGGTCTGGAGTTTTAGTTTGTAAGGAGGTGGATATTGGGCTTCGTGGAGAGAAGGACAAAACCTTACGTCCAGCCGATATGTTACTTTACTCTTGGGATGGTGGCCTTGATGTTTGTGTTGATCTTACAGGATCGTCACCTTTGACGCGTTCGTGTATGGTTGATTTTATGCCCGGTCGGGCGATTATTGAAGCCGCACAACGTAAACGTGTCAAGTACGCAGCTAAATGCGCTGATATCGGATATGGGTTCCTCCCCTTTTCATTCTCTTCTTTTGGAGAACTTGAAAAGGATGCAGTGTCCTTATTAAAGCGCATTAGACGATTCTCTATGACCCAAGACATTGGAGCGCGTGCTGCTCCACATATTTTTAGTAGGATTAGTTTTGCTATAGCTAGAGGTGTGGGGGCTCAGTTAGTATCTTGGCTCCCCACTAATTTCTTGTAAAATCCTATTTGTTTTTCAATAAAGTGATGTTATAATAAAATAATAATAATAATAATAATAATAATAATAATAATAATAATAATAATAATAATAATAATAATAATAATAATAATAATAACCGTAGAATTTAAAAAACATAAAAGTAAGCACAACTAAAGTATCATAAATTCCAGTTTAATTGGACCCCAATTTTAATATCCAGATTTCAATTTATTCGAAAAAAAAAATAATAATAAATGAGATGGAGGCTACCTTTCTTCTTGAGCCGATCACACAGGAACAAATCTGGATCACTTTCTTTTTATGAGCACACAAAAAAAAGAAGCAAACCAATCTAAAGATTATGTACACGAACCTAACAAAAAGATGTGGATAGCAACCTTGGTAAGACTGTAGCAAGAACACATGGACCAAAAGCAGCCACAAAACAAATATAAAAACGATTCTACTATTCCTAACACTATACACCCCCTCACAGACCACTGTAGCAACTTTAAAACCCGCTGGATCGGACTTAATTGGTGGCGGGTGGTGTTATCGGAGGTAAGCTGCTCGGATCCCCAAAGTGGGAAGCGTTTGTGAGTGAGGGTAAATAGTCGGACCATCACCGGGTCATATCAAAGCCACAAAAGGGCCGGGTTAAAATATACTGGGTTAGCAAAGTGGGCTATTAAAGCCCTATGCTTAGTATATTGTTATAATTTGGTCAAATAAACTAGGGGTGGCAATTCGGGTTGGCGGGTTCGGGTTGTCAGCTACGTCAACACTAACTTGTGTACACGTAACCTGAACCTGGCCCATTTAACCCGTATGTATACTTGGGTTGACGGGTTGAATATGTTAAACAGGTTCGGGTTGACCCATTTAACCCGTTTTATATACAAAAGTTAGCACATTACACGAGTTAAACAGGTTAGCGGGTCGACCCTTTAACCCACTTAGCCCGTATAATTAAATATAAATAATTTTTAATTTAAGAAAAAAAATCTTAAACGGGTTGGCAGGTCGACCCATTTATTTTATTCCCAACCCGAACCTAACTTATTTAATAAACGGGTTAGATATGTCGACCCAAACCTGACCTAAATCTATTTAGCTCAACTCGAACCTGTTAATTTTCGTGTTAGTTTCAGGTAGGTTTCATGTCAGGTCAGAAATTGCCACCCTAAAATAAACCCCTCTTCCCAATAAATCATGTTCGACCGTCAACCAACCGATTTCGGCATTTTTTGACACATATTTCTTTCATTACAATAAAAGGAATCTGCTATACAATATCCACTAATCAATGGTGAACATAAATATAAAAAGAAACTTATTTTATATTAAAAATTACATGTATTTAAAGTAATTTGATTGTTCATTTATTATGCATTAAGTACATAAGTACTTTAAATATGAGAAAATATGTTATTTAATGTTGCTTAACCATTGCACAGTAAACATTGTATAGCAAACCCCATAATAAAATTACACATGATTTAATCTTTTGTCTTATTATTATTAGTATTAAAGAGTAAAAAATACCCTTATCTTCTATATTTTTCTCTCTTTATTTTTTATACAACACATAACTTCGCACCTACCTTCATTATCTCCATTTTCATCTCCAGAATTCAGCAACCTTCCTAGACTGTGGCCAACTTTTATTTCTTCTAATAATCACGTTTTCAACCATTTTGATATACATTCAAGCCTTGAGAGTCTCAGACACAAGATGAAGCTTAAGGATAACGCCAAGCATCTTAAGAACGCTGAAGACGTGTTTAAAATTATATGTAAAATATTTTGTTGTAAATCAGAGTGTAAGAAGAAGCATGTTTGCTCACTTACCTCTAATAGATTTAGATCACTAGAATTTATACATATAAACTTGGTGTAAATCATAGTGTAAGAAGAAGCCTATTTGCTCACTTACCTCTGATAAATTTAGACCAACTTAGAATCAGATGTTTAGATCTTCAGTCTTGATTGTAAATCAGAATGTAAGAAGAAGCCGTTATGCTCACTTACTTCTGATAAAACTTAGGCTTAATTTATGTTCAAATAGGGAGAGATTGCTGAGTCAAATCTGACCAAATTATCCCTCATAAGTATTTGAAACATTAAATCAATCTAAGTTCAGGATAGCTGATCACGTCAGAGATCTAAACTCTTTATCTAACAGAGTCAACATGGTAAATCAAAGAGCAAAGTTTCCATTGACTGAATGATCAGCACAGCTGAACATCATCAGCTATCCAAAAGGTTCATAGGTGAGACATCTTGAGTGAACCTCAAAGAATTCAGAGTGAAAGACCACTAAATGGAAGAACATCGGTCTAAAGAGACTCACTGAGAATTCATATATCTGATGATAAACACATCAGATATGCATCTTACCTTCAAAGCTACAATAGTAGTACTTTGTAGAGACAAAGTCTAAAACTGATTGAAAACTTTGTAACCTGATAACCGAGTCAGCTAAAACAAATGGAAAATAAGTGACAAAAACCCCTGACATCTCAAGGACTACAAATGCCCTTAGGTCTCTGATAATGACTTATCATCTTAAGCCATGCATATGAACCAGTTGCATTTATTAGATACACTCAGAGTATTCCTTCAACATACTTGTAAAAGTATGTCCTTAGAGCTGACTGAAGCACTCAACCAAGCTTAGGCGGGAGTAATTTGAGCTAAAGAAAAGCGGGAAAACCCTTGGGAAGATAAGAACTCATCAAAAGCAGGGAAAGCAACTTGCATATACCAGAGATGTTAGCACAGTAAAGCAACCCTAGCCATACAAGTACATGTGTACCTTAACTTCCAGTTTGCTTCTAGTTTAGTTATTACTATTCTTGTAACCACTAATAGTGTATCTCCCTTTGTCTATAAAAGAGAGGTTAGTAGTAATGATAGGTAACAGATTCCACCTCTAGAACACACTTCCTCTTCAAAGTGGAATCTCCCTCTTCATAACTTGAAGAGAACCATTTGTCATTACTAGAGATAATATTCCGCAACTATCTCTCATAAAATCCTTCACCTTCAACCTCTAAATTGAGACTATTATAGTCGTAATGTACAAATGGGTATTATTAGTTGATCATGGTCAAGATCGTGTAACCATGTACATATCTATAATAAACATAAGTTATTTTCATTTGCTTAAGCTTTTGTTTATACAATTCATGGTATTGCACAAGTTCATCGGACCAACATACTTAGGCATGAATTATACATTGACTCAACACATCATAACCGATATGTGCTAATGCGTTATAATAATGATCAATTACCTCTTAACTTAATCGATATCCATTTCTTTAGTGATTTAAACACATTAGCACCTACTAACCAAACTATAACAAAATATAAAACATAAATGGCTGACTTATAATGACGTCAACTACAAACTATATAACATAACTACTGACTTAAAATGAGGTCAGCTACAACTAACGTATCAACTAATAACAAATTTGGTTATGTTTAGACGAGCCAACTATCTCACAACCTATCCCTTTCTCTCTCTCTCTCTCTCTCTCTCTCTCTCTCTTTGCATTGAACAACAACGAAAATTACAAGAATGAAATATAAATACAATATATACGGATGTATCCCTCCACTTGAGATATGCTTATGTCAAAATTTGACATTCTTCAGTAACCATCTTTCATGACCCACAAATTCGACCAATAGAACCAAGAACAACTAGTAACTAACCGACTATGGACTTAAAGTACTACAGGGTAGGCTAGGTATAAGGTGTAACGAACAATTAAACAAACAACAACTAACTGATATAGCAGTTAGTTAGGCTGTAAACAAAAAAAGCATATAGGCTCGATAGGTTTTCTAATGTTTCTTGCACTTAAAATGTGAGCAACAGTAGGAGTTTCATATGGGATTGACTAATCAATGTGAAAAGTCAATATACACAATACATAATGTAAACATATGGGCTAATTTGGGTTAAATCATACAATTTCTTCCTTCTATCCTAACTAAACCAATTACACCAAGTTTCCTTGATGCAATGCTCATTTTGGTGGTCTCGGTATAAAAAAATGGTCAAGTTCTAAAGTATACTACAAGCCATAGGTACACGCTCATTTTTAGTAGGATATATGTAAATAGGGAAAACGAAAAGGCTAAATCCTCAAATATGGAATATTAAGGGTTATGTACACTCTGATATGGTCTTAACTAGTTAAATTATGAAAAACATGTCCAAAAATTTTAAATTAGGTGTAAATTTCGTTAAAAAACTAGCAAGAAAGACAATTAGAATTCATTTCTATTTCTCTCTCCCAATTTGAGATGTACAATAGCCTTATTGTACAAATATTAAACATAAAAGCAAAGGAAAAATAGAAAGAAACGGAAAACTCCCCTGATTTGCTCAGTGTGATTCCAGAGAGTACGTATGCGAGCAAAGATAGATTCTTAAAAATTGTTGAATTCATGTCAGCATATCATGAACTATATACTACCTTTCAGGGGAAAACCAAATAAAACATCAATCGCATTTGCTTAACACATTATAACATAAATGAAATTAAAAATAAAAATCCTAACAAGCCTCCTTTACAGCATATAAGACATTAAGTCTATACATCGTATGGCAGTATATGCCGCATATGCAAATAATGCATATACGCCGTATACTATACTTGAACTAAACAAACAAAATAAAATGAATATCCTATATGAAATCCGATGAAATAAAAAAGGCGTAAATCAAAACCCCGCAAACAAAGATAGAAAAATAAAAAAGGAAAAGAAAAATAAACAGTCTTCAGTATTAAAATGAATAAGGATTCATTCAACGAGCATTCGCTCGCTTATGTCGTCGCTATCACTTCCCAGATCCAATCATCCCCGAGAAACTGAGGGTACCGTAAAATAGCATCCAACATCATCATCAGAATTGTCATCAGTCCTACTAGGTTCATCATCTAGCCATGTAATATCTCCTTCCGAGTTCCGACCACATTTATTTAGCCTAATTAAATCATCCAGTCTAATAAAATCCATTTCTTCCACTTCAAGAGTACCATACTGAAGCGTATTTAAACGCATTAAATTGTATAACCTAGCTTATCATCCCACATACTGGCCTCCGAATATCCAATTGCCAACATTTCTACCACTAGCCTTTCGAGCCAAAAAAATGTGCTAAATGATAAGGACCATTAAAAGTCGGCCCATCATCTATACTAAGTAAGTAGAACAGGTCCTAAGCCGTTATCTTCTCACTCCTAAACTTATACCAGAAATGGATTGAGAAAGCATCTTATGAATGAATCTTTTTAATGGCTCACAGATTAAAGTGGACGATGGACACTGAACACCGCAAACTTCCATAAGAAGATATGGAATGCCAATAAGACTATAAAGGGGCCTTGTTAGGACACTTAGTTGCACCACCCTTATAATAAGCAAGAAAATATTCCTTCTTTATGATTTATATTCTTGGGTGTACTTAGACTTTTGATATATAGCACTTTTTTAATACATGCCAAGTTTTTTTTTTATCCATTTCTAACAACTTGGTAATGCTAGTCCATATAGAGATGTTTTGAGTATTGTAGAACCGTAGAGGGGGGGGGGGCAGTGAATACGGTTTCTTTGGCCTTTTGGATGTTAAAAACTTTAAGCCTCGAAGAGAACCAAGTGGTTTAAACAATAACAACCACTAGCACAAATACAACCAAAGTATATAAAGCAAGTAGAGAGACACCACGATATATACTGGTTCGGAATGGGGGGTTTATACCATCCGTATATCCAGTTGCGAATCCACGACACCAATACTATTCACTCAAGTATAATCCTTTCGGTGGACTACAAACCATTACAATTCACCCCACCGATATTCCCTAATATTGATGCTCACAAAGAAGGAGTTACTCCCACAGTATTCTGCCCTCGGAAACCATCCAAAAGAATCTCGTGATTCGACTTAACCTATGGTCACCAAGATCACTACCAAGACTTCCCACCGGAAGTATCAAACCCCAAATAGATCCCCAATGATCTATGCTTGGTCACCAAGACACAAGACTTCCCTTACAAACAAATTGAATGAATACAAGTTTGTTTGTGTAATCAAGTCTTAACCTAACCTAGAGACTCGACTCTAGTAGAAAGGGTATAGATAAGAAGACCCTCGACACAATCACAAGAGTGGATTTGTTCTTGTGATTCTTCCTTTGCAAGGAGATGTGTTCTTTCAATAGATGTTAGTGTGAAAGATTAAGAACACAAGATAGAATTAGAGGATTAGAGAGAAAGAATATAGAGAATAAGAATAATGGCAATGGGTGAGGAATACAAGAGGCAAGGTGGGATAGGCCAAGACCCAACTTTGAGAAAAATTAACCGAGACTGGCGCGTTGCCTGCGCGTCAGAGCGCAGGTTGCGCGCCAGGACTCCTGTAGCATTTTCCCTAAATTTGGTTGTTTGACTTATAAATACCTAACCTTGCTAAACCCCCAATTGTACTTCACACATTTAAACCTTAACATTAATCATTCTAAGGTTTACTAACTCAAATAGCCAATTTGTAAAATGTTTTGTGAAGTGTTTATGAGAAACCAATTATCAAGGATAGAAAGGTAGAAAGGATAATTGGGCAAGGGTAGAATAGGTATTCCTCACATGGCATTAAAGAGAGAACGAATATGCCATGGGATATTCCTTGAGTGGGAAGAGATTTGAATTTGAAATTCAAATGTTGTGAGAGGGAAAAGTGAGAGAGTGAGGTTGAGTTAGAATGAACCATGGTTGAGTTAGAAGAGTAACCATTGTTGGGTGAGAAAGAGGTGTGTTGAGAAGAAACCATGGTTGGGTTAGAGAGTGATTGAGGCAAAAGCAATCAACTAAAGTCAACCACGGATGTGGTCAATATAGTCAAACTCCTTAGGCTCAATGCTCCGTCGAAGTATAGGGTTTCCTCGGGTCGTTATGTCCCGACGAGGTGTGATGGTTATTAAACGGATCTGTGATCGGGTGAATCTGGACGGGAAAGGGTTTGTGAATGATTAAGCTAAGGAATCTACAAAGAAATAGCTTAAATAAGCTATATGAATAAGACTGTGAAATCAGAAAAACCAGAAACGATTTAAACCTAAAACGTATACGTTTACATTTAAATAAAACGAAACGTACAAAATAAAAAATGAAAAGTGAAATCTGGAAACCCACAGGGGGTGAAAATGACTTTTTTACAAACTTAAAATAAAAAGAAAATTTAAAATGAAAATGAAATTATTAAAATGATTATTTTAATATTTAAATACTATTTAATTAATTAAAACTATTTAAAAAGTAAATTAAACCTAATTTAAATAAACTAAAAATGATGAACACTACAAATTAAATTAAAAACTTGCAAAAATAATTTCTAAAACTTAAAATGAACTTGAAGAAAGTATAAAAAATAAAAATAAATATTTTTGTCTTTTTATGAGTTTTTTATTAATTAAAAACTACTTATATTAATTAAACAAATTAAACTATTTTAAATTACAAATAATACTAAATTAACTTAGAAAATTATGGAAAAATTCCTAAAACTATTTTATAACATTTAAAAGCTAGGAAAAATATAAAAACTAGGTCTTGCTTAATAAAAACTAATTTTGCTATTTAAAACTTAATTATTAATTAATTATTAATAAAACTAATATTAAATCTAATAAATACCAAATGATAATATAAAAATCTGATAAAATTACTAAAAATACTTTAATATGAAAGGAATTTAAGAAAAATATAAAAATGCTAAGTGCTTAACAAAAATTTAAAAATGAAAATTAAAATTAAATTACATTAAATAGAAACTATCACTTAAAATTACATTGATTTTTCTTTTTGAAAATTAACTTACACATAAAAACAACAAACTTTTGAGAAAACAATTTTTTTATAATTCAAAAATAAGCACTGTGGACACCATAAGTCATGACAGTTGATTTATGTTGACCAAATAAGCAAATAAGCTCAAATGAGCTTAGGTGGGACCCACTATGGTAAATTCTGATTCAAATGAGTTAATTGGACATGAATGAACAAAAACCAAAGAGTTTATACCACAGAATAAGCTAATAAGCACTTATTAAGCACATTGAAACTTATTACTCAACTGAAAATGGGACAAAGAATAGAGGCTGATTCAGGTGGGGTCCACAATGGTTGAGGTCAAGTGAATGGTGGAAATGGAGAGAGGGGTAGGAGGGGGGTTGTGAGGACCAAGGAGGGTTAGTGGGGACCACTGTGGTGGTCAGAAACCACCACCAAAGTGGTGGTGGTGGAGTGGGTATCTGCTGATGCAGGGCAGGGTAGCAGCCCTCCAAGTGTGTTTCAAGTGATGGTGGGGCCCACAGATAAATGGCAAAAATAAGAGAGGTGTGGGATCTCAAAGATGAGGTGTGGAACTTCAATACCTCAAAAGATCAAAGTCTAAATCACACCACAAAAATCTATAAAATTCCCACAAGATTTGGAAAAAACTAAAAACAAGCCATTTTGACTTTTCATATGAACTAGCAATTTGACTTTTTTGAGATTTGGTTGCTTCTAATTGACTAGGAACATGATATTAAGCTAAATGAAAACCATTTTATGTTAAAATAACAAAGTATACACTGATATAAAGCTTCATGATCCATAATGGCCACACAGTTAACTGTGTGGTTGATCTTCTTTGTGATTTGGACTTTTTGTGAAACAACAACTGGTTTTTATGCTATTGATGCTCTATTATAACCTAGTATAGCATGTATGGACTAATAACAACAACTAAACACCACTGACACACCTTGTAACAGTTATTGCCAAACACTCCTTTAAACTTGATTTTCAAATGAAACTTGAGCAATCTTAAATTAAAACTCAATATATGAATTGATCTACATCTAATGAGTAATAACAACTCTAAGTAAACACAGATAAGCAAGAAATCAGTACAATGGAATTCAAACACAATTTATGCAATGGAAAATGGAAATTCTTACAGAATGTTCAAAGCATGAGGTACTGAACCAAGAACCAAACTAACCTATACCTCCCCTGAGGTTACTAGACCATGTTCTTCCAATATCAACCTTGTTCCAATACTTGTGCAACCCTCTTCATTGATTTTTGATTATTTACCCTATTTAATTGGAATTTTTAGCATTTTTGAGTTTTTGAAGCTAAACTGTTTTGAATACTTGAAAATCTTAAGAAAGCTTGAGATTAAGCCTAAATGAGCTTAAACAAATACTAAACAGCAAGTTTTACCACTTAAACAAGGAATTGCAATTTTCACTTAAAAGGTACAAATTTGAAATATAAAACTGAAAGCTTTAATTTAATTATCAAAATGAGTTTCTAATACACTGAAGATACCCAGTACAAGGTTTTCAAGCTGAAAATTACAATACAAATAGATAATTAAGCTAAGTCGAAATTAACTAAACTACTCTAACTACTGCTACTCTAACTAATACTTCTTCCATCTTTTTTCTTTACTTTTATAACCCTTGGAGACTTTCTCTTTCATTCCCACTTGCTCTCAGCCGTTGGATGGCTTTTTCTCATCTGAGCCGTTCAAACTTATATTTGGCGGGAAAATGGGTAAAAGGTCAGGTAGTGGGTTTGGCGAGGGTAATTATGAGGAGGAGGTTGGTGTGGGTTGGAGAAGAGTAATAATTGGAGTTTGGTGAGGTTTGGTGAAATTGGAAAGGAAGGGGGAGACAGTGATGCAGGAAAACGGGGGAAGTGTGGAGGGTGAACAGTGTTTGGGGGTGAGGGTGTTGACTGTGTTGACCCTGGCTTGTTAACCGATTGACCTGGGGTGGGTTTTTTTATTTTTATTTTGGTTTTGGGCTTAGGGTTGTGTTATTGGATCAGGGGTTGTTGTATGGTTTTGGGTTTGGTTTTAAATAATAACAATGGTCCGTTTGGTTAAGTAAGTGTAACCATAAAGACCAAAAATGTAAAATACCAAAAGTTAGGGACTGAACATGGCACTATTCAAAAATATTACAAGGACCATTATTGCCATGTTTAGATAACCAAAGGACCAAAATTTGATATTTTCCAAAATATAAATTCCCAGGGACCAATTTTGCAAATTTCCAAACTCCGGGGACCAAAAGTGTAAATTCTCAAAACTTTTTACCCAAGGACTATTTTTGATAAATTTTGACTTTTAAAGGACTTGGGTTGACTTTTTATTTGAAATATATGCTCAGGGACTGATTTTGACAAATTTTGAAACTTGGGGGACTGAAACTGCCAATTTTGCAAACTTTGTGCGTTTTTCATTTGTTTTTGCTCATTTTGCATCTAAAACATATAAAACACAATTTTGGAATATTTTCAGCATTTTGATGCATTACTGAGTGTTTTTGTATGTTTTGCAGTTCAGATTTGACCAAAAATGATGAGTGTTTGAGCACTCATCAGAGAGCAAACCATGGTTGGGTTAAGAAGGGGATATCCAAGAGAATATTCCATTTCTTGGAGAAGAGGGTGAAATGGAAGGTTGAGATGAGTTTGGGTGTGATGGATGGTTGAGATGAAAGGGAGCCTATGCTTAGGATTCAAATTATTCCCCATGTGTTGAAATACAGTGTGAAGAGGTGATGAGTTGGACATGTAAGGGAATATAAGATTTGATGGGATGGGGAGCCTAGTGTGTGAAGGAGGAAGATGGTTGTGAGTGAAGTGTGTGTAATTTGAAAATAGAGTTTTTGGGAGTGTAAGGAATAAGTTGGAAATGATGGGATGTGTGTAAGAATGAGTTGGATATGTAAAAGTGAGATGTGATGGGGGGCCTTTGGCTAGTGTGTGTTGGAGAAGGTTTGTGAGTGAAGTGTGTATGTTTTGAATCCAAGAGGTGGTGAACGTCAGTATATGTGAGGAAGGTATATTTGGTTTTGAAATGGAGGGTTGAGATGAAGAAGATGAAGTGTTGTCAAATCCTAGTGGTTGAAAGGGAATATAGAGAAGAGAATGTTTTGGAGATATTGTGTGGGAATGAAGGAGACATAAAGTACACAAAGTACAAGAGGTGTAATGGAATAATAAAAGAATGTTGGGGATAAGATTTAGAAAGATTTTGGAAGGGTTGGAGGATTCGTTTTATGTGAATAGAAATTAGAGGATTGATTAAGAGATAATCATATTGTCACTAAGGAAGAAAAGAGTTAACAATAATGATTATGAGTTGAGAAAATCAAAGGTTACTTATAATCTTAAGTAAGTCAATGTCAAGAATCCATAATCTTATAACACGTGACTTTTCATGACTCGACGTACTTAACTAACACCTTGATACAAACAAGCTAAGTGCTTTGCATTGATGTAAAGCATATCCCATGCGGGAAAGGATGCATTTACGCAAAGTGACATTTGACTTTGTTTAACCAATAAGGGAGTAAACCCGTTACGTGATTAGAGAAGACGTAAGCATGGGTTATGAGCATATGAAAGCTTTCACTTGATATTACATGAAATATATAAGATCCCTAGGTTTAGAAAAGCCTTGGCTAGAGGCAAGAGTTAGAAAACTTGAGTTGGCGTTTTCCCGAAAATGGGTGTTTGAAAAGTTAGATCTCTCTAATTCTAAAACTCGTTTCAAGTGTTCTCAATAAGAACATAACATATACATACATGTATTGAAAGATCCACATTTGTCGGGTAAGGGGAAAGCCGACTTTCAAATTTCGTCCTGAAGCATACAGTAGACGCACGGGCAGCGCGCCAGGAGCAGATATGCTTTCGGGGAATTTTGGTTATCGTTTGTTATTTTATGTGTTTCGAAGGTTTATTTGTCATCATTAAAAACATAAGGAGACTTGGTCAATGTTGTCCTAACAATTTCTCCCTTTTTGATGATGATAAATAAATTCCGAAAGCAAATTAAATTACAAAACGTAGCGAAGACAAGAAGTGCCTTTGGTGTAGCTTGCGTCTTGACCTTGCATTGTAATTTGGTGAAGCCATTGTCTTTATTTTGGATTGGTCTTCACGCTCTTGCTTTCTTTCTCCCCCTTTTGTCGAATCAAAAAGGCGGAACTATAGGAACTCGTACATGTGCTCGAATATGCTCCCCCTTGAACATAGCTCCCCCTAGATCGTTGCTCTTTCTTGTTCCAAGGTGGGGATCCATGGGTCAAGAGCCTCACCTTTGCGGTGGCCTAGCTACACAAGAAATCCACAACACGCAACAACCAAGTAATTCTCACATGTAGAAGTCCAAAATGGGTTAGGTTACCATTTTGATACTTGCAACATGGGTTAGTATCTTAACAACAATATATATTATTTGTCCAATATGACTCCAATAACCATTTGTTGAGCATGGGACTAATAGTTTAATAAACATGAATTCACACAATCACATAGAACATAAATAATTTCATTTCATGAGAAACATAGTGTAGAAACTAGAAGGGGAGTTGAATAGTTTCACCGTTTCTTTTTACTTACTAAAACGTTTCGCCTGTTTTTAGGTCTTGTTAATAATCTTTTGCAAACATATTGAATTCTACTTGTTATGTGATATCTATTTAGCTACTAACAAACATAAACAAACAAGTAATATAAAGAGTAAGGAAAGAACACAACCAAAGAGACGCGGTGATTTATAGTGGTTCGACACGAAGCTCACTCCTTCGTCCAACTCCACTCCCCGAGTACCACACTCGATAGTTATCAATCACTATATCAACACACTCCTTCAAGCGGAGCAATCTGTACATAAGCTTACACAAGGTTTAACGACACTAATCGGATTGTCGAGTTCTAATCGTAGCTGAAACCAATCTACACCAAGGCCCACGTGGCCACACGAACAAGCACTCTTGTCCCACTTAGATCGAAATACGATCCAAGCCTTCACACGAACGAGCACTCCCATTAACTTGAACCTTCACCCGATTTAACCCTTTACACTAAGACACACTTGGATCTTTACCCAATCCAAGCCTTCATACAAGATACACTTGGATCCTTTCCCGATTCAAGCCTTCACACAAGACACACTAAGTCCTAACCTACACACTATGACAACACTCTCCTCACAACAAATACATGAACTAATCTAGTTACAAGACTTCTTGGATCTTCATCTTCTTCCAAGTTCACAAACATAACTCCATGCTTGACTCACACACAAGTTGGAAGTATTTACAATATTTACAAGACCTATAAACGTAACACTTGTTACGTTTGTGTGTGGACACCTATAACATCTCGAATCTTCATCTACGTCGAGAGTTCTTCTCTTGCACTTTGTGGAAGAGGAACACACTTCAACCTCTCGAATCTTCATCTACGTCGAGAGTTCTTCTCTTGCATATGGCGGAAGAGCAAATCACTTATAAACATATACCGACATGTTATAGTGATCAAAGAACAAAGAAAAATGAAACAGAAAGTTTTTGTGTGTGGAAGACTCTGTTTTTTGAAGAGGAACAGTTCACTATTTATACACGATAGGAGGGAGGTGGCGGTCCCTTAAATAGGCGACGGTCCTTTATCACTAAAGGACCGCCGGTTACTTTAAGGGACCGTCCCAACAGACGATCCCATTTTTATCCTGATGTGGTGAAAACTTATATGGTGAAAACTCAACTGTTTTGCGGGGAAATATAGCTGTTACAAATTTGAATTTTGAATATATTTTCTTAATAAAACATTTCTTTAAAAACAAAAAATGCTTTTGTGAAAATGTTTTATCAAACTTAAAAATATAAGTTTAGGAGAAAATTAAATTCTTTGATCACTTTACTAATGACGGTATAATGTTTGTTCATACATGAAGTGACGTTGCAATAGCTACGTAAAAGAAACGAGTTTCCTGGATTAAAAACTTATTAATCGTAACTTTACGTAACATGTCTTTATATTTTGTGATTATTAAAACACAAGAAGACCGAATAATGCATATAACGTTTTTGACATTATTTGTATTAACAATCTCCCCCTTTCTAATAATTACAAAATATAAACTCATTTTTAGTAAAATTATGCGTTGATAAATTTTTAATGAGTTTTCCCGTTACTTCTCCCCCCTTTTTGTAGAATCAAAAAGATGTCATCGGTGTTGAGGAGAGGAGACACAAGCATCCTTGAAAGTGCATCATCGTAGTTGACGGAATACTATCATCCTGAATAGGGCATCGTCGAAGAAATCAACGGTATACATGCTCCCCCTAGCTAAGTGCTCCCCCAAAATGAGGGCACCGGGGAATCGAGGTATAGTGATGTGCTACAAAAACAAGTTAGAAGCAAATATATATATATATATATATATATATATATAGAAGAGTATGGAGAAATAAGATGAATGTAAGAGTGAAATCAAGTAGATAGAGCATGAATCAGATAGACAATCAAAGAGAAGAATCTGAATTTTGGCTCCTACTGGGGACGGTCTCGTAAATAGGGGGACGGTCCCTTATTGATTGGGGGACCGCCGGTCCATTAAAGGACTGCCACCAGGAGGTGACTTGGTAGGCAGATGTGTTGTGATTTTAGTAACTTCTCATTTTTAAGGTTGAATAATTATAGTCCATTTTCAAGTAAACCATGACAAACATCACAACATGTTATCATAAATTTAAATTCTAATTATCATTCATTTCCCACATGGAAAGCATACAAGATCATTCATTCATCCTATACATTTAGAACATACATTAACAATCATAATTGACCCATAGTCCTAATACATCTCATAAAACTAACAAGGAGTCCTAACTTCCTAGAGCATGCTTGATCCACTACTTAATCCTCTTGAGTTATTCAACTAAACATGTAGGGATGACTAGTTGGATGATGGTGATTTAGGTGGTGATGGAGCCGATGGTGGCATTGAGGCAAGAGGAGTTGGTTGATTATTTTGTTGAAAGATAAGGTACTCAAGATATCTAAACATGTAGTGAAGCTCATCTCTAAGAGAAGATATGAGATGGACGTTATGATAACAACATGCACAACTAATGGTGTGGTTGTTTACAAAGTTGTAATGAAGTGAGGGCTCCATGTTTGGGGATTGTGGTGGAGTGGATGGAGTGTATTACAAAGGACCATTTGGTAAAAGAATTAGAGGGGTATTAGTTGGAGGTGGATGTGAGATCCTTGGAGGAGGAGACATGTTTCCAAGATAGGGTGAGATGTTTTTAAGGAAATTTGGTAGTTGGGATGATGAGTGATACGCGGGATTGCGCCCTCGCAACAGGTTTTACCTCTCAAGGGATCTAGAGAAGCTTACAACCCCCACTAGGCAGTGTACCTGATTGTTGTAGTATAGTATAGTGACAAGTACCGGGGGATTGATCGTTCAACTCAGGAATAGTGTCGCTAGGATTAGAAAGCCTACTAAACTAGGTCTAGAGGTGAGGGATGATTCTTTTTGTATTTTTATATTTTGATGGAAAGCAAGTAAAATCTCGGGTTTTGAAGGAGTGGGCGGAATTAGTTGCTAGCCAACTAACCCAATTAATCTAAACATGCAATCAAAATAAAATAAAAGAAATGAAAATAAAACTATTATACTAATATGGTGGAAACAATAATGAGGAAAGTTGTGTTTACTTAGATTTCATTACTCCTTAGATATCTTTTACAGGTTGATTAGCTTGTTAAAATTGCATGGATGATTGGTCATATTCCTTAATACTAGTCGGAGGGCCGTGTACAATATTCCCTAACTCTATAAGATCCTACTTCACTCCTATGTCGAGCCGTTAGAAGCTCCTAACATGGGATCATTCGAATTCTCTTACGCATTAAATACAACCAAAAATCGTAGTACACCTCCGATCATGTTTCTTAAGACGTTCAAGCAAGTTACCAATGGAAGTCTGCCAGTTTTCTTAAGCCTAACATCGAATACAATCATCCGTAACAATTATAAACAAACAATCAACCCATAATCAACATCTAGGTTTCACTACATCTAAGCAAACACAATAAAAATCTAGCCTAGAATGTTAAAGAGAAGACAAGCGTAATATATAATCACACAACACATAGACATATTGAACGATTTGGATAAATACTTATCTTCAATTGAACATGAAAGATTCAAGGGGTTGGAACCCTTGAAAAAGCTGTAAAATTCGGCCTAAGGTTTATTCCCTCAAAGGTGCACACTAATGAATGAAAATTGGAAAACTATATATAGATTTTACATCGTGACGGCGTCATGTATTAAGTTGTGACGCCGTCAACTCGCCGCAATGATAAAATAGTATTGCCTAGATCCATTTGTGACGCCGTCATCCGTCACTAGTAATTGGACCCTGACGGCCTTGGTGACGCCGTCAGGACATAAGCTTGCAAACTCTCTGGGCCGTCACGATATAAGTTCCATATCCACCTCTTTTGTAACTCTTGACGCCGTCATGTGTAAAACCTTGATGCCATCAGGTACTGTTCCAACAAGAAAATTTGAGACTTTGCCGTTTTCTGCACTTTTGTGCTCCAAAAACGTCCAAAACGCCTTCTTTTCCAGATTGTTCCTCAAAAGTACCTAAAATGACAAAAGGAACGATTTAGGGCAATATTTGATCAAATAATCTCGAATTCGGGCTTAAATGACCCCTTAAAAGCGGTACACTTTTCGCCTCATCAAATACCCTTACACTTGAGATTTGCTTGTCCTCAAGCAAATGCGCTTTTTTTCTAATCAAAATACAAGTTAGGGATTATCTAACACTAATATAAAAGTAATTACAACAAATAATCGTTCCACTAAAAACCAAAAGCAAGGACGGAGGTCATACACTAGCACCTCACAAATAGTGTTTAGATACTCACATCTCTCGGGTGTAATAAAGTATATATCACAATATGGAAATGGAAAAGATCTCTCACTACCTGTGATAGAAAATAGATTACCATAGGCTTGGGAAAGGATCAAACCTCCACCACTTGGCGTAAGCACCTAGGATAAACTATCAAAGAGGTCTTTTAAAGGGTTATAACGTTAGGTGTAGGGATATGGAAAACACGGTTTTGTTGGATAAAGGTAATATTTACTGGTGGCGAGTTAATTATCTTCGTTAATTACATGTACAATATGGCGTAGCTAAGCCAAGACTCGACTCGACTTAAGCTAATAAATCAAAAATAACAAAAACATAAAATAAACATAGAATGAAACGGGATGGTAGTCCGTATGTTTTTTCTCTTTTTCTTTTTTTTTTCTATATTTTTTTCTTCTTCTTAATTTTTTCAATTTTTTTTTTTTTTTTTTTTTTTTTTTTTTTTTTTTTGCATACATTCTTGCCCGACCATCCAAAATAATACATTATAGGGAATGTACATTCCCCTTACACTTGAATTTTTACATACTTTACAATAAACTAATCTAATGACTCGAATCAAGATAATCAAAACACTTGGAGTACTTTTTAAGATTAACGCACATATGGGGATAATATATGATGTTCTTCCCCATTACTCCATAACACAAGTACTTCACCCATGAGTCCAAATCGTCCCAAAACAATATGTACAAGATATGACTCGACTTAGCAACCATGTAATCAATTAGATAATTAACTAAGGGTTTAAACAAATAACAATAATGCACTAAAGATGAGTGCATACCCGGAAGGCTAGGGCGATTTGGTTGCACATTTGGGGTGGGTTGTAACAAATTCTTCCTTTAAGTAAGATGCTTAAAGTTAGAAATGAAAAGATAGGCTCGCAGGGGTGTATTAGGGGTATCGTGTACTAAAAATGAGTACAACGCTAAGGTGTGAAAATTAATTGACTTTACTAGTCAAGTAATATGACTTAATTGGTCAAGTAATTATGATACAGGTTTAACACAAGGGTGATCCTAATGCCTCTTATCATGTAGTAAATCCTACTACACGAACGTAGTCTCACTAGCGGTCTCGGGATGCATCACTAACGCAAGTTCTAGAATCTAAATGCTACCGGTACACTCATAAGCACTAATAATAAATGCTTTTCCTATCAAATCTAAAGGCGAACCTCACATATTTGGGTGGAAAATTTCTCTGGATGGTACGGTTTTGTGGTTGTCATACAACTTCTATCCATGAGACACTTGTTAATGCTAAAGCTTCACTCCAAAATGTTGTAAAAAAATTTAAATTTGGCGCTAAAATTACACTAACAAGTATTTCTTTTAGTTTTATTACACACCTACCATCAAACAAACAAACTCAAGTGCAATAGTATCCTATAAGGTATCATCATTTACCCTCCCCTTACACTTAGGATGAACATTGTCCCCAATGTTCAATTAAATAATGTAAAAGTAAATTAGATATAAGAATGAAAAAAATACTCCCCTGATTCATTCGGTGTGGATAGTGTGACAACAAGGTTAGATCTTCCTCCAAGAAAATGAACGTTCAAAGCTTCCCTTCTAGAAATATAAATCATCTTCTTGTCATATATAACCTGTTAAATCCTGAGAAAACAATCAAGGCAATCTCACGTAAAATCAGCGGCAATCTATATATACTAACAAATCCTAGAAAGCGATTTAAGATATAATGCTTGTGGAATGAATGTTTGCAGATTTCCTGGAGTTTATAAAACTAAAGAATCAACAAAAGCTTTTAAGACTCCGTTAGAAAAACAAAACTCACAAAATTTCCAGAATTTTACACGTGACGCCATCAGGTGTTAAACCGTGACGCCGTCAGAAGTGACCTGTAGAAATCTTCATGTTAAGTTTTCGGAAAATTTCTGGAAAAACTTATGTCCTACTTCCTGGAAAATCCTGCAAAACATCATTATGACTCGATACAAGCATTTGACTCTAACAAATACTAATATACATGTTCATTTAATATTATGGTGAATCAAGATTATTTTCGTTCTTATAAACAAATTTGGGGTTTCCCATTACACTTAGTTTCCCGGGAAATAACCTTAACCTTAACCGAGAATTATACAATGGAACTTTGTTTCCCGGGAAATAACCTTAACCGAGAATTATACAATAGAACTTTGTCTCCTTCTGAGAACTACTTAGGTTTCTTAATTCGCTGTTCATGCCATCTTTTTGCCCTTTCTTTATATGTAACGGAGGATTCATATGCTTCTAGTCGTAACTCATCAAGCTCATGGAGTTGCAAGAACCTATTCGTTCCAGCGATTGTATAATCCTAATTACATGCCTTAAGTGCCCAATAAGCCTTGTGTTCAAGTTCCACCGGAAGGTGACATGCCTTTCCATAAACCATGCGGAACGGGGTCGTTCCAATAGGCGTCTTGTAGGCCGTTCGGAATGCCCATAAGGCCTTATAGAGTTTAAATGATAAGTCCTGTCTGTTTTGATTAACCGTCTTTTCCAATATTCTCTTAATTGTCCTATTGGTGTTTTCGACTTGACCGTTGGTTTGTGGGTGATAAGCGGTGGAGAACCGGTGGGAAACTCCATACCTCTTCATGACCTTTTCCATTTGCGCATTGCAAAAGTGGGTCCCCTATCACTAATGAGAGCTTTAGGAATGCCTAACCTAGCAAACAGCTTTTTCAGAAAATGAATAACTACCATAGCATCGTTGGTCCTAAGGGCCTGTGCTTCCACCCATTTTGAAACATAATCAATGGCCACTAAAATGTATTTGTTCCCCCCTGAAGATGGAAAGGGTCCCATGAAATCAATTCCCCAAACATCGAAAACCTCAAAAACTTGTATAAAATTCTGAGGCGCTTCATCTCTACTTGATATATTCCCGGCTCGTTGACATGCATAGAATGCTTGTATCATCTACTTTACATCACGAAATATTGTGGGCCAATATAATCCTGCTTCGAAAATCTTTCTTACGGTGGTGTTTATCCCATGATGGCCCCCAGAAGGGCCCAAATGACATTCTTTCATAACATTCACCGCCTCTTTTCCCGAAACACAGCGCCTGATTATTTGATTAGGACATCTTTGGAATAAGAAGGGTTTGTCCCAAAAGTAGTATTTTAGTTGTGCAAAGAACCTTTTCTTTTCGTGTCTAGTCATGTGTTCCGGAATGAGCCTGCTTGCAAAATAATTAGCATAATCAGCGTACCATGGTTCAGAATATGTTATTGACATGAGCTGTTCGTCAGGGAATGAATCCCAAATCTCACTGTTGTCAAGCTCACTAAGGAGGGGATTTTCGAAATGAGAGAGGTGATCAGCAGCCAAATTCTCTGTCCCCCCTCTTATCACGAATTTCAACATCAAATTCTTGTAACAACAAGATCCACCGAATTAGTCGTGGTTTAGCATCTTGCTTAGTAAAAAGGTATCGGAGAGCCGAATGATCAGTAAAAACGACCGTTTTTGAAAGGACAAGATATTGGCGGAATTTGTCGAAAGCGAACACCACGTCTAATAGTTCTTTTTCGGTGGTAGAATAATTCTCTTGAGCAGGATTCATAGTTTTGCTAGCGTAGTATATTGGTTGGAATTGTTTGTTACACCTTTGGCCTAATACTGCCCCAATAGCATAGTCGCTAGCGTCACACATGATCTCGAAAGGTAACTCCCAATTGGGTGTAACCATGATTGGGGCTTGCGTGAGTTCCTTTTTCAGGAGATTGAATGCGTCCTTTCATTCTTGAGAGAAATCGAAAGGGGCATCCTTTACAAGCAATTGAGCCATTGGCCGAGCTATTTTAGAGAAGTCCTTAATGAACCTCCTGTAGAATCCGGCATGACCCAAGAAGCTACGTATTACTTTAACAATCGTGGGATAAGGTAGTTTAGATACAGCTTCAACTTTTGCTTGGTCTACCTCAATCCCATTTCCTGATACATTATGCACAAGCACAATCCCTTCTTTTACCATAAAATGGCATTTCTCCCAATTTAGGACCAAGTTGGTTTCCTCGCAATGTTTGAGCATTTTTGAGGTTAGCGAGATAGCGGTCGAAAGAGTCCCCAAAGACTGAGAAATCATCCATGAAAACTTCCATGCTGTCTTCCTTTAACTCATGAGTGATTGCGATCATGCATCGCTGAAAAGTGGCGGGAGCGTTACACAGCCCAAAAGGCATCCTCTTATAGGCGAATGTTCCATAAGGGCAAGTAAAGGTGGTTTTTTCTTGGTCCTCAGGGGCTATGGGGATTTGGAAATATCTTGAGAATCCATCCAAGAAATAGTAGTACTCGTGCCCGGATAATCTTTCCAACATTTGGTCAATGAACGGGAGGGGAAAGTGATCCTTTCTGGTGGCATCATTGAGCTTTATATAATCGATGCATACCCGCCAACCAGTAACCGTTCTCTGGGGTACCATCTCACCGTTGTCATTTTTCACCACAGTCATTCCTCCTTTCTTTGGTACAACCTGTACAGGACTAACCCACGGGCTATCCGAAATCGGGTATATCAGCCCTGCATCCAAGAGTTTGATAACTTCTTTTTTCACCACCTCCTTAATGTTGGGACTCACCCTCCTCTGGGTTGCACAGCTGGTTTATAGTCTTCCTCCATAAGAATCTTATACGTGCAGAAGGTTGAGTCAATCCCCTTAATGTTGGCTACACTCCATGCAAGGACTCCCTTATATTTCTTTAGAACTCCAAAGAGTCTATCCTTTTGCTCATGTTCAAGGGAAGAGTTTATGATTACTGGCAGTTGATCCTCTCCTTGGAGGAAGGCATACTCCAGGTGGTTTGGGAGTTCTTTAAGTTCTAGCTTAGGTGGTTCGATAATGGAGGGCTTTAGCTTGTTTTCGGGTTTACGGAGTTCGAGCTGTTCAGTGGTCTCTTGTCTGGGGTAGAAGGAGACTGCGCTAGCGCCCTCCGTCTTCTCCTCCTCCATTATGGGGAGGAAACTCTCATCCCGTAACCAGCCTTCTTCGATTTGATCATCAACACAGTTGTCAATGACATCAGTTAGTTCATCGACCTCTCCGATGAAATAGAGCCGGTTAGCTGCTTCGAGAGATAGATTCATAGTGTCTTTAATATCAAAGGTCAAGCTATCGGTCCCTACTCGTAAGGTTAACTTGTCGTCGTAAACGTCAATGACTGCACGAGCGGTGGAAAGAAAGGGTCTCCCTAAGATGATGGGTACCAGGTCATCCTCCTCCATCTCCAAGATCACGAAGTCAACTGGAAATTTGAACTTTCCCACTTTGACTAGCACATTCTCGCATATCCCCAAGGGATATTTGGCCGATCTATCGGCTAGCTGGATGTTCATATGAGTAGGTTTTAGTCCGGAATATCCTAGTTTGAGGAACATCGAGTGGGGCATGAGGTTATTGCTTGCTCCTAAATCATCAAGAGCATTCTTTATCGATAGAGATCCTATGGAACAGGGCAAGGTGAAGCTGCCTGGGTTATCTACCTTTTTTGGTAGCCCTCGTTGGGTCACCACCGAACATTCTTCTCCCAGAGTCACAAGACCCTCGAGTTTCTTTCGGTTGGCAAGCAATCTTTTGAAGTATGAGCTATATTTGGGCATGTGATAGCAAGCATCAAGGAGAGGTATGGTGACCACTGCATCTTTTAGATATGACAAGAATCTCTTATTATCGTTTTCAATCTTCTGGTTTTTTAGGCGGGATGGAAATGGGATTCTCACAGGTTGGTTAGGTGGAGTTGGTGGAGATGGGGTCACTAGAGGAGGTTGTTTAGGAGCCTCGTTGCTCAAATTACTGATGAGTGTGTAAATACTCATCATTTTTGTCGTATCTGAACTGCCAAAACATCCAAAAACACCCAAAAACGCATCAAAATACACAATTTATCCCAAAAGTGTGTTTTATATGTTTTAGATGCAAAATGTTTAAAAACAAATGAAAAACGAACAAAGTTTGCACAATTGGCAGTTTCAGTCCCTCAAGTTTCAAATATTGACAAAACTAGTCCCTGGCGTTTTAAAACGAAAGAAAAGTCAACCCAAAGTTTTTAAAAGTAAAAATTATCAAATTTAGACTTTGGGTAAAAAGTTTGAGAAAATTACATGTTTAGTTACTAAAAATCCAAATTGGCTTAAAAGGTCCCTGGAGTTTCAGAAATTGTCAGATTTGGTCCCTGGGAAATATTTTTGAATTGAAAAGTCAACAAAAGTCTTTGAAAAAATCAAAAGTTGACAAATATGGCCCTTGGGTAAAAGATTTGAGAAGTTACAGGTTTGGTCCCTGCAGTTTGGATTTTGACAGTTTTGATCCCCGGGATATTCAAAATTGGAAATTATTCAATTATGGTCCTTGGGAATTAATGACTTGGCAAATGAGAACCTCGGTGATAGTTTGGAGATATGGCAGATTTTACCCTCACGTTTCATAATTTTACAAAAGTGGTCCTTGTGATTAAAAGTTATACACCAAACGGACCTTTGTAATTTTTTGTACCAAACAAACAAGCCCAATCAAACACAAAGCAAAACCTAATCCACCCAAACTACCCAACCCTTACCCTAAGCCCACCACAAGCCCACTCCACAAATAATATTACCCACCCCCTTTTTAACACTAAACGAATAAAACACACGGGTCAAACTAACCTAGTCAAACCCATCTCCCACCTTTTCCCACGTGAACCCTCCCCCTACCCTGCTGCTACTTCTGCAAACACCAAACACAATCATCACTACCCACCTTCACAAGCCACCCCTACTCACCTTTCCTCCACTCAAATCCAAAACCACCCCCTGCCAAGAAGCTATAAGCCAAATTGCAAAACCCCACCTTTTCCCGCCAATAATTTCAATCAAAGGCTAAGATTTCCCACAAACCATCCAATGGTTGGGATTTGCTGTGGGATAGCACATGCCAGAGCAGAAGGAACAAGACAAAGTGAAGACCTTTTTAATTATTTTTTTTAGGGTATAAATAGCTAATGAATTGTAGCCTTAAAGGGCATTAGGATTTTAGGAATAGAAGTAGGTTTTAGTTTAATTTTTAGTTTTTTAAAGTCTTATGTACTCTTTATTTTTCTGAATCAATGCAAGTAAAAATTTGAGTTCGTTGTTAAACTGTCCCATTTTCATGTATCTGCTTCTTTTTAAAACTGCTTATCTATTACTGATTGTTATTAAGTTTATGTTGCTTATTTAGTCCCATGTTTTGCTTATTACATGTTTGCCTGTTACACCATTAGCTTAAAACTGCTTGTCCTAGCTTAGAATTTCACTCAGTCCACCCTTAAGGAGTGTTTGGAACATGTGTGTTGCCTTTGTTCTAATAAGTTCAGGTAGTTGAAATTAGTTTAGATAAGTTATAATAGGCTAATATAGGCTATTGGAATCATAAAATCAGTAGGGTTTTAGCTAAATGTCAAAACTTAGCTTGTAATCAAAATCTATATGCTTAAGTGGAAATATGAGTCTGTGATCTTTTCATGCTTTTAGATATTAGGATAATCTAGGATTATACATTCATAAATTAGCTTAGAACAACACATAGGAACATATAAGTGCATTAGAGATTCAAGTAAGTCAAAATCAAGTTGCTATCTAAAAGTCAAAATTTTCATGTTCAGGAAAATGGACAAAAGTTCTTGGTAATTTGTAGATTTCAATATAGTTTGGAAATACATAAATCTTGTTGTTTGTTGTTGTTTAGAAGCTTGTTTATCCTTATCAAGAAGAATTTTGTGATTTGGAATCCATTTGGTGCCTAGAAATTAAGCTCAAAGTTGATTGTTGTTTCATGTGAATGCCCTGCACCTCAGCAGGTCTGCTGCTACATTACTTTAGCTAAGCTTATTGATTCTAATTTCAGTTTATGCTTGTTTGTTTAGTTTTTGATTTTGGATTTGTTAATGGCCTGCTATTGCCCTCAGCTTGTTTCCCTCATCTTAGGTAGCTTATTGACAGCTTTTGGATGATTTGAGTTCCCACCATTGTCCAAACTTTTCCCCTGTAACCAGTGTGCACACCCACTTCCCTGGGTTGCACAGTGCTTATTAGGGTAGATTTCTGAGAGCTTATTGATATTTTAGATAGCTTGTTGCCCCATCTGCTTGTGCATGTGCTCATTACTCACCTTACAGCTTATCTGAGTGCTTTTCTTGACCCCCTAAGTTGTCACAGTTGAGACTTTTGCACTGACTCATCAGTGTTGGGAGTCAATTCCACAAGCTCATTGTGAGCTTATCTGTTGGAATAAGCTTATGCTTAATGGCTCTTTGAAAAGCCCACAGAGCTGAGTTTTAGATTCAAAGTTCATTTTGGGTTTTCTAGCTTATTGAATAAGCAAAATCTAGCCTGCAACTTGTCTCTGTGGCCTGCTTGGGTCTGTTTGGCTTGTGGTTAAGATAGATTTGCTTATTTTTCTTGTATCAGCTTATTTGAACTACTCAGTGTGCTTATTCACTATTTTCAGTTTACATTCACTTGCCTCAGTTCATTTTCATCTCATCTTTAATTTAGTAGTTTATTAATTAGCTTTTGTTACTCAAGAATCCATTTCAAGTCCTAAAAGCCCAACTGTTGAGAATAATCAGCTTGCATAAGCTTATTTGAAGCTTTTTAGTGGAAGTATGTTTGAAAAAGTTGTTTATGTTTGTTGTTAAAATGTTTCTGCAAAAGAAAAAAATCAAAAAGAAAAATAAAAAAGAGAAAAGAGTAGCTGGTGGGATTCGAACCTATGACCTCTTGTGTTGACTAGTCAACCCCACGCCATAGCCAAGCACCATCTGGGCTATGCTTATGTTAATGTTATATGTTTCCTCCCTTCTTTTTATAGTAGTCAGTTTCTAGTTTAGCTTATTTGGCTTATAAGCTTATTTTACAGCTTATTTTTAAGCTTTTCACAACTTTTATAATTTTCCTAGCTTTAGTGTACCATTTAGTATTTTTGTAATAAATTTTATAATATTCACTGTTCATTAAGTATTTTTAATAATTTAAATTAGTTTTATTAGTATTTAAATAGTTTTTAATTAATAATAAATAATATAAAATTCAAAAAAAAATAATTTTCTTTTTTTTTTAAATTTTCTTTTATCATTAGGTTCGTAAAAATATTATTTTCATGTTCGTAGGATTAGCGTAGCATAAAATTCACTTTTTATTTCGCGCACTCGCGTTTATTTTAATTTTAATTCGCGTTTTGTTTAAATAACTTTCACGTTTTTTTTTTAAATTTAGGTTACGTTATTAAAAGTAGTTTGTAAAATAAGAAAAACCAAAAACATAAATAAAGTGATAGCTTCTATTTAAGCCGTTTGGCTTATTTTTCTGCTTACGTATAAGCATAATCTGATTTTAAGTTTTCAGTTTACGATTTTAAGTTAATTAGGTTTCACGTCATTGTTAATATAGTTGGTTTAATCGTTCTCATTCGTATTTCCATAGCGTAATCATTCAAACTCACTTAAAACCCTTTTCCTGTCCAAATTCACCCGATCACGAAACCCGTTTGATTACAATCCACACCTCGTCGGGACATAACGACCCGGGGAAACACTATACTTCCGCGGAGCATTGATCTAGGCTATTTGACTTTGTTGACCATTACTTGGTCAATATAAGTTAGATGGTTCGGGCTCAATCAATTACCTTCCTCCTCGCGGGGATCGTTTGGCTCAACGGTGACAGGATGTTGGCTCGGATAAGGAGGGTCCTTGGTTGTTGTTCCAGCTCAAGTAGTAACCGCGAGCAGGAGATCGTTTTGGCTTACTGGGGGCCTGTTATGGCCATCAAGGGTGGCATTAAGCTTGTTGAACCATTTTTCCATGTCACTCTATTGCTCAGCGATGAGGTCGTCAAGCCCTTTCAATTGTAATCCCTTTTCCTGAGTAAAGTGCCCAAGGTCATCCTCAAAAGTGCTCCTGATTTTGTATTCAGGGCCTTCCTCTCCTTCTTTTCTTTTCACCAGATTCCCCCAAAGGGTATAATCATCGTTTTGGTAAAAAGTCAAACGGGAGGGGTCAGCGTAGATGTCATGTCCCGACAAACACGCATGTTCGGTCGTGGTTTCTCCTCCGCATTCCTCTACCTCGTGCGGGCCCCCATAGTAGTCGCAGATCAAGTAAGGATTTGAAAGTTGTCTAGTTGTTCGCGACCCTGCAAGGTATTCCACCCTTTCGTGAATTTTCCTTAGCCGATCTGAGGGTGTTTGTGTGATTTCGGATGTGCTCATAGTCGAATCAGGTTCATCCCAAGTATCGTCCTGGTCTTGAGCATATTCCTCAATCCTATTCCACCCTTCCTCGGCGCTTAGATTAGCTATTTTCCCTTTTCTTGAATTATTGATTCCGTTCTGGTCGTTTGGGGAGACATTGTCATAGAAGATTTGGACCAGAAGCCAAAGTTCGATGCCATGATGGGGAACTTGTCTTATTAAATCCTTGAATCTAATCCATGATTTATGGATGGGTTCGTCCTTTCCCTTTCGGAAACGGAGGATCCTATCCCTAAATGCTGAGGTTTTCCCTGTTGGGAAGAACTTCTCATAAAACTTGGATATAAGTTGCTCCCATGTAAAAATAGATTCGGAGGGAAGACTATCATACCACTCGTTGGCTTTTTCATAATGAGTGAAAGGGAAGAATCGTAATCGGGACGTGTTTCTAGTGGCCCCGTCCGTATAGAGGGTGTCCACTATCTTCGAGAAATCCCTGATATGTTGAATTGGGTCATCGGTATCTAGTCCACGAAACTTTCATACACTTTGGACAAGCCAAACATCGTTTTCATGCAAGACTTCATCGGTGTGTTCGTTTGGGAAAACAATGGCATTTGAGAAGCCACGAGGATTCGGGGAGGAGTAGTCCTTAAGGCGCTTAGGGGTGGGAGTTTTGGGGGTGCTTATATCGTTGTTGGATTGGGGGCTAGAGGGTGTGAGGTGATTATCTGAATCTTCTTAAGAAAGGGCCTCATCAAAGTTGATGGCTATGTTAGATGGTTCGGGTGTTGAGAGAGATTGCTTTAGCTTATGCATTTCCCTTTCAGGTTCTGCATATGGCAACGAGATTTCTTACGGAACTACGACTCCTAGTGATTCTAAGGTTAGAGAGATCTTCATTTGCCATGATGGCGGATGGTGATAGTTATGAACAACGAAATGAAGAAATAAGATAGACTAAAGAAAACCTAAAAATAAAAATAAAACCTTACTAAAAAGGAATCTAGCAAGTAGACCTAATAAAAAGAAATCCTAACCTAGACAATAACTATTCCCCGGGCTGCAGTGCCAAAAACTTGATACGTGGGATTGCGCCCTCGCAACAGGTTTTACCTCTCAAGGGATCTCGAGAAGCTTACAGCCCCCACCAGGCAGTGTACCTGATCGTTGCAGTATAGTATAGTGAGAAGTACCGGGGGATTGAACGTTCAACTCAGGAATAGTGTCGCTAGGATTAGAAAGCCTACTAAACTAGGTCTAGAGGTGAGGGATGATTCTTTTTGTAATTTTATATGTCACACCCCCAAAATCGGGTCCAGCGAAAGCTTACATGTAGTTGGGGTGTAACTCAATTGGTATCCCAACACTAGTACAAAATGGTTTTCACTTCAATCATTTAGAATAAAATTGTTTAACCAAAAGTGTTGAATTTACATTATTAAAAATAGTGCGGAATTAGGCCCTTAAAATGGTTTAAGACGGTCCCCAAATGAATATCAGAGTCTTCTATGACCATGTCATGCCCTGCCAAAACCTCAAGTAGCGTGCCGTTGCTTAATACCTGAAAATAATGCTAAAGTGTCAGCACGAGGTTGGTGAGTTCATAGAGTTTAGTGAAAAATGAAATGCATTTGAATGAAGATTTCCCAACAAAGGCATCGTAAATCCACTCAGTTCCAAGTCCCGCCCATACAAGACTTACAACCTGTGTGTTTACAATCCACTGCCAAATATGATCTGGTTTGTGTAAACAAAAATAATATGTGGACCAACACTCAAAGATAAGTGTAGTTTGACCAATACATTTGGTTACGTGACCAATTAATTCGGTTATGTTCCCCGTACATTCGGTTATGTGACCCGTACATTCGGTTATGTGACCTGTTCATTCAGTCATGTATGTACATAGTGGCGGAGCCGGTTCATTCAGTTAAGTGTGCATAATCATGGAAAAAGGCTTGGGTCCAAAGGTAAAAAGGATTAAGTGTGATACAAATGAATATACACTACATTCGATTGAGTAACAAATTCATAACTGGAGCAAATAAATGTTTGACTAAACATGTAGCATAATCCCTTAAATCAAGTATACATTTAGATGAAAACGAGCATGTATTCTCCCCCAAAGAGTTTACCAAAATAATTGAAAGAGTAGGGGCTAGGACTCACCTGGTGCGATAGCTACGATGACAAAAGTGGATACACTGAAATGAAGCACGATCTCTAACAATAACCTAATATGAATGATATGATCTAATGTAAGAAATGAAATGATGCTACACATGCAAATACGTATGTTATCGATACCACTCGTGAAATTTGAAAACAATGTTTATCGTCACAAAATCCATTTTTTACGTCTCGTTAAGTTAATAACCACTTTTCATGCAAATAGGTTGAAACGGTACTCCACGATCCTTGTTTGGTGTTTTATCGGAAAATATAATGTTTTCGTCGCAAAAATGACAATTTCGTAACTTGAAAATATGACCAAAATGGTCTCGCAAAATTAGTCATGAAATAGTGAATATTAAGAGTTAGGAAAGAAGCTCAGCAGTTTTAGGAATCTTTTCACATTATCAAAAAGTTGTAACACTGAAATTTTGTCCTTACAGATCTCATTCATAAAGAAAAATAGCCGTGAAGTGAGGTGTTTGGGCTGTTTTGGCAGATTCTGGGCAGTTTTCGGGAAAATTTGGAAAGCCATATGTTATTCGTTATTGATCATTTTGACAAACGGTTGGATGTTTTGAAAACTAGGCTTAGTGAACTAACTTTTTGTCAATGACATAATTTTTCCAGAAATAGTTTATCAATGAGAAAAGTGGTGCCGAACATGGTCACCCGGCGAAATGGTTAATATTTGTAAAATTTTCTAAGTGTTGTGCTGAAGAAAAATATTAAAATCGTCTAAGTTCAAACGATTGTATGTATATATATATATATATATATATATATATATATATATATATATATATATATATATATATATATATATATATTGTAAGCATGGGTTTCCGACTCTTTCGTTATAAGCTCGTTTTCTATGTTCTTTATATCCACGGTTTCGTATTAATATGTACTAATATATTTTCAGTAGGTCGGCTCCTATAGATTACGCCTAACGCCTCATTTTGCCCGTTGAAATTCGTGCATCAGCATGTATATTTTCAGAAAATAGTTTTTCGTCGTTAATCTTAGAAAAATCATAACTCCTTCGTTATATACTCGTTTTAATCCGTTCTTTCGCCCATAGCTTCGTTTTTGAAAGTATTTTCTGATTCTTTAGCCCAATGTTACCCGGAAACCCCTGCGTTTTCTGTATTTTGCAAAAATGGACAGCAACTTTCTAATAGTGTCAAAAATAGATTTTTCTAGTTTATAACTTGTTCAAGACTTAACCAAACTACTTCAAATCAACTCCACAAGTATCCAACCCTACCATACATCTTCTTAGGGTGTCATTGGGTCCTAAACATCACCAATCTTGGTGGATCTCTTGAAGTTACTAATAAAAATTATAGATCTAAGATTAAAGAATATTATTATATTAAGAGGTATTTATAACATATATATTTGCATGATCTACTACTATGACTTGCAAATACATCAAATGGAAGTATGAAAAGATTAAAAAGTTTACTTGGAGCTTACTTGAAGGTTTGAGGTGATTTGGATGAGAATATGTAAGTAACCTAGGGATTTTTATTTCAAAATCCTAACTAGATCAATACTAAGGCTTGATAAACACTTGAATCTTGAAAAAAAAATCATTTCTTCTTCTTGATCTATTGTTGGCTGAATTTTGTAGAGAGAAGGAAAAGATGAGAGCTTTTTGCTAGTGACTTGAAGTGTACAAATGAAAGAAATGGGAAAATAACAAGTATATGTGTGTAGATATTTTAGGGTCCAAGTAATTAAGAAATCCTTGACTTAGGGGGGGGGGGGGGGGGAGGGGGGGGCATTGGGGCATGATTTAGGGGATTGGAATGGGAGGAAAAGATTTGCAAGACTTTTGTAAGATTTAGGTTAGATATTTTGAGTTTTAGAAGATACCGGGTACCGAGTTTGCTAGAAATAAAGTTTAGCGGTATAAAATAAAATGTGACAACGTTGTAAAAATTATAAATTTACATTCCTGATGAGAATTGGGTGTTAAAATATTTGTCGTGCTGAAATATCGTGAACCGACGGAGTTTTAAGCTCCGACCGGAAAACGTAGCAGTTAATTTGAAAACACAGGGTAAATTAATAATATAATTTTTATATTATTATAATGAGTATGAAAATATATTAGGATCATAGTCGGGAGTATTGGGTATACGTTAGTACTAAAAACTGAGTGGTAACGTTAATTACAAATTAATCATACGTAAATTGAAATAATGCATATCCGTGCATGATCTAAAGTGCTGATGACGTTACTGATGATATGTATACTACTCCAGTCTATATGACGTGTACCTACTGATGATGCATGAATTCGCAGCTAAACCTAACTGGTTACGCGAATTTGAAAACCCGTAAACTCGGTTTACGAGAAGATGCATGATGATCATGAATAGTGTTTTCCTCCCGGGAATGAATAGTGTCACGTTAATAGTAAAATTTTGAAACACTTCTCGGAATCTCAAACTGACTCCGAAAATGATGAATAGTGATCGGTGAATAGTAATTGATGAATAGTAACTTCCGAGATGAAAAAGGAAATTTCGTCGTTTGAAAAAGGACCTGAAATTACAAGTTGTGACATTATATTTTATGGAAAGCAAGTAAAATCTCTAGTTTTGAAGGAGTAGGCGGAATTAGTTGCTAGCCAACTAACCCAGTTAATCTAAAGATGCAATCAAAATAAAATAAAATAAAATAAATGAAAATAAAACTATTATACTAATGTGGTGGAAACAATAACGAGGAAAGTTGTGTTTACTTAGATTTCATTACTCCCTAGATATCTTTTACAGGTTGATTAGCTTGTTACAATTGCATGGATGACGGGTCATAATCCTTAATACTAGTCGTTGGGCCGTGTACAATATTCCCTAACTCTATAAGATCCTACTTCACTCTTATGTCGAGCCGTTAGAAGCTCCTAACATGTGATCATTAGAATTCTCTTACGCATTAAATACAACCAAAAATCATAGTACACCTCCGATCATGTTTCTTAAGACGTTCAAGCAAGTTACCAATGGAAGTCTGCCAGTTTTCTTAAGCCTAACATCGAATACAATCATCCGTAACAATTATAAACAAACAATCAACCCATAATCAACATCTAGGTTTGATACGTGGGAATCGCACCAGGCTTTACCTCTCAAGGGATCTTGAGAAGCTTACAACCCCCACCAGGCAGTGTACCTGATCGTTGTAGTATAGTATAGTGACAAGTACCAGGAGATTGATCGTTCAGCTAGGAATAGTGTCGCTAGGATTAGAAAACCTAAATACTAGTTCTAAATATGAGGGATGATTATTTTTGTATTTTTATATTTTTTAGAAAGAAAGTAAAAATCTCGGGTTTGAAGGATTTGGGCGGAATTAGTTGCTAGTCAACTAACCCAATACTAAAGATGCAATCAAAATAAAATACTAGAAAATGAAAATAAACTAATTTATACTAAGGTTGTGAGCAATAAGTGGAGAAAATGTGTTTACTTAGATTTCACTACTCCCTAGATATCTTTTACACGTTAATTACTTGTTATAGTTACGTGGATGACGGATTGTATTCCTTAATACCATTCATGGGGTGGCGCACTTAATTCCACAATCCTATGAGTGCCTACTTCACTCCTATGTCGAGCCGGCTAAGAAGCTCCTAACATGGGATCATTAGAATTTACTCATGCATTAAATACAACCAATAAAACCTAGTGCACGTCAGTTCATGTTTCCTAAGACGTTCAAGCATGTTACCATTTGGAAGTCTGCCAGTTTTCTTAAGCCTAGCATCGAAATCATTCATCCAATACAACCATAAACAAGTAATCAACACATAATTAATATCTAGGTTTCATTAGATCCAAGCAAACACAAGATAGATCTAGCCTAGCATGATGGAATTAAGACAAGAACAAGATATAGACAACCAACACATAGACATATTGATTGAATTAAAAGAATACTTATCTCAATTACACATGAAAGGGATCAAGGGCTTAGAACCCTTGAAAAACCTGTAAAATTCGTACCAAGTTCGTACTTAGGGTTTCTCCAAAACTTCTCTCTTTTTTTAATGTGAAAATTAGAAAACTATATATAGGAAATAGGGTCTGATGGCGTCAAGACAAAATTTGTGACGCCGTCATCTCGCCGCCAAAATACTTCTCGGACTGCCTTGATCTACTTTTGACGCCGTCATGTGTTAGCATTTTCCAGGCCGTCATGCATTTTACTCGTGACGCCCTATCTTGTGACGCCGTCAATTCTGTACTGGGTCGTCATGGAAATTACTCTTGACGCCGTCACCTACTGTTCCCAGCAAGGAAAATTAAGACTTTGGCGTTTTCTTCACTTTTATGCTCCAAAAACGTCCGAATTGCTTCCTTTTTCAGATTTCTCTCCCAAAGTACCTAAAATCACAAAAGGAACGATTTAGGGCAATATTTGATCAAATAAATTCAATTCCGGGCTTAAATGACCCCCTAAAAGTGATTCATTTTTCGCTTCATCATATACCCTTACACTTGAGATTTTCTTGTCCTCAAGCAAATGCGCTTTTATTCTACTAAAAATACAAGTTAGGGGTCATTTAACACTAATATAAAAGTAATTACAACAAATAATCGTTCCACTAAAGACCAATAGACAAGCACGGAGGTCATACACAAGCACCTCACAAATAGTGTTTAGATACTCACATCTCTCGGGTGGAATAAAGTATAAATTACAATATGGAAACGGAAGATATCTCTCACTACCTGTCATAGCAAAATAGATTACCATAGGCTTGGGAAAGGATCAAACCTCCACCACATGGTGTAAGCACCTAGGATAAACTATCAAAGAGGTCTTTTAAAGGGTTGTAACGTTAGGTGTAGGGATATGAAATACACGGTTTTGTTGGATAAAGGAAGTTTTACTGGTGGCGAGTTAACAATCTTGGTTAATTACATGTACAATATGGCGTTGCTAAGCCAAGACTAGACTCGGCTTAAGCTAATAAATGAAAAATAACAAAAACATGAAATGAACATAGAATAAAAAGGGATGGTAGTCCGTATGTTTTTTCTCTTTTCTTTTTCTATTTTTTTTTCTTGATTTTTTGATTTTTTTTTTTAGACATACACTCTTACCCTACCATCCAAAATAATACATCATAGGGAATGAAAATTCCCCTTACACTTGAATTTTTACATACTTTACAATGAACTAAACTAATGACTCGATTAAGATAATCAAAACACTTGGAGCACTTTTAAGATTAACGCACATACGGGGGTAATAAATGATGTTCTTCCCCATTACTCCATAAATAAGTACTTTACCCATGAGTCCCAATCGTCCCAAAACAATATGTACAAGGATATGACTCGACTTAGCAACCATGTAATCAATTAGATAGTTAACTTAGGGTTTAACAAATAACAATAATGCACTAAAAATGAGCGCATACACGGAAGGCTAAGGCAATTTGGTTGTACATTTAAGTGGGGTGTAACAAATTCTTCCTTTAAGTAAGATGCTTAAAGTTAGAAACGAAAGGATAAGCTCGGAGGGGTGTACTAGGGGTTTCGTGTACTAAAAATGGGTACAACGCTAAGGTGTGGGAAAAATTAGTTGATTTAACTAGCCAAGTAATATGACTTAAATGGTCATGTAATTATGATACGGGTTTAACACAAGGGTGATCCTAATGCCTCTTATCATGCAGTAAATCCTACTACACGAATGTAGTCTCACTAGCGGTCGCGGGATGCATCACTAACGCAAGTTCTAGAATCTAAATGCTATCGGTACACTCATAAGCACTAATAGTAAATGCTTTTCCTATCAAATCTAAAGGCGCACCTCACATATTTGGGTGGAAAATTTTTCTGAATATACGGTTATGTGCTAGTCATACAATCTCCTATCCATGAGACGCTTGCTATGGCTAAAGTTTCACTCCTAAATGTTGTAAAAAATTTTAAATTTGGCGCTAAAATTGCACTAACAAGTATTTCTCATAGTTTTATTACACATCTACCATCAAACAAACAAACTCAAGCGAAAGTGCATATGTAAGGTATCATCATTTTACCCTCCCCTTACACTTAGGATGAACATCGTCCCCAATGTTCAAGTAAAGAATGTAAAAGTGAAAAAGTAAAAAGAATGAAATCAAATACTCCCCTGATTCACTCGGTATGGATAATAAGGTGGCCAGGTTAAATCTTCCTCCAAGAAAATGAACAATCAAAGCTTCCCTTCCAGAATATAAATCATTTTCTTGTCATACATAACCTGTAAATCCTGAGAAAATAGACAAGACAACCTCGCATAAAATCGGCGGCATCCTATATAAGTTACTAAATCCTAGAAAACAAAATAAGATATAATGCTTGTGGAATGAAGTTTGCAGATCTCCTGGAGATTATAAAACTTAATAATTCACAAAAACCATAAGACTCCGTTAGAAAAACAAAACCGGTAAAATTTCCAGATTTTTACACGTGACGCCATCAAGAATTAATTCTTGACGCCGTCAGAAGTGACCTGCAGAAATTCTTATGTTAAGTTTCCGGAAAATTTCTGGAAAAAACTTGGTCCTACTTCCTGGAAAATCCTGCAAAACTTCATTATGACTCAATACAAGCATTTGACTCTAACCATTACGAATACACATGTTCATTTAATATTGTGGAGAATCATGATCGGTTTGTTTCTTAAAAACATATTTGGGGTTTCCCCTTACACTTATCTTTTGCAAAAATACTTTTAGGTGGAGTTAAGACTAGGCCAAAACAACAAAGTAAAGTATTTCCACTATTTAATTTAGAAACATGATCTACCAACAATAAAAATAAAGCATGCATACGGAAGCAAATAACAAACAATCAAAATAAAATCACACAAAACATGGGTTACCTCCCAAGAAGCGCTTGTTTTTGTTTGAGTCACGAGCCTGACTCTACCCTTATTTAACAGAAATAGGGGAGGTCTTTTCTACACTTTGAATTAAGTGCGGGTGGAAGTAGCGATACACACCCTTAGGGTGGAAATATGCCATGTGAGGAAAGTGTGGTGGATGAATTATATGCTCAAAGGGGTGTGCTCCTATCATCATAACCTTACCAAATTCAATCGGGTTAATGGGTGGATTAAGATTTTCTCCTAGAAAGGTATCATTTTCAATCAACTTCAAGAGACTCCTAGTTAGGAATCCATATTGACCTAATAAACCCGGTTTAAACCCATAATGTTTCTTGTGATCAATCATAAATGGGTGATGTAAGCACGTAAGGTCATTTTTTCCACTCCTATATTAGCTTCCTCTCTACAAGGCTTAGAGTCCACTACCTTTGTCCTAAGACTACCCGGACTATATGGTTTGATGGGTGGATCGGAACCTATTTCAATTCCTAAATTTTCATCCAAGGATGGAAGATTAGGTAACGGTTTTGGTTGAGGCTCCGATTCATCAAAACTAGGAACTTCCCTAAAACTAAGAGTAAGGTTATCATTATAAGTATTCAAACCTATATCCTCTAGTTGTGTTTGGTTCAAAGGTTCTACCTCTATTGGGGTTCCTAAAGTCTCTTCTACTTCATCCGAATAAGTCACGGGCGGTGTATATGCCTCAAATGATGGTAGGACTTGTGGGGTACTTGGTGGGTTTAAATTTTCAACTCTATCCTCCATCTTATCAGGATTACCAATGTGCTCAGCTTGTATTGTGGTGAAATCAAACCACCCCGTGTGCCCAGTTATCTCATCTATAGGTGTATCCCCAAACAATCTTCTTGCTTGTTCCCTTAAACTTGCTATCAATTGATCTGTAACAACGTTTGTTGGGTTGTCCATTTTTTTTGCAAGTATGGCACAATTCTCTATGGTTTCTCATGCTTCATTAACACTTAATCCCCAAAGGTCCCCATCTGCGGCATGGTCAATGTCCATTTTGGTATAGTGGTCGACACGATGGTAAAATATTTCAATTTGGGACCACAGATCGAAATTATGATGAGGGACTTTTCAGAGTAAATATTTAAAACGAGCCCATGCATCATAGATAGGTTCATCCTCATGTTGTTTAAACATCAAGATGTCATTTGGAGTGGGTGAATTTCGTGGTTGGTAGTATGGTGGATTCGCGTTCTCCATAATGGCTAACGGAATAGTCAAAGGTTTCTACAAACAAAGACACAAAGAAAAGATAGACTAAAGAAGACCTATAAAAATAAAAATAAAATCTTACTAGAACGGAATCTAGCAAGTATACCTAATAAAAAGAAATCCTAACCTAGACAATAACTATTCCCCGGGCTGCAGCGCCAAAAACTTGATACGTGGGAATCGCACCAGGCTTTACCTCTCAAGGGATCTTGAGAAGCTTACAACCCCCACCAGGCAGTGTACCTGATCGTTGTAGTATAGTATAGTGACAAGTACCGGGGGATTGATCGTTCAGCTAGGAATAGTGTCGCTAAGATTAGAAAACCTAAATACTAGTTCTAAAGATGAGGGATGATTATTTTTGTATTTTTATATTTTTTAGAAAGCAAGTAAAAATCTCGGGTTTGAAGGATTTGGGCGGAATTAGTTGCTAGTCAACTAACCCAATACTAAAGATGCAATCAAAATAAAATACTAGAAAATGAAAATAAACTAATTTATACTAAGGTTGTGAGCAATAAGTGGAGAAAATGTGTTTACTTAGATTTCACTACTCCCTCGATATCTTTTACACGTTAATTACTTGTTATAGTTGCGTGGATGATGGATTGTATTTCTTAATACCATTCATGGGGTGGCGCACTTAATTCCCCAATCCTATGAGTGCCTACTTCACTCCTATGTCGAGCCGGCTAAGAAGCTCCTAAAATAGGATCATTAGAATTTACTCATGAATTAAATACAACCAATAAAACCTAGTGCACGTCAGTTCATGTTTCCTAAGACGTTCAAGCATGTTACCATTTGGAAGTCTGCCAGTTTTCTTAAGCCTAACATCGAAATCATTCATCCAATACAACCATAAACAAGTAATCAACACATAATTAACATCTAGGTTTCATTAGATCCAAGCAAACACAAGATAGATCTAGCCTAGCATGATGGAATTAAGACAAGAACAATATATAGACAACCAACACATAGACATATTGATTGAATTAAAAGAATACTTATCTCAATTACACATGAAAGGGATCAAGGGCTTAGAACCCTTGAAAAACCTGTAAAAGAATACTTCTCTCTTTTAATGTGAAAATTAGAAAACTATATATAGGAAATAGGGTCTGACGGCGTCAAGACAAAATTTGTGACGCCGTCATCTCGCCGCCAAAATACTTCTCGTACTGCCTTGATCTACTTTTGACGCCATCATGTGTTAGCATTTTCCAGGCCGTCACGCATTTTACTCTTGACGCCCTATCTTGTGACGCCGTCAATTCTGTACTGGGTCGTCATGGAAATTACTCTTGACGCCGTCAGAAATTCCTTCTTGACGCCGTCACCTACTGTTCCCAGCAAGGAAAATTAAGACTTTGGCGTTTTCTTCACTTTTATGCTCCAAAAACGTCTGAATTGCTTCCTTTTCCAGATTTCTCTCCCAAAGTACCTAAAATCACAAAAGGAACGATTTAGGGCAATATTTGATCAAATAAATTCAATTCCGGGCTTAAATGACCCCCTAAAAGTGGTTCATTTTTCGCCTCATCAAGGTTTCATTACATCTAAGCAAACACAATAAAGATCTAGCCTAGCATGTTAAAGAGAATACAAGAGTAAGATATAATCACACAACACATAGACATATTGAATGATTTTGATAAATACTTATCTTCTATTGAACATGAAAGATTCAAGGGGTTGGAACCCTTGAAAAAGCTTTAAAATTCGGCCAAGGGTTTTGATGCGTGGGAATTGCACTAGGCTTTACCTCTCGAGGGATCTCAAAAAGCTTACAACCCCACAAGGCAGTGTACCTGATCGTTGTAGTATAGTATAGTGACAAGTACCGGGGGATTGATCGTTCAACTCAGGAATAGTATCGCTAGGATTAGAATGCCTAAAAACCATGTCTAGAGGTGAGGGATGATTCTTTTTGTATTTTTATATTTTTATAAAAGCAATTAAAATCTCGGGTTTTGGAAGAGTGGGCGTAATTAGTTGCTAGTCAACTAACCCAATAACTAAAGATGCAATCAAAATAAAATAACAAAAATGTAAATAAAGCTAATTAAACTAGTGGTGTGAACAATAAATGGGAAAATTGTGTTTACTTAGATTTCATTACTCCCTAGATATCTTTTACAGGTTGATAGTTTGTTACAGTTACGTGGATGACGGGTTATATTCCTTAATACCAATCGTGGGGTGGCGTACGTACTTCCCCAACTCTATAAGCTCCTACTTCACTCCTATGTCGAGCCTGCAAGAAGCTCCTAACATGGGATCATTAGAATTCGCTCATGCATTAAATACAACCATAAAAACCTAGTACGCATTGGTTCATGCTTCTTAAGACGTTCAAGCAAGTTACACTATAGAATTCTGCAAGTTTTCTTAAGCCTAACATCGAAATCATTCATCCGTAACAACTATAAACAAGCAATCAACCTATAATCAACATCTAGGTTTCACTACATCTAAGCAAACACACAAGAGATCTAGCCTAGCATGTTAAAATCAAGACAAGCGTAAGATATATTCAAACAACACATAGACATATTGAATGAATTGAAAGGATACTTATCTTAATTGAACATGAAAGGTTTCAAAGAGTGAAAACCCTTGAAAATACTGATAAAAATTGTGCTAGGGTTTCTCCTCTAATTGTCCTCTCCTAATGAATGAAAATTACAAAACTATATAAAGATTTTCCAATGTGACGGCATCAAGAAGAGAATTCTGACGCCGTCAACCCGCCGCCCATAATAATATCGGATTGCCTAGATCCAGATCTGACGCCGTCAAGAGCATTTTTCCTCTGGGCCGTCACGTGTAAAGGGACCATGACGGCCTATGGTGACGCCGCATGCCCTAGTGTAAAAACATTCTGGACCGTCATTGACTCTATCCTCTTCACCTCTTGTTTTCCTCTTGACGCCATCATTAAGAACTTGCTGACGCCGTCAGGTACTGTTCCCAGCAAGGAAAATTAAGACTTTGCCGTTTTCTTCACTTTTATGCTCCAAAAACGTCCAAAATGCTTCCTTTTCCAGAATTCACTCCAAAAGTACCTAAAATCACAAAAGGAACGATTTAGGGCAATATTTGATCAAATAAATTCAATTTCGGGCTTAAATGACCCCCTAAAAACGGATCATCTTTCGCCTCATCATATACCCTTACACTTGAGATTTGCTTGTACTCAAGCAAATGCGCTTTTATTCTAATCAAAATACAAGTTAGGGGTCATTTAACACTAATATAAAAGTAATTACAATAAATAATTGTTCCACTAAAGACCAAAGACAAGCACGGAGGTCATACACTAGCACCTCACAAATAGTGTTTAGATACTCACATCTCTCGGGTGCAATAAAGTATATATTACAATATGGAAATGGAAAACATCTCTCACTACCTGTCATAGCAAAATAGATTACCATAGGCTTGGGAAAGGATCAAACCTCCACCACATGGCGTAAGCACCTAGGATAAACTATCAAAGAGGTCTTTTAAAGGGTTATAACGTTAGTTGTAGGGATATGGAATACACGGTTTTGTTGGATATAGGCAATCTTTACTGGTGGCGAGTTAATAATCTTGGTTAATTACATGTACAATATGGCGTTGCTAAGCCAAGACTATTCTCGACTTAAGCTAATAAATGAAAAATAACAAAAACATAAAACAAACATAGAATGAAACGGGATGGTAGTCCGTATGTTTTTTCTTTTTTTTTCCTTTTTTTCTATTTTTTTTTTTTTTTTTTTTTTTTTTTTTTTTTTTTTGCATACACTCTTACCCTACCATCCAAAATAATACATCATAGGGAATGAACATTCCCCTTACACTTGAATTTTTACATACTTTACAATAAATAATCTAATGACTCGAATCAAGATAATCAAAACACTTGGATTACTTTTTAGATTAACGCACATATGGGGGTAATAATATTATGTTCTTCCCCATTACTCCATAACATAAGTACTTTACCCATGAGTCTCAATCGTCCCAAAACAATATGTACAAAGATATGACTCGACTTAGCAACCATGTAATCAATTAGATAATTAACTAAGGGTTTAAACATGAAACAATAATGCACTAAAGATGAGTGCATACACGGAAGGCTAAGGCGATTTGGTTGTACATTTAAGTGGGGTGTAACAAATTCTTCCTTTAAGTAAGATGCTTAAAGTTAGAAACGAAAAGATAGGCTCGGAGGGGTGTACTAGGGGTTTCGTGTACTAAAATGAGTACAACTCTAAGGGTGTGGGAAAAATTAATTGACTTAACTAGCTAAGTAATATGACTTAAATGGTCAAGTAATTATGATACGGGTTTAACACAAGGGTGATCCTAATGCCTCTTATCATGTAGTAAATCCTACTACATGAATGTAGTCTCACTAGCGGTCTCGGGATGCATCACTAACGCAAGTTCTAGAATCTAAATGCTACTGGTACACTCATAAGCACTAATAGTAAATGCTTTTCCTATAAATCTAAAGGCGAACCTCACATATTTGGGTGGAAAATTTTTCTGAATTATACAGTTTTTTCTGCTAGTCATACGACTACTATCCATGAGACGCTTGCTAAGGCTAAAGTTTCACTCCAAAATGTTGTAAAAAATTTTAAATTTGGCGCTAAAATTACACTAACAAGTATTTCTCATAGTTTTATTACACACCTACCATCAAACAAACAAACTCAAGTGCAAGTGTATCCTATAAGGTATCATCATTTACCCTCCCCTTACACTTAGGATGAACATTGTCCCCAATGTTCAATTAAAGAATGTAAAAGTGAAATAGGTAAAGGAATAAAATCAAATACTCCCCTAATTCGCTCGGTGTGGATAGTGTGTCAACAAGGTTAGATCTTCCTCCAAGAAAATGAACAATCAAAGCTTCCCTTCTAGAATATAAATCATCTTCTTGTCATACATAACCTGTTAAACCTGAGAAAGCAAACAAGGCAACCTCGCGTAAAATCGGCGGCAATCTATATATACTAACAAATCCTAAAAAACAATGTAAGATATAATGCTTGTGGAATGAATGTTTGCAGATTTCCTGGAGTTTATAAAACTAAAGAATTAACAAAAACTTTAAGACTCCGTTAGAAAAACAAAACTAGCAAAATTTCCAGATTTTTACACATGACGCCGTCAGGAATTAATTCCTGACGCCGTCAGAAGTGATCTGCAGAAATCCTTACGTTAAGTTTCCTGAAAATTTCTAGAAAAACTTATGTCCTACTTCCTGGAAAATCCTGCAAAACATCATTATGACTCGATACAAGCATTTGACTCTAGCAAATACTAATACACATGTTCATTTATTATTGTGGCGAATCAAGATCAATTTCATTCTTAAAAACAAATTTGGGGTTTCCCCTTACACTTATCTTTTGCAAAATACCTTTATATGATGTTAAGACAAAGTTAAACAACAAAATAAAGCATTTTCACAATTTTATTTAAAAACATGATCTACCAATAATAAAAATAAAGCATGCATACGGAAGCATATAACAATCAAACAAACAAAAATCACACAAAGCATGGGTTGCCTCCCAAGAAGTGCTTTTCTTTATTTACGAGTCTTGTAGCTAGACTCAAGGTCATGGGTTATTATGTGACCTCATTCTTGGTCTCACTTTCTAGGTCATCTCCTATATTAGATTTGTATTCCGGACCTAGTTGCAAGCATTCTTTGTAGAAACCAAGTATTCTATTCATAACATACTCTACTCCTCTACGTCTATCCTCATCATTCCTATAGTAAACCGCTTGTTTGTGTTCCTTTTCTATGTTTCATAGGAGGCGGTATTGTTCAATTTTATAGGGCATTTGGTAAGCAATCTCATCATTCTCTTCCTTGAATCTAACTATCCCTAGAGTTGGATCATAACTCATCTTAGAGGCCTTAACGAATGGTTTTCCGAACACTACTTGACTTAGGCAGTCATCTATCACCGGACGAGTATCCTCCACTATCACAAAGTCGGTCTCATAAGTGAAGTTTCCAACAATCACATGCAATCCTTTCACTCATCCTACAAAATTAGTTATCAAATTCTTGTTGGGCATCATCTTATAACCAAGTTGTTTCTTCATTACCCAATTATAATAAGTCATAGTCATGATGTTTATAGGAGACCTAGGATCGATATAAGCTTTACATACATGCATATGCCCAATGTTGCATGGTATGTTAATGTTAGAGGGATCACCTACTTTAATAAGGGGTGAACCAAGGATATATGGTGTCTCGGGATCATTGAATAAATCCTTGTGATATTCCCGTTCTTCCTTGGTGGGCAACTTATCAAAGTACTCTTCTACGTTTTCTACTTTCTCTAACTTTTCTCCCTTATTAACCTCAACTTCCTTAATTTCATCCCCAGTCTCGGTTTCTACCCCAACTTCATCCTTGTCACTTTCTTCTATATCCTTATCTATTGGCTTAATGGTGACAACATTGACAAAGTGGACGTGTTTGGATGACGAGGGGTCCTTAATTTGGATTCTGCTATTGGGGTCCCTAGTGTCCTTCCTAGGTGTAGTCAACGCTTGGTTGTTGAGGGCTTTCAACAAGTTGTCAATCTTATTAGTCATCTCCGTTTGTTGTTGATTGAATTCGGTTTCAAACTTAACTATGCGAGCTTCTTGAGATGCCATAAACTTGGACATCAATCCTTCAAGATTGTTGGTACTACCATAGTTATTAGAAGGATTGTTGTTGAAAGTACGGTTGGAGGGTGGACCGTTTGGTTGATAACGATTAGGCGGATTGGAAGAATTGTTTTGGTTTTGTTTCCACCTAAGGTTCGGGTATTTTTCCAAGAAGGGTTGTAGGAATCACCGTAAGGGTTTGGCTCGTGTTTGAAAGTGTACCACTTATCTCCCGCTTCGTCGGTACGCGAAGATGCGTAGTCCGTAAAAGCTGTTCCGGGGAGTTCTACGCAATCACGAGTGTCATGGGGACCACTACATAATTCGCATGAAGAAGTGATTTTGTTCACTTGGCTTGAAGGCTTAGGAGCTTCGTAAGATTTCATGAGAAACTTGACTTGGTCCTCAAGTTCCATGATCCTACGGTCGGGAGTGCTAGAATTGTTTGAAGGCAAAGAGATTGCCTTGACCGTTTTGTTCAAATCACGGGGATCATTCCAAATTTCGTTGTCATAGAGAGCAAGATCTTCTATGAGTTCCCATGATTCTTCCGCACTTAGATCACGTAGCTTACCACCGGCCGATTGGTCAATGGTTCGCCTTGTGGAGAGATCGATATGGTCGTAGAAGATTTGGACTTGGAGCCAAAGATCTATGCCTTGATGAGGGACTTTTTGGAGTAAGTCCTAGAAACGAGTCCATGCTTCATATAGAGTTTCACCTTGACGTTGTTGGAACATCAAGATATCATTTCTAAGCTTGGTAGTTCTCCCCGGTGCGAAAAATTGAGCAAGGAAACGTGTGGTGAGATCATCCCATGAGGTGATGGATCCCGCGGGTAAACGTTCAAGCCATTGACTAGCTTAATCACGTAGAGAGAATTGGAATAGGCGTAATCGGGTCGACTCTCTAGTTGTAACATCAAGGTCTATAGAATCTACAATTTTAAGGAAGTCCTTGAGATGTTGATTAGGATCTTCGGAACGAAGTCCATGGAATGCACATCCGCTTTGCACCAACCGGATGGTATCGGATCGCAAGGGAGACACATTGGCTCCTTGGGTGAGCTCAATAGTTTTTTGATAGCCTTGGTGGCTAGGTCGGGAATACTCTCCTAGGGTTCGGGGCCTAAGAGGTTGGTTTGCTAGTGGTGGGTTTTGTGGGTGGTCTTGTTGTGGTGGGTTGATGGGTTCAAAGATGTTACCACCTTCCATGATGTCAGATGGTAAAAGTTACGAACAAAGACACGAAGAAATAGATAGACTAAAGAAAACCTAAAAATAAAAATAAAATCTTACTAGAAAGGAATCTAGCAAGTAGACCTAATAAAAAGAAATCCTAACCTAGACAATAACTATTCCCCGGGCTGCGGCGCCAAAAACTTGATGCATGGTAATTGAACCAGGCTTTACCTCTCGAGGGATCTCGAGAAGCTTACAACCCCCACCAGGCAGTGTACCTGATCGTTGTAGTATAGTATAGTGAGAAGTACCGGGGGATTGATCGTTCAACTCAGGAATAGTGTCGCTAGGATTAGAAAGCCTAAAAACTAGGTCTAGAGGTGAGGGATGATTCTTTTTGTATTTTTATATTTTTATAAAAGCAATTAAAATCTCAGGTTTTGGAAGAGTGGGCGGAATTAGTTGCTAGTCAACTAACCCAATAACTAAAGATGCAATCAAAATAAAATAAAAAAAACGTAAATAAAGCTAATTAAACTAGTGGTGTGAACAATAAATGGGAAAATTGTGTTTACTTAGATTTCATTACTCCCTAGATATCTGTTACAGGTTGATAGTTTGTTACAGTTGCGTGGATGACGGGTTATATTCCTTAATACCAATCGTGGGGTGGCGTACATACTTCCCCAACTCTATAAGCTCCTACTTCACTCCTATGTCGAGCCTGCAAGAAGCTCCTAACATGGGATCATTAGAATTCGCTCATGCATTAAATACAACCCTAAAAACCTAGTACGCATTGGTTCATGCTTCTTAAGACGTTCAAGCAAGTTACACTATGGAAGTCTGCCAGTTTTCTTAAGTCTAACATCGAAATCATTCATCCGTAACAACTATAAACAAGCAATCAACCTATAATCAACATCTAGGTTTCACTACATCTAAGCAAACACACAAGAGATCTAGCCTAGCATGTTAAAATCAAGACAAGCGTAAGATATATTCAAACAACACATAGACATATTGAATGAATTGAAAGGATACTTATCTTAATTAAACATGAAAGGTTTCAAAGTGTGAAAACCCTTGAAAATACTGATAAAAATCGTGCTAGGGTTTCTCCTCTAATTGTCCTCTCCTAATGAATGAAAATTACAAAACTATATATAGATTTTCCAATGTGACGGCGTCAAGAAGAGAATTCTGACGCCGTCAACCCGCCGCCCATAATAATATCGGATTGCCTAGATCCAGATCTGACTCCGTCAAGAGCAATTTTCCTCTGGGCCGTCACGTGTAAAGGGACCATGACGGCCTATGGTGACGTCGTCATGCCCTAGTGTAAAAACATTCTGGACCGTGATGGACTCTATCCTCTTCACCTCTTGTTTTCCTCTTGACGTTGTCATTAAGAACTTGGTGACGCCGTCAGGTACTGTTCCCAGCAAGGAAAATTAAGACTTTGCTGTTTTCTTCACTTTTATGCTCCAAAAACGTCCAAAATGCTTCCTTTTCCAGAATTCACTCCAAAAGTACCTAAAATCACAAAAGGAATGATTTAGGGCAATATTTGATCAAATAAATTCAATTTCGGGCCTAAATAACCCCCTAAAAACGGATCATTTTTCGCCTCATCAGGTTTATTCCCTCAAAGTTGCACACTAATAAATGAAAATTGGAAAACTATATATAGATTTTACAACGTGACGGCGTCATGTATTAAGTTGTGACGCCGTCAACTCGCCGCCATGATAAAATCGTATTGCCTAGATCCATTTGTGACGCCGTCATGTAGGAACTTACTCTGGGCCGTCACTAGTAATTGGACCCTGACAGCCTTGGTGACGCCGTCAGGAGATAAGCTTGCAAACTCTCTGGGCCGTCACGGTATAAGTTCCATATCCACCTCTTTTGTAACTCTTGACGCTATCATGTGTAAAACCTTGACGCCGTCAGGTACTGTTCCTGCAAGGAAATTTGAGACTTTGCCGTTTTCTTTACTTTTATGCTCCAAAAACGTCCAAAATGCTTTCTTTTCCATGTTCTTCCTCAAAAGTACCTAAAATGACAAAAGGAACGATTTAGGGCAATATTTGATCAAATAATCTCAACTTCGGGGGCTTAAATGACCCCTTAAAAGCGGTACACTTTTCGCCTCATCAATGAGCTAGTTGTATACTTGGAGAGTTTGATGTGTTGATGAAAGAAGATGAGTTACTCACAAATGGTGTGCACGTACCCAAACTAGAATGAGTGAGTAAGAGTGATGAGTTTTTTATGAATGGTGATGAATTAGGTCTTGATGAGGATGATGAAGTTCCTTTAATAGAGGGAGTTTTGAGAGATGCATTTGGTACTTGAGAACATGGGTTGTGGGAAACTAGAAGGGGGGAGGGGGGGGGGGGTTGAATAGTTTCCCCTCTTTTACGTTTTGTAAAACGTTGCTTTTAAAGTATTTATTGAGTTTAGAAAAACTTTGTTTCTAAAATATAGATTTGAGTTTGTTCACTATAATTATTTGAAAAATACTTAACTAAATTTTAGCGTAACATATATATATATATATATATATATATATATATATATATATCCTTTTAGGTTTGTTATGTGAAAATAGTTTTATGAATGGAATTATAGTTTGATCTTTATGCGAAGTTGATCTATGCACAATTATAACTATATGCGAAACGTAAGTAAGTAAACTAAGTAAAGAGTGAGAGATGGAAAGATCAAACCGAGAGACAAAGGATTTATAGTGGTTCGGCTACAAGGACACCTTCCTTGCCCTACTCCACTCCCCGAGCACCAAACTCGAGAGTTTTCTTCACTAAGTCAATATGCTCCCTTATGGCGGAGAAAACCGTACACACCTTAGCTTACACCAATTTAACGACACAAGCTATATGTCGAGTTCTAATTGTAGCTAGAACCAATCTCACAACTTCAATAACACCACAACTTCTTCACACCCTTTCACGGCTTCTACACTTCTTCACAACTCTTGTTTCTTCACGGCTTCACAACCTCTATCTATTCACTACTTCAAAGCTTCTACGTCTTCACAACTTCAAGGCTTCTAAGTCTTCATAGCTTCAAGGCTTCTAAGTTTTCACAACTTCAAGGCCTTTATGTCTTCACCACTTCAAGGTTTCTAAGTCTTCACTACTTCAAGGCTTCAATGTCTTCACTACTTACTACTACTTCTATACACTTCTACTTCCTTGCTTCTTGTACAATTTCACACTTTCAACTAATCTAGTTCCTATGTCTAAATCGAGCTAACAAATGTACACACCTTATACACCAATAAATAAATAATTTACAAGTTGAAGTGAACTAACAACTTAGATAGCAAGATGTTACTAAGTTGTAATACTTCTTGTCTTGATTAATATAAGTATTCTTCTCTTTGCACTTGAGTGTTGAAGCTTGAATCACTTGGAAACCAAAGCTTATGATTATATGATCAAAGAATTAATTTAGAGAGGTTTGGACAGAAAGTTTTTGTGCAAAAAGGTCAGGAAAATATGTGGGAATGAACCAATATTTATAGCCAGAAGAATACTATTCTGGAGCGTGGCCGGTCCCCTTAATGAATAAGGGGGCCGCCCCCTCCAGAACGTTGGACATTTTTGTCCTTTTGTAGGGAAGGTTTTTCTGGATTAATTTTTCCATTTTTGGTTGAAATTTTGAATTTATATATTTATGGTTAATTAAACATTTTAATTTAGTACCAAAAATAATTTTCTAAAAGATATAAAATGTTTGTGACATTTTATAAAAAGTCTAGTTATTAAGAAGATGTTCCTTTGATCATATAATGCATTAGTCACTTTGTTTATTCATACCTTAAGTGATTAGGTTATTGAAGTGAATATTTATGACTAAACGAGGCATGCAGAACCCGTGCTACGCACAGGCTTTTAATCTAATTGTTAATCGCGCGTATTGTTTTTGTGTATTGTCGAGTGGATTTGTATTTTTAGTTTAGTATGTTGTATGAAACGTTTTTAGTTTGTTGTTTAAAAATATAAAAATGGTTGATATTGTTTTGGTTTCTTGGTCTTTATATTTTCCAAATTGTCGTTATTAAATTGTCATACGCTTGATGTAATTTTCTTTGATTGTTTTGGCCTATTACGTAACCCAACAATAATTTTGCATTATATGGTTTTTGCATGGTAATACGAAGCACACTGGCTTTTTCTTATTTGTTATAGTGTAATTTGCGTTAATTATTTTTGTTACTAGGTTCGTAAGTTGTGATTGTATTACATTGTTGTAAGTATGCGATTAGTTGTTTGGTGATTTTTATATTTAATCTTTTTATAACATATTAGTATTTATTTATAAAGTTTATGATTAAAAACTAAAGTTAGTTTCATCTCATTTTATTGTACAACTAATTTCATTGAAAATTAACATTGAAGTTTAACTAATAATAATAAATTTTATCAATAAACTCAATTCCAAATAGCTAACCAAAGGAATATTAATTAACACACTATTAATAATTTCTAAAACCTTTTGGACTCCACTGTTATGTCTTAAACTTAATTTCTTTTAATTTACAAATGGGTTCGAGCAAAAATTATGTATTTATTCTTTTATATTCATTAATCAAGATGCATGCTTACATATACTAATCACGCTAAAAAGTATCATTTAACCATTTAAATGTTGCTTTACATATATGCTCGTGCACATTTTCTTGAATCAATTCGCACATGTGAGCTACATCAATAGAAAACACACATAAATTACTTGTATATGAAAATGCATTAACATAATACATATATCTATATATATTGCATTAGGTTAAATCATTAATTATTCTTGCAATCTTTTCAACTTCATCTCAATCCATAACCGACTTTTAATTCTCTACTAATTACTAAATATCATGTGATCAATTCCGGCAAGCCTTGCACTTCCATCTCGATGTTGTATATATTTCACATTAAATGCACCGGTTTTGTTTTTCGATAAAAGTTTGAACTTTTGCTTATATTTAAAACTCAACTCTTTTATTTGGTATTATAATTTACAAATGGCTTTAAGTCAAAATTATGTATTTTTCCTTTCTATTCGTTACTCAATGTGATATTTTTAATATGTTTTATTTTTCTATTATGGCAAACTCATTTAATGGGCGTAAATATTGGTTTCTTACTAATGATTCTACATATAGAAAAAGAAAACACTTTGCGATGCACGGACCTTCTTCTTTTCAATAATAATTCAATTGCACACAATAAATTCATTCTAATATTTCTCAAAGAGCATTCGAAAGCAACTACTTACATAAACTAATCACGCTAAAAAGTATCATTTAACCATTTAAATGTGGCTTTACATACATGCTCGTGCACATTTTCTTGAATCAATTCACACATGTGAGCTACATCAATAGAAACGCACATAAATTACTTGTATATGAAAATGCATTAACATAATACATATATCTATATATATGCTTATCTATAAAAATCACCTAAATAAGTCTGAAACAAAGAAAATAGTTGCTATCCCAGTCTTTGGTTCTATTTATCTGAGCATACATTATCTTGTGTGAGTTTCATGGTACCTGCGTATGATAACTAAATTAAGAAAAAAAGAAGGCCGATTTAATTACAAAGATCTAAAAGATGTGTGAATCATCTCCAAATTGCAAAAGAGAATTTACATACCGCTACCAACAATCAAAGATCTAAAAGATGTGTGAATATGTACATACTAAATGTCATTTTGGCCGGTTTATATAGGCATGAATTAGGTTATATCATTAATTATTCTTGCAACCTTTCGCAACCCTTGCACTTCATCTAACCGACTTTAATTCTATAATAAATGTCATGTGATCAATTCGGACAACCCTTGCACTTCATCTCCTTTCATGATTGTATAGTTATTATGAGGCTACATTGAATTTCGAGCATTAGCTATCTTGTACTATATGCAATGGGACTCCATCTTGAGTATCTTGATTACTCCACATTAAAATGAATTCGACACAAAAAATGGAGCCTAAGATTACCCCTTCCCACTAATTACGACACATTCTCACTTTCATGTCCCTACCAACATACCAAAACTCATCTTTTCATGAATAACAACATCAAATTTTATGCATTTTTGTAAGATCAAAATTAAAACAAATAATTTGTGAACTTCAACTAATACCATATAGTAACCATTGGTAAAGAGACCCTCAAATCCTTATCAAAAAACATAGATTAAAATAAATTCTCAAAATATTAATTTTGTCTAGTTATACTTTTCATCAATTCAACTTTGATTTTGTATTATTTCTAATGTCATGGGGTGCATACATTGCAACCTCTTAAACTGCTTAAGTGAAAGGGACAAAAAATTAAAGCAAGATTCAAGCCACCATTAATATTCATCAAAGCTTTGTCACACTAATTATAAACCTTGTTTACATATGATTTTCATTTTCTTGCATGCCTAATTTTTTGACAGTTCTTTCATAAATGTGGAGATATTATCCACTCTGTCTCCATCTTCCACTTTGGTTTGTTATCAACATCTTGATATACCCCGTTAGCGTCAATAACCACTTATCAATACCTGCAATAATAACATTAATAAACTACTAACCAACCCAACATTTTAAAATAGGTTAGCAGATCTAACCCTCGGTTCCTTCTCAGGAAACAACACATCCATTTGTCTTCCATAAACTTCAAAGCTGGACTATCAACCGACTTCACATGCAAGAAAGTTAACCATTTGTTTACCTTTGCACGTATACCCCCTTGCGTTAATCAAGTCAATATTTCTACATGAACCATTGCACGTAACATTAATATGCATAGTACACTTTCATTGGACGGAGAAGTTTTACATTAACCAACTGAATTCAATTCCATAGGTGAGAAGCTACACCAAAAAGAACTTTATCACACTATAAGGAATAATATGGAAAAACTATTGACTGAAAAAAAATGATCATGTCAATATCTATTTCAAAACTATTTATCTAATTAGCAAGCTTGTTAATTCACAGATCTTGAGCCATAAAAACAGATGGGGTACATACCAAGGTTACGGTTATTGATGCCAATGAGTTCAATGCCATCAATTGCTAGCATGCGATCCATTTCATTCTCATCATGTGCCTAGAAACAAAAAGTAGAGATCAAAAGGAAATTGGTTAGTTGGTGTTGCACTGAATTTACACACAAACAATAATAAACTAACAGCAAACATGTGATTCATACAAAATCATCACACTACACACAAATTAAAGTTTCACACACACACACACATACACACATCATTAACAAAGACCAAATGGTGTTATTTATAGTATTCAATGATGGTGGTTGAAGGGTTTGTACATTTATTTGAAGGCAAATGAAAGGAGCAAATGATTAAATGAAAATAAAGGCTAGCAACACTTCGTATGGTTTCAATCATTTACATTTGAAGCACTAAATATAGCTCATATGTACTTACCACTTAAGCATGAACAATAAATCAAGGTACTTACGCATGAAGCCTCCGCATAATGAAACTCTATTTTCTGCATTTAATTCCGAGCATTAGGTAACTTGTACTCTATGCAATCTTGACGCATCCACATTAAATTTTAGGACTAAATCTTATATGTTTATAGATAGATACTTGTTTATGTCATAATCTTTAGTTTAGTGAGTTTACATTTTATGATTATTGAAACATAGAGATATCAAAAAATATGAATAATGTTTTTAGGCATTATTTATATCAACAATCACCCCCTTTTTGATGATTACAAAACCTAAACTTATTAAATTCCAAAAATTAACATTTAGACAAGTATTTAGTGAGTTTATATTCACTTCTCCCCCTTTTTGTAGAATCAAAAAGGTTTAAGTCAACAAGTTTCATGTGTGAATGATGACGTATGAGAAAGCTCCCCCTTGATGTGTGCTCCCCCTCGTTTGAGGGCACCAAGGGATCGAGCTAAGGAATTCATGCAAGAAAAATATTAGAAGCACAAGCATATATATATATATATATATATATATATATATATATATATATATATATATATATATATATATATATATATATATATATATATATATATATATATATAGCATAATAGCAACTAATGATATGCATGGCAAAGGAATATTAGGAACACATATTAAAGCATTTATTAATTTAAAATGATTATGCCAAACACATAATCATTGTTACACCATTCATAATACTAGAATTCTAAATCTAGTAGAACATCCTATTTTGCCAAGATAGAGTGTGTCATCAAACTTGCTTGTATCCCAAAAGCTTGAAGTGTTTTATTTGAAAAATAAAAAGCATAAGCATATAGCATGCTTAGGCGAAAGTAGTTGAGTGGGGATCATGTTGATAGCTTAATGGAGGTATATTTTTGGTTTCATGGATGTTGGTGAGTTTGGTGATGGAGAGCTTGGAGGTGGTGAGTTTGGAGTTGAGTTTGTTGGTTGAGGGTTTTGATGTTGTTCAAGTGATGGTGTTTGTTGAGATCTAGTGAGAAGATACTAAATCCAAGTAAAGTGCTCATTCAATGCAATGGTTTATTTTTGTAGGAAGATGCATCAAGGGCAATTGTTGACATGCTTATCAATCTGATTTGGGTTGTGTGGTGATGAGGGTGAGCTAGATGGAGGTGGATCCAAATTGCATTGAGGAATATGTAAGGCTAGAAGAGCACTAAGCTCATGTGCTTCTTTTAGCTCCTCAACGAACTTCAAGTGTTCGGAGGAAGGTAATGGTGGTGCAGTATGGTTGTTGTCTTGGGTGAAGGTTTGAACATGCAACATAGGAATGGCATGTGAAGTTGTAGGGTGTGGTGGTGGTACTCTTGGTGGTGGAGACATGTTTGAGCTTGGGTAATCATGAAAGCATGATATAGATGGAAGAGATGCTTCATGAGTGAATGGTGTTTTTGTTGAATGAGCAACAAGTGAAGTATTGGCAATGAGGTTAGGATTGTTGTTTTGGGATTGTGCATGCTCATCATGAGAAGGAGCATTGGTGGAAGCAAGTGTGGGTGTTTGGCTTTGTTTGTGAGATGGGTTATTTGTATGAGTATAAGTTTTGGGTATTGGTTGATTTGGAACAAAATCACTTGAGCTTTGACAAGAGTCAATCTTTCTCCTCCAAACGGGTTTTACGGAGATCTTAGCAACTCTTGAGAGTTTAGATCTTGGGTTGCTAGGGGATGACATGTCTGGTTGGATGATCATTAATGATGAAGGAGATGTATTTATAGTGTAAGAAAAGTGTGATGTAGGAAGGTAAATTTTGAGGGGTAGTTTTAGGACAAAATGTATTTGTGAGTTTTGGGAAGTATAGGGTGAGAATGGGTCAAAAAGTGAAAAAGAAAATAGTAACCCCGACCATCAGATGGCCGGTCCCCTTATTAATTAAGGGGGCCGCCTTGTAATTTAAGGGGGCCGCCCATCTGGTGTTTTCCAGATTACCACAAATGGGTTTTTGGTAGAAATTTTTAGAGAAGGTTATGTGTTTGGGTTTGGTTTTAAGCAAGTTCACTCTTTGAGGCAATATAGGATATGCTAAAATTTTATATAAAACAAATTATCTACAAGGATTAAGTAAATAAGCAATTTTTAATAAGCATGCAATCCTAATCATCAAGCAAGCAAATTTTATAAGTTAAGAGACAACAAATCATGTTAGGCTAATGATTAACTAATAACATTAATGAACTAGTTCATTGATTCTAAGTGGTGCCTATATGCAACAAAAGGAGAGATAAGATTGTGAGGACATCAAGACTTGTTGCAAACAAGATTCAAGTAGGCAAACCATGATTCTCTTGAGATGATTTGGTTTTATTATGAATGTCATGTTAAAAATTTATGACAAGTATGAGATTATCATAGATGATTTAAGAAAATGTTTTTAGCATTATTCAACAATGCTTTGAAGTAGATTCATGTGTATATTTGAGTAAGATAGATTGGGTTTTGCTTCAAAATGTGTCAATAAAAGAGAAAAGGAAGTTTTCTCAATTCTTGATTTTTGATAAGGATAAAGTTGTGGTTATTCAAATTCCAAAATATTTTGTTGAAAAATGTGATAGTTATTTAAAAGATTATTATTCAAAGTGTGAGTTTTATGTAAGATATTGGATTTTTGACAAAGTAAATCATTAACCATGGATTTAAAAAGAGTGTTTGTATAAGATCACATATTCAAGAGAATCGGTTAAGCCTATTGTCACATATAACCTCTTTGTATGTAAACTATAAGCATTAGTGAGTGATGACATAATTATATAGGCTTGATGCAATATATTTTGAGAGGGATATGACCTATCATCTATGGTAGCAAAATTAGCGCATATTTACTTATCTCATCAAAGTATTCTAAAATAGCTTATCTGAATCCTAGGTTATGGTATAACATATCTATTATTGCTACTAGATTGGTTATTTGTCCTTAAATATAATCATTCTATTAGTGGTCATAATTGATTTTCATATTCAATGGTGAATAAGCAAGAGGGCAATTAATATAATGTCTAGAGTGACAACTAAACTAAATTCAAGTATATATTATATTAGCAATTTTAACTAATAGAAAATGAGCAAGGCAACCCACAACCTTAAGCATATTTTATAGACTAATTATGACATAGTTAGATATAGTGTAATGCTTATAAGTTTTTGAAAAGAAAACTTACCTCATGTCCGGCTTTTCTTTATGAGTGAGCGCGTGAATGTTGGTTGACATCTTCAATGTTTAGCCAAAACATAATATTGTAGTGAAGTGAACATTCAATGCCTTTAACGACCAAAGTGTCTTGATCCAAATCATGTCTTTCATATGAATAAGTTATTGTGATATCCTTAATACACAAAACCATCTTGAGTAGTATTTTTCATATCTTCATATTTAATCATCCCAAGATACCACCATAAGAATTTGATTACTTGATAACTTGAACTTAGAATGATGAGAGGACTTGAATATCTTCAACGGAGGTATTTCCTTTTTCATGAGTCGTGTTTGTCAAAAACGTTTCCATTTAATTCCTTCATCTTGAGGTAGTCTAACAATTCATCTTAATTAAGTGATGAAATTTTAGACACCCTCCTTGATTGTCACTAGTAGAAATTATTTTGAATACTACTAAAAAACAACACTCCAATAGTGAAGATCTTATCATCAATTCTTATAATAGCTGCAACTACGTCATTTGTTAATCGTGTATAGAATAGGATTCATAGTGATATGATTCACTAGTCTTCATAAGTATGTTTTGAACATGAGCGATCCATTGAAAAAAATACAACCGTTTCTTCGTTCGTAAATTACCTAATCATAAGAAACAACTTGGTACCCAGATTCTCATGGGTCCAAGATGGTTAGTTGAGGACATCCATTGCATTTGAATGCACATGGTGAGGATGTCGCCAATGAGTACAAGAATTCATCAATAGTTTGTCTTAACAAACAAACAATGACTTTCTTGACTTATATAATTAGTAATGGATGTAAATAATATTAATTCTAAATTTCTCCACTAGGTTTTACATATTTTATTTGCCTTAATTTACTTGTTGAAGGATCATTTGCATTAAATTCTAAGCCAGTTTTATCATTAAATGACTTTTGAATATTAAGTAAGTATTTTAAAGATTTGGAACTATTTTCAAATTTAGCTAATATTTTTGCTTTTTCATTTTCGTTTCTAATTTCTTGTTTGTAGTCTTGACATTTTTTACATTCAAGATCAATTTCAATATTACTTTCAAGCTAGACATTTTATCTTCTAAAATTATTTCCTTTTCAAAGTTACTTTCAACGGATGTTGAAAATTCATTTTTAAGAATGATTTTTGGGTCTATGTTGCAAAAATGTTTGGAGTTGTTTTCTAATTTTGAAAACTCTAATATAAATTGATCATAGCAAAAATGTTTGGTTTCGGATTGTACCTTATTTATAGCTTTATTCGCTTCATAATCTTCACATACCACACAATGATCCTTTTCATCATCCATGTCGCTCCATGTTTCATTTATAAGTTTACTTAGGTCTTGGCGCATGTAGTCTTCGCCATCAATACTTGTAGTTTCATTTATATGAATATCTTCACAAGCCATATTTTGATCGTCTTCTTCATCCATGTCTCTCCATGATTCATTTACAATCTTTCTTCGGATTTGACTCGTGTATTCTTCGTTATTGATACCTTCAATGACCACACTTGAACTAGTAGCACTTGTATTTATTTCAACTAAGTATTTATCTAACAAATTTTCTAGAGTGACTAATTCTTGTGTAACATTAAGTTTATCATCTTTGGCTTTACATTTCCCTTGGTGAAAGTTTAAAAGACATTTCCAAATATCACTTTCTGTTTTACAAAAGAATACTCTTTCGTATTCAACTCTTGGTAAGGTTTTATAAATTATTAATTTAGCTTTAGTATTTTTATTAATCTTTGTTTGAAGATCACCAACTGAAATGATATTCCAAAGATCAAGATCTATTGATTTCATATAACTTTAAAATTTATTTTTCCATTCACTAAAATTGTAGTTTTCAAATAATGGTAGTTGTTGCGTTAAATCTCCTTCTAAATATTTTCCAGATTCCATAGATCGTTGCAAGTATTAAAATATAATATATTTAAAAAAACCTTGCTTGACGTGGCTCCTGATACCAATTGTGTGAAACTAGAAGGGGGGTTGAATAGTTTTCCCTCTTTTTCGTTTTGTAAAACTTTGCTTTTAAAGTATTTATTCAGTTTAGAAAAACCTTGTTTCTAAAATATAGATTTGAGTTTGTTCACTATAATTATTTGAAAAATGCTTAATTAAATTTTAGTGTATGACCTAAAATATTATCAATAGTATATATATATATATATATATATATATATATATATATATATATATATATATATATATATATATATATATATATATATATATATATATATATATATATATATCCTCTTAGGTGGTTATGTGAAAATGGTTTTATGAATGGAATTATAGTTTGATCTTTATGTGAAGTTGATCTATGCACAATTATAACTATATGCGAAACGTAAGTAAGTAAACTAAGTAAAGAGTGAGAGATGGAAAGATCAAACTGAGAGACAAATGATTTATAGTGGTTCGGCTACAAGGACACCTTCCTTGCCCTACTCCACTCCCCGAGCACCAAACTCGAGAGTTTTCTTCACTAAGTCAATATGCTCCCTTATGGCGGGGAAAACCGTACACACCTTAGCTTACACCAATTTAACGACACAAGCTATATGTCGAGTTCTAATTGTAGCTAGAACCAATCTCACAACTTCAATCACACCACAACTTCTTTACACCCTTTCACGCCTTCTACACTTCTTCACAACTCTTGTTTCTTCACGGCTTCACAACCTCTATCTATTCACTACTTTAAAGCTTCTACGTCTTCACAACTTCAAGGCTTTTAAGTCTTCACAACTTCAAGGCTTCTAAGTTTTCACAACTTCAAGGCCTTTATGTCTTCACCACTTCAAGGTTTCTAAGTCTTCACTACTTCAAGGCTTCAATGTCTTCACCACTTACTACTACTTCTATACACTTCTACTTCCTTGCTTCTAGTACAATTTCACACTTTCAACTAATCTAATTCCTATGTCTAAATCGAGCTAACTAATATACACACCTTATACACCAATCAATAAATAATTTACAAGTTGAAGTGAACTAACAACTTAGATAGCAAGATGATACTAAGTTGTAATACTTCTTGTCTTGATTAATAGAAGTATTCTTCTCTTTGCACTTGAGTGTTGAAGCTTGAATCACTTGGAAGCAAAAGCTTATGATTACATGATCAAAGAATTGATTTAGAGAGGTTTGGACAGAAAGTTTTTGTGCAAAAAGGCCAGGAAAATCTGTGGGAATGAACTAGTATTTATAGCCAGAAGAGTACTGTTCTGGAGCTTGGCCGGTCCCCTTAATGATTAAGGGGGCCACCTAAGGAATTAAGTGGGCCGCCCCCTCCAGAACGTTGGACATTTTTGTCCTTTTGTGGGGAAGGTTTTTTTGGATTAATTTTGCTATTTTTGGTTGAAAATTTGAATTTATATATTTAAGGTTAATTAAACATTTTAATTTAGTACCAAAAATGATTTTCTAAAAGATATAAAATGTTTGTGACATTTTATAAAAAGTCTAGTTATTAAGAAGATGTTCCTTTGATTATATAATGCATTAGTCACTTTGTTTATTCATACCTTAAGTGATTAGGTTGTTGAAGTGAATATTTATGACTAAATTTGTTTATGTCATAATCTTTAGTTTAATGAGTTTACATTTTGTGATTATCGAAACATAGAGAGATCAAAAAATATGAATAATGTTTTTAGGCATTATTTATATCAACATGGGTCATTTTGAGTGAGATCAATGAAGTTTGTTTGAGGTGGTGTAAGATTGATTTTAGGCCTTTTGTTGATAAGGATAAGGATGTTGAAGGGGATCCCATTGTGGAAGATGAGGATATAGGTGATGAAGATTAACATGAAGCATGGATATTTAAATAATCAAGAAGGATTATGGAATGGGTAAAGCATGCATTAGGAAGTTACAAGCACATACGAATGTTTTGCTAATATAGGAAAGGGTGGTGAAAATCACATAATAGGGTACCAGGTTTGCAAGAAATGAGAAATAGTGCAGGAACCCGTGACTTGGGGCTGACGGTCCCTTAAATGTAGGATGGTTCGTTATTGTTAAGGGACCGCCATTTTGATAAGGGACCGCCGGCAGTAGGATCTCTGGTTTCAGCCCAGTTTTCCATTTCAGAAAAGCAGCACTTGCAGGCTAATCTAATGTAACACATAGCAGCATAAACATTTGTAAACCTATTTAAAGTGCTAGTATAATGAGTAGGCATGCAATAACAGGTTATATCAATCATACATAAACTAATCAAGTGATTGATGAATCTTATTAGATGATAAAACTATGAAAAGATCACCTAATACCATCAACATAGAGTTGACATAGTAGCAATTATCCAAATACACATCAAACATAATTAAAACATGTTCCACAAACAAGTGATACATAATAAGATGATAGGTTTCTACTATTTCTTTTCCAATAACTTGCGAAATCCCTTTCCAATTGACTTCCAAGCACCTCGACTCTCATCCCTTAACTGATGTTGCATGTTCATGATTTGGGTTTGGCGAGCAGAAAAGTTTTCAAGGTTCTGATCCTCAGGAGGAAGATCATGAAAGAGTTGAGGATACCCAGATGGTAAGGAGTTGACATAAGTGACCGGAGATGGGGTACTATCACGTGAAATTCCTTCATCAGGGAACACATCATCGTCATTGTTGGGATTAGATGATGGTCTATGAGCGAAGGAACTTGAACTTACCGACCTTCTTGACTCGTAATTTGACCTAGTCCTAAGTTCTGGTCCTACCGACCTTCTTGACCCGTAATTAGACCTAGTCCTATGTTCTAGATTTTGCGTTAGAGGAAACATGACAGGGTCAACTATAGCGTACCAACATTCCTAAGGAGAGGGTAATGATGCATGACATGATGATAAAGGCGAGTCAACAGCATACTGTATGGCAAGATCATATTGGGTTTGCTACGGACAAATTCCATTTTCTTGGCCATGTAATATGGAAGGTTATAGGGGACGATAAGGGCAACACAATAGAGTATGTGACTAAGACAGGCAGGGACGTGATCACGGTTTCCTCCAAGACAGAAAACATTCTCGCAAATTATTTCAGCCATGGGTTTCATGTGATCAACAATTTCTTAGTCAGGATTTGATTTTCACTGACGGGAATAAGAGCCCCTCGGTACAGTCGATATTCAGGTTCATCTATATCATTTTGAACTATGACTCTTATCTTTTCTAGAGATGGATGAATGGTGGTGTATTTTCCATAAGAAGGAGAGCTCCTAGCAAGAGCATCAAGGTTCCATTCATGAGTGAATGTGCAATGTCCTTCAGTGGGAACGCCAAGGGCTTGACCGAATACAGGAAGAGAGTATGAAATAATTTGATTTTGAATGGTGAAGTTAATGTAAATTTCACCTTCAAGATCAGAAGTTAGGTTAAGAAGACTATAAAACTCAAGCACAAATTGTGGAATGATTTGCTCATCAACTTTATAGATGCAGTCAAGGTTGACAAGATTGAACATAGAGTTCAAGTAGTTCATGTCGGTATAGTCTGCATAGACCCGACGACCCTCATGGAAATATCTCGTTTCAACATTATCAAAAGATTCCTTAATGGGTGTTGGATACTAATTTGAAAGTTTAGGAATGTATTGACGTGTGTTTTGGTGGTCAAGGCCGATGGGTTTAGACATGTTACACCTATCAACAATAAATATACAATTAGCTAGAATTTAATATTGATCTGGTTTTTGACATTTTTTAAATCAAACATTAATTATTTGGAGTTCATACTTGACTTCACTAGTAAAGTATGTATTAACAATATGGGATTAAGAGGTTGTTTCAAAATCATTTTCCTATATGGGGATCATCATGTTTTTAATATATTATTTGAAGTTATATCTTATTTACTAATGTAAGCATCAATAAATCTATTATTAGTAATGTATTGTTGGGATTAGATAATAATTGAGAAAACAAAGTTGATAACCCCAAATCTAATGCCATGATCTCTAATTATGAAATAAAGAAACATTAGATAAAGATGACTTACACTAAGTGTACAAGAGTGATTAGTAAACTTGGTTTCGAAACTTTAAACTTTTATGGCAATTTTGGAGGTGTTCTTCGTTGCCTTTTAGTGATGAGAGTAGAGATGAAATTTGTTTAGCTGTGAGCAAAAGAAGAGAACCGTTTATATGATAGAAAAGCCCAGACGGTCCCTTATTGATGAGGGACCGCCATTCGGTCAGGGACCGCTGGCAGAAGGTTGGCAAGTTTTGACAGTTTTGGATGTTTTGGTTTTAAAGAAAGATTTTTGGTTAGGGACCGTCTTAATATATGACACTTGTATAATTTTATTTTGACACGAAGTAGACTCAATACACACGAGTAAGCTAAGGAATGGGTATGAAAAAGAATCGAGACAGAAGAGGTAGAAGAGACTCAAAACACTTGAATAAAGAGTGGGATAGGAGTCGAAACGGAAGAAGTGGAAGAGTTGTGCGTAAGATGAGGTTCAAGAATGAGACTTGAGTCGAGGAAGCTAGAAGTCAATCATGTAAATTCTAAGAAAAGTCATAGTCAAGAACTAGAGAAAGGATAAAGAATGAAACGAGTGTGCATCGTCTATAGTGATTGATTGACGCAAAATTTTGATATTAATAATGGTTGTGGTAAGACCATTATTTTTCCAAATAGTTTGCTTGAATCCAAAGAGGGATAAACAATTAGACATAATGTCTAAATAACACAAAGCATCTAGCACATATTAGCACAAAAATACTATCTAGCATGCAGGCAAGTAACAATTAATCACATAGCCACATAATCATATAGCAAACACTCAAATAGCAAGCATTATAGTCAAGGTTTTAAGAAAACTTACCTTGGCCTCTAGCTATCCTTAATAACACATTACCATAACATGTGTTGTATGTGATGCAAGACTTGATGACACTCACTTGGTGAATCAACTACTTGATTAGTTCCACATACAATGCGCACATTATCTTGTCTGCTAGCTATTCTCTTTACACATTAAAAACCGCATAATGTCTTCTTCATCGACATCACTTCAAGACTTGAAGATTAGTGCATCAACTAGATTGCTTATAAGATCCTTGTTAGCAACATTTCCTACAATAAAAATATTCAAACTAGTAGTACATGAATCTACTTAAACTAAGTATTTTTCTAATAATATATTTTCATCATCTTTGGCTTGAACATTTCCTTGATGCAAGTTTAAACTATTTTACCATATGTCATTTGCCACTTAACATAAAATTGTTTCATCAAAATTAATTTTCGGCAAGGATTCATAAACCAAAATTTTTGCTTCAATGTTTTGCAAAAGTTTCTTATGAAATTTTGATTTTTGAAATTTCCTTTCATTTAAAAACAAATCACCAATTGAAATGGCATGCCAAAGGTTATGATCTATTGATTTCACATATCTTTCAAATTCATTTTTTCCAAATGACAAATTTTCATTTTCGAAAAATTTGTGGCTCATTCAAAGAACACCATTCTAGATATCTTTTTGATTCCATATATCGATTCAAGTTTTAAAGTACAATATACTCTAAAGATCTTGATAAACGAAGCTCTGATACCAATTGTAGAAACTAGAAGGGGGGCGGGGTTGAATAGTTTCACCGTTTCTTTTTACTTGCTAAAACGTTTCGCCGTTTCTTTTTACTTGCTAAAACGTTTCGCCGTTTTTAGGTCCGGTTAATATTCTTTTGCAAACATGTTGAATTATACTTGTTATGTGATATTTATTTAGCTACTAACAAACATAAACAAACAAGTAATGTAAAGAGTATGGAAAGAACAGAACCAAAGAGATGCGGCGATTTATAGTGGTTCGGCACGAAGCTCACTCCTTTGTCCTACTCCACTCCCCAAGTACCACACTCGAGAGTTATCAATCACTAAATCAACACACTCCTTCAGGCGGAGCAATCCGTACACAAGCTTACACAAGGTTTAACGACACTAAGCGGAATGTCGAGTTCTAATCATAGCTAGAACCAATCTACACCAAAGCCCACGTGGACACACGAATAAGCACTCTTGTACCACTTAGATCGACACATGATCCAAGCCTTCACACGAACAAGCACTCCCGTTCACTTGAACCTTCACCCGATTCAAGCCTTCATACTAAGACACACTTGGATCTTCACTCAATCCAAGCCTTCATACAAGACATACTTGGATCATTTCCCGATCCAAGCCTTCACACAAGATACACTAAGTCCTAACCTACACACTAGGACAGCACTCTCCTTACAACAAATACATGAACTAATCTAGTTACAAGACTTCTTGGATCTTCATCTTCTTCCAAGTTCACACACATAACTCCATCCTCGACTCACACACAAGTCGGAAGTATTTACAATATTTACAAGACCTATAATCGTAACACTTGTTATGTTTGTGTGTGGACACCTATAGCATCTCGAATCTTCATCTACGTCGAGAGTTTTTCTCTTGCATATTACGGAAGAGCAAATCACTTATAAACATATACCGACATGTTATAGTGATCAAAGAACAAAGAAAAATGAAAAAGAAAGTTTTTGTGTGTGGAAGACTCTGTTTTTTGAAGAGGAACAGTTCACTATTTTACACGACAGGAGGGAGGTGGCGGTCCCTTAAATAGGCAACGGTCCTTTATCACTAAGGGACCGCCGGTCACTTTAAGAGACCGTCCCGACAGACGCTCCCATTTTTGTCCTGACGTAGTGAAAACTTATCTGGTGAAAACTCAACTGTTTTGGGGGGAAATATAGCTGTTACAAATTTGAATTTTGAATATATTTACTTAATAAAACATTTCTTTAAAAACATAAAAATAATTTTGTGAAAATGTTTTGTCAAACTTACAAATGTAAGTTTAGGAGAAAATAAAATTCTTTGATCATTTTACTAATGACGGTATAAAGTTTGTTCATAACTGAATTGACGTTGTAGTAGCTACATAGAAGAAACGAGTTTCCTCAATTAAAAACTTATTAACCGTAACTTTACGTAACATGTCTTTATATTTTCTGATTATCAAAACACAAGAATACCGAATAATGCAAATAACGTTTTTGATATTATTTGTATTAACACATAGGACATACAACAAGGACTACTACCAATACAAGCTAGAAAACAAACTACTTCAAGATATTATTCAAACATAACCTTATTCTTTCTCATGATGATCAACCATATCACCCATGCCCTAGCACAATGGATGCCCTAACGCACTTACTTCTTGCGCTTTTGAGCAGCAACCTTTGCAAGATCTTTCACAACATTTGTTAACATCATGAAATTGTTCTTGTAGGATAGGTGCAACTCCCTCAACTCCTCTTGAAGATCCTTAATATCATTCTCAATCTTGATAGTCTTCACACAACATTTACACTTTCGTGCATGGTGATGGTTTGAGGCATCAAGCTTAGGAGGGAGAGGGTACCCAATCTGCACCATATGAAATCACTCCACAGATACTTCATCACATAGTTTCTTAGAACTTGATTGTCATCACATGATGGGTTTTCCGATTCATCATTGGGTTTTTCATCCACAACAATGGATTTTCCCTTGTAGTCATTTCTTGAAGAGTTACTCATTTTAGGTGGAGAAATTTCCTAAGATATAAGACTAAAGAAGGAGTAGAAAGTATGCATTGATCCTAGTTTCTAAGTGACTTATATAGAGAAGAAGAAAGGTGTTAGGTATGAAGATTGAAGAGTTCAACATGCTAATGATGTAGTCTAAGTACTTAGATGCTTGAAGAGATGGTCAAAACATCTAATATATGTACTCGAACCCATTTCACATGTGATGAAGAAGATCATTCAAAAGATGTCATAAGTGATTTAAGTTTGCTTTTGATTAAGATTGGATGATCTAGTTTCTCATGCTAGTTCCCATAATATATCATGCATGCACCATAATTTGTTAAGCCATGCATGATGCTTCCAATTGTGGTTAAATGAGAAAAGTTCCTAGATCATCATTTTAGGAGTAAAATGATTCTATTCAACATAATGTAGTTTCTCATGCGAACATCTCATCATACATGAACCAAGTGCAAGTATTTCATGTAAGTCATCCCAAGAGTGTAGTTGTATGTGTATAGAAAAAAAGTAACTCCCAATACCGCCTTCCACGGGGTATGGGTCCCAATACCGTCTTCCACGGTGTATGGGGGAGGTTGAGATGTAGACAACCATACCCCTACCTAAGGTAGAGAGGTTGCTTCCGGTTCTACTTAAAGTAGAAAAGGACCTCCGGCCTTTTGTAGGGAGTGAGGATCGAACCCTTGACCTCTAGGTTAAGAGGCAAGGGGTTTTCCAACTGATCCAACCCTACTTGTTTTAGTTGTATGTGTATAGAGATCAAGTGTATTTTAATTTAGGTACACAAACTAGATCCTATGAACCATCACACATTGTATAGAAAGTCAATATACAATGCATGATATCTCGAGCATTAGTGTGCTAAACCGTCAGAAGATCATACCTTTAATCTTTAGAGTTCGTATTGATCTCCTGCTCGTACTAAGGTACACAATTGTTGTTACTGATTTACTAAGGTGAACAAAAAAAACCGGTTAACCGAACCGTGACTGCAAGCAAACCGAAAAACACAACCGATCAAAACCGGTTTTGACCAAAACTGGTCCGGTTTTTCTCCAAACCGGCGGTTTGGAACCGGTTTGTAATTTCAAAGATTTCACCGGTTTGAGGACCGGTTTTTTGGAACTGGTTATACGAACCGGTTTGGGTGATATAGGGTTTTTTTTTTTTTTTTTTTTTTTTTTTTTTTTTTTTTTTGAAATTTGAAATTTTGAATTTAAATGGGAAGGAACGTGGGGAGACCAGCTTTTAATTATTGGACTCATAATTTATCATTTTGCCATTTCTTGTTTAGTTAAATAGAAGTGTTAAGTTTTTGTTTATTCACAACTTTCAAACAAGCAAAAAACACTCTAAAAATCAAAACTGAAATAATTTTCACTAATAGAAACTTCAACTTCAAACACCACCACCAACACCACAGCAGATGGTTCATCAAGTGCACCTACGATTGTCAAAATTTTACCATGCGACCGTGTCAAAGATCCTTGGGAGCACTTCAACTACGTCCTAATGTTAGATGGCAAGAAAAAGGCTCAATGTAAGCATTGCTTGAGTATAATGTCTGCGGGTTCCAACTCGACGTTGAGGTCTCATATCAAACAGAAGTATTGCAAGGCACTCAAAAATGTTTCGAAAGCGGGTTAATCTTCTATGTCTCGGGACGGGAGTATTTTTGTATACGATCATGAAACAGTCCGTCAAAAATTTGCCGGTTTGGTGATTAAAAGAGGTTTGTCATTCAACAATTGGAACGACGAGGATACGACGGAGGTGATGCAGACTCATGTCCAACCAATGTACACTCATGTAAGTCGTATAACTCTAAAACGCGATGCTATGTACATGTGGAAAACGGCCAAACAAGAATTAAGAAACTTCCTTTTTTTAATTTAGAAACTTGTGTTAACATAACAACGGATGTTTGGTCCGCTCCTCATGGTTCGCCATATTTGTACCTTTGTGTTACCGCACATTGGGTTGATCCTAAAAGTTCGCTAATCATGAAGCAAGTCATATCATTTGAAGAGTTTTCGGTTCCTCACACGGGAAGTGCGTTATTCAAAATGTTGAGAAAAGTGTTTAACAAATATAACTTGCAACAAAAAGTTTTTTCAATTACGTTGGGTAATTCTAGTAACAAAACAAATGCAATGGGTAGACTGAAAAAGGAATTCGAGCCACCTTTTAATGGCGATTTTTATCATTCTCGATGTGTTGCACACATCATTAACTTGACTGTGCAAGCGGGATTAGCCGATCATGTAATGCACAAATGAAAGAGTGTTTAAAACAAATGTTACATGATATTTTTAAAAGGGGTACTACTAGAATGAATAACTATGTTAAGATGTGTGTTAATGTGGGGAAACATTGGTTGTCACCTAATTTAGATTGTGATACAAGATGGAATTCCACTTATATCATGTTCCTAAGTGCGCTAAAACAAAAGGTGAGTTTACAATATTTTCATGACCAGTTGGTACAAAAAGATAAGGTTGTTCCATTTTCAGTCGAACATTGGGAAACTATTGAAAAATTAACACGATTACTTGAAGTTTTTTACAAGGCCACAAAAATATTACCGGGAGTTTATTATCCAACATCCCGTTTGGTACTCGAGCAACTATACTACATGTGTTTAAGTTTGTCCTCATTTGAATAAAGTGGTGGTATATTTTCAAATATGTTTAGACCAATGAAAGAAAAGCTCATTAAATATTTTGAAACTTTGCCACCGGTAATTGTTCGGCCGCATTAAATCCATGTTAAAATGTAAGCGGGGTACAGTTACTTATCGACTCGATTTCAACTGATTTAGGGTTATTTGCGAATAACGTGAACTTTGGTGAAGATGCAAAAGTGGCTTTTAACAATTCTTTTCAAGGTTTATGGGATTATTATTTTGAAAAATATGGTAACCCAACTCCTTCTGTGAATGCGACTTCTTCATCATCGAGGTTGTCGTCGCATAGAGGGAATCCGATACAAGGCTTGCTACAAAAGTTAAGAGAAAATCCCAACAAAGGGGCAAAGAGTGATCGTATTTAAAACAATGAATATACAAGATGTACCGGAATCGATTTTATCTCACATATTCCGGCCGACCAACATGAAAGCTTTGATGTTTTGGCGTTTTGGAAAGCAAGGGAAACAATGTTTCCCGTTCTATCCAAAATGGCTCGGGATCTTTTTAGTGTACAAGCTACTTCGGTAGCTTCTGAATCCGCTTTTTCAACTAGTGGAAGGGTGTTATCAAACAGAAGAACAAGGCTCACACCGGCTTCTTTGGAAATGTGTATGTGTTTGAAATATCATTTGTATGCAATCAAGCGAAGATAACACCCAACAAGTCTTGAAGACCCCTTAGAAATCGAAGGAGGGGTCTACGAGGTAGAGGTGCAAGAGAGTACAATCGAGTTGCTTTCCGATGAACAAATAAGACAAGATGAAGCTGCTAACGCAGCTAGGTCCGTCGATGAAGAATCCGATGAAGAGATTTACGAGTAGCTTTTCCTTTATTATGTTTATGTATTATGTGTGATGTATTTCCTTTCATTTGTATTTCCTTTCAGCTGTATTATGTGTGTTGTATTTTGATGTATTATGTTTTAAGTTTATGCATTATGTGTGATGTATTTCCTTTAATCATGTATTTTCTTTCGATGTATTAAATAAAAGTGTTTGTGAAATATATATGATGTATTTACTTTCGATGTATTAAATAAAAGTTGAATTTTATTAGTTTTACTTTGTGTAAACAATGAAAAAAAAGGAGTTCACCGGTTATAAAACCGGTTCCAAACCGGTCTTGAAAATTTAAAATCTGAATATAGCGCCAAGGCGGGGAAAAAAACATAGGTTAACCGGTTAAAAACAGGTTATAAAACCGGTTAAACTGATTAAACCAGTCATTTTTAAAAATTTTCAAAATTTGAATTTAAATTTTGAGCGGGGAGGCGGGATTTCAAATTTAGAATTTAAATTTTTTGTTACATATTTACCGTTTTGCCATTTTATATTTAGTATAAATAGACAGGTCGTGTTTTTGTTTATTTACAACTTGTATACATACTCTAAAAATATTAAAACCGAAAGTAATTCACTAATGGCAAATGCAAATCAAGGACAGGAGGTTGTTGCACCAATTGCACCGCCACCGCCACCGGTGATTGTTGAGATTTTACAATGGAACCGTCATCCAACTATTACGACTAACTTTAACTACGTCCGAACGTCGGATGGCATGAGAAAGGCTCAATGTAAGCATTGCTTCTTTTTAATGAATCTCGTTTTCAGCTCTGCATTGAGGGCTCATTTCTTCAAGTATTGCTCGACACGATACGTTTGATCATGTATTTTCGTTGTATTATGTTTGATCATGTGTTTCCTTTAAGTGTATTTCCGTTGTATTATGTTTGATCATGTATTTCCTTTAAGTATATTTCCGTTGTATTAAATAAAAGTTGAAGTTTATTCAGTTTTCTTTGTAATTTTTACCTAAACTAAAATAATTAACATAACATTTAAAACATGAATTACATTAAACATTTAAGTTAAAACACGAATTACATTAATAATTAAAGTTAAAACATGAAATACAAAGTACGATTAATAGAAACTACGATACGATAATTAAAATAAAACTACGAATTAAAAAAATGAATCATCTGAGACCCAACCATCCTCCTCACTCGAAGAAGACTCTGATTGCAGAGGTCCTAACCTCATGGCCCATCGGTATTTTACTTCTCTTTGTTGCCGCACCCTACGAGTAGCTTCCTCAAGTGCTTCGGCTTGTTGAACTCTCTGAGAACTTCTAAATCTTGCTCCAAGAGTTGTTCATCAGTAAGGCCAAACTGATTGGGTTGGTTTTTCACCGGTGGAGTGTTTGCCGGTTCATTTTGAGTTGGGAGTATGGGAAAGAGAACTTCCGGTGGAGTGTTTTGTGGTTGATTTTCATTAGTAAATACTGGAAAGAGATATGCAGGTGGAGGTCATGGAGTGTTCACCGATTCTTTTGGAGAACTTGAGAATTGTTGTGAGAAATCTTTGTGAGGACTAGGGAATTATTGTGAGAATTTGCGAGACATTAAATTTTGAATGATGGGTTTTGATTTTGTGAATGTGAAATTGTGAATGGGTAGTGAGAAGTTGAGAACTGAGAAGTCTGTGAATGTGTAGTATTTATAGAAAAAATAAATAAATAAAAAAAAAAAAAAAAAAAAAAAAAAAAAAAAAAACCTGTCCAAAACCGCATGTAACCGAAACTAAACCGGTTAGGGTTGTTTTGGGTTTTTTCCCCTCGAATCCGGTTTGGAACCGAACCGGTTAACCGGCACGAACGGTTTTTTTTCCGACTCAAAGTGAGTACTCAAACCGGTTCGGGTCAAACCGAACCGGTTAACCGTTTTGTGCACCTCTACTGATGTACCCCTTGTTACCGATATCATCATAATCTCCGTATATATGTATGTATCTAGTTTATTACGGTACGCGCATCAGGGACGGAGCTAGGGGGTTCCCGCGGGTGCCCAGGAACCCGATGGATTTTTTTCGATGTAGTGTTAATTTTTGAAAAAAACACCGATTTTTTCTAAATGCACCCGGTCTTTTAAAATGTGTTTTCAGTATTACGGTTCAAAATATTTTGTGCACACAGTCATATTTGGTCCAAGCTCCGTCATTGACGCGCAAAATATAATTTGCTTGTCTTCATGTTTGTATGGTACCTATCACTCCATCAGTTAAAACATCCATTTCATTATTGTGGGTTAGTAGATCGGAAGAGATTATAAAATATAGACCTATTATACACAGTAAAGTTTTAAACACATGTATCTATGGGGGAACATTAGATCATCACTAATTCAGTAATTAATTATTGAATTTTATAATGACACAATTATGGCGTACCCAACCACTACTAATGCATGAGGGTGGGGACAAGGGGCCCATTAGCTTAAGAGAGGGAAGGTGCATTTGGAGATTTGGACGATTATTAGTGAATAATGCTTCTATTATTATTAAATAACTTAATGACATTAATTAATCAAAAGTAAATTGAGGTACCAAATAAGAGAAAAGGGGGACGCAAGTGATTATTTGCTTCGTTTAAATAAAAGTAATACTCGTAGACAGTTGTCCAAAGGCTTCAACAAATGCCATTAATTTACTTTAAAAAATTGTACCCATAACATCACTAAATTACTTAAACATATGAGGTCAACAAGCATCACTAATTCATTATCATTTTGTCCAGCAAATGTAAGGCTATTCAAGGAACATTTCATAAACTATCCTATAAAAGTTTATTGAAATAGACTAGAACGGTACTCGTGTAATGCGACGGTTGGTACCGTATGATTGTATTTTGCGTTATTTAGTTACACATTTAGTTATCTTCATGCTTTATAAGTAGAGATATTAGAGATTGTTAAGCCAAATAATTTTAGTTTGAACAACCAACCGCTTTATAACAAACTTCCTAACCAACTTGCTTTCTAACAAATTAATTTTGAAATCTTTTCATAATAAGCAAGAAAAAAGTCTGAATTTTAAGTCTTTCAAATTATAAAATAGTTCTATATGCATTATAATTTAGTATAGATAAACAAACATAAACAATATTCAATATTCGTTTAGTTAAATTAACAAACATGAACAGAAGACTTGTTCGTTCATTATGTTCATGAAGCTCTAATTATACGTTCGATAATGTTTTTTTATGTTCATTTATTTGTTTATGTACGAATATCGTATCTTTATATTATATACTTTTATAATTGTCTTACTTAAACAAAAGAACATTTATAATACTCAATATTATGTATGATTTTATAAATTTTATGTGTATAGTTTGTGTTCGTATAAGTTCGCTCGTTTAAATTCGTTTAGTGTTTTAATGAAAAAACATGAACAACTTAACTTTTTTAATAAACGAATGCGATATAGAAATTTGTTCGTTTAAGTGATCATGTTCATTTATCTGTCTGATTAAAATTAAATGAACTAACATGAATAAAGTTTCGTCTGCATTTCTCTGGTTCGTTTATAGCCCCAACAAATGTGCATTGAATTTTATAATTTGTGTACTATCAATCTTCGAAGAAAGGAGAAGGATGTTGTGTGTTTATTCGCATATGATGTAAACGCGTATGCTTAATGTGTGTACGACCTATGTGTAGTGTGTGTGCAAAAGGGTGCACATGATGGGCTCTCCGAAGTTAATGTGTGAAAAGATACAACTTTTACAGTTAGTCCAAAAATATACATGTGTGGACTCCAGAGTTAATTATGTTATCGAAGGATAAAATAATCAAAAGATGTACGTACGACCAATTAGAAGAGTCAAATAACCAAACTAAACAATATGACAAATAGAAACTATTAAATGCCATAACGATAAATGACCCAAATAGAATATATCAATGATATTAATAAGTCAAATATTATTGTTTATTTGTAGAATGGTAAAATGAAAATAATGTATGTAGTTTGGTGACCAGCCAAAGCCACTACCTTTTGTAACACCTATGACCTAACTACCCATCTTGACAACCAATTTTGGCTCCATCTTTTTAACTTCAAAGCCTCTATTTACTCACCTCTCCAAAACATTGAATTCAAAAAACACCTTATTACTTGGCTCGCCTCGACTCGGTTTGGCTTAGCTTGTATTAGTCTCTAATAAGGTCGGTAATTTCAGTTTTGAATATCGGGTAATGTTGGTTTCACAAATTGAAGAAAAATGGATTGGTGATGGAGAGAGCAATCTGGGGATAGAGATTAGTTTAATAGCCACTTGATAGATAGAGACAAGTGAACCACATGGATACATTTTATTTAGCGATAAAAAACATGCCATAAAATGAGGTTTATATTTTATGGGGAACAAGAAAAAGGGATTATGCTTATAAATGAAGTTTAGATTTTCATCATTTCAAGGGCAAATCTATTATGAATTCTAGAATTAGTTACAACGTTATAAGCACGACAAATGAAAAAAGATAAATTACTTATACTTAGGGTAAAATGTAAAAATGGTCTCTAAACTATCACAAAATCGCAAAAATGTGACCGAGACAAAAAGTCAAGCAAAAAAGCCACTAACGTTACGCAAATTTGCAAAAAAGCCACTGAGAGCACTTTTTTGCTAACTTCCGTTAGTCAAGGGTATTATCGTCATTTCACTCGTTTCCCACCTTTAACTACCCACACTTAACTAGAATGACCAAATTTGCAAAGTTATAACTTAAGTTTTGGAGCCAAAAGCACACGTGGCAGCCGAAGAGATTAACCTTTCCCTTTTTTTTGTGTAACTCGGCAACCTAAGCGATTGCATAGGGACTATTCAGTTCATTTTTATCCCGCTTATTTAAATACACCAAACCACACACACATTCCACCGAAACACACATAATCCCAACGATCAAAACAACCCACGATGGCAAACAATGGTAAAGGAAAGGGCATCTATATTGGTACCAAGGAAGAGGAATTTGACAAAGTTTTAAGAACCGATTATCTAAATGATTTACTTCTTGATGCATATGGCGCAGAACCAATTGATGAGTATGGTTCTTATAGGCAGATTCCTAAGGAGTTGAGAACTTTTGAGTGATAAGGAGGAGAAGGAAGAGACTGTGGATACCGTTTTACCAAAGTTTGATGATTTGGCAGAGAGGATTTCCCGTCTTGAAGTTGTGTTTAAGTATCTGAAGGATAAGAAGGACAAGAAAGAAAAAGAATTGAAGAGCAGGAAGAAAAGGAAGAAAAGGGGTGATGCGGAAGGTAGCGGTTCCAACTACTAAACTAGTGTGTTTAGATAACTTTTGGGTGATGTAATAATGATCAATGAAAGTTTCGATCTTTATGTTACTATCTTTGTGTTTCAATTTTTGATCTTTATGTTTGTGTTTCAACATTCACAAGGTACAATGATACAGCTTATGTAGAAACTATTAGATAGGGGTTGTTTGGCATGAGTGTATACATCACTCCCATTTAACATTTGTAGGTTTACTTTGAAAAGTCAAAAGCTATTGACTAGCATTAGTAAGAAGTTAATACTCCTTTGCCTATCTCACATAATGAAGTAAATGTTAGAATATGACAACCAAAGTACACATATATGTGGAAGCTAAGATCAAGTATAACACATAAATATTAACCAAAACATAATAGGAACGTACCGTGGTGATTCTAGCCCGAACAAGAATCAAATAAGCAAGTCTTGAACTTTATGTAATTAGATCAATGATAAACCCCTTACCGTTTTGTTTATCGATCTCTTGATAATAACTATAGTGAGTTATTACCTCGTTCTTGTACACACAAACTACAACGAATAAAAGAGATTGCAAGATCTAAGAAAACACTTGATTTTTTATTAACAAAAATCGATCCAAAACCATTATGGGTGTTTGGTCGATCGGCTATGGACAAAGAAAAGAGAAGAGAAAACTTTAGGGTTATATGTGTGCACAAAAGGTGAAAAATAAATAACCCTTGTGTTTGTATATATAGCATAACAAACTTGTTCTCCAAGTTTGAGTGGGTTTGGGTTTCCCCTCCCCTTGGGTCGACCGGCCAAGGAACCCACAAGGGTTCTTCCGGATCCTTCTTGCTATAGTTTACAAACTTAGTCCTTTAACTTACATTTAACGATAGTTAGTACTTACGGTTAATCACTAACGACCATTAAGTCCCTCAAGTGTTTATATAATTATATATACACGATACATTTAACATATATATAATTAATATACTTTTACTCTCGTTTGTAATGTGTGCAATCCCGAGGTCTCGGGTTCGATACTAGACATTTACACATTAATAATTATACATAACATTTAACAGCTCCCACTCGTATATTTATTAATAGTAAAATGACATTGGTTGGCGTCTTGCAACACTCCAATGCCAGCATGACTCGAGCTAGGTTTCCTGGAAAAAACCTTTAATGATTCATCATTATTATTATCCTTTTGTTTCTAATACTACATTAATAAAGATGTGAGATTCTTTATTAAATTTATGTTTCTCGTCTCTTTATGATTGAACAAAATTATCAAAACATCTGAACGTATTCCAGATAGACTTTGGGCGTGGCCACGCAAACATTTTGTCAACCCTACGAGGGGCCCAACAGTATTAAACTTTTTGAACAAATCAGAAGGAACAAATTCTTTCTTGACTACAATAATAACCCATGAACTTTGCAACACTTCTGAAAACAACCCTTATAACTCCCTGTTACGGTGAGCGGTAGATTGCTTCACAAAAAAATGCACTACATCCATGACTCTTATCTAGTATCTCCAGTCTGAGGATAACTTTAAATATAATTCTCAAATTAAATATTAAATCATATTGTTGGGATAAGTCCTATATTCAATTCATTGAATATCATGTGAAATTGGTATGACTACGCATCAATATACTTTCAAGTATATCCTAAACCAATACTCAAATTTGTCTTAGTTTAATGATATTCCCATATCATTAATCGACAACAGACAATTTAGAATAATAATTTATTCATGGATTTAAACATGCAAATATAGGATATATTATTAAGACAATGATTAAATAAACATAACCAATATTTTATTCCATTAAAATAATAATTGTACATTACATCCCTTATCCAAATGCTAATCACAAATAGGCATTAAACTTTCAGCCAAACGAAGTCCTATGCCTTCAGCATGCTTGTAGAGCTTGGTGCCAGGTAGAGGCTTTGTTAACTGGTCTACTAAGTTTTCATCGGTGTGAACTTTGAGCATTTCGATTTCACCTATTTCGACTTGTTCTCGAACATAGTGATGCTTAATCGGGAAATGTCTGGTGCCTTTCATGATTCCAGGTTCATTGGCAAATGTAATTGTTGCTGAGTTGTCGCAATACATTTTTATAGGTCTTTGAATCGAAGGCATAAACCCAAGCCCTGAAACAAACTTCCTAATCCACACAGCTTCCATTGCCGCTTCTGAAGCAGCTATATACTCACTTTCTGTTGCAGACATTGCCAGTGTACTCTGCTTTCTGCTCCTCCAATCCACAGCTCCTCCATTAATGACAAAGACATAACCCGTCTGAGACTTCGTATTATCCTTATCACCTTTCCAAGAAGCATCACAATAACTTATAACATCAAGTTCTGCAGATGGAGTACCCCCATAAACTAAGAACATATCTTTAGTAGCCCTTAGGTACTTAAGAATATTCTTAACGGCAGTCCAGTGAGCTTCACCTGGATTCTACTGATATCGACTGGTTAAATTCTAAGCAAATGCCACATCAGGCCTTGTGCTTTTCACCGCATACATAATAGATCCCACAGCCGAAGCATAAGGGACTCTCTTCATGCGTTGCACCTCTGCAGGTGTTGAAGCACAAACTTTGCTACTCAAGCCATGTTGTTCTTGCATTGACAAATACCCCTTCTTGGAATTTTTCATATTGAATCTCTTCAATATTTTATCAATGTAAGCACTTTGGCTTAATCCAATTAATCGCTGAGATCTATCTCTATATATCTTGATTCGCAGAATGAATGCAGCTTCCCCTAAATCTTTCATAGAAAAACACTTTCCAAGATATGCCTTAACCTTTTGCAAACTTGGAATGTCTTTTCCCATGATCAATATGTCATCAACATATAAAATAAGGAAAATTACATCACTACCACTAGCTTTGTGATACACACATGGCTCATCAAGATTTTGAGTGAATCCATACTTTTTAATCTCCCTATCAAATCTCTTATTCCATTGTCGTGATGCTTACTTCAATCTATAAATGGATCTTTGAAGTTTGCATACACGATTTGGGAATTCTGGATTCACAAACCCCTCAGGCTGCGCCATATAGATGTCTTCATCTAGGCGACCATTTAAGAAGGCGGTTTTGACATCCATTTGCCAAATCTCATAGTCATAGTAAGCGGCTATGGCTATAAGAATCCTAATAGCCCTAATGTCAGCTACAGGAGAAAAGGTCTCCTCATAGTCAACACCAAACATTTGAGTATAGCCTTTAGCTACCAAACGGGCCTTATAGGTGTGTACAATGCCATCCATATCAGTCTTTTTCTTGTAGAGCCATTTACTCCCAACTAACTTGGAACCCGGAGGCAGGTCTACTTCTTCCCAGACTTCATTGTCTCTCATGGATTGCATTTCCCCATTCATAGCAACCTGCCATTTTTCCTTTTCAAGACTATTCATGGCAGCCCTATAACTAGTAGGTTCATCAAGATCCCCTAGTATAGTTTCCTCGCACTCTACGTTAAGACATAGACGTTCAGGAGCTTTCACAGGTCTAGTTGACCTATGAATGGGAACCACTTCAACAGCAGGTGGAGGACCTAAACTTTCAGGTTCCACAGGAAATTGGCTAGTGTTTTCAGAAGGTGCTACATCTTCATGATCGCCTTCCAGATCATATACTCTCCCACTGAATTCTTGAGATATGAGCTCCTTTTCCAAGAAGTCTCCATGCCTTGCAACAAAAACTTTGTTTTCAGGTGGGTAATAAAAGTAGTAACCCATAGTTTCCTTAGGGTATCCTACGAAGATGCACTTTACAGATCTTTGTTGGAGTTTGTCTGCTGAGTCACGTTTAACATACGCCTCACAACCCCAGACCTTTAGATAAGACAAGTTAGGAGCTTTTCCAGTCCATAACTCATATGGTGTCTTATCCACCTTCTTTGTTGGAACCATATTTAGAATGCGAATCACAGATTCTAGGGCATAATCCCAAAATGAAAAAGGAAGAGTTGTTAGATTAAACATAGATCGTATCATATCTTGCAATGTACGATTCCTTCTCTCAGATACACCATTTTGTTGTGGAGTATATGGAGAAGTAAGGTGCTGGAAAATTCCCTCCTTAGCTAAGTAATCTATGAACTCTTGACTCAGGTATTCACCACCTCTATCAGATCGAAGAGCTTTAATCTTCTTTCCAAGTTGCAACTCTACTTCTGCTTTAAACACTTTGAATGTCTCAAATACCTCATGCTTATGCTTAAGTAAATAAACATAACCATAACGGCTATAATCATCCGTAAATGTTAAGAAGTAGCTAGCACCTTTCCTTGACACATGTCTAAGTAGTCCACACACATCTATGTGAATGAGACCAAATAAATCATTAGCCCTTTCAATCCTATTCTTAAAGGGTTTCTTTGTCATCTTCCCAACAATACAAGATTCACACTTATCAAATGATTCATCATTGATATTTTCTAAAAGCCCATCATGTTGCAGCTTTTCCATGCGAGCCTTACCAATGTGAGCAAGTCGACAATGCCAAAGATAAGACAAATCGAGATCTTTCTTGATTCTCTTATTATTGATGCTATACATTGAATTATTTTTAACAAAAGCATTATCATTATCATTCATATCAATCTCAAAAATACCATTCACAACAATAGCATTAAAATAAAAAACGCCATTTAAAGAAACTGAAATTCCATTGCTAGAAATAGTATGATCAAAACCAAGGTTCAACAAACATGAAAATGAAATTACACCTCTAATAATTGATGGTGCATAATGGCAATTATTTAAAGATAGTACTAAGCCCGAAGGCAACACTAAATTAAAAACGCCTACAGCTTCAACTTTTACATGTGCTCCGTTACCCACGTGCAATAATTGTTCTCCATAGGCCAGCTTTCTCTCAACTCTAAACCCCTGCAAGGTATTCCAAATATGAATGCCACATCCCGTATCATATACCCATGAATTCAATTTAGAAGTAAGAGTGAATAATTCAATCATAAAGAACGCACCTGATGAACTGGGGTTACCAGCTTCATTTTTCTGCTTCTTCTGTCGCAAGTCATGAATGTAGAGAGGACAATTGCGCTTCCAATGGCCCTTTTCATGACAGTGGTGACAAGCCTGATCCTTCTTGTTTGGAGGATTCACCTTGTTCTACTTAGGCTGATGCTGCTTCATCTTGGGTTGTGGTTGATAGGCCATGACCTGCTTGCCTTTATCACCTTTCCCTTTGCCTTTGTTCACATGCGATTTCTTCTGGATTCTCCCCCATGAATCGCCAACACTTGCGGGGTAGGAGCCTTGACCTTGGCTGGTAGAATTTTCTCATAATCAACAAGCAATGCGAGTAATTCTGAGACTGTCTTCCCCGAGCAGTGCATGTTGAAGTTCTGCACAAAACTAGCAAAGTCCTTGTTAAGGCACCTGTTGATCAAGTGCACTTGCACATTATCGGGGTAACCAAATCCAATTCTGTGAAGTTAATCAAAGTATTATTTCATCTCATTCACATAATCTTCAACTAGTTTACCATCACCATGCCTGCAGTTATGTAGCTTTTCAAGTTCATCATACAATTCTACTGCAGGAGACTTTTCATAAGACTTTTGAAGTTCTTCAAGCATGTCTTTAGGAAAGTAGTACTCAAACTTCTTTTGTAACTGAGCACTCATGCTAGTGAGCATTAAACAAGCAACCTCATTGAATTTAGCATGCTCAACTCTCCAAGCCGCCTTAACTGCTTCTGGTTCAGTAGCAGCAGGCTCTGCTTCGCATTCATTTGTCAAGTAATCGAGCCTTCCGGTCGCCCTCAAGACAATTCTGAGCGAATGGTGCCAATCATTGAAATTCTTTCCAGTCAATTTTTCCCTTTCAAGATGACTCTTGAAAGCAGAAATCACAGATGGGTTATCGGGTTGAGCCATATCTACAGATAAAAGTTCAAACATTAGTATTTTCGATAATTAATATCTGCAAGAAAATATAATACCCAAAGGCTATATTCATATAACCAACTAATTTTCTTGAAAATCTAGGATCTAACTTTACATGGATTCCACCACATCAGTTGATTTGCTAATGGTGAAAGTATAAAAGATGGTAATCTGTCGAACAATAATTGGCAAACAAGATTTCCAATTCCTAGACCATTATGGGATTTACATCAAATTGATTCATCAATTTGCCTTGTAAGCATGTTTCATCCCATTTCATGCCTTAAGTTCTAGGTCTCACGCACAACTTAATTAAGTCGTCTACCTTAGAAACTATAAAATTACTATCTATGGTCTCACGCATTAACAGGATTTTACCTTGTTATAATAATTTAGCCTAGGTCTCACGTTTACTAAATTAGAATTCCAAGTGTTCCTTATAGATAGATGGCATGTAACTTAAATTTTAGGGTATTTAATTTTGATGTGACAATCAAAATATGTACAAAGATGCATGCACTCATCTTTATAGCATAAGTTTTCAAAACCTTTTTATAACCAATTATTAAGATTAATACACAAAGTTTTACTTGAGGTAAAATACCTTAAGATGACTTTGTACAAGAATGATTTTAAAAGAAAATCGTTTAAGACATATTCATAAGTGTGATAACCAAGGCAGACTCTAAGGCTCTTTCCAATCCTTCTTACCACGACTATGAATTTGTCTTAAAGGAGTTACCTTTAAAAACCATGTTGTACAAAACATCAATCAAGCAAAAGTTTATGGATTCAATCTTAAAACATGTAATAAAGTATGAATCTTGCTAGTCTCGCCTTGGAGCGTATTACCGTGCGAAGCGAACCATTGTTGGCACATAAGACACCGCAAGATTCAATCTTTATCACTTAAAGTTTCACCATTATTAGTCCATATTATTTTCTTTATAAAAAATTACCCTTTTATTGCTTACAATCATGTCCAACAATTAAAATACAATAAAACAAGTAATCAAAGACAAATCAAAACAACTAATAACCATAACAATTATAAAAGATGAAACAATTAGCCACATGCAATCTTGATTAGAAAAGATCCTAACAAAATCAATTCTAGGTTTTTATATGCATATAATCAACTAGGGCCTTCCCCTCTTGTTGGAGGTGGAGCCACATACATTGACAAGTCAATTGCATAGGCCAAAGTCAATCACATACCACATAGCACATAAATTGATTTTTAATATATATTGGGGTCTTCCCCAATTTTAGATCTATTTAAACATGTGACAATTAATAATAAACAATTAATAGATCCATGACTAACATGCATGTTTCGTCACAGATTAAAGCATAACAATTACCACATAGGTCACAAGATACGTTCAAATAACCGGTTAATGACCTAGGGTTTCTAATGATTACAAGTTAATCAATTTAAAACCACAAACCTTAATTGGGGTTTCATGGAAATCGACCCCCCCCCATAAATTAGGGTTAGGGTTTCTAATTTAAAAAAAAATATATTTTAAAAGAAAAACCCTAGATCGAACATGTTTCTAAAACAATTAAAGATCCGATTTTTATTATGTTTTAGTAATCAATTACATGTTATACATGGCTCATGATGCAACTATTAGAATATGACAACCAAAGTACACGTATATGCGGAAGCTAAGATCAAGTATAACACATAAATATTAACCAAAACATAATAGGAACGTACCGTGGTGATTCTAGCCCGAACAAGAATTAAATAAGCAAGTCTTGAACTTTATGTAATTTGATCAATGATAAACCCCTTACCGTTTTGTTTATCGATCTCTTGATAATAACTATAGTGAGTCATTACCTCGTTCTTGTACACACAAACTATAACGAATAAAAGAGATTGCAAGATCTAAGAAAACACTTGATTTTTTATTAACAAAAATCGATCCAAAACCCTTATGGGTGTTTGGTCGATCGGCTATGGACAAAGAAAAGAGAAGAGAAAACTTTAGGGTTATGTGTGTGCACAAAAGGTGAGAAACAAATAACCCTTGTGTTTGTATATATAGCATAACAAACTTGTTCTCCAAGTTTGAGTGGGTTTGGGTTTCCCCTCCCCTTGGGTCGACCGGCCAAGGAACCCATAAGGGTCCTTCCGGATCCTTCTTGCTATATTTTACAGACCTAGTCCTTTAACTTTACATTTAACGATAGTTAGTACTTATGGTTAATCACTAACGACCATTAAGTCCCTCAAGTGTTTATATAATTATATATACACGATACATTTAACATATATATAATTAATATACTTTTACTCTCATTTGTAATGTGTGCAATCCCGAGGTCTCAGGTTCGATACTAGACATTTACACATTAATAATTATATGTAACATTTAACAATAAATTATCCTACCAACTAGGATAGTAAAGTCTCCTGTCCAACTTTATCAAAAACATAGATATGGCAGAATCTGTAACTCAAAAATTAAAGAGAAAGCAAATGAGTAGTAATGATACACAGGTAGAGGAAGTAAGTGGTTGTATAATTGGTCTTGGTATCAGAAGTGGGAACAAAACAAGAGGGGGTGGTGAAAGATAGAGGTGTTGGACGAAAGATGCTTCATCTGTTGTGGGTATGTTAAGTGTTGGAGGCATAGTGTTGTGATTCTTGAACAGGCAGGTTGTGCAACGGCAGAGGAAGTAAGTTGTGGTGTCATTGGTCTGGGTATTACAAGTAGAAACATAAGTGTTTGGGGTGGTGCAGATGCAACTCAATCAACTGAAGCAAAGAAGAAGAGTAAAAAGAAGCCAAGAAAGTTCATTAAAAACAACACCACAAACTAAATCATTATGGGTTTGGGCATGCCCAAACCACAAACTGAATCACTATGTTTAGTCTGTGTTTTAATGTTTCATTAATGTGAGTTTCTTGTTTATGTTTGTGATACCTATCAAATACAATAATGAAGTATAAACATATGTGAAGACATTATTCATACAAAATCTGGATCATGAGATCCATTACATTCATTAACCATCACTAATCTCAAAACAACCAACCCCCTCATGGATATTTCTTCTTCAAAACAATCTCAATCTTCTTAAACATCTTGTCCTTGACTTGCCTGGCCATCATCAACAGTGCATTCGCCCTACGCTTATCAATTGTTTGTAGCCTCCTAAGCTTCTTTGTATTGCTCCTTGCAATTCTTGCACGTGAATAGTTTCGAAGTCTAACAATCACATCCCCCTACACTGGTACAAAAAGTTGTATTGGTCACGCCAAAAATGTGTGACGATATGCATATAGTCACGCACGTTTTTTTCGTCATGTGTGACAAAAGGTCCCGCCACCGTAGGTGGCATATGGTCACATTGTTGAGTTCGTGTCCTTTTTCATCGAAAAAGAGTGACCAAAACCCCGAATATGTGTGACAAATTAGGCACAAGTTTTGTTGGATTAGTCATTATCAGTGACCGTCAACACTTTATAGTCACGCGAATATTTTTTGAGAGTGACTATTTTTCAACCTTTGGCAACATAAATATATAATATATGTGACATTTGAGATGATATATTCAAATAAATATGTATTTTGTGTGACTATTTCCCGGCCTGTGGCCACATGAATATACAATAAATGTGACATTTGTGATGATTTAGTCACACAACGGGTGCTGTTTTTTTTAGTTAGTCACACACAATTTAAAATAAAGTGGCCAAAAAAGTTAATAAGTGTGAACATATGTTGTTTAAAGTGAAGAAATGTGTATTTTTTGTGACTATTGATCATCCAATGGACACATGAATTTTATGTTTGTGTGACCTTTTGTAATATTTAGTCACATAAAGCATTTTTATTTTGGGTATTTAGTCACATACAATTAAGCATAAAGTAACCAAAAATGTTAATAAATGTGACCATATGATGTTTAAAGTGAAGAAATATGTCTTTTGTGTGACTATTGATCATCCAATTGTCACATGAAATTTTTTGTGTGTGGCCTTTTGTAATATTTAGTCACACAACGAATTAAGCAAACAATGAACAAAAGTGTTAATAAGTGTGACTATATACATATTTTAGTCACATTTAAGAAATCAATATATATAAAAACAAATTCAAATATATATCAAAACAAATTCAAATACAATAAAATTGGAATGTATATAACTGAACAAAATATAAATTTTGTATATAACTCTGTACCCTAAGATCTCCTTTTATATACACCAAGGAGTCCTAGTTGGCTTACAATACTTTCATAAGTATCTATAATCTTTTCTATAAACAACTAAGACATATCATATAAGCTATACTAACTATATGAACCAATAGTACTATCTTATAACTTACAGTTGTAACTAATACACCAGCAGTATTAACTTCAAGGCTAACTTTCACTGTCAGTAGTAACTATTGTACTACCACTAGTAAATACTTGGAACATTTTCTTTGAAGATCATGAGCATCACTAAATCCATCTTTATTATCCTGAAACCAAACAACACAGAAGATTATTATGTCTTAGTTTTTATCAAGAATATGATCTTAATTTATAAAAACCTTGTAAAAAATTAGGAGTAAAAAATTAGAACTCAAAATAATGGGCAAAATTTTCGGAATCATGATTCAAGTAAGAGCAACAGGTAACAAGACTCGCAAGACTGTATGCACTTTTGGTATTGAATGATAAAGATTGCTCATGACGGTTAAAAATAATAACTATCAGTTATTAAATGAGAGCTTAAAAGGTGCCGAAAAGCGTATTTTGATGTGTAAACTTTGTCCTTGATTTGTTTATTAAAAAAACTGAACTTTTTATGACAAAGTGCCTTGGGTAAACCCGACCCACTCATTTTAACCTGTTAATGGACCCTAGCCATTTTGCCACATGGGAGGAGTGGAGGACAACATACCTGTCTGTACTCTGCCTGAACCTGGCATAGCTCAGTTCTCTTTCTCAAAATCTGCTGCTCAATATCCTTGAGCTTATGAGTTGTATCCTTGTATGTTGTGGCACAAATAGCCTCTATTGTGTACGAAGCTGTTTTGAAAAAATTATCTCCTGCAAGAAAAGACATTAGCAAACTCTGCATTAAATCTTTTTCTAATTTTAACATACAACCAAAAATAATAGAAATGAAATAAGAAAATGTAATGTTTCTAACCGTAGACAACAAATATGTGAGTGCCAGATTTCAATTCCGACACTTCGCACAGTTGAAGACCTTCTAACCTTTTAAAGAACGCAGCTTCAGGGTCTTTAGCCACTTTACCGGTTTTCTCACTATCTTGCTGCACGAGATGAAGTCATAAATGATAACTTTAGGCAATTATTCCATAAAAACATAACCATGTCCAAATAAATACACGTCAAAATCTTGGTACGAAAAGATAGAACACTGAAGCAATAATAGTGACAACATGGGAAGCAATTATATTAAAGAAAAAAAACAGTAAAATATTGGAGTATGAGCCTAAGAAGAAAGAACCACAAACTTCTAAAGTAGGACAAAAAATGAAGTAGACATACACAGCAAGTTCTTTTTGGACATGCACTGCCTCAACCTGGACAACCATCTGTGCCTTCTTTACAGTCTCATATAGATTTTGCATGTTCCCAAACACCCCCGCCTAAAATCAAAATGCAAACGAAATATATCAGTTTTGACCGACATTTCATAAAAAGACCCTACTATGCATCTATAATCACATAATGATGATAAAGTTTAGTGTACTTCAGCATAAAAAATATACTCCTCAATAGTCACATACATGACAGATTTTTTAGACCATATCATTATCAGTACTCGGTAGTTTGACTTTTTTACTTGGCAATATAGCAATCTTAGATCCGAACTTTACTGAAAGTGGAAATATAGTATGTTACATGCTTTTAGGACAAACCATTAAAGAATTCTTGCGTTTATTTTGAAATGAGGGAAATGTTTGTTATCAATGTTTCCTGATAAGTTTTTAGTCACGTCTATAAACCCATTAAAAGTAAGAAACTAGTTATCATGAAATACTATAATAACCACGTCACCACGATACAGTTTTTTGTAACATAGTGGAAAGTGAACACAAGCAATATATTTTTACATTAAAGGCCCATAACTAGTTCAGGGAAAGCGATGTGCTCTAATTATGCAGAAAAATGTTAAAATTTCACCTTTCCTTCATCCTTGTCATCCTTATTTCCTCCTCCAAATAAGGCGTTTACACGAAGAGATCGGTGGTTAACAACAAGCTTACGATTACCAGGCTGAGATAGACCCCTCAAACCAACATAATTCGGTTTCAGACTTAATTTTTCTGCATATTAAGCAAGAAGAAACAAGTTACCACATTATCCTTACGGTCGAGACACGGAAGCAGATGCTAACAAATACATACATATTCCAACAATTTATCTTCACATACTTTTTCTCCCAATAAATAACTAGTTTCTTGAGCTATGATATGGTCATCTGTTAATTGACACATAACACACTAAAAGCATTAGTGCTAGTAACTACTAACGTTTATTTTTGTTAAGGCGAACTGGTTAAAGAACCTGCAAAAAGCTTATTCTCGTATAGAATTTGGCACCAAAGCAACAACATATCAATTTTTATAAGCAATCAAATACAACAAATAGCTTCAGCTCAAGAAGCCATTTTTATCACAAAATTAATTTAAATGACATGAGTTCAAAGAGATTTACGCACCGAGTCCTCAAATACACCATACACTTCTTTCCATTTCAGAGCCCGTACACTATTACATCAATTTAGCATGAAAAAAATCTACTCATTTTGCATACCACTTAAATATTATTTATAAAAAAGTCAACACCTTTCACACGTTAACAATTTAACATACATGTATACAACTAACAATCATCTTTATCTAATTCATAAGCTAATTAATAATATACTCCCTTCATGTAAAAATGGATGAAAACGTGTAAAACCAGGCGAATACGTGTAAAAAATGGATGAAGCATGTAAAAACAGACCAAAACGTGTAAAAGCAGACGAAAACGTGTAAAAACGAATGAAAACATGTAAAAATGGATGAAAACGCGTAAAACCAGGCGAATACGTGTAAAAAATGGATGAAAACGTGTAAAAATGGACTAAAATGTGTAACCGGACGAAAACGTGTAAACACGGATGAAAACGTATAAAAACGGAAGAAAACGTGTAAAAACAAATGAAAACGTGTAAAACTAGGCGAAAACGTGAAAAAACAGACAAAAACGTGTAAAAATGGATGAAAACGTGTAAAACCGGGCGAAAACGTGTAAAAACGGACGAATACGTGTAAAACGGGGTGAAAAGGTATGAAAACGGATCAAAACGTGTAAAATTAGGCGAATACGTATTAAAACGTAAGAAAAACCAAATTTTTAGTTAATTAAAAACAGTTATTAGTTTAAAAGGACTAACTTTGCAAATGTTCGTTGACTAAAAGGACTAACGTTGCCACGTGAAGACTAACAGCATAAAGAAATGTTTCAAGTCGAATTAAAATTTGAAAGTTCGTTGTTATAGTAGGCAATAAAAAAGTAAGTGGTTTAATTCGATAATTTTTTATAAGTACGTTGGTATTTTATAGCTTTTACCTAAAAAAGAATTACAAAATAGTGTCTTGTTCTTTTAATAATGGGATAAAATATTATCTTGTTCTGTCTTGCTATTGGAGTTTTCCATCAAGTGTGTCAATTTTTTATACCAGAACTTTAACCATTCTTCAACCTTAACAAAATGTTTCGAAGACACACATGACATTTTTGTCGGTGTGCAAAGTAGAAGAATTAAAGTGCCGTTTGGTTTATTTGATGGAATCACAATGTGTATAGATTTGATAAATGGGTGAAATGAAAATGGATATGATTGTTTCAAAAGTAATATTTGGTATACAAAATTAGGTTTCAATTTAAATACAAAAATTAGAATTATAAGTAAAATAGTTGGCGGGTCCCGGCAATTGAGAATCAATTTGTATACTCACCTAACTAGGGTGACATGGAGTATACCCTTAAATGAGGGTTTGAGACCCAATTCGTGAGTCCATTCATTTTAACCAAACACTTTAAATGGCAATCAAACTCATTCCATTGATTCTATACCCCTCAAACAAACACCCCCTAAGAGCAGTTATTAAAACATAACGATAGCTAGGGAGAATAGTTGTGCTAAGAAATACAACAAATAAATTGGAGAAAGGGAGAATAGTTGTGCTAAGAAATACACATCTACTTGTAGCTAGGACTATCACAACTCAAAAACTTAAAACGAGAGCACATGATTTCAAGTCATTCAACTACAATAATAAACAAGAATGGGATTAAAAAGGTGACGTGAGTTCCAAATTTTCCTATATGAGTAGAAAAACAGTAAGAGACTTCAAATTTAACTAGAATTTCTATTTCTAGAGTATAAACCCAAAGGTGTAAAGTGGAAACTCATCCCATTACTTGGTTACACTTCATATACTAGTATTTTTTTTACAGTACCGTACTATATATAACTTGATCAAATTTGCTTATGTCGACTAGTATCTTAAACTTTCCGTTAGATATATATCACAAATAATCTATTGATCATTAATATACAAGTTTTATTCAAAAGATTAAAGAATTATAGTTCTATCGGATAAAAACAGATACTCTCAGACAGAGCTCGCAGCTAAGAAGCTAAATCGTCATA